>OX122889.2:53830777-54577593 GCA_944738655.2 Andrena hattorfiana | reverse complement strand
GCGGGGGCGGCGGGGACGGCGAGGACGGCGAGGACGGCGAGGACGGCGAGGGACGGCGAGGACGGCGAGGACGGCGAGGACGGCGAGGACGGCGAGGACGGCGAGGACGGCGAGGACGGCGAGGACGGCGAGGACGGCGAGGACGGCGAGGACGGCGAGGACGGCGAGGACGGCGAGGACGGCGAGGACGGCGAGGACGGCGAGGACGGCGAGGACGGCGAGGACGGCGAGGACGGCGAGGACGGCGAGGACGGCGAGGACGGCGAGGACGGCGAGGACGGCGAGGACGGCGAGGACGGCGAGGACGGCGAGGACGGCGAGGACGGCGAGGACGGCGAGGACGGCGAGGACGGCGAGGACGGCGAGGACGGCGAGGACGGCGAGGACGGCGAGGACGGCGAGGACGGCGAGGACGGCGAGGACGTCTACGAAACAAACGAGGCACATGATCTGAACCAGGGTGAGACGGACGAAACTATTCGGGAAGTTCTTGATCCAAAAACCACCACCGTCGACAACCTCGACGCGTACACCCGAAATGTCACCGGACCGCTGTCGCCCGAATATCTACACTTGTTCTCCACCGACACCAAGAAACTGATCGACAACGTGTACGGTGTATACCTAGGCGATGACGAACAGCTGATGATCGGTGATTCCGTGCTCACCATCGGCGAGAACGACAACGTTAGCGTGAAGTGTAAGCGATACGCGGGTACTCGAGGCTTGTACGAACTGCCGTTCATACAAGTACCTAACGAGCAGGCGTACACGAGTGATGATCTCGACCCGTACCACGGCATCTTGTTGTCGAAGAACGCGCATAAATGGGACCATTCGGCTAGCTAGCCCACGCTAGGCAACAAGGGCCACGAGTACATGAAGATCGTGTCGTTGTTGATTAGTGGAGACCGCAACGTCGGTGGGATCACACACGAAGGTCGAGGATTATCCATCGACGACGCGATGACAGTCACCGATAACGCAATCGATTACGTGTACTGGGACGATCCGAACGAATTGGTCGATAGACTACGATTGCTCGTGGCGTCGCGTGACGCCGGACACACCGGACACGATAACGAAATTGTCTCCATCGTGGTGGAACTTCGCGAAGCCAGTCTCATCGTAAATTGACCGATTAAATCGACGACGCGTCATTCTCGTTCGCGATCACCGCCCCCGGCATGTCGGTGAACAAGTTTTGCACATCTTTGTACGGCACCGCCGATGCTATTACTACTGACGATAAAAATCAACGCATCAAGACGATTCGCTCACGGAATCTGTACGTCATGAATTACGTTCGGGAAAACACGCTGTGTCTGGCCAACGATCGGTCGACGTTCGACGCGATGAAACTCAAGATGCGTCGCGTGGCGCATCCGGAGGAAGATACCGACGCTGCGACGAAACGATACGTGGACGATATGGAACGTACCGTCGAGCGTGCCCTCGACACTATGGAGGAAGACATGTATGAAACGACGACGAGGCGACTGGACGCTTGGACGGCTGCGATAAGTACTGCGATGGAAGGACGTCTCCGTGAGTTGGAAAATTTGATAAATACCGCGATGCAACGACGCTTCGATCACTTGAAAAATAGACTCGATGAGCTTGCAACACCGACCGCGCAAGTACAGAAACAAAAGGAAGCGCGATGATTAGTGACGACTACAACGACAACGACTACGAAGACGACGATAACAAACCCCGCCAACACCGTATGTGCTTCGAGTGCATTTCTCGCGCTTTCGAGAGCCTGGTGCAGTACCTGCTGCTGCTGGTCGTGGAACTTTATCGCCGCCGTCACCGCTATGAGCACGAGTAAGGCGCGAATACAATTGGTCAACGAACTGCACGCTCTCGCGAGACGAAATTTCCCGCGGAGGCGTGTCGTTACTCGAGGCTACGATGATCTGTGGCAGGCAGATTTGGTGGAAATACGCGCGTACGCGACCCACAATCGTGGTTGCAACTACATACTCACGATCATCGATACGTTCAGCAAGTACGCGTGGGCCGTGCCCGTGAAAATGAAAAGCGGGCGTGACGTGACCGAGGCGTTCGCGAACTTGTTGCGACGAAGCGGCGGATGCCCTCGAAACCTTCAAACCGACTTGGGAAAGGAGTTCTACAACGCGTAGTTTCAACGATGCGTTACATCTCGCAGAATCAACCACTACTCAACGTACAGCGTGATGAAAGCGTTGATCATCGAGCGTTTCAATCGCACGCTGAAGAACATGAAGTGGAAACAATTCTCCTTGAACGCATCGTATCGCTGGGTATGCTATCTGCTACCGACGCTTGTGCACACCTACAATCATCGTAAACATCGTACGATCAACGCGCGACCCGTCGACGTGACCTCCGCCACTCGTTTGCCGTTCATCGTATCATCGTCGTAGTCGGGTGTCGAGCACCGACAACAACGACCCGGGAAATTCTACGTCGGCGACAAAGTACGCGTGAGCAAATTCAATACGATCTTAGAGAAGGGATACACGCCGAACTGGTCATCCGAGGTGATCGAAATCATCGGGGTATAACGAACGCACCCTGTAGCGTACATTCTACGCGATTCCGCGGGAGAGCCAATCTCGGGCGGATTCTACGAGCACGAACTGCAATCTCGTCTATCTAATCGAGAAGATTATTCGTCGCAAGGGGAATCGAGTGTACGTGAAATGGTTGGGATTCGCCTCGTCGAAGAACTCGTGGATACAGGAAAGGGATGTTTTGTGACGCAACAACGGCTCCTTATTAATTAATTAAATAAATGTTCACATACATTACACACACACAGTTTTTATTTACATCATTATGCATTTATTCGATTCTTTGTATTTCAAAAAATAAAGAACAATATATTCCAATATGTAATATAAAAAAACTGAAATAACGATTAATAAAATCAGAGGTTATGTTATCTTTACGTACTTGTGTAATGTTGCATTTTTCTTATTGTTGCTCAAATTCCCACAAAATACACATTTGCCAATTTTGGAAATTTATATACTACTTGGTGCACACGATGTGGGCTTTTCGCTATCCCCACCATTTCTATCTCACTCTTGTCCGGCGCAGGCGAGAGCGAGATGGAACGAAAGCGAGCCAGACACGGTCGCGCACGCCCGCCGCGCACGCCCGCTGCGCACGCAAAGCGTTCCATCTCGCTCCCCCCTTCGGCTAGAAAGAAGGGAGAAACGAACACTCGGAATTAGGGCTCTGCTCACGATACGGGCTCAACGCCGGTCCCGACCAGCGAGCCCTCGGGGAGACAATACTGTACACTCGTTTTGGCGTCAATTGGCGTGGCAAATGGTGGCAAAATTAGGCAAAGTAGGGATCCTCTAGGTAAAGTGAGGCAAAGTGTAGAACACCGCAGGTGATCGCGGCGCAAAGGGAAGCAAAGTACATCGGTCGAACGATGCTAGTCGCATCATGATAAAAACCCTTCAAATCGCTTCAAGCATCTCCAATCCATAGTATATATATATATACTATATATACTATGCATTGGAGATGATAAAAAGAGAGAACGCTGTGATAACAGCGCGGCAGAGACAGAGAGAACAGAACATGTGGTAACTATGTGTAAAAAAATCGTCTATCCAGAGTACCTGGAGATGTCATCTCTGTACAAGTTCTTTTTATCGACCGCAATAGTTTCATTAGGGTCCGTTTGTTTACTGGGGACGCTTCAATCGATTCGGACCATAACAAAAATGAGGCGGCAGCCATAATGAAAAAACTCAAAGAGATATGGGAGAATAGCTTCGTACAATGGTTTTACTTTCACTCAACATAAAAGTATCTTTAAAATGTTAAAAAAAAATGTTGCGGCAGCAAGAAACGCGCCGCGTCGGGCGTTCAAACGTGTGTCACCTGATGAGTCAGCTGAGGCCCGTGGACATTATTTGTTGACGTCAACGACCGTCTCGGAGCGCTCGTCTGGCGACCGTTAGTTCAAAAACACCATCGCCGTGACACGCACATACGGATTTTCTACTCGCGCCCATTGCGCCTTTGTTCTCAAGAACTGTTTTAACGCGACCACTTTCGCCTAAACGCCCACGCGTTCCTGTATTATACAGGGTGATCTTGGAGCGACTGGACTCAAAGAGATGTCGCCTGGCACTCCGTGGCCGAGGTCAGCTCCCCGTGGCCGAGGTCAACCCCTCCTGGCGAGGACAACCCCTCGCAATGCCTAACCGCATTTTAGGGCTTTCGACCCTCGAAGGGGTTGGAATACATTAAGAACTTGAGAAATGTCCAGGATTTCCGCAATTTCTCATCAGATCTTTGCGAAAACGACGCCAATCGATTCATTATGTTTTGCCGATAAAACTAACACCAAGAACGATGCAATTCGGAGCATAATCAAGGAAATTAGATGAAATTTTAATTTATATAATTTCTCGCTGGCTTCTATAAAAATAGTCCGATTTACATGAAATTTGGTTTAATTTTCTTCGGCGAAACGTAAGGAATCCATCGGTATCACTTCCATATCGATATGGTAAACAATAAACAATTCAGTTTTTCTGAAACAGGTATGAATCCTCGGCCACGGGGTGCCAGGCGGCATCTCTTTGAGTCCAGTGGCATCCAGGATCACCCTGTAGTTGTGTCTAGTCTTCGTGTTGTACAAGTGACGTCCGTGGTCATTGTTCGACCACGAGAAAATACATTGTGCCAGTCCCAAAAGGGTCGTCTTGCTGTTGACTTTCCTTCTCACTGAGCCATCCCAGCGCCGGCATTTTAAATTCGCTCCTGGCAAAAACAAGACTCATTGTTATAAACGTTCGTGTAAACTTTTATATTATTTTTGTCTGTTAGATTAACCCCTGAAGTCATGCTCACAGATTATGAATTACTCTGTATAATGAAGTATCGATAAGCATTAAATGTAACCAAAAACTGATGTATCTACGCTAGGGTGACTCTTATATTCGACTTTTGAATTTTCTCCGGGGCATCCTCCAGAATAGTTCCAAATAATTAAAAAAAATCTGTATAAAGTTTCAGCCCGATTGGATAATGAGAAAAGGTGACCCTTGTGAGGTTGTTTTTATTGCCAGAGGTTGGCAAGCATGTAAGCCACCTGTTGGAATGCATGGTGAAGCACTAGGCAGTATCATGTTGTCCATTGTCGCTATTCTATGTTTTTGACGTTACTATCATTATTCTTTCTATCGTCTACCTCACAACCCTGAGCTCCTTGAACACTGAAATTTAACAGCTCAAAAAGTCGATTTTATATAATATCCTCCAAGGTATTGATTACATCAAAACATATATCAAACAAAAGTTGTAGGTCCGGACAAGGAGCATCTTTTATGTTGTTGTCACGTCCTGGGTGGAGGTATTTAGGACAATGACAATGTGGGGTTAGGAAATCAGGTGCGAATGCGAGATTCGTAACACTGAGGGTTAATGGAAGTTAGGCTCGAATGCGAGATTCGTAACACTGAGGGTTGGAGTAAGTCAGGCTCGAATGCGAGATTCGTATTCGTGTATTAACTGAGGGTTAATGGAACTTAGGCTCGAATGCGAGATTCGTAACACTGATCGACCAGGGAAGGTTTAAAAGGGTAATCGCGCGCCTAGGTGACACCCGTTAGAGCACTTGTGGTTTGTATTTATGACTCGGTAATTGGATTTACCGTTGCATTATTGTAAGAAGCCCCCCGCAATATTCCGGGAAATACGTCTAGCTGTAAGGACATGGGATACTTATACAAAAGTACGCTTGGTAAACAATATAAGAACTCTCACGTTCGCGAACCGAGATCAGCTGCTGCGGTAGCCTGTGTTGGTTTGAAGTCTTCGTAACTAAAGGATTGACACAATAATTCGAAACGTGATTTAAAGTAAAACTGTTTATTAAATATGCCATGCACTGTTAATGCGATAGTGGTTAGGGTTTATAATAATGCGTTGGACGATAAGTATTAGCACGTAACATATATATAAATGGTTATCAATAGTAAAATATATGTATGAACATGAAACACATGGTTATAAGAAATGAAGAATTATAATGAAGGCAATAAGCAATTAGCTATAATAACAATATAATGCAATAAGCATATGATAATAGTGTAAAGCAATGAGTACTAGCAATAGATAATTATAAATGTCAATATGTTTTATGAAAAGCGCAAGCAATACAAAATAATAAAAATGAGGATGATATTCAGTTTAACAATGGTAAGTAATAATCGCTTACAGTAGTTTCCGTAGATCGATAATCCGTAGAACACTGAATTGAATTTTAGTAAAGTATAGCACAGTAGTCAATAAGACTTGATACTTCGCGGGAGTGGTTTCCGTAGAAGAGAATTCCGGTCTCTCGGGCCCTTGTATTTATATGATTTACAGGAATGCCAGGTATGAGGGGTATGCGCGGTATGCACCATGACTCATGTACGAAATATGCATCTATAATTAGAACGTGTTGATGACTCATATACGAAATATGCATCTATAATTAGAACGTGTTGATGACTCATGTACGAAATATGCATCTATAATTAGAACGTGTTGATGACTCATGTACAAAATAAGCGTCGCAATAGGACTTCCGAGGTTTTTATTTGGGCTTTTCAAAAGGGGGTACTCAAACCATTGGGTGGATTTTGGATATTTTGACTGGAGAGGGATGAGAGTGGCTTTGATTTGGCGGGTCGTAGAGAGAGGGTGAGACATGGTCTCGAATTAAGAGGGTTTTTGGGACGAGGGACTCGTTTAAATTTAAATATGAAGGAGAAGATCATGCCTCGTAGGGCGAAGAGGGGAAGGGGATGTCGTAGTTGACCATCTCGAGATGGGGACCGCTAAGGTACATCGTCTAGATGGCCCGATGGTTGGGGAAAAGGGGTAAGAGTTGAAGTTTGGGGGATTTCGGTGGAGTTGTGGAGTGATTTATGAGGGAGACTTTAAATAATATCGCGCGAAAAATAGTGGGACGTCACATTGTATTACTTTTTCTGGTGCGACAAACGGTTTTCGAAAAAAGTCCGAAAAACTGAAAAAAAATCTTTTTTTTCTACAATTTTGAAAGTTTAAATGCTTCTCGAACACTTTTTATTTATGAAGACGAATAAAAAAATGGAATTTTTATTTTCGAGGATTATTTTTTAAACATTTAAGGGGGGACATATACCGAAATATTCCAAAAAGATAAAAAAAATTATTTATTTTCAGGGTTTGACATGTCCTGAATGTTTCCTCAAAACTTGGGACCGAAATTTACAAAAATATCGGAGATATAGACATCAGAAGTGAGGTATTCAAATGCATTATTCAAAGGCTTTGAAGTTTCAAATAACTTTCGGCAGCGTGTTTATCCGAACCGGTGCGATCTCTCTTAGTTTTTCGACTATTTTCGAAAAATGTTCGTCGCACGAAAAAAAATAATACATCATAAAAGATGCTCTTTTTCCGGATCTACAACTTTGGTTTGAAATATATTTTTTTATGTAATCAATAACTTGGAGAATATTATATAAGAGCAACTTTGTGAGTTATTAAATGATTATTTAAATGATTACTCAAAAACTATTCAACCGTTTTACTTCAAATTTTGCATGGCTATAGGATACACTATTACTGAGGTTTATGACAGCGCGGATTTTTTATTTGATTCGTAGCTTCTTTTTTATTACTTAAAAAGTGCAAGATTTCATGTCCGATTTATTTTAAAATTTTGAAAATTTAAATGTATCTCTAACATTCCTTATTGATGAAGACTAAAAGAAAATGTCTGTATTTTCGATATTTTTGCCAGTTTCGGTCCCAAATTTTCAGGAAACATTCATGACATATCAAACACTGAAAACAAGGAAAAAATTTTTTTCTTCTATTTGGCATATCTCGATATATGCCTCCGCCTTAAATGTTTAAAAAATAGTCCTCGAAAATAAAAATTTCATTTTTTTGTCCGCCTTCATAAATAAGATGTGTTTGAGAAGCATTTAAAATTTCAAAATTTGAGAAAAAAGTTTTTTTGAGTTTTTTAGGATTTTTTCGAAAACCGTTTGTCGCACGAGAAAAGGTAATAAAACATAAATGATTCTGCTTCTCCGGATTTACAACTTTTGTTTGACATATTTTGTTATGTAATCAATAACTTGGAGGATATTATGTAAAATCGATTTTGTGAGCTGTTAAATAATTATTTAAATGTTCAAGGGCCCAGGGGCACCTTTTCCCGTCATCCGAACGAGCTCAAACTTTACACAGATTTTTTTTAATTATTTGGAACTATTCTGGAGGATGCCCTGATGAAAATCTAAAAAAAAATTTTACCAAAAGTAAATAAGATCCAGCCTAATCTACTATTAAAAGAATTGGACGAACAAGTTTACTTTTTAACACTTGATTATTATACCTTGCTTAATTCTAACATTTTCAAGTTCTTATTGTAGGCGGCAGCCATTGGTACTATCATATTATAAATCCTAGAGGAAAACGAGTCCATCGTCGACCTGTATAGCTTAATTCTTAATTGGTTGCGGCGGTCGCCTGGCAAGCGGTAAGTCTGAGTTCGAAAGCCTGCGCAGCAAAATCCGAGCGGCCAATTCTTCTCTTTCTCTTACATGCTGTATAATTAATAATAGCTTATCGACCGATTTGCTCGTTTTTCAGAATATTGTAACATTCGTTACTTATTTCTTATTCGCTTTAATGAAAATCGTAAATTATTATCGTCGCAACTAGTATTATTATGTAGAAAATAATCATGACTGTTATCCTTATAAGATATATGCGCAAGTTAATGGATGAGATGATGGCGATAACTTGTGTCGTTTGACAAATATTACAGGAATTCATACAGGTAAATCAATTATGGAGAATGAAATATGAGTGAGATTAAGCTGAATCGGTTCCTGTGAACGTCGGATGGCGAAGACACATACTAATTACGACGCACGTAAATCAGAAAATCTAATTGACCACGAGAGAAAGAGAAGGGAAAGAATGGGAAGGGTGGGGAAAGAATCTTGCGCCGCTAATGTTCAGATGGTCGCATGCTTCTTTTAGCGCAATTAAATCGAAACAACTGTTTAACAGAAATCCGGATATGATACTAGATGTTGAATAGCAACTTTGCGCCATTATTGAAGTTTATAGGTACATGCAAACACTGATCGCTGAGGAGCAAGCAAGATTTTTAATAATCACCGATAATCGGGGTGTAAGGTAATAATTAGGTGTACAATAACCATAGCTAAGTATACAGTTGGTGGAATTTATTTTTTTCCACGTTTCGGCGGTTCCTTTGTTCGTAGTGGGATTCAAAAACGTTGTCGACGGAGGCCAGCATCGTGATATTTAATTAGTTCTCTTAACGACACTAAAGTACAGACAGCAAGTACGCGCTACGAGTAAACGCATAAATCAAGGAACTTATCAGGTTGTGTGGTGTTTACCGGCAGCCATTTAGTTTAAATTAGTCGTGGCTGACTCGCGCCTCAGGGATAAATCAGCGAAATCATACACCTCGGCACATTCAATTACTGGACCAGTTTCCCGGCCTCTCTTTACCCTGCGCTTTTTGCAATGTGCGTTGCTTCAACTGCCACCTCCTTAATCTCCCTAAACCCTCTTCCTGGTTGTTTTTAGATATGTATTTCGTACCCTCTTTTCTTTTTCAAACCGAGAATGTTTTTTTAACGGCGGCTCCACACACGCGGTATTCATATACGAATTTATTTGTATAAACGAAGAAGTCCTAACTGACTTACTGACTGACTGACTGATAGACAGATTCATCAACGCACAGCTCAAACCGTTTAACCTAGGAACGTGAAATTTGGAGGGTACATTGTTTTCATGACGTAGGCGCCCCGTAAGGGGATTTTTGGAAATTCCGTCCCCAAAGGGATGAAAAGGGGTAAAATATATTTTCTCGGATTCCTTAATATCTCTTAGGCCCGATTAGATAGCAACTTGGTTTCTACTTACAAAGGTTACCCACGTAAATGCCTAAAAACTAATTTCAGGTATTTGCACTAATCAGCCCCTAAGGGGGTGAAAAGGGGTGAAATATTTTTTCATGGAGTCCTTAATATCTCTTAGGCCCGAAACGAAGCGCGGGTATATTTTGCTAGTATGCAATATTCGCGTTAAAATAAGTAAGTGTGATTAAAATATTTGTATTGCGACACGAGTATTTATAGATTTTCGTATCGAACAGCGAACAGTGTTTCCTCATGAGTCGGTAAATTAACACATATCAAAGTGCATAAACATTTACTTGCAAACATTTCAAGTAGAACGATTTCTGTATGTGGAACCCTATGGACTGATAATCACGAAAATAGATGTGAGATTGTGGATACATGCAAAGGAATGCATGAACAGTTAAGTATCGATTGTACGTTCGCAGAAATGAAAAAGAAGCAGAACTGGTTAATGACACCTTTCTGGAGGTTTCTAAAGAATGGAAAAGTCTCATCATCAATAACATAAAAATAGTTTTGTTTCGCATGATGATTGTAAATGAATATACTACTCTTTCTTCACACGAGGGATGTACAAAATACGTTCAAATATCGTCGTCGAAGAACAGATGTATGATCATTACACTTGACAAATAATCGTGAATATTAGCGAGTCTTCGTCAGTGCTTACAGAAAGCCGACGCGACGCGACGCCGACCTTACTACATATTTTTCTTACGATTTATCGTATGATAAATTGGAGGAAGCAGTCGTATCGACTTATACAATATGGTTTTGCCACAGATGTGACCATCTGTTGTACGTCAAATATCGCCCAGGCAGTGCAGTGTTGAAATCGTCTCCAATTTAGTCCTCGAACACACACATGCACACTAGGGTGGCTCTTACTTTCGACTATTGAATTTTCTTCGCGGCACCCCTCAGAATAGTTCCAAATAATAAAAAAAAATCTGTGTAATGTTTAAGCCCATCGGGTAACGAAAAAAGAACATTTAATGTGAACATTTAAATAATCATTTAATAGCTCACAAAGTTGAATTTATATAATATTCTCCAAGTTATTGATTACATAAAAAAATATATTTCAAACCAAAGTTGTAGATCCGGAAAAAGAGCATCTTTTATGATGTATTATTTTTTTTTCGTGCGACAAACGTTTTTCGAAAATTGTCGAAAAACTAAGAGAGATCGCACCGGTTCGGATAAACATGCTGCCGAAAGTTATTTGAAATTTCAAAGCCTTTAAATAAAAGCCGAATAAACTACGGATAAAGATGGAAACCTTATTCGACGGTTCGAATAAACGTTCTTCGAATAAAAAAATTATCTTTCGCCGTCGAATAAATTCACTTCAAATAAATTTATTTATCCGTGATGTTTGGAATAAAGATAACTCGTGTTATTCGAAGCTTCGAATAACGGATAAACATAAAGTATTTTTTATTTGAGTTCATCCAGATATTATCTTTGCCCATCTCTGTAATCTCCAGCCGCTTCGCCGTGATTCATTCAAGCCTCCCTGACGACAAATTAGTAATAGGGGAAATGCGGCAACAGCGCGGTTCGACTCTCAACTAGGGTTGCCACCTTTTTTACAGAAAAATAACGTACATTTACTTTCGTGGGGTATAAAAAAAAAGTACGCTCAACAAATTAAAAGTACATTTTAATCTTATTAGTTTTTATTTTTCCAAAGATATTTTGTATTGCTTGTAGCATTACAGAATAACTTTTTATTATTTTTAAATACCTCAATGGCCTCAGTGCACTCAATATTCATATTGAAATATATAAACAATTCGTGTTTTATAAGATTGAGAGAGGCCTTGTTTCTTTCATCCCGCCACTTCACATTCATAACAGAGAAAACTCTCTCAGTAAATGCTGAAGCGGCAGGAACAGATAGAAGATAAGAAATTAATTTAAAGATATTAATAAAGTCATCAGGTGCCGTTTGAAATATATATTGCCATTTTTCACCCGTTGACTTTTGTATAAAATCTTTATCATTAAAGATTTTTGTGTATAGTTCGTTTAAAACTTTTATTTCAGAATATAGTTGATCCATATTAATATTCAATTTTTGCAAATTTAAACGTTCAATAATCTTGACTATATTTTCAAATTCAATGGGAGTTTTCAAGCTTATGTTGCTCAGTAAATATAACCAATTGGTTTGACTGAAATCAAACCACTTTTCCAAATAACAGAAGCACTTATCAACAAAGAGCAAAAAATTTCTATTAATTTTATGAAATAGTTCAGGTGATGATTGTTCAATGTGTCTTAATTTTTGTCTGGTATTAAAACCAAAAAACATGTCTACCTTTCTATGCATCAATTCTTTTTTAAGATTGTTCATGATGTTGTATACATCTAAAATTGTTATACAGTTTCCTTCAAGGCATTTTATAGTTTTATTGAAAATATGTAGTGTGTTACTTGTGAAAAGTAGGTCAATTTCAATAACATCGTGATCTTCATACTCAGTGCTGTTCAACAATAACGTGTTTTGAATTATCATTGGACAATCATTACCCAAACTTTGAAAATAATGACGAATTGGTTCCCAATTCAATAAAATAGTGTCTACACAGAGAAGGAGAGATAGCCATCGGGTGCCAACATGGCGTTTGAATTCATGAAAATCTCCCTGAACCATTTCTACAAATTTTTTTAATTCATCTCTTCTAACAGCAGATCTTGAGAAGTGACCGTAAATTTTTAAAATAATATTTTCTACATCATGGACCAAGAACTGCATAGCATGTTTAACAGTGTTATGAACAATGTGGTCGTGACAATTTCCTTTTATCAAATCTGGAATTAGTTCTGTCATATTTGTATATAAAGAATGATGAATGCCATAATTGGCATTTGTGTTGTCTGCACTGAGGGCAGATACTTGGTCAAAGGAAAGTTTATAAAAATTCATGGAGTCCTTTATTGCCTTGAACATACCATTAGCAGATTCATCAGAGTTCTCATAAAAATCCAATAATTTGTTTTGAATACCATTACTAATTATAAAATATTGCACAACTAATGGAAATAGTTTAATATTTTTGTTTGTTTGATGCATCTGTTTGCAAACAATAAAATAGATTTCCATTGTTTAAGATATCAATAATGCTTTGTATAGCGTATGGTCCTAACACTTCAGTCACTAACACTTTCATTTTTGTTCTTGCTAAATGTATATTGATGGCTGTTTTTGAATCAGCAAATATCATTTTATTTAATTTTGTATTACAGTCCATACTATTATATGACAGATTATGTTTGTCAGTGTGATAAGTAAGTGCTAACTCAGCAGCTGTATTTTTTAGACTGTCATTGGAAACTAAACTCTCTGAGGATGACGATGAACCAAGAAATCTTTCCAGAATTGTAGTTGTATTCTTTATATTTGATTTAGACTTGTGCTGTTTTGTATCCTGGTGCTGTTTTACCTAAAAATGGGAGCGTAAGACCCGCCACCAATAACAAGCCACCAACCACACATGTGCACAAATACTACAATATTTAACTCAAACTGTAAACAATTTAATAAACCCAGTACTCCCAGTATCACCCACCTGTCCAATGCCAGCTGTTGCAATAGTAAAACTAATATTGCAAATTTTACATTTTCCATTCAATTGATTATGAGAATCCCTGTGTAACCAGTCATATACCTTTTCCCATTCGCTTTTATATTTCTGCAACCTTTTTGATTTTGACAATTTGGCTTTCTTAGGAGTTACCACGTATGGTTCGGAATAACTATTTTCTTCCATTTTAAAATACTACCTATTTCCTGCTGGCATAAATAGTTTGTGAACATTCAACACAATCTCAAAACAAAACATTCAAATAAATGACAGACAATTGTCCTACGCGTAAGTTGATAGGTTCACTACGTAGTGTGGTGCGGCGTGCGGTGAAATTTTGAACTAATGAAAAAAGTTATGTACAATAATATTGCGTTACGTTTCATGTAATATCATTAATTGTGAAATAAAGTATTTTCGCGTACTTTATTGTTATTCAAAAGTATAGAGTACATTTACCTATAATAACGTAAGATACTTTATTTTAAAGTACGGGTGGCAACCCTACTCTCAACACGTCTCGACAACTACATATGTCTTTCCTACATTTATCGGCTAGCTAGGACTTCCATCGGTTTTGATGCTACATGGCGCGAATATAACATCAACGCCGGTGACGGAGATTTCATGAAACCTCATTCTGTCATTTCTCCAATCTGTCTCAGTGCACGAGTCAAAAATTCATTATTATTTCAACGTTCGGTGCTTATTAGCGTTCAAACGCACCAGACCCGTCTGCACGGATGTCTACTGGAGACAACTATACCCGCAAAAACTTCCTTCTTGCCGATTCCAGGACTAAAGTTGTAATATACAGTTTGTTTACTACATCGCGTATACGTATACGCTGGTGCTACGTGGCTCGAATATACCACCAGCGCCGGTGACGGAGAAGCAGTGAAGCTTCATTCTGTCAGTTTTCGAGTCATAAATTCATTATTATTTCAACGTACGGTGCTTACTAGCGTTCAAACGCACCAGACCCGTCTGCACGGATGTCTACTGGAGGCAACTATATCCACAAAAACTTCTTTCTGGCCGATTCCAAGACGAAAGTTGTAATATGCACTTTGTTTACTACACGCGTATACGTACACGCTTAAGGATGTTCGATACCGGCGCAAAAATGATGAGAAATCTTTGAAAAGTGTTTAATCTAATGTTCAAAGTGTAGTCCGCATTGTGTCAAAATTTCAAGTCGATTGGCCGCACGGTTTCTGGAAAAAATGAAATGAAAGTTGCGCTCTTATACACAGGCTGTTATGGGAAAAGCGATACAATTTCTATAAAATGTTACACAGAGTCCATAAAAAATGATGAGAAAGTTGTTGCGATTAATGGTATAACAAAAGGTTTATTGGATTAACAACGCACGAGGAGCAAAAATGATATAAATACAATTTCAATAATGAGATGAATGAGATGAACAGTGTCTGAGAGAGCCGATCGGAAATCAAACGTGGGACAAATATCCATCAAAAGTTCTAAAAAAATGCTGCAATGAAAAGCTTAAATATTCCTGTGAAATTCTAAAAACGAAAATCGGACATGAACCGTACCGATTTATTAGATAATTGAATAAATAGATAGCAATGTGCTCGTATTTTTGGAATTGGCTGAAGGAACTGTTTGAAACGTGGCAATGCTGTACGCCGGGTAGTCATCTATACAATGTATACTTGTACAAAGCATACATTAAAAATTGGTAAAAACACTACCAAGCTGTAAACATGTGCCACATGTGTGAGATGGAAAGAGAAAAAAAGATGGATGCAAAGCGACGTTGTCGCATTTTACTGACATATTTTATGCTACTTTTAATGAAAATATTGTTTCTAGCTGCATTAAACATACTATTTGTTTCATTGAATTCCAAAACAAAATGTGTAGTAATAATTTTATTAGGAATAGACATGTAAATAACATTTTTGTCTACATAATTTTTTTTTTTATCTAAGATTGGTATCACTGCAGAGCTCCCACGTATAAGCATAGGCTTACCCCTCTCGCTGTCTGCCCCGCAAGTGAGATATCGAACCTCCTTAACTTAGCTTGTGTGAGCGTACGCACACATTCAAGGTCCGGTGAGACGGCAGCCTTAAGAATTTGTGTTGAACCTTTTTAAAAATAATTTCATGTTTTAAATATATGGGCTAATTGTCGCCACTTTTCCCTGTCTTTCCTAAGTAATATCTATTATCTTATTGAAATAAATAATACTTCATTTGCGTCGAACAAACATATCAAAATGTAAAGACTCGTGTTCTGTTCTAAGGGAAGAAACGTCTCTAAACATCAGTTAACTGTTAGATAAAAATTTAGCAGGGCACACTAAATGCAAGAACAACATCGAATGGTATTAAAATATCCACGGATGCCTCGCAGGAATCTGAGAAAAGAAGCATGTGCTCTGGACGTCAATTTCATAACGGTGAAATTTAAGTATGCGTTTTAATGGGCATCCGAGCGATCGTCGTATCTCCCAGCCATCTGATATTTTACGGTCCTGCACAGAGATTTAAAGGGGCGGGTTCCTTCTGCGCGCTCGTTCAGGAAGCATCCCGAAGAACAGCTGATCCTTCCGTTAATGGTGGCCCTTCTGCATTCCTTTTATTAAGAACCTGCAGTCCGTTTTTGAGCACGGAATGACTTCAGAAAAACATTTAAGTGAACGGCACGTGCTCCGAATTAAAAAATTATAAAACTGCTCTCTCGCTCTCTCTATGAATTATTTATACAGGCTGTTAAAAAAAGGTCCATGTCTTTTGGGGGCTTATAGTACTCACTGATAGGAATAAAAAACGCTTAAACTCATAAAATCAATCCTCTCGGTTTAAAATGTACTTACTCTTATGCTTACGAGTGTTCGGTAACGGAAGTGAGTCTCTTTGCGACATGTTGAATATAAACAGAAGAATTTTAGAAGACCAACTTGTAGGGCCAGTTTCTCTATGGAACAGAATGACGGTTGCGAGTTATCATAACTTTTTAACGAATGATTTACTCCAAGTCTTGAATGATGTGTCACATCGGATGAAATTATCCATATGGTTTTACTATGCTGGGGCTCTACCACACCTTCCGGTGAAAAGTGGATTGGACGCGACGAGGAGGCCCAGTAGAATATGTAGTCCCCTCGATTTGAATCCTCTCAATTTTTTCTTTGTGGGAATACTTAAAGAATTTTATATATTTATCCATATTAAATAATGTAGATGACTTATAACGACGAATAGAAACTGTAAGTCAGACAATACGAGTCACAGCAGGAATACTGGAAAATGAATCTGCACGTTGATCTATGATTCGCAGATGTGAATGTCGTACTCTAATGGCAGAGTGACACATCAAATATAGGTACCATCCTATCTTATGAATGTGAAAATAATCTTTTGTACTTTACAATTTACATCGAAAGGATTAATTTTAAGACCAATGTTGATTAAGCATTTTTTATTCCTCTCAACAAGTAGGCATCTACTATGTGAAAATTAACAAATAAATTTGTATAAAACAATGGAAGTTCACCAAATTATAACACTTTAACAAAGAAATATAAAGAATTCGATGTTTCTCACTTGATATGGTACGTAGGTGGGTATGCTTACGCTGATCTCGAAAAGTAAGGAAACACACACACACGAAAGAATTAAATAACTGAATCAAAATTGTTTTATTAACTAAACTGCTATCATAGATTTGAAATTGAGATAAATAACTGAATATAATTGTCTTTGAATATTTGATTCTAAATTTAACGTGGGCGATATGAGTCCATTCATCAGCGGTATAATAAGTATATGTATATGTATACACATGTATATCTCTAAGTGAATCTCTGGTTTGAATAAATTAATTGTAAGTACGTTATAATATAAATAATAGAAAAGAGAAGCATACGACGAAGCATGAGCATAAGTAGGATCCTTTAGTGATCTACTACCGCGTAGAGTACTTATTGATGTGTTGTCCTGGCGAATCAGAACGATGTGTCGCCACCAGAGTTGGGCAAACTGTAATCTAATTACAACTTACAAATTACGATTAAACTGTAATTGTGTTAATGCAGGTGGTTGACCACAATTTTATCAACTACCTAAATTAACGATTACAGAAAATAATGTGTAATCAACTACACAATTACAGTTTAATCGTAATTTGTAAGTTGTAATTAGATTACATTTTGCCCAACTCTGGTCGGCACTGACAATGAGTCTTATCGTGATTCGCCAATATTGCTCCAACGCGGCACGGGTTCCCGTTGTCCAAACATTTTGAAATTTTTTTTTGGGGGGGGAGGAAGACAAAAATGAGACTCAAAAAAGTTAACCCCTATAGCTACGTATCACCGTCGTGCACAGTAATGCCCTCTCCAGTGTTCAATTTCGATTCAGAAGAACAATTTGTCTTCCTACAACACAAAAGTGAAACAAGGAAATTCTGCGCACCGTACACCTGTCACTAGGCAGCAGTTATATATATACCTATTGTACAGCTGTATCTATTATTGCAATGAATTCAGCCAATGCCACAGCATTCGACAACAATAAAAAGACAGCCAGCAAATAACAAAGTGGAAACACATACTGGAAATTTTATATGTTACAAGACAGCGACTAACACTTCCGCAATATTGTTCACATCAGAGATTAAAACGAACAGATTTAAGACGCTAACAGGACCGTTCAACATTAAGAAAATGCGTAATCTACAACTACAGAATCAATTTTCTAACAATCACGGCCGCCTACGAACCAAAGGATGTAATTAAGCACAAAGCATTCTTCGCAATCCAAGCTCTAACTGTAAATGACGAACTGGAAGGCATAAAGACAGAAAACGAATGCTGACAGCAGACAAATATCTAAAATTTTATGGGGTCTGATTAGGAATACTGCCCTCCTTAGTTAAACTGTCCTATCTAGCATTTTTTCATTTTTTGAGATATGTTGAAATATTTTAAGTTCCACACGTCTTTTACCTTTTAAGTAAAGTTAGAAAACTCTACGTGCTTCGTAAAAATTTATAAACAGTCTAATGTATTTAACCTAACTTCTTTCCAAATGGTTAAAATATCCTATCTAAGACAATTAATTAATTGGTACGTTAATAATACATTACCTACCGGTATACCTATTACAAAAAAATATATTAGGCTGTTACAAAATAATGACAACATGTTTTAATTTGAATAAAGGGAAATAAGGACGGTACAAAGTAAATGATAAAACTTCAGTTTTCTCGGTTGTTTCAAAATGCTAGATAAGACATTTTAACTAAAGAGGGCAAAATTGTCCAGCAAAGAGTTATGTTGATAACAAATAATAAATTTTATTTATTGTCTGAGACATCCAATACCTTAAAAATCGAGTCATCCAAGTGGCAAAAACTCGTGGAAGAAATGGAGCTAAAAACAGGACACCAGCAGGTTTTGAATTCAGATATCACGTATGATACCATCTACCACTCCAAAGAAATCACCACTTATCATCGTAAATGACAGCTGAATAATGAATACAATTTACTCCGCAAAAGGTAATATGAGTTAATAATAAATTAAGAACGTCGACAACACGAAGTGCAATCTTTACGTAAACGCTTACTTCCCTTACAAAAACCACGACATGTCAGTCAACTGTATGGCGAATACTGGGTCTATTTTGACCTATAACATAATTTCATTCCTACACACTTCAGAATAAAGTTTTCTATTAGATTTTGATTTTATTATGATTCAAAATTCTTATTTTCTTAAGGGGAGGTTCTAAAAATCGATTTTTTATTTCATTTTTCGAATTTTCAACCTTTTAAGAATATGTGTTTAAAAGGAGTTTTTGAAATTCGTAAAATTCCCGAAGTTATAGGCATTTGAGTAGCGGCAAATGCGTGGGTAACACCCGGCCACTCGGCACTCACGTGAAAACAAGTTTCAAACTGTAAACAAGTTTTTCTCGTAACAGTGTTCTCAAAATTGGTGGGAGCTGTATCTTCAAAAGATATTATCCGATTCGACTGAAACTTTTTTTATTTTAGAGAGAATATTAGTCCAGTGAAATTAACATCTGTCTTCGGAATAAATCCCAGCAAGCTAAATATTGGTATGGGCCTTTACTTTGTCGTTTTAAACAATATGTCAAAAGTCCCTATCGATCCGACCGCCGCTAAAAATTTTACAGAGGGTGGAAAAAAATAATAACGGTTTTTCGCGAATATCTCGTTATCTAGCAGCTTTACGACAAAAACAGTTATTATAAAATTTATAGCTTAGGAAATTCTCTACAAAAGAAGCTATGAGTTTTTTCGTAGGAGTGACCATTTTCATGTATGTTGCGTTACCAAGTTTGAACCCCCATACTTTTGACAAGGGAAGAATTTCCTGAACTCGGAAATTCAAGAAATTATGAAGTACAATGCAATTTTGTTTGCTGCCCAAATTCACTCCAAGAGGGTGCAATTGACCTCTGAAATATTTTTTTATTTTGTATTGTTACTCGCGAACTGTAGGAGATAGAAAAAGAGTGTTCAGGAAAAAGTTACAACTTTTAATTAGGACTATCATTTGGTAAATTATATAGTGAAAAAAATGTTCCCCACTACAAATTTTAATCAATTCAATTGCATGAAAAGTCTGATACTTCCATTGACGTCCTCGATTCCTGAGAAACCTATAAAGTTTAAAAAGAGTTGCCGAAGTTTCTTTATAAATATTGAAGTAATTATGCCTATCTTTTTTTTGACACGAAACAGTAAAAAAACGTTTGTATAATTAAAAATATGGAGCAAACTGTGTACACTTTGCTTACTTGCTAAAAATGTCAACTCGTTTAAAATTTGAACGTTTCAAATGGCAGTCCTGATATTTTGAAGCAAGACTACAGTGTGAAATGAAGTAACCTCCCCCAGAGAAAACAAGTAAAACCTCCCATATTGTAATCATATCTGAGATATATTTTAATTTACCCCCTATGGTAAAAGTTATATTGGAACACATGTCACTAATTTTGTATTGGTAAATCTCGTAGAGATAAAAAGAACTCCATCTTATAATTCTTAGTACCTATTTCATATATTTATATGAATTATATTTTGTTTTTCTCTCTGCATTAGTAATTTACATTTTGAAGTACCTACATTATATAACTGTATAGATTAAGTAGCTTCGTTTAAAGTTCGCATGGAGAGGCATATAATAAAAAAATATGAATAGAGAACAAGAAGCATTCTTAAAATTATGCTAGTATATCTAGAAGACCAAGTAGTATGCTACGCAGCATGGAAGGATAACAACGTCAATGAATTTTTTTCTACAACCTAATCTACCATTTCAATCGTACATTCATCACGAACGTAACAGTTGATCTACGTAATTTTACACGACTTCATTCGCGAAAGCGAGTAAGGGACTTTTACGACTTCATTCATAGGTTGTGGGTCCTTGAAGCAGATCCATCTATTGAAGCACGAGCTCTTTTCTTACACCCTTCGCCCCGAAGCGTCTTCTATTTTTACACTCTGTCAATTAGACCTCCGAGCATTCAATTGTAAATGGATAACAAGGATGTAATTCCACTCTGTGAATTGCATTGAAACCCTTTACCACTCTCCATCCCTGTCTCTCCTCCTAATTCCCTTGAAAGAGAACAACGTTACCTTACAAGAACAACGTTCTTTTTCGATCGAGAGTTGCTTTATTTTCACATTAAAATTTCAGTAAGGCAACTTATTTAACGAAATGGTTACTAACACGAGAAATGTAATTACAACAAAATATATACGTAGGTACGCCTACACGATTACAAATGGCGTGACATATTTGTAATTGTTCTTGACTAAGACGTTAACCTTCATTCATCCAATTTATTTTCCTTCAGTATTTATTATATACTTTTTCACAATGTGTCTTATTTTATATAACATTTTGAAAAATATATAAATACCATTATTTTATTGCACTACTTTCAGATTGGTGCATAGGTGCCTACTTCTTTGTTCTTTTCTTGGTGCAATAATTAAATACATTCCTTTAACTATATAATTCGAGGTTTCTATAAGCAGACTCTACAAAATTTATTTTTATAAAATATAATAGGTCGGTGATCGGAAAATCCCGGAAGAAGAGGATTCGTCTGATGTCGAACGAACGATTTGCAATGCACGCGATGGGCACACGCCAAAGAGGCAATGGTAGAGGGGAAGGTTGGAGAGGAGATGGGCCTTTTTCCAACGTCCGTATGTTGAGCGCGTATACGCGGCGAGGGCAGTGTGCCGACGTTGGATCGAGAGTGGTTGTCTGGTGTCATCTGGCAAGCAGAGCAACCCAAAAACACATGGGTGTTTTGTCTCCTGCTTGTGTGTGCTTCCACTTAATACGTGGAAGTGGAAGCATCGTATGCCTCTACATAACGGTCGAATCTACCGATTCGACTATGCGCGTGCGGTGTCCGCTATAAACTCTCTTCTACCGACTTGAATTCTTACAAAACTGCAAAAAATCACGCGATTTTGACGGAACAGATTTTTATTTGTTTTTCTCGTTTTACCGTTTCCTCGATATTATCTTGATTTGAAAACCTATTATTATCTGTTTTATGTAATTACAATAGGTACAATCGTACAATAGGTCTCATTGCCACGCATAATCGGAATGTAATATAGATGAATAATACTTATGCTAGTGAAGAACTTCTGAGCTGTAGGTACATGATAAGTCAAAGAATTTGTTTATATCAGACAAAACGAATAAGTATACATATGAATAGCAAATATACAAACTCGAATTATCATTAATATTGTTCATTTTTCCCCCTATATTTTTCCATTGCCCATTCATTTTTCTTAAGCGTACCAGTGGTAAACCTTCCGTTTGCAAAACTACAGTCTGTTCAACAAGAAAGGAACCGCGATTTTTTGAAAAGTACAAAAGATATTTATTTCTGATTTATTTTACATGAAAGTACATTAAAAGTGCTAAGACGCGTATAATTAATAGACAGTAAAATCGCCACCGTTGTCGAGTATGGCCTGGAATCATCTGGACATACGGGACATACTTTCAATTAGGATTTTAGCGTAATCCGCTAGAAGAGAATGCCAAATTTTGCGAAAATCTACACAGGTTTTTCTGCAACCTTGGCCTTCATAATGCCCCACACATTTACGATGGGATTGACATCGGGAATTCATCTTAATTCCATCCATTTTCCTCTTTCCAGGCTTTGCAGAGCTTACTATGATGTTTTGGGTCATTATCTTCTTGTAAGACCTAATCTTCGTTAGTGAGGCCAAACATCTTCTTGGCTAATCTAATGAGGCCATGCTTCAAAACTTTCACCATATTCGCTACATTAAAATTATCAGTGAAAAGCTCCAAACAGCCGAATCCGCGCCCGTTTTGTCCTGTGTGCTTGTCGTCGATCTCGTTTGCCCTCGGTTTAGGCGGTCATCAAAGTTTTGCAATGATTTCTACTGTGTCACCCACTTCACAACGAACTTCTGTGACTTTTTAATCCTCGCACACCGAATGCCGGGCCATTTTAACCCGGCCCGTAGCTCGCCTGCTGCAACAGTCGACGATCGTCTTTTCGCTTTTCACTATGGGTCAAAATGACCCGGTATTCGGACCCCGCGCTCTGCTCGAGCATCCGGTGTCCGAGGGTTAATGATTTTAGCGGCAGCGGCATAAGATAATTTTGATCCTTTCGGGTGCGTGGCCAGGAAGACCGCCTCAAATCGGTTTCGCGTACCCAGTACTCATTATGATGCACGTCGGCCTAATACAACGTTTCGAGCGATACTAAAGTGAATAGGTATTGGCGTCGTAGACCATCGATGATGCAATAGCGCCGAGGAAGAGAGAGAGAGAGAGAGAGAGAGAGAGAGAGAGAGAGAGAGAGAGACTGTACAGAATACCACTTATAAAGTAATAAAGCCCAGTTTTTCTTCGCTGCCAATTGACTTACATTTTCCATAAAAAAAACGTCATTATAGCAGTATTTCTTATGTCTTAATTGGGAGAGATGTCTCTTAAATTAAGACGGATAATGAACTGGAGAATCGTCGAAATTCTACAGGTCATCTGACTTTTCTCCGCTTCCTGCATTTCTTTTCATTTATGTAACAGCACAAGGTTTGGATTTTAAACAAATTGGATGGAGTGCCCTTTGTTTCGTAAAACGACAGTACTGTAAGTAGTAAATAATTACTTTGTGCACAAACTTTTATTATAATATGCATTCAATATTAATCAGATACCTATTCACACGTGAATGCACGATATTGGCGAGGTAGCTAATGCCACTAAAATTAATTTCCATCGATTAGTTAAGCACTGTAAATTTGCTATTATTTTTCACAATATTTACATATCATGTTGTACTTTCCGAAATAATGTTTTGAATTTTTCTTCAAAAGCCTTTTGCCATTTTAAGCAAAGAACTTTATCATTCGACATTAATTTCAAGCATTAAGAAGTAGGTACTGGTAGATTTATTTGGCAATAAGAAAATTTTCCACTGATTGGAGTGAATGCTAAACACTTGCTAGGCGCAAATTCAACAGATTAGTTTCAGTTTCAGTAGCTAGTGTCAGTTTTTTATTGTCCTGTTAAAATTTTTGTATTGCCATTTTAACCATATGGTCGAGTATTATCGCGGTTGTCTTGACTCGTTAACGAGAATGTGTGATATTCTTATTAGGTCAGTGCAAAAGTTCGTTCGCTTTATTGTAGAAGCCTATTTTAAAAGCACGACAAATATTGTTACAAAACAATTGCCACATAAATGTGTTACTTATGTATTGGATAAACCGATACTCCTGGCAATATCGTAATTCAGATAATACGAAAAATTTCGAACATAAAATAAATGCTTCTTTTCGTGGCATGCACTACGTGAGTGTAAAATGTGTGCATCAGTGTATATTATATCAGATTATTTTGAGCAAGGTCGGTATTGGGCGAGCATGACAGCGCACGTACGAGCATGCGACCAGTATGTACCTAAGGTCGGGGCCAGATATATTGGCCGGTAAGTTTCGTGAGGGGTATTCTCCCACCATACCGCTTGCCTGCCTCGGTGTTCCTTTTCTCAACGTTTTTTGACTCGCTGTAGTTCCATCTCGCTCTCGCCTTCGCCAAACAAGAGTGAGACAGAAGTGGTGGGGATAGCGAAAAGCCCACATCGTGTGTACCAAACCGAGCACATAGGGAGACAATACTGTACTTTGCCACGCCAAGTATTTGACTTCCAGGCCGTGAACATCTAGGCGAATGTCTAGATGTTAAATTTTATCTTCACATTTTTAAAATGTCCGTGATTATTACAAAACACCTTTATGTACTTGTAGCTCATTTTGATTTCACATCTTTTTATATCGTAATTATTATTATCTTCTATTTTTTATGATTTATTTTATAATAAATCATTTTTTTATTTTATAAATTATTATTTATTCATAAAGGATTTTTTCATGTACTTGGCGAAATTTTTTTACTTTTTTGAAATTTTTGTATCGGGTTCCAAATAGGGATAGCAAATTTACTGACTTTTTCAATTACCGGTAAGTCGGTAAAATTTTCAATCGAAGCCGGTTTACCGGTAATGTACCGGTATTTTTAAGGTATTGAAAATATAAGAGTCAACATTACAGAAAAACTTTTTTAATTCTAATCGAGCATTATAAAATATATATGTAAATGAAATTATTCTGAACATAAAATATAAAATGATATAACACAAAATAGATATATTTGTATAACTAATAAAAATACATATTAATATCTTCATCACGTAAACAATGAAAAGAATCTTAACTTACATACATAATTAAATATTTTTTGTTTAACAATTCTTTTTAACAAATAAGGAAGCAAAAAACATAATATGTCTAAACTGTGGTCTCCTGATCGCGACCTACTTTTTTTACAAAATAATCCAGCCATGGATAAAGCGCTCTCAGATTCTATACTTGTTGGTCGGGTAGTCATTAAGAAATAATACTTATGCCATTTGTATATTTTCTCCTTATTTTTTCTACTTAAAAATCCATCCATTTTTTGGATGACTTAATTCAGATTTTTAGTTTTCTTTTGGATCAGAGTTCGTTCTTCATGATATACTTCGGTTTTCGTCTTTATTAGTAATTGAAGTTTTTTTTCACTGATAACGTAGTAGATGTCATCGGAATTAAACAACGCATATATGCGCTATATTGCTATACGTAATTTATCGAATTACCGGTAAAAGTTTAGCGAAATACCAGTAAAAATTTGAAGGTACTTTTCGCGATTTACCGGCAAACCGGTAGACCGGCTTACCGGTATTGCAACCCCTAGTTCCAAATTACCTTCACCTTCGGTATTCCCAATTAGTAACATGGCATTGAAACCTAAAATTTCATGTCACACTTTGTAATCTCGAAATTATCGCAAAACTGAAACGGAACCATAGAAGGAGTAGATTATATGTTTAACACTAAAGTTTTAACATATTTTAGCCACAAACTTAGACCTGAACTGAGAATGGACAAACTAAGTAGTTTGAGATGTCATTACCATGAAATACAAATTTAATATTGTGCATGTAAAAATAGGCGTCCTTACTAATAATTTTGTTGGCTCAATAAGTAGGTAATATTATTCGTCCTTACTGTTGTAGGCATATAATATATTTCCATTTAATTAGGTACTAGATTTATTAAAGACTTAGAATGGAAGCAAGTATAATAGGTATATATAGAAAAGAAAGATGACCTATTGCAGTCAATAAATAAGTATCTATTTTATTTGTCAAAATTTTATACAATTATTGTAATTTTATTCGCATGAGACTAACAGAAATTAAGTTCTCGTCGCAAAAATGCGTAAGTATTGCTATCGATGGAAACTTGTAGTATGTAATGAGAAATAGGCTAAATGTAAATCGAAAGATCGGGAGTATAAGACGTACCTATAAACAAAATGATGGAAATTGGTGAGTGTGCCAGTGGCGAGCTTTATGAGGGAGAACAGTGGTATATTAATGAACCACGCCAGGTACCTACCATTTACCTTTGCCAGTCATTATACTGACTGAAAATACAGAACATGGTTTCACGGATATCTACTTAAGTGAATTCGCTTCCAATTAAGCGGTTCATCCATATTGATCACACCACGCTGCATTGCACTACAAGCACTACATTAATTAATTGTTACAATGACGTCTTTTTCAATCAAACCAGTAAGATTTTAAAAGCTTCATAAAATAATATTTAATTATATTTATTTCAATTTATGTTAACATTGTCAAAAATACAGGCAAGAAATTCAGTTAACACATTCTAGCGTGTAAATGCAAACTTGAAATTCGAGAGTAACAGTCGCTTGACCGTCGCACGATTATCAATTAAACAAGGTAAACGTTTACGTAACCTATAAAGACGGAATATGGGCCTCGGACGAAGATCTTTTTGCAGAAAAGTCTTGACTCCAAAGATTGATTCGTCGGGATGTCGAAAGTATAGAGCAAGAAGGGCTTTCCCCGAAAGATTTGTTAACGATAAGGTGCATCGAGGAGCGCGTGCGGGAAAGGAAAAGGAAGGCAGAGGGAATGAGTGACGATGTTGAGAGGACGGAGAAGGATGGACGAGGAGAGAAAGATTACGTAGGCAACTGCACGCATGCGCTTTTAGGTTGCACCTGACCATTCAGCTTCTTTTCCAGGCACGAGCAGATATCCGTGTCGCTTCGATCGAAGGTTCGTTAATGAGACGCTACAACTCGCTGCCTCGAACTCTAATGAGGGGTTTTCCTTTGCCGTTCCAACGTTAACAGATTGCTATCTGATGTACGCATGCCGAGTGCCGACCTAGATGCATATGTTTCCGAGGCTGACCACGCGTCTCATCGTCACACGTTACACATTCTTCCTGGAATATGTGTCGCTCTTGATATCGCACCTTCGATCATACGACACAGAATTTCTCAAAGTTTTACGCTGCATTACGCTGCTCGAAAAGCCTTTATGATATTCACATTCACTGTAAAAAAAGCCGACACGATTAAACACAGTTTAATCACTTCAAACGTTATATTGTTTCTAATTTTATTTCTGAAATTCGTATTATTATAAATTCCTGCAGATTGCGTGCGATTATAATAACTGCGAAACGTTCTGGGGCTTCTCTCTTGCAACAAAGTCCTTTAAGATTATAAATACATCTACTTATTGTTATAATTTTTTTGTTAGAAGCAAGATAATAATGCCGAAAGTTTCTAAGATTTCACACGGAATTAGAGAATTCAAAGTATGTTTCTATTTGTAAAGTGATTAAAATAGCTTCCTAATATTTGGTCACTTACTTTTGGAATATCGCCTACAAGGGAAAAGGTAAGGAAAATGGATATGGAGAATTGTTATTGTAAATAGATAGAATTTCAGAGATACTTGATCAAACTTTTCAAGAACACCCTGTGTACAAGAAGAAGAGAAAGTACTTCAGACTTTAGAGTTGTCGATATCAAGAGAAGATATACATACGTAGTAACTACAGCAAATGGTATTAAACAAAGAATTAAAGGATAATTTAATTGTTTGTAGATGAAGATACATATATGAATAATTTCCCTCAACTTTACAATAGCGAATATAAGTGCAATAATTTGTTTAGTATGATAAAACGATGGATAATTATTGATGCCTTCGAAATGTTAAAGATGGGAATTACCACTGCTGGTAATAATATATCCTTGCTGATCCTGCTGATTTGAGCGACATTATATCGATAATCTTAATTGGATCTGGCTCTCAATTGGCGTAGGCGGACAATATATCAATAATATACAATTTCTCTTGGCGTTGAAAGCTTGTATGCTTTCACAGATACAGCTGATAAGAATTTGGACATCCCGAGTATTTCAACACGCCACTAGGTACCTATGTACTTAAATAGTATAGGTATGTAATTCGCGAACGTATTGCGTAGCACTTTCTTCTTTTGGGCCTCGCGATATCTGTCTCTTCTTGAAATGTAGCGTGCACAATGGAGATTTAAGCATTTGCTCCAGAAAGATTACATCCTTTGATTTGGCACGAGTCACCAAGGATGATTCAAAACTTGGATAAGTTGGATATACTACCTTTCGAAGGAAAGCTTCCACGTTAAGTAATTTCTGGTCCATTAGTGCTCACGTGTTAGATCTGGCAATGAATATAACAAAAAATGGATACGGAAGAAAGAAATACGCAATAGTTTACGATGCAAAACACGTAAACGAAAAAGGCCTCAACAAGTAAGTAATTCAGTGGCGTAATGTGAGAATAAGTATTTAAAAATTAAAATGATTCTCGAACGAAATAGAAGATCTAAAACAAAATTACTACGAACTTGTTAATTTGATCAAAAAGTAAGGCACATGAATATACAATATAAATATACTATCCTAAATTCTGGTTCAGAATATGTTAATAAAAATTAGAAACGCAGAGACTTACAAGGTTGGGATCCTTATTAAGAAGCACATTTGCTCGAATAAGACGAAATGAAACGTACGATGATTGGCTTCTTTGCACAATTATTTATGACTTTGTGATAGGCTACTTGTCTCAGCCAAGTAGTTAACACAGGGAATTCGACAGACGCTGTAGATACAAATAAAGTTCAAGTACCTACTTTCAAGGAACAAATAAATTGCCCCTTTAAGTCATTCATCTCTTGGGACGAGCAGCTTTAACGGAAATGTAATGTCTCTTCAATTTTGCACACTTTTGTTTTGGAGTTCGTAAAAATTCGATGGAAAGAGGACAACTTTATGCGAAGAAATGAATAACATTTACAAAATTTACAAACTGAGATACCTAGAATTAACAAAAAGAGGCTTAACGAATTAAATTAAATTTTAATTGGTTAAATCAAGTGGGAGGTGCTTTAAAACACCTACTTACTATATGTAGATTAATAGCTAAGTAGTTACCTAAATGTTACCGGAACTACGCTTTGTAAAGCAACACATACCTTCCTTAATACACATTTATACGTATTTACTTATTTTCTTATTATATGTACTAAAACATATTTTAGCAATTATGGAAAAGAAAGCAAACACTTTATACTGTTTCTGGCTTACGAAGTTTTAAATTATTTTTTTATGTGACATTATTCTTCATAAAGGGGCCTGAGTGATATAAAAAGTCGTTACGCTTTCTTCTTTCTCGATACCGAATCCTGGCATGCAACAGAAACTGCACGTATCGCATTCATTGAAATTCCAAGTTAAGTTACAAGTAAATTATTTGCAAGAAAATGAATTCCCCGACATTCCATTATAATGTTTTACGCCTGCAACTTTACTTCATTCGCTTTGCTGCTCTCAACTTAAAAGATATTTATGTTAAGGTTGATTAAGAACAGGTGTAAATGTTTGGACGAGTCCCACAGTTTTATTAGCGAATACAAATCATCCTCTGCATAGAATATTCTGGTCAGTTGACCCTGACGTTATTAACGGCAATAAAGGAAGGCTCGCTCTCGCAGGACAAAATAACGATAAAAGGCTATGATGATAGCTTTATTTCGATTGCATTTACGTGGCACGTGACAATAAAGATCTTTGTGTCACAAGCGTCGATAAGTAATGCACGAGTGTTAAAGTAACTTACGTGTAGCACTCTTAACTTTGCTTGTATGCTTATGCTGTTCTCCTTCTTTCATATTTTAATAGGCCTTTTTTATTTCTGCTATTGGTGACACCACTAATAAAATTAATAATATCTACGTTCCGAGGTAATACGCAACCGACTACGTTAGCGTTCTTTAGATGCATGTACCTAGGCATAAAATTTATAACCAGTATGACGAGACACGAATGTGCATCATAGTAAACTCGCAGTTTCTGAGTTGGGGACCACTATAGGGGGGACCGGGGTAAATTGAACCTCGGGGTAAAATGAGCTTTCTTAATTTAATCTTTAACAATAGAATATACTTACAAACTTTGGTGACGTAATAAATGTATGTAATATAACAATGATAATTATACACATTCAGATGTCAAAAAATTCGTTTAAAAAATTAAAATTTAGGTTTTAGAGACTTCCGATTGGTTTTATTTTCAATTTAGCTTTTTGGATAAATGAGTCATAAATGTATTATTTTAACTCTAATTTTTTTCTGCCCGTTTAAAACAGGCTTACAAACATACATGTACACGCGTTGGAGAAAACATTAATCCTAATATTATTAAATAATTAATTTTCCACTGAGTACATATTCGGGGTAAAGTGGTCGATGTAAACTGAGCTGTAAAGATGCGCGAGTGATGTGCGCAATATCCTAAAACATAATTATTTTTATGTGAAACCTGTCTTCCAAAAATTATCAAAGCCCATTTGAAAAAAAAATTGATAAAACAATGTATAATGTTTCTGTAAAAAAATTATTTAGATAGGATAAGTATGTATTTTCACAGGCTCACAAGAAAAGTTAAAAAAAACGACATTTACTATTTTTTTTCCTATTCCGACCAATTGCATTTTTTTCAAAACGACGAAACATATCACTTAGCAAACTAATCTTTCTAGCTTCTCAAAAAAAGAAATTCATGTCGTTTGGACCAATTCTAAAAAAGTTATGCGATTTTAAAAGTTTTAAACTTTTTTTCGTTCGCCACTGCATATGGGGAGGACTCTATATTTCTCGACTGTTTACAAACATTTTGGGAGTTATCATATGCAATGTATTAGTGTCTACATTTACAGTCATAGATAACTTATTACATATTAATAATTCTTCTAAATATCCCAAGTGTGCTGTCACCTCGTTGTAAGCGCGTGTTTCTAATATTAACTTACAATTAGAACAAACCTGATTAGGTTGTACAAACATGTAAGCAATTGCAAGCGTGACATTGAAAATGTTACATTATTTTGCAAATAGTATGTTCGCAATTAGTACCTTAGTTAATTCGAATACAGTCTGTTGGAATCTCTTGAAAATGTGATATGCAAAGAGATAAGGTGGCCTTCTTAACCGTCGGTTAAAATTTCGGGCCAGTGCTGGGTTGGGGGCGCAACAGTGTTTTATGGTTGGTTTCCTCCTGAATCGTGGTGCTTCATTTAATCACTCTGTAGGGGCAGGGGATGAACGAGCACCGCACACGCTCGCCAGCCCCTCGCTTCACTCCTCGTGCCCGGTCTCGGCAAACTAAGTGTCCGTGCCGTGACACCGGCTCGAACCAGCTGCTGTCGCCAGGTTAAGTGCCCTCCACTTGAAACACCACGATTTCAAATCAACTTTCCAAGAACTTTTAATGTCTCGCAACATTCTCAAACATTAACCATAATTTTATAGTTGCCAACGTGCGAGGTTATGTAATCGAACAATCAAATAAGAACGAAGAAAGAACAACGCGGAATTATAATAGCTACCTATCTAAATATCTTCCTCCATTTCCTTCAGACGAACGTTTTTATAACGAAATATGGTGGAGAAAATAAACGAACAGGCGAATAAACTTATGATACCTGAACACTACAAGTACGTCGTAATATGACGAAGATGGCACGAATAGATCGTAAACGAAGATGGCCAGAGGCGTCGTTTAATCGACGCAACGGCATGGCAATGTCCGCGAAGCCACTGGGGATTTGGAGTGTGTGTGTGGGTGTAGCATGTATTATACATAGTTGGCCGAGCATCGATGCAGCTGCCTCGTCTGGTGTCCCTCCGCTCCGATGGTGTAAGTACGGTGGGACGCGTGCCCCGTGTCCCGTATCTTCTCGGCACAGTGACGTCAATGGCAACGCACTGGCTATGCAACATGCGTGTGGTGTATGTTACACGTATGTACGTAAACACGGTGAACGGGAAACTTTTGAATAATGCATAGCGCATCGGGGCAAGCGGCCAGGATTTTCGGATGTTTCTCTCGATAGTAGGTATCCATTCGGCTTGAAAAATGCTCTTCTCATTCTCTTTCCTTTTCCGTCTTTTTTTTATTAACGATTTAACCAGCCGACACTTCGTTCCAATACGAATCGTCGTTAATTGCCACGGTTTTCTTCGTTGATCATATCGATTGAATACGATTCTTCATCTTTGACGATTCACTTTCTTTGGCACGCTCGATCGGCATACGTAAGTTTTCTCACAAGGGAACACCGCGAACCCGGGCTCACCGATTAGAACGCAACTTTGTAGGTTTTTAGAGTGACTCAAAACAAGAACAACGGTGTGTTTTATTTGGGCCCTATCGCCCTTTAAGGGGGGAAAACTAACCTCAAAGTGAAATTGGCACTTCCACTTTTTCGCATGTAACTCTCGAAGTACAACAGACAGAAAAAAATGTTTCAAACAAAAGTTTAATGGTGCAATAAGCATTGCAAACTTGCGTTAACAAAATTTTGAAAAAACTTTTTTTCGTTCAGGTATTTTTTTATAACTCTTTTCAAAATTTTGTTAACGCAAGTTTGTAGCGTTTATTGCACCATTAAACTTTTGTTTGAAACATTTTTTTCTGTCTATTATACTTTGAGGGTTATACGTGAAAAAGTGGAAGTGCCAATTTGACTTTGAGGTTAGTTTTCACCCCCTTAAAGGGCGATAGGGCCCAAATGAAACACACCATCGTTCTTGTTTGGAGTCATTCTAAAAACCCACAAAGTTGCGTTCTAATCGATGAGTCCGGGTTCGCGGTGTTCCCTTGTCAGCCACATGCATCACAATGTCGCTGCGAACTTATGAACACTCTGCGATTAATAAGCATTCATAGTTTGTAAAGGTTTTCTCCGCACACCAGAGTGCCTCCGCTTTTTCTCTGTTACAGAAATCTTATTGAAAACAACAATATAAAATTGAAAAACGTATCTTCCAAGACCATTATAACCTTTTGGTCAACTGAAAGGAAGTAATGTAGGTATAGGAGCGGAATTAACACAAGCTTCAATGCCGAACATGAATAAAAGGTACCTTTTGTGAAATAAAATTAAACGGCATAATGCGCTTTTTTGTGACAATTCTAAACGTATGTACTATGTAGGTATGTATGTACGAGTGTTTATATATTCTGTTTGTGCTCTTGGCCTTCAAATGAAAACACCTGCTCAAAATATAGTTTACTCGCAAACTTTCTATATCTATTATTAACAAAATTATAGACAAAATAGTGAGTTGCTGATAGATTTTCATAGTTCTTGCTATTACTATTCTAACTTGAAAAAAAAAACAGTAGGCGTCTTTGAATCTGTGTCAGAGCCAATACAACATTAGCTAAAGTTATTTATAACAAACGCGTACAATGACAATGTATTTTTTTATTAATAAACGATTTATTGATAACGCATATTGTGAGGATTTCTATATAAAACATTTATGTACATTTTGGTACTATGCGTAAATGTATAATTCTACCCCCCCCCCCCCCCCACATAACCATGACTCATGTATGAAAGAAGCTAATTCCCTTTAATTCACGAAAAAAGTTCTCACGCAAAGATTGTGAAATCAACTTTGCTAATTCCAATTGTATTCTCGTTCTCCGCTCGAACACTGATTCCTCTGTCACTTTTTATACTTGACATTCCTTCATTGGCCACAAATCAATTCAGTGCTCAGATTTTCAGCTTCGGTTTTAAGGAATTAGCGGGCGAGAGGCCTGTAGTTGACACAAAAACTTTTATAAGAGCGACATCTTCTGTTAAAAATGACGTATGAAGATCGTTTTACTATGGAAGATAATAAAAACTTGGTAAAGACTAATTTAAACGAATCAAAGTCGGTAATAGATTAATTACTAGCACATTCGGCAATCTGCACTAGTGCGCACCGAAAGCGAACTTTTTCGCATCCAATTGGCGAAAATTCGCACCCAGTGCGCGTCCGTGCGACCGACCGAATACGCTGTAAGAGAGATGCGGAGAATATGAAACATTTTGTTTTAAGTCGACTTCATTGTTTTTTTTTCTTATACAATGCCCGCTAATTCCTTAAAACCGAAGCTGAAAATCTGATCACTGAATTGATTTGTGGCCAATGAAGGAATGTCAAGTATGAAAAGTGACAGAGGAATCAGTGTTCGAGCGGAGAACGAGAATACAATTGGAATTAGCAAAGTTGATTTCACAATCTTTGCGTGAGAACTTTTTTCGTGAATTAAAGGGAATTAGCTTCTTTCATACATGAGTCATGTTTATTTGGGGGAGGGGGGATTTCATCACTTTTTTCATAATTTATTATAAATTACTAAGTGCCCTATTTCATAACGGTCTTCATCCTCAAAGCGGTTCATATTCATGCAAAGTACGTGATGGTACATCAACATAGAAATGTATTGACAACGACAAAATTAATCAAACGAAATGGCCCAAAAACGCTAAAAATGTGTATATTCTTTTTTTGTAACGTCAAAAATGAAAATAAATCGTATTTTTTAAACGAATTTATTCAGCTTCGATTCCTCTGTTTGCTTCTGGTACATCTGCTACATGTCTGAAAATTCAAATTTAAACCAATTCCACCAATCCAATTCTCTTGAAACTTTGGAGGCGTGCGTAGTTCGGATGACAATACGATATTTTAAAAACCAAATTACCCCGAGGGGGTGAAAATTGTACCCAATCAGCAATAACCGTTTTTTTTTTAAGAGGGGGAAAAATGCTTTCTACATACCGTGTAGACATTATGTGTGACTCCCTGCCAAATAGGCGGACTACCCACTAAAAACCCCCTCTAGGTGTGCCACCTAATAAGTGCCCTTGGGGGAGGGGCGGACGACTCTATAGTACTTGCTCCCTCCCTCTCCCGTTAACTGGGAACACCCACCTCAAAAGGGGGCAGCAACGATAAAATAAGAAATTGCTGGCAACCCCGGCCCGCTGGCGCCCTATACAGGCCGACAAAACCCCCTTACGCGCCCTTATGTGCGCATCACGTCATATACAAAACGAAATAAATACGCGGAGACATCACATAACATGCAACAGATAGAAGCGGTTAAATACACGAGACTCCACATAACATGCAACAGATAGAAGCGGTTAAATACACGAGACTCCACATACAAAAAAAACGGTTAAATACGCGGAAAACAACGTACACACAAGTAAAAAATGAGACCATAGTCCTAAATATCGATAAAATTTTACTCTATGAAAGACATATTGTCACCCTCCCTAAAACCTACAGTCTAAAATTTAAAAGTATCCCCATGCCCCTCTTATCCCGTGTCAAGAGGGGGAGGGAGGACCCTCCTCTTTTTGGCGGGCTGCCCATTTGCCCGGTGCGTATAGGCGGCCTTTCTTTTTGCCACCGCCTTCTTGGCGGCAGACTTCCTGGCAGCCTCCGCCCTACTTATCGCGGCCTCCCGCCTAAGTCGTTCATTTCTGGCGGCCCTAGTTTCCGCCGCCTTCACGTGCTCTTTATCGGCCCGGTCCTTCATAACCTTAGACGCAAAATGTTTGAGGGCATCCCAATCTTCTACGGTGCGGGTGGCCAGTCCGATGACCGTGTCCGTCCTCACCGGAGCTCTCAGTGCAATGGCCGATTCCTCCCGCTGCTCCGCATAGGTGAGACATAGCGTGAGGACGTGCTCAGCACCGTCCCACCTGGTATCCCCACAATCCTCGCAGAAACCGTTATCGGATTTCCCGATCTTCTTCTTGAATCCATTAAACGCGCCATGGGAAGTCAGGAGCTGGGACAGCCAATAGTCCACGTGGAACACTGGACCCTTCCCCTTCCCCGGAAAAGTCTCCACTGACGTGACCAGTCTCCTTGTCCAATTTAGATTGTCGAAACTTAGCCATTCCTCCTTCCATTCCCCCATGACATCAACGAGGGCTTTCCTCCTGACTTCCGCGGCCCTTTCCGCCAGTTTAACCGGATCATCCCTAAGGACCGGGTCCGCCCTATCCCGCGACTTAGCGGTAAAAATCTTCTCTCACATAGAAATTTTCAAATAAACCGGCATACGTCCCGCCAACACGCACAGTGCGTGAAAAGTCACGGTTACAGAACCGTGGTCATACAGATGCCGTGGTCGATCTGATGAGGGCAGATCTCTGGGCCCTCCTCAGGGCCACCCTATTACTCTCCAGGTTTAACACCGAGGCCCAGGCCGGGGCCGCATAAAGGACTATGGATTTCCATACAGAATAATATAATCTCCTCGACTGGGTCGAGGGGCCACCGACGTTTGGGAGGAGGGACGCCATCACCCTATCCCCCCGGGCCGTCGCCTCCCGTATGTGGGCCTTGTAATTCCTTCTACAATCTAATATAATACTCAGGTAACGTAACGTTTCCGCGGACGTCACCCGGGTGCCCAAAACGTTGAAGGTCTCAATTTTAGAGCCCCTCTGCCCCGTCAAGAAGATAATTTCGGTCTTCTTTGAGGCCACCTCGAGGCCAGTTCTCCTAAACCACCGGCTCACTTTGGGCATTACTGCAGACAGCATCTGCTCAAAGTGGCCGGTGTCCCTAGCCGAGAAAAGCAACGCCAGGTCGTCGGCATATGCGACGGCTCTCACATGCTTTTCCGCATTTAGGAGAATGAGGAGGTCGTCGTAGACCAAGTTCCAGAAGAAGGGCCCAAGGACGGACCCCTGTGGCACCCCGGCCCATATCTCCCTCTTCACGTGCTCAGTGGAGATGTGCACCACCACCCACCTGTCGCGGAAGTAATCACTTATTACCCTCCTGACGATCGACGGCACTCCCCTCCTCGCTAGAACCTCAATAATGAGGTCCCAGCTGACGGAGTTGAAGGCATTTTTAACGTCGATCGCCACTATGGTGGTGCTTTGGCGCACAACTGCCAGCGAACCTGGTGACATCAAGGGTCGCGTCCGCTGTGCCCACCCCCCTTCTAAAACCATACTGAGTTGTATGGAAAGGGTCCGGGCCAGTATATTTCTCCATCAGCGCCTTCATATCATACTCCCAGACCTTACTAAGGGCCGGGAGTATACTAATAGGCCTATACGCTGATGGAGAGGCCGGGTCATTACCTGGATTGGGCATGCGTACCACCCTCGCCCTCTTCCAGGAGGGAGGGATGACACCCCTCCTAATCGTGTCCCTTACCAGGTCCACCAGGTCCTCTTGGTGATTTCTGGCTACACATGTCACCACCTGGGAAGGAACGGCGTCCAGACCCGGCGCCTTGGATGGCTTAATCCTGGCGACAGCACCCTCCACCACCTCAGGGTCCACCCTAGCTAAGACGGCCTCCTCCTGGCCTCTCACCACCCAGCTACTAAGAGCAACGGGGGGATGACTCGCCCGGGGATTCCCCGTTGGGGAGCCGTTACAAAAAGGCGGTCCATGATGACCCCGATCTGGTCGGGTGTCATCTCTGACTCCGGGGATCGACCCTTTAGAGTCGCCATAACCGCCTTATACGGCTTCCCCCACGGGTTTGAATCTACCATCGCATTGAGTTTACTCCAGTGGGCATCCTTGGATCTCCAGATTTTCTTCTGGAGATCCTTCCGCGCCATGGAATACGCCACCCTAGCCTCCTCGGCATCAGGGTGGCCCTTCTTCCTGCGGCGCTGAAACCACCTCCTTGCCCTGCATGCCACACGCTTGGCCTCCGCAATCTCCTGACTCCACCAATAATTTGGCCTACGGCCGCTTCTAGGCTGCGCCTTTTTAGCCAGAAGCTCCTGAGTGACCTGTTCAAGGCATTCCTGCATTCCTGCATTCTTTGTGCCACAGGTTCGGAATTAGGAGGCGGAGGTATGCCTCGGAGTGGCTGGGAACCGCCCTCATCCTGGAATAATTCCCAGTACCTGGCCGGCACCTCCTCCGGGTTCATATCCCGGACAGAGTACTGCGTCCAGGCCGGGGGGGGAGGGCGGGACCGTTCTCCGGGGTTCATCAAGCATGTGGCACACGTACCTGTGATCGGAGAAGGAGGTGTGCCCCAGCACCGCACTCTTTACAATGCGCCGGGCAGTCACCCGGTCGGTGGACATAACGTCGATTACCGACGTTCCCCCGTGCCGGTGGTGTACGAAGATGGCCCTTGCATCTAGTCTGATCGGGACCAGACCGTACCTCGCCAGGGCCTCCATGAAGGCCTGACCCTTCCAGTCCAATTTGGATCCTCCCCACGCTGGGGTCTTTGCATTAAAGTCCCCGACCACCATAATTCCGCGGCACCGCGTCCTGGCCTCGACGATTATGTCCATCAGGGCATCCAGATATACGGATATGTCTTCGGCCTTCTTCTTCGGAGAGCAATATCATCCGATTATGGCTAAATCGCCCACCACCGTCACAGCAACACCCTCTGCCGATAGCGTCGGGGTACTGGTGGGGAGCTTACCCTCAAACCCCGTCACCCACACCGACGCATCCCCTGTGGCATCATTGAACCATTTTTCCGACTGCTTGTAGGGCTCCGAGATGATAACAACATCGGCCTTAGTTATAGTGGCGTTGTGCAACATCACATCCTTGACCTATTTAGGTTTATCTGAAGTATTACCATTGTTGTGGCGGGGTGATGACTTCCTGCTATTTACTGTTCTGCCCTCCGTCCCTGACACCTTCCTGTTGGCTGGGCATCCCAGCGATGCCGTTACGTGGGCGGCCCTATTTCCCGTGATCCCATTCTTAGTGCAGATTATACACTTCGGCCTATTAGTGCACTTATCGATCTGATGTCCTGCTGTGCCGCATCTCCTACAGATTTCACCCTCCTCCTTAGGTGCCTGGCATTCCCTAGCCAGGTGGCCAAGATGGTGGCACCTAAAGCAACTACTGATCCTCGGAAGCGCCCTACACCGGAGTTAACCCTGTTCTGAATTTCAATCCCTCAGGATTGGCTACCACCGTGTTAGCCGGCAACTCTACCACCGCCGTCTTGGTCCCGGACCCAGCCTGAGCATCTTCAGATGCAGGTCCTGGGGGGGGGGGGGTAGCTTCGTGGCCTCGCCTAGGTCTGAGAGGAGCTCCGGGCTTTCTACCATGGGGTCTATACCCCGGACCTCCATGGTAAGCCTCTCCTGTAGCGGTGCACACTCGATCTCCGCTTCACTAAATTGGTTCCTTAGCGCCGTAACCAGAGTTCCGGCTGACCCCTTCTTCGTTAGCTCCAACAAGACATGTCCCATCCGAGTCTTCTTAACCCCCACCACTCCTTCCAGTGTCCCCCTCCCCTTGGAGAGGAGGGTCCTGTAGGTGTCGATGTAATTTGAGGTGGGGGGGGGGGGGTACTTTATCAGGGCCGCCTCTGGCCTCTTCCTGGGGGGCCTGGCCTTTCGCTTACGTCCCACCGCCGGGGTCGTCCGCTGATCGGGGCCCAGGTTTGGGGCAACCTGAGTCTGGCCCGTCTTTTGTTGCTGGTCAGTTTGTTGTAACACGGCTTGCTTCCCGGCCTGCCGGTCCTCACGGCGCTTGTTCCGCTTCTCCCTCCTCTGTTGGTCACGCGTAGTTTGCTGGGTCCAACCCTCCTGGGTCAGACCCCCTCCGCTCGTCGGAGCTTTACTGGCCACGGCCGGCGCCCCTGTAAACCAGGGGTGGAGAAGGAGGAGGAGGGTGGAAGGGGGAGGGGGGCACGACTTGCCCTCCGCCACCTCTGAGAAAAGTATCCTCTTCGTGTTATTCTCAACATTTTGATCGAGCGGAGATGTCCTCGACCTTTTGCCTCCCTTTTCTCCCTCCCTCTTCCTCCTCTCTCCCCCCATCGCCAGGGTTGGGGAGGGGTCTCGGTCGCTTTCATTTTCCCGTCCTCCCTAGGTGCAGGGGGTATTGGAGCTGGAAGAGATTTCCGCAGGGCCTGGTTGGCCAAGGCCTCTGCTATCGCTAGCGTCGCGGATTCGCATGTCGCAGTAATTCTGTTGGTAACAGTCTTCACCTTGCCCTTCGTTGACAGGCCAGTGTCGACGAGTGCGGTGAGGTCCCTGCAGGCCTCAGTATGGCCCTTCAGGAGTTCCACCACCTCCTCCAGAATCCTCACCGCCCTCTCGTCGACCGTTTCGTTTCTAACAATTCGTACCCCCTTAGCGCCGGGTTCTTCGGCTGGATGAAACGGAATTCATCCAGGGACCTATTCGACCTCCCTGACACCTCCTAATCTCGTCCACTCTGGTGGTCGAACTGGACCTGAGCCTGGGCTTCCCCCCGGCCTCAATCCTAGTGTGGGTAACACATGGCATCATGTTCTTCACCACTTCCGTATGGCGGATGCCAGCATCCCGTTCTCCTTTATTGGGGGGTAGTTTAGGCCCCTCCTTCCCTTTCGGGCCCCTCGATTTTGGTGGGGTCCGCATTAGGGTTCGACCCCTGAAAACGGTCGATTGCGTCCCTAATAAGGTGCAGGAGGAGGGTACACCTCCTAGTTGTTTTGGGACCTGTGCCTCCAGGAATTCCCCAATGGTCACACTGCTGCCATCTGGGTTAATGGTCTTATCACGTGGGTCCTGGTCTTCCACTCCCTGCACTTCTCCTCAAGACACAGGAAACTTGAGGGGGTGCCTCTCCCCCCTCCGCTACCCTCATCTTCATCCTCGCGCAAGGTTATGAGGGTCTCGTCCTCTTTCTCCTGAGTATTCCTCGTATATATATCAGAATCCAGTACCAAATCGTGATCCATTTTTGAAATGCCTAGTCCAGTGGCTGTGACTTCTTCCAGGGGGTGCTGTGACGCCATGGCGCCTCCCCCGGTGATGCTGGCCCGCCGCTTCAGCCCAGCATCATCGGTCTTATGTCTTACACTCTGCTCACTGCCGACGGGGTGAGTAGAGGCTGGACTTATCCCAGTTTTCGCCTTGTGTACATCCGAGACTAGGCTACTTTTTGGCATAATTCCATTACATTGTCTTAAGGGCGACGGCCCTACCGCCCGGCGGATTTCGCCCAACTCTGGCCCTAGTGTTATGGCCACGGTCCAAACCTGTATAGATACAGGGGGAACCCTAAACGACCGATGAGTCCTATCCCCAGCGACTGACTGAAGTTTAACCAGTCCCGGTCTACTGGACTGGCAGGGCAACCTCTTTCTCCACCACCTCTCCCTATCCCTTCTCATAATATCCCGGGTCCCCCCAGGAGGGCCCCACCCGTCCCACCGCAACAACGGACCGGGGGTATCCGGAAGTAAAAAAACCGACAAGTTCTTCTTCTAAAACATCTTTCCTATTTCAGGTTCGAGAACGGGATGACACTCAAAAGGATCACCATCATCTTCAATCAGGTATGTATGAGTATAAGGTCTTGGACTCGGATCCTTTGTGTCATATTACTATCCTCTTACAGGTTCCGTCACTGGTGCTTGGTCGACCCTTCGCCAGGAAGGCAGCATCCTCCACCGGTCGCTAGGAATGGAACTAATTCCATACGTAGCGCCCGAAGGGGAACATAGCCGCTTTCCCAGAGCCCCCTCACCACGCTCAAGGTGGTCGACCTGGAGGGGGAATCAGCAATAACCAATGAATATAACCCATAACCACAAATCCAAAGGACTTGAAATCAGTCACTGCGTTCGGGTAGCTAGTCGCATCACGAGTTCCGTAAATACACAATTTATATCGAGAAATGATTCGTTAATGTACCACCGATCACGTCCCGCCGCTATCGCGCGATATCTTCTTTACCATCGTGACATTTCAAAAATGTTAACAATTAACACTTGGCAGGTTATGATTGAGTGACAGCCAAGTGACATTTATAAATTCTGCTTTCGAATGGCGACACCTACTGGCGTCAAGTGGAGGAGGAAAACGTGACGTCACGAAAACTCTTAATCCCAAAAGTATCATTTTGATAACTATTAATTCAGAATAATTCTTTTATCTTTTAGACAAACAGCTTGATACATTAAGTAAAACGACAAATGGGTTCGAAAAAAAAAATTATTCGCTTAATCATGTTAAAACACCGGGACTATGTCATAAAATAAGATAATAAGGCCAAAATAGCTGCGGGGACCTGTCAATTTCGCTATCATTTGTGTATAGAGACATGGTTGCTCAGTGTCCCTATGGGTAGAGGGGGAAGAGGAATTAGCTTCCAGACGCGACCGCGTCTGTTGATAGGTATTCATTATAACTGGTCACTTTTTCAAGTCACAAAATTAATCATCTGTTGGAGATTAAAGTTGTTTACCGATATAATTTTTGTTTATGGTTCATTTAAAATTTTCTTCAATTTCACGTGTACAATATTTCCTTTACTTTTCTAAACGATTTTATTAGTGGTTATTTAACACTTCTTATAGATACAAAATCTTCGTACTTACTATTAATTCCATCCCATCTTTGGAAGTTGTATCGAACAATTTATCTTTTAAAGGATTTATTTAAATCCTGAAAAAATATTAAAGATTAGCAGAATGTTTAAGTGTTTCGTACTGATGGATACCCTGATGTGAAATGTCATAAACCGATGATACTGTAACAATAAAATATATTTCGGCAGTGTTACTACAAACAATATTGAGTAAACTAGGTATATATTGGGTTAAATCGATCTGACGAGACGTAAATTATAGTATTACAAAACTAACAATGAGTATTCTGTAAAAATGGTATGGATATGTGGAAATGTTAGTTGGAAAATGCTCTGTCTGAATGCTGTCCTAAGTCTTAAATAGATTAGCTGTTTGATGGGGATAGGATCACCCTAGGTCCTAGACTTTAATAACCAGATGTGTCAGTTGAGATCTATGGGAATTTGTACTTGGAGTGGAAAGTCTGATGATGAACTACGTTGTTTTGTATAGAAATGTTACAAAGCCCTGATCAGGGATATACCTTAGTGATTAGCAATTGTTAGTTACAAAGCGGTCATTCAACAGTAGTTTGAGTAAACCACGTTTTACAAATTTTTTTGCATCTACAGAATAGGTAGTTATACTTACAAAAAAAATTATTTTCATTGGTATTACAAACTTTCTTGATTCAAGGCAGACTATAATACGTACGTATAACATAAATTATATATCGCTAAAAGAAGGAAAATTTAATAAGACACGTAGTCTTTATCAGGTTAGTAAACATCAGGACGATTAATTGACGACGCGTTATGCGATATCTAAATTAGGTGCACTATAGATTTTAAAAGAATGCTTGAATCTTGAGACGAAACAGATGTGAAGAAAGCTTGATAAAGTGATTTTAATACTAACATATCTTTAAATCTTTTATTAAAAATGAATTCTGTTTCACAATTTCTGCACTGCTTTATACACTATTTTTCTTTCAACTTGTGCTTGCATTATTTTATAATTTCCATAAAAAAACACATAAGCATTAATAATGATCAGTTATCCGTTACCCTTAATCTTATTCCTCTAGGCTTTATATTTTCAAGAATGAATGTAAGTAGAGAAACAGATAGGAATCGCTAATTGCGCAAGGAAGGAAGGAATTGTGGTTTCACAAAAAGTGGAAAGTACTCACATACAGGTTGCTTAAACTTGTCGGGCTTCGGCCCCCCCCCCCCCCAAAAAAAATCAACTCCGATAAGACTGGTGCTAAAGACTTTATTTTTGTGCTCATACTACACCTTTTGGTATAACCTTCTAAGATCATTCCCTCAAGATCATTCAAACTTGCGCGCGCTCTCTCTCTCTCTCTCTCTCTCTCTCTCTCTCTCTCTCTCTCTCTCGTGTACCCAGTCGCACATCCGTTCAACTATCAATCTTATAAAGTATAAATATCGCGAAAAAAGTCGATAGGGGCGCAATGTTCATAGAGCTGAGAAAAGGGAACAGGGAAGAGAAATTGAAGATTTCAGTTGGAGAGAAATGCGACGAGGAAAGTGAAAATAGAGATTGGGAAAGAGGGAGTGAGAGTGAGTGAGGAAAATGTAGAGGGGATAAAATTAGAAGTGGGGACAGTAGGGAGAGAGAGAGAGAGAGAGAGAGAGAGAGAGAGAGAGAGAGAGAGAGAGAGAGCAGGGGGAGAAATGGAAGGCGTGAGTGTTTCTGTGAGAAACGTAGCGCGTGCCGGCGCGTGCCTCGTAGTCACGTGCCGTTCGCCATTGGCGCAGGTTAAGCCGTTTCATTTATTTTAAAAAAAATCGAAACCACTCTCGGGTAAATTTGTATTTCTCAACTTTCTTTTGTAATATCGCTCCATTTATAGGATTTCTAAAACTGTTATCACTGGCACTAAAATACGCTATATGGGTACTATTCCCATTCATTCCACTTGCTACATAGTTTTTTCAAGCTCACTTTGTATTCCTGGCATCCACAAAAGAAGTAACATGTGGTTATTTCTTCTCAAAAACAATTTATTCTTTGGAATAATGATTGTGCTCATAAATAAATAAATACTGAACTGTAAATGTTTTCATTCACATTCTCCTTTTCTCGCTTTTCCAACAAGAAGAAGTCGAAAGTTAAACCCATTGGAAAGGAGACAAGTTGTTATCTATGATAATAGGAAAAGTGTTAGCGGCGTCGTGTCAGCGGAAACGTTAATGCCGGCAGCTGACGATTAAATTAAAATCCATTGAACGTAAAGGACGGGCCGTATAATGCAGGTGATACGCCAATGGACGGATCGCTTACTGGCCAAGGGAAAGGGAAGTCGGGTGCGATAGACTGGGTCGTCGTGTTGGATGCACGTTCCGGTCAGTGCATCCTGCCTGCATGCGCCTCCTTGATCGTGCATGACCGCTACATCCTTGATAAATTCCTACCACCTAATTCTACGGAATTGTTTCATCCAGGACGTCCGGACACTTCTACTTTCCCTTTTTTTATATTTCTTCTTTTTCTTTTTACATTTACTGTAGTTGCACTAGAATTATTTTCTAATTGATCTGTGACGTTGAGTTTTCAATTTCCTTTGCGATGTATAACTCATAAAATGTTTTTAAAACATTCGTAAATAAATATTTATCATTGTCATATAACTAGAAATCGAAAAAATACATAAATAATGTGAAAAAAATATGATCTTGTGGGACTTAGAAGTTCCGATGCTCGACCTACGCTCAAAAAGTTTGCACCGGTTTAACAGTGCGACACTTTACCGCTGCGCCATCGATATCGTTGAAAATATGATAGACATTTCAGACTGTAATGGCGCAGCATATTTAGTTCGTTTAATTCCTACGCGCATAAAAGACTTATTTCATAAAGAATGTACGAAAGTTCGATCTATAAGTTACTCTGACACGGAAAAAACGGCGAAAAATCGGTTTTTAATTTTTTTAACTGCGGCGCACCAAATTTAAAAATTTGCAAAAAAATCACGACATTAGTAACAATGATGAGGACTTACAGTAACAATATAATTATAGTACTAAGACTGCTTCGATAGACGACCAGCATTTCTCAGCATTCTTTGGCGTTTTTTATTTTTCACTGCTTGGTTTTTCAATTTAAGAATCTGAAGCGATTCCCTAATATGTGCCCTGGTAACAGAAATGCCTCTGATTTTTTTCAAAATTTTTCACACGCTAGTATAGGAGAAAATCGGCAAAAACCTGAATTTCTATTTTTACTCTTTACTACCCCCCGGGTTGAGATACAAAGTTGAAACTTGGCACAAATGGTTCTTTTTTTATATGCTTTCGAATGACTCATCTCGAGTCGAATTCGGTTCAAGGACACATTTGACCATCTTAACCAGCCGGTTAAGAATGAACAGGGTAAGGGTATATCCATACCCTTTTGTCCTTGTCATAACCATTTTTTAACATTTTTATTTTTAAAGAAAATATGAGTGTTTGGACGTAAATTCTACCTCGTATTGCAATGTCTGAGACACATTTAATCAGTTTTTTTAGTGATTAAAGCCAAACGGTGGCTTTACAAAAAAAAACGATATGACAAAAACTAGCTTCTATTATGTACTTTAAGGGACATTTTTCCTTTTTTTCTTTTAGATGATACCCGCAGGAGAACAAAATGAACTATCATTATATTTTTTGTGAAAATGTTCTTTAAAGAACAAGCTTTCAAATGTATATTACGATTTCTGTTCGATTAAATTACTTATAGGTAAAAAAATTCGTAAAAAGTCTCTTGTTTTCTCGGTCCTAGGTGTATGTAACCCCTTAAATTACGAAGTTACGAAGTTGACCATCTCCATTTCATTGTTCAAATGTTGTGGGAATGGCAGTAGCTAGATTTGAAGCTTGACAGGCGATCTATTTAGCATCGAGGCATTATTGGGTGGCTGGTAACCAAAAACTTCCCACGGACTGTTCTATTTCCCACTCCCTCTCTCAACTCAACCGATAAATATCTCTATTGCTCTACACCTGTATTTTTACACCTGTATTTTTCGTGTAGGTATTACGAGAGAATTATTTTCTACCTATTGTCATCGAGACACTAAACTGATGTGTAGGTACCTACAATTCTTTGAATGCTGAGAAAGTGTAAAATACATATATGAATATGTTGCTGGCTGAAGTTGCGGAACTATATATACGTATGACGAGTGGAAGAACGAGTTTGTGAGTTCCGAATGAGTTCCTAGTAGTTGCGGCATTACATACATACATAACGGGACGCAACTGTAACACGCAAACCACGCGATTACGATGTCAGTCTGGATCTGTCTGCCCGCCAATAATTACGCTTACTCATTAATTGCCTTTCGCATACCTACTTTTCCTCCTGTTGACTCTCTTGCAGCTGAAGCACGAACATTATCGAATGTAAAATCTTACCTCTAACGAGAAAAGAGAATATGTATATATGTATGTACAATGACGGACGACGATCCGTGCCGAATAATCCCGAGAGTCGACGAACGAAGAACGAAACATGTGTTAGTTTCGTTTTAGTTGAAGGTTTGCGTGTAACGCGTATATACGTATTATGTTTGACGAAAAATTTCTTGGAGAAGATGGAGGAGAATCAGAAGAAAAATTTTACCGTTTCCGACTGATCCATGAGACGATATTACGATATCTCCGTCATGCGTAGACCGATTTTATTGAATTTGGTATTATTCGAAAGCTTATGTGCGGTTTACATAAGAAAAATGCCTTTACATTTAGAAAATATTGCAGGCGTGATGAGATATTAATGAAATAAGTTTCAGGTTAGGTTGGATTAGCCGGGCGACGAGTAAATGATAGCGGTAGCGACAGTCGACATATGCAGGGTGTCGAAACATGTACTTGGCATCGAGACGCTACCGCGTTTCTAGATTGCATACCCACAGTAGAGTGGACCTTACTTTTCGACTTCCAAATTTTTTTCGGGACACCCCCTAGAATTGTGCCACTGGATGAGAAAATACTCTGTACAAAATTTGAAGTTGATCGCACATCGGGAAATCCTGCCGCATCGAAGTTGAAAATGTTTTATTTTTTTAACTCGTTTTTCTCCATTGTAGTATATCGTTAATGTACATATTTATATATCATTGAATTTGTATTTTTACGCTCTGTAATAATGTATAATCAAAGTATAAGATTACTTTAAAAAAATCATGACCTTGAAATCTCAAAAATAGACCTTCAGAAAAATCTTTTTTCGTTGTCGTTATTTTTACCTAGTCAAACAGTACAACTTTTGTCTAAACAAATTTTTCATATATTTATTTCTTCCACATTATTTTTTCTTCTAATGGCACAATCCTAGGTGGTGTCCCCGCCAAAAATTTCAAAATTATTTTTCGACAAGAATAACTAAGGTCCACCCTAACCTACAGCCATTTTCTTGTAGCCACCCCGATTTATTGAGCGGAATAATTCGAATAATCCGAATTCAGCAGGATTCAAACCAGGTTGAATAATCGAGATCACGCATTAAGTGAACCATAAACAAAGTCACACTCGATGCCTGATGGTGAGAAGAACAAATCTATCCATGAAACGAACGATGTTATCTTCTTTAGAGTATGTTAAAGTACGTTAAAGAAATGATAGAAGTATCTGATTCTGCTTGACGTTGCGAGTGCAAGTTGTTTCTCGATAATTGCTCGCACTCGTTAATTAAATCCCTTTACTGCTGACTCTCACCCCTCAAGCTTTCACTTGCTGTTAGGTATTCTTCCTTGCACCTGTATTCTGAGCACTGTTTCGTAACGATTTTTAAACTTAAGAGCTTCCGTCCGGTTCAAATCTGATCGTGACATGTGCCGTTATAATAATAGGTACCACTGATTGGGTTGATACTAATTGTAAAATAGCTTGAACATGCATTCGTTTAATGTTTCTGTTTCGTAATATTTGTTTCGAAGGCGTCTTGAAGAGCGTTACGTTGCACGTACACCACTTCTTAATTTAAAATTTTAAGGATTATAACGTTATATTATACTCTTTCAACTTCAGAATTGATTTTTTTTAACAGTCTTAAGGGGAGAATCTGACTTTATGGGCTAAAAACATAGCAAAATTTAGGAACTTTTTTAAGAAACTTGCATTTCGATTCATCTGAAATTTGGACCATGTTTTTATGCATTCTTGAAAAAGTTACAGTTTTCCTTTTATTCATTTTTAATAATAAATGTAGAAATTATGCATCACGCCGCGCAAAACTCGTCGTCCGTTAGTGTGCATGATATTTACCTTCGCGGTAATCTGAAACAGAAAACTGAAACAGCGTTTCACTTTGTACATAGGGTAAATCCGGGAGACGCGGTCGACCTAATATAAAATGGCTATTAACGCTAATACAGATATTACTTATTTTATCAGAATAAACCTAATATGTTCAGAAATTTATGCTGATTCAGAAAAACGGGTCGATATTTGCTTTAAGACAATATTTACTGTAAATCGGGTTGAAAACTGAAGTCATGATATCTGACCACCTCTCCCGAGGTGCCGGAAGAAATGGTTTTCGTCTTTGGCGGGGACCACTCACTTAATTATTCATGGAAAAATAACAAAGAAGAAAGCAAAATTATTTATGAGTGAATACAACTACAGATTCATTGATATTTAATTTGTTTACGCTAAACAATTAAAGAATACATAAAAGATAAAGTGAACTACCTGCCGGCGATTAGCAAGGCAAATGAATACAAAAGTGAATAAATAAAATAAATAAACATAAATAATAATAAAATAATGATAAAAATAAAAATATAAATAAAAATAATAAAAAAATCATAACTCAACCATCTCTCCTTTCTGCAGTGAGAGATGGTCTTCTCGGTAGTTTTAAGAGGAAGAGTTAATATGGTTAAATACTTTGGCTGCATTGTCCCTCAATATTTCTACTATCTTATTATTCCCAAACATTAAAAGAAAATAAACTTAGAAATATATTTTAAATACGATTCTGTACATCGTTGTTTCACAAAAGAGGTTAAATGTAACCTCAGTTTACATTTTATTGCCTGTAAATCTAGAAAAACAGAAGGAACCGAAGTGACGCTATTCATTCAATTGTTTCAAAACTCTCCGGCCCGACCGCGTCTCCCGGATTTACCTTATGTATAGCTCCAATTTGATGAACCAGAATACCGCAAAGTTCTATACTTCTTTTGTTACATAAGGAAATTGGCGCAAAATTAGATTGCAAAAATTAAAGGTTCAGACCTTTCACTTTGAAAACTCTCCACACTGCTCACTAAATTTTTTTATTTTTCGCTGGTATATCAATTTCAAGCTACATATGTATAAAATAAAACGCCAGTCCTGTTTCATTTTACCTGGTAGATAAATATCATGCACACCAACGGCCCACGAATTTTGAGCGGCATGATCATGCATAACTACTAGGGTGACCTGTCCAGTGAATGAACACCCCCCACTGAATGAACGTTGCTTATGTAATACGAAAAATTAACGCCTATCGCGCGCATTTCACGTTGAAACTTACACCGAAATTTAGAGTGGACACCCACAGACGTCTCGCAAAGGCGTTTTTCTTTTTACTTCTAACTTACACGGCATTAATTCCGTTTATTCAACAGTTGACCCCACGGCCGTTCATTCACTGGCAAACGCGGACATTTCTTACTTTACCAATGAATGAACAACTTAACCTGTCCTTTTTCTGTTGACACTTTCGCCGCCAGTGTGAAGATTAAGTTAACCCACCCCAGAAAATAAATTTCAGCTATGCATGATTATGATCTTATAAGACTAGTAAAGTATCAAATCAATAATATTATTGCAATTAGTGAATAAAAAATTATTTACACAAAAAATCGTCTAAATACATTGGAAACCTAATCTCTGTTATTATCCCGTTCATTCATTGGGGTACCCCTGTTCATTCGTTAGAAATTTATGTTCTTTCACTGGTCATTGGCCCATTTTTTATATAATCCTCTGCCAGACTTTTAATGAAAGTTATAACTATCAAACATTGCTAGAATTGTGTTCCGGGATGTCTGACTTTCGTAATAAAACAGCTTGCTTGCAGAAATAACATTCAGGGAATTAAATAACGACTTTTGAATACTAATTTTAACAGACATGCAGCTTAAGTGTTCATTCACTAGACAGGTCACCCTATATTTATGGTTAAAAATGAAGAAAAAAACCTGCAGCTTCCTCAAAGATGCAACAAAACATGGTCCAAATTTCAAATGAATCGAATCGCTGGTTTCTTAAAAAAAAATCTCAAATTTTTGCTATGTTTTTAGTCCAAAGAATAGAATTCCCCCTTCAAGGGCATCCGCCGGTTAAATCGCGCAAAAACATAGGTGACATTTATGATTTTTTCCAGAAAAAAGTATACAATGTATGGGTCTAAAACTTTTTGCACTTTATTCTGCTACAAATGTAAAGTATAAAACAATTTTTTTATTTCATTTTTGCCAACCCCCGCCTCTGATATGCATGTATTGCGTGCTGCACCGTTGTAAAAAAACTGGCCTCCACTGTCGCCACGATAACTTTAGACAGGATCATCCAAAATCAAAAAACCAAAGATATTCCTTAATTACACATGTGTGGTTATCGCGCTACCCTCAGACAGTGTTAAGAAACAACTGGGCGATGATTGTCAAATGTTTAAACGATATAGTCCCCAAAACATAGGAAGCCAGTGTAATTACGAGTAGAATCCCGTTTGAATTTTTAAATTCGGTCAAGAATTGCATTTTTTATCGGGGCAACAGTGCGTGAAAAATTGTTTCGACAAAAACGCACTTAAAATTTGACGCCGAGCGCGTTCATCTACTGACGCCGACTTGCCCTATTTTCCATGCGTTTATTCGATTAAAACAAAATTCGATTCTTCTTTTAGATCAATGAATGTATTATTAATTAAAAGAAAAATCACATTTCTGCCTATTATATCTGCGTCACAATCCATCTTCAAAAATATCTATTTTTAAGACTGTCACACTGTTGATCCCCTTGAACTGTCTATAAAATCTGTACCGTTAGGAATTTCGATCCAAAATTTTTACTGGGCCTTTTTGAGACGTTGTTGAATGAAAATATGCAAAAAAAGCTTTTGATTTTTTGACCGGCGGATTCCCTTAATAATTGTAGAAATAGAAAGGAATACTTTAATTAAAAATTGTTTACTATCCAGTAAAACATACTAATATGGTATTTTCCCTTTTCTAAGTAGGTAGAAGTACCAAGAATATTTAAGGCTGCCGTCTCCGCGGGCCTTGAATGTGTGCGTATGCTCACACAAGCTAGGAAAAGCGTGTACGTATACGCGTGTAGTAAACAAACCGTAAATTACAACTTTTGTCCTGGAATTGGCCAGAAGGAAGTTTTTGCAAGTACAGTTGCCTTCAGTAGACATCTGTGCAGGGTGGTCTGGTGCGTTTGAATGCTAATAACCACCGTACGTTGAAATAATAATGAATTTATGAATCGAAAACTAACAGAATGAGGCTTCAAGGCTTCTCCGTTGGTGGCGCTAGTGGTGTACCGCAGCCACGTAGCACCAGCGTGACGTATACGCAGGGCCGCCGCGAGGTTAGTTGGCGGCCTTATGCAAGAAAATTTTTGGTGCTCCCCAATTTTTGCACCTATTTTCTATTTAATATGATTTGTCTTTACGGGGTGTACATTTCGTTTATGTGGGGGTTGGATTCCTTTATTATTAAGCGTGCGGTATAGTTCTTTAGCGTCCCATTCGGCTGGCGCCCTTATGCAGCGCATAACTTGCATAATGGTTCCGTCGGCCCTGCGTATACGCGATGTAGTAAACAAACCGTAAATTACAATTTTCTCCCTGGAATCGGCAAGAAGGAAGTTTTTGCGGGTATAGTTGCCTCCAGTAGACATCCGTGCAGGGTGGTCTGGTGCGTTTGAGCGCTAATAACCGCCGTACGTTCAAATATTAATGAATTTATGAATCGTGTACTGAGACAGATTCGAGAAATGACAGACTGAAGCTTTCAGGATTCTCCGTCACCGGCGTTGATGGTATATTCGCGCCATGTACCATCAGAACCGGTGGAAGACCAAACTAGCCGATAAATGTAGGAAATACATAGTTGCCGAGACGTATCGAGAGTCGAATCGCGCTATTGCCGCATTTCCCCTATCACTATTTTGCCATCAAGGAGGCTTGAATGAATCACGGCAAAGCGGTTTGAGAACAGAGATGGGCAAAGATAATATCTGGATAAACTCAAATAAAAGATACTACAGTATTGTCTCATTACGGGCTCGGTTTGGTGTACACGATGTGGACTTTTTCGCTATCCCCACCACTTCTGTCTCACTCTTGTCCGGCGAAGGCGAGAGCGAGCGAGAGGCACTGAAAGTGGGCGAGGATGGTATAAGACAGACGACGCGTTCATGTTTTGTCTCGCTCTGTCTTTCAGTCGCCTGACACTTCGTCCTTTGCGTTCGCGCCCGTCGCGCACGCAAAGCGACCCATCTCGCTCCCCCCTTCGGCCAGAAAGAAGCGAGAAACGAACATTCGGAATTAGGACTCTGTTCACGATACGGGCTCAACGCCGGTCCCGATCAACGAGGACTTGGGCTGTTGGGCGGCGGCTTGTAATCTCGGTTGAAGAGGCATACATAAGCATATATATGCATATATATCTATAAGCATTTATAGATTTCATTAAGATCGGCGTGTTACACTTCGGTGATGTACATTATTCAAATTGTATGCTTTGAAATTGCACATTGATTATACAAAATATTACATCCTTCTATGTATAAATAAAAACTATTGATACGCAAATTAGTATTGTTTCATTGACATGTTTCCTAACTTCACTACCCAACCTCTCTATCTTTCATTATTGCTATCCTCTTTTACGTTTAGCGAGGAAATAATTTAAATCGGACTACTTTGAACGCAACGGGCTTTCAATTCTGCAAATAAATTTTATCTGTAATATCATTAATAATGACAGTTCAAATTGTGTCAGGTTTGGTATCTTTCCATCTTTCCTTCTTACACTCTCGGACCTCTCTATCTTTCATTATTGCTATCCTCCTTTACGTTCAGCGAGGCTCTGACGCTAGACGCAGCTCTCGTGCCGTATTCCTTCAAGACTTCTCGATAGAAATTTCTGTGGCAACAGCGCGGCAGAGACGGAGAGAACAGGAAATGTGGCAACTATGCATAAAAAATTCGTCTACATAGAGTACCTGGAGATGTCACCTCTGTACTAGTTTTTTTTATCAACCGCAGTAGTTTCATTAGGGTCCGTCTGTTTACGAGGGATGCTTCGATCGATTCGGACCATAACAAAAATGAGACGGCAGCCTTAAGCCCCTTAATTGACGAATGGCGTAAGTCCAAAATTACGAAAAATGAGTTTATTACAGAAATAGTAACTATTAAGAATACTTGTTTTATTTCCCAATTTAACTTGCGTGTATTTTCTTTTATATTAGCAAAAAATATGAGCCAATTTTACATCGTAAGTAAAGTGACTGTCAAAATATCTGGAATAGTAACTTAAGTCCAGGTTTTGGACTTACTCCATTATTCTATGCAACATATAAATTTACAGCACTCCCCTTTCCAATACTAACTGTTTCTGATACATATTATAAAAGAAATACAGTGAGTGTAAAAAGTATTCGTACAGCGACCAATTTAAAGTAAAACTTTGTATATCCATGTAAGTAATAAATTTTAACGGAAAACAATGATTAATCAATATTCCTCGATGCTTGTAGAATAGATTATGTTCAAACAAAATTTTATTCCCTTTAACATTTACAAAACTATTAACAAAAATAGATAAACGTGCTGAAATGGGCGCGCAAAAAGTATTCGTACAGTTGAATAAATAATTAATAAACTATGGAAATAAACTAAATATTTAATGTTTAAATAATTTGTGGGATTGCCTTTTGATTTTATAATAGCTTCGACGCTACTTGGTATGGAATTTACTAAGTTGGATGTTATAGCAGGCTGTATTTTACTCTACTCTTCTAGCAGAGTGGCCTTCAAAGTTTCATTAGATGTAATATTATGATTACGTATTTTTTTGTCCAGATAATCCCATAGATGCTCCATGGGACTGATATGTGGTGATTATGGCGGCGTTTTCAAATATTATGGTGTGTTATATAAAACCCTTTGCCTAGTATTATACGCACAATGCTTTGGATCATTGACATGGGTAAATATAAAATTGTCATTAAGTCCTATTTTATTTGCACTAGCATGAATCTGCTTGTTCAGGATGTTAGTATAAACTCTATGATTCATAATACCATCGATGAAATGTAGAGATTCCACTCTAGCTGCACTCATACAGCCCCAGACAAACACAGAACCCCTAGCAGAATGAGAAGGGAGAATGAGCGAGACGGTACTCACCTCTGACTCGCAACACTGTAATAGGGTAAGTGCGCCTAAATTCGCCTACCCAAAATTAAATCGTCCTCAATTGGAGAGTAATTCATATTTTTCTATCTTATGAGTCTAGGATAAAAAAGAAATTCTTTCTGTTTCATGTACGGCAGGTTAGAACTGCTGAAATATAAAGACTTTCAATCGCAAGTGGAGGAAGGCAAGACAAGAAAAAACCGTGATCTTGAAGAAGTGTACATAATATCGCTATACAAATATAGACTAATTCATGTGTGTAGGGGAACTCGGATAAGACGACATGGGGTACGACATGGTACAAGTAGTATTATGGTGTAAAATCGTAAAACGGATCATATATTAAATCATTATTTTTTGTATTCTTCCTTCTATTAAAAAAAAATGGACATGTACCTACTATTATTTAATAAAGAGTTTATTCTAATGAATCCCAATTGTAAGTTTTCTTTACTTAATAATGTCAAAGTTATGAGATTTTATTCTTAACGCTCCGATTTTACCGCGGTCTCCTTATTTATGACCTTTTAAAGTTATATTTATAGGTATGTGTTGTGTGTAGTTATTATTTTTAACTATATGAGTATTTCGGCGACTTGCTGCTAAGTTGCTTTTATTGGGATTACATTGTCCAATACAATTTTTGGTCCGCCATATCCGCTGGATGATTCTTGTAGAGTTTTTCGCCCTGCACACGAATCCGCAAGCAGAATTGCTCTATCATCCTCAGTTTTCGAGAAATTCGGTTTTGAAAAAATGCAAATTTTCAACTTTGAACATCTTTTATGTTCAACCAGTAATAGTTATTCGGTTGCTTGTTCCGTCAAATTGTCCTATGAATCCTCGCGAACACAACGATATAAGTTATTATTGAATTATAAACATTTAAATATATTTAAACAACGATCAAATGGGAAAGGACACACGAAATCCACCATTTTTTGCATATATCTTTACTCCACGCGATGCAGTAGACATGTTTCCTCCGGCAACCATGAAGCAGAAATGGTAAAATACCTGTTGTTTACAATACAGAAACGAAAGAGTTCGCAAGTGTAGTCAGTGACTACCACTATCCGCGCCGCACGTTTTGCCAAACTTTTTCGTTTCTGTGTTGAAAGCAAAAGGTGTTTTACCACTTCTGCTCATGGTTTCCGGAGGAAAAATGTCTGCTGCATCGCGCAGAGTAGTTAGATTTTCTTCTAGACCCTTAGTTTTTTAAATAAACACTTAGTTGCTGGAAACTGTGTTTTAAAAGAAATGAAGGATGTTCTCTGCCGTGGCTTCTCTCCCACAGTTCCGCCATCACTTTCAACATCGTTCAGTCATTCGCTATCTGAGACGTCCTGTTTGTTTTTTTTCTCACACGATATGAGATTGAGGGTAGTTACCATTGCGACCAACAGTGAAAATACGAACGCCCTTTTGGACCAGCATTCCTCCCAGAGGCCAACTTTCTACCCCTGCACAGGAAATACACGTGTATCATTTCCCCCGATTAATTCGCATTTCTGAAAGCATGGCCTGGTGTGCATACTGAAAGTCCCAAAATACCTGGCTTATAGAGGATTACGCCAAGTACATGAAATCAAATAAATCACAAAAAATAGAAGATAATAATAATTACAAAATAAAACCAAGATGTGAAATCAAAATGAGCTGCAAGTACATAAAGGTGCTTGCAGTCAAATACTTGGTGTGGCGAGGCAAGGTATTCTCAGATACGTTCCCTCTCACGGGCTTTCAGATAATTTGTCAATTTAAAACTCTGACAATATGAGTACAGTTTCATTATTTTGCGTTTTTAAATAATTCTTATTCATCGACACCTTGATCTTGCCTGGCCACGCCAAGCATTTGACTGAAAGCACCTTTATGTACTTGCAGTTCATTTTGATTTCACATCGTTTTTTATTTTGTAATTATTATTATCTTCTATTTTTTGTAGTTTATTTGATTTCATGTATTTGGCGTCATTTTTTTACTTTTTTGAAGTTTTTTTATGGAGATATCAATTCTTTTTACAAAGATACTTTGCATAGGGAATGACTTTAGATAATTTTCAATATTATGAATTACAAAGGTTCCATTATCAACAACCATGAACAGTCTTATGACGGGACAGAATTAAGGATAAATTCTACGTAAGTTTAATAACTACGAAAAGAAACCATGTGCGCCGCATTGCTGATCTATATGTATTATATGTATAGTACTTTGTGTACAATACATGGTGCGCGAAGCAACTTATGGCGCTGAAAGCAGCCTTTGGCGCTGAACGTATTTAACATTGAAGTGTAATAACAACCACAATTAACACCTTTCAAAGAAAAATATGTATGTGTAAGAAAATCCGATGGACGCCCATTCAAATGGCGCCCCGGAACCGCGACCTGCCACCCGGAAGCCTAAATACACTGGCTAGGACCGTTCGCGCGGGAGAACTTGGGGAAAACCCAGGCTCAAAGGAAGCGAAGAGACGCTATGCCCTCGCCGCCAGGACGCAGCCACTCTTGTACGGTCTTCGGGACACACCGGTCGCCACCGCAGAAGCCCTCCGCATTTTTCTGTACGACTTCGCCTGACTCCTGTACATTAGAATATAGCGAATCGCTGGTATATACCGCGCGTATTTATTGCCCATCGTAAGAAAGTGCTTTATTTCTTACATATGAATTTTTAGCATTTCGTGGCCAAACTTGTTTTTTTACTCGTAAAGGTAAATTTATATTATCCGTTCAGACACGGAACGTTACGGAACGTTTCGGTTCAGACAAACATTGTTGCGGGTTATTGGATACAACTGTTTGTATGCACCTTCGCGATCAGTTCCGATACGTTCCGTCTTCAGGCATACGACGATCGACATTCTCGAAAAGAATGTTTTGACTGAAACGATACGTGACTGAAGTTGTCGGAATATGCTTGAACGGAGAATCTCGGATGATAGGCATTCAGTTCAGGCAGAATCTTGCAAGCGTACGGATTTGTGCCTATAATCAATACGTTATAATGCACAAAGAACAATTAATAGAAGCAGTCAGAAACTACAGTTTGTTATATAATCAGGAAAACAAGAATTATAGTGATAATGATAAAAAGGACGCTGCCTGGAAGAAAATTGGAAAAATTTTAAACGAACCAGGTAAGTAACATATAATCATATTTTATTTTCTTTAATGGAATGAATATTATCCACGTGCTCTTATAATTAGTTTCTTGTATGCAACCATTCAATATTTCCAAATTCACTGTTAACGAAGTCTTTAAATGTATCTCTGACATGAAACGCTGTAGAAGTACTAATACCACCGTGTAATGAAAGATTTTGCACAGTTCTTCCTAAAGGTGCCATAGCTGGCGATTGAAAATTGTGAAAGGATATGATGTAGTTGTGTAAAATGCAGGTCGTTAAGATAATTTTATCTGCATGTTCCGGATGTAACTGAATTCTTCTTTGATATATTCTGAATTTTTGTGTTAAAATTCCAAAAGCATTTTCTGATACCCGCTCGTGAATGCCGATAGTTATAATGTTGCTTAGCGGGATCATCGAGTTGTGGTTTCGGATACGATCTTAATAAGTAGGTCTTCAATGGAAAGGCTTCGTCGTCAACAATCACATGAGGCATCAAAATATCCGTATGGGGTAATTTTCTGTCTTCCGGTACATTAAGCTTGTTACGTGCTAGGCATTTCCCTAATTTTGAATTACTAAATATACCTCCATCACTATTCTTTCCGTACGATACGATATCAACTGCTATAAATTTGTAAGCACCGACTAAAGCCAATAAGACAATAGAAAATGTTTTTTTTTATAGTTGAAATAAAGTGCTTTCCGTCCAAAGCACTAATACAATTCGGAAAATTCCAAGTTTTCCAAAATTGATCAGCTATTGCAAGCCACTCTTACTGTGACAAGAGGTGTTTAATTATCGCATTGGAAACCTCAATTACAATATGTGAAATAGTACTATGCCCTAGTCGGTAACTGAATGCTATGGTTCTGTATGAGTCACCGGTTGCTAAAAATGTGAAAAACCGCATATATATTAGCTCTAATTACTATGATACTTATGATAATTAGTAATTTTATTTAATCTGTTCAGCTAAAGATTGCAAGAAGCAGTGGAACAGCTTGCGAGATGGCTTTTGCCGATCTCTAAAGAAAAAAAAAGATATGAAAAGTGGACAAGCGGCAACGAAAATTAAAAAATGGAAATACGACAACGAAATGTCATTTTTAGCGCCCTATATAAAGGAAAGGGAAACTGTTACTTCCGTAGACGTACACGACAGTGAAGAATCCAGTAACAAATTGGATGACGACAATACCACAGAAGACAATAGCAATTTAATACAAAGATCACAATCCCCTAAAGTTAGCGATACACCAACAGAAACATTTCCCAGAAAGAATAAAAAAAACAGGAGCAGCATCAGGAGTATTAATGGATTATATTTTAAGTAATACTAATAAGACTGTAAATACCGAACACCAATCTCTGGACGATATCGATTTATTTTTCAAAAGTATAGCGTTAACTGTTAAAAAACTATCACCATACAATCAAATAATAGCCAAAGCTTGCGTTTCCACTTTGATATCCAATTTACAAATACAAGAACTTTCTAATACAAATCGTCAATATTTTTCATCAGATTCAATAAATACATCAGTCGCTTCAACACCCACACCATCACCATACACACCAGAACCACCACAAACAACTAATCCACAACAACCAACTACTTTATATACTGTGTCAAATTATTATACAACTTCGTAAATAAGTTTCGATGCATATACATACATACTTTACTTTTTATATTTTTATATGTTTTTCAGTATTACAATAATATAGATACCTTAAACATACTGCAAGTTTTTCTCTTGGACATATAGCCTGCTTGAAAGTAGTATTCCGTTTTTTATGGACTTTTCTATTTTCCCCAAAAGAACATTAAAATCGTGCAGAGACATCCTGAAGTATTGAAAGAACTTTTCTTCATCATCCGTTAATTGTTTGAATAATGTCCAATATTCTCCTGAAATTTTTCTCTTCTTTAACATTTTATGAACAGCAAAACGACGTTTTCTGTTTCTCTTCTCTTCCTCGTCATCTAATAATAATGCCACGCAGCATTAATCGTTTAAACACTTCATCGTTGTTGCCTGAACCGAAACTTTCCGTAATGTTCCGTGTATGAACGGATAATATAAGTCGATTTTAAATCATCAACGGATACCCACGTTGTGCCCTTACCCCTTACCATACTCGTGTAATGACCATCGGCAATACTTTTACCGTGGTGGAAAATCGCTGCCTTAAGTTTATAACAGTGATCTACCATTTGTATTTTAGTAGTAGGTATTACTTTGATGTAGAAATATTCCACTTTCGTTGTTCCACTACTATTGTGATCGAACAAATGTAATTTTGCGATAAGAATTTGTTTGGAAGCAGTTATATCGATTTTCTTCCTTGTGTTTGAATTTGAATTATCACAATTATTGCGAGGAAATTGTATTTTATTATATCTTGAAATTCAAATGATTTTTTTTAACATCTTGGGCAGTGCAAAATGTACCACACAATTTGTACTGATAGAAGTAATTACACTTTAAACATCTTAATATCGTTGTAATTTCGTGTTGTACTGTATTCTTAATAAGAATCTCATGATCACAAAGAGAGGTAATAACCCCTACAGCACACTTTGTTGCAGGAACGTTCCACACACGTTGCAGTACATTGCAATGTTGCCGTTTGGTTTCAGGTTGCATTGCAATATTACTGCAACAATGTGGAAACATTGCCATGCAATATTGCAATGGCCACGTTTTTGCAATATTTCGAGAATATTGCCGACACATTGTCGTGTAATATTGTAATGGCCACGTTTGTGCAATGTTTCGGGAATATTGCGCACACATTGCCGTGCAATATTGCAATGGCCACGTTTGTGCAATTTTTCAGGAATATTGTGCACACATTGCCGCGAAATATTGCGCGTATAATGCGGTACAGCCCACGTGGAACGTTTCATTGATTACAGATAATATAAACGTCGAGTGAAAATATGTAAGTCCGTATTCAATGCGGATCATTGCAGGAATGTCGCTCATATGTTACCGGTGCAACATTGCAATATTGAGATTTCAACAATCAATCCGCAATAATACGGAATTACGCGGAACAATCCCGAAATCGCGGCACGCAGAATACAGTCTAAGATTCCACAGGCCACCACCGAGGGGATATATGCGAACGTGGACAATATCTGGTATAAATAATTAATACAATAATTATTGCAATTAATACAACAATTAATACAATAATTAATACAATAATTAATACAATTAACAAAATAATTAATACAATTATATAATTACTTATGTCAGATATTGTCCACCTTCGCATATATTCCCTCGTTGGTGGCCTGTGGAATCTTAGACTGTATTCTGCGTGCCGAGATTTCGGGATCGTTCCGCGTAATCCCGTATTATTGCGGATTGATTGTTGATATCTCAATATTGCAATATTGCACTGGTAACGTATGATTACCGCTCATACGGTTACCGCTGCAGCGGTAAAATGTTCGTCTACGCAGTTGGCAAGGAGATTTGAATGGCGTCGGATTGTTATTGCAACAGCTGCCGTTTTTTCGAGTATTCTCCCAGTTTTAAACCGCTGTCCAGCCCTTGTAGTGGACTGCTAGTTCCGTGAAAGTTTCCCTGTTCACTGGTGTTAGTCTCAGCTGTTCCCTAGGTGTAGTGGGCACGTCACGCCCATTTTTTCCTCGGGCCCATGGCGAGCCAGCCTTCTCATGGGGCAAAGCGCCGGAGCTCGCCGGACCCGAGTGATAAAGAGAAATCCCTGTCAAGCCTGAGAGCCAGGGCGTCCTTCTTCAAATTCTTCGAAGACCGTCGTTAGACCCTTCCCCTCCCAAAAATCCGTCTTGGAGGATAATCCCTTCCAACCGCTTACTGATAATGCCGAGATGGAGTTGGGCGACGTGGGTGACATTCCACCCGCTAATCATGAGGAGGCCACCAAGGCCAAATCCAGCAGCCCCCCCCCCCCCCCCGAATATACATTTCGGGCTCGAGTATCAGAGACATTATCAATATTGTTTCCACTCTTGAAATACCCAAATCGTCCTTCCAGATCAAGGAGATTGACAATAGTAACCATACCATATACCTCAGCGTCCCCGAACACCATTCTTTAGTCTGTGCCAGACTACTTGAATTAAAAATACAATACTTACACTCCCAGGCACTTGAAGACGAAATCCCTCATCTTAAAAGGTATTCGGGGTGATTTCAGTGATGAAACCATTAAGCAAGAAATCCTAGACCTTGCGTTTCCCAACATCAACATCATCAGTCTCTCTAAATTCACCTTGAACAAAAATCAGCCTGACAGGTACCATCACCTTGTTCAATTATCTAACGACAGTAAATGTTTTGAACTGTTTAAGATCAAGACACTGGCCTACCAAAAAGGTCGGTGGGAACACTTAAAGAAGCCCAGCATTTTCCAATGTAAGAATTGTCAGCGACTGGGCCACGCCAGTAAAAACGGTCACCTCCAGTTTCGCTGTGTTAAGTGTGCTCAGTCGCACGGATCAGGATCCTGCCTCATCCCCTCCCAAGAAAACCGTTAATCCCTTAAATGCGCTAATTTCAACCAACCGGGTCATCCAGCCTCATACAAAGGCTGCCCGTTCATTAAATTTGCCTTAGCTAAGAAGAAGGAACTTAGAATCGCCCGCTGCCGTCCAATGTGGAGAAGCATCAACACCATTTCCGCTGTGTTATAAATGTTTGTTGGATTGGCACGAATTAATTTTGAGAGTTTAAGGAGCAAGAGAGTGTTTTCTTTAAGTGTAAATCGGTACAATTAATAGTTAATAGGAGAATATATTTACAGAAGTCAAGCCCAAATAAATAAACAATTAATTTACACAACACGTTTGAATAGTTATTAATATACACAAGCAGCGTTTAAGAAAGTCTTAAGTTTAAGCGTAACAATTATTATGGCGAAGCAAAGTCGCGAAGCGTAGCGGTTCGAAGCAGTTCGAATAAAAGCGCAAGCAAGGTGCGTAAGCAAATTTTACATTACCAAGTCGTTTGAGATCAGGAACAGAGTGAGCGATTCCCCGAAATCACGCTCCTTTTCTAGGAAGGCGAAGCCTTCCCCTTCCATGGATCGCGAATCAATGGAAGGGGACGCGATTCGCGCTCCACATGAGTGAGCAGGCTGTGCCACCTGTCTAATTAACGACACCGCTCAAGAGGTGTCGTTAGTAGGTCGCTTTTGTGAACACGCTGCGGTTCGCAAGAATCCTACGTTCGCCCAAGCTGCGGGTGCCTTGCCTCCACAGCCGCTAGAGGCCAGACAATCCAGACCCTCAATCCCCCCAGAAGCCAGGACCCTCGCCCCGCTAAGGTTCCCGTTTACCAGGTCTGATCAGTTTGATAATCATCATACTTCAGCGCATCCAAGCTGGTTATTTGATTTGGAAAGCGAGATTTCCGCTTTCATAACCTCGTAATTCCAGACCCTTGCTTTGCAAATAGCGGCAAATGCCGAGAGAATAGATCTTATTTTCAACTCTGTCTTTAATAACGCCAATGGTCCTTAATCACAATCGTGTCAATCAAATTAAAATAGCCGCTATTAATGTAAATTCCATCGTGGCACATTATCATAGGCTGGAGTTGTTACAGTTCCTACGCGACCATGACCATGATGTAGTGCTGCTCTCTGAAACAAAACTTAACCAAACTTGCATTTAAAGGTTACAACCTTATTCGTAGAGATCGACCCAATTCATTACAAGGCGGCGGTACTGCAATCTTAATTAAGAAAAGCCTCCCTTTTGAGGAGATCTGCCTTTCGCCCAACCCAGCGAATGAAATCATCGAATACACCATCATTAGAGTCCCTGCTGGCAATAACTGCTCTTTATTTTTAGTAAGTATATACGTCAGAAGCGACTGTAGGGTCCTTTTCCTCGCAGAGCTAGATACTCTGTTTCGCAGCCTCGACCTGACTCGCGACAACGCGTACTATATTATTGCTGGCGATTTCAACGCTAGACAGACTGCCTGGGGTGACCGTGCAGGCAATCAGGGAGGTGGCCAGTTCGCGCGGTGGGAAATGTCCCATAGCTGTGAGTATAGAATGAATGTGATTTCGCCTGCATTCCCCACTTTCAAGCCGGCTCAGATCTTTCTGAATATTTGCTTGGCCGACTCCAGGTTGAGCCTTACCAATGGCTTGAATGGGAGGGCACCGACTGTTCCCTATGATAGCGATCACGCTGCTATTTCACTTACTTTTGAATTACACGGCGACGGTGTTCCTCTGGGAGCACAAAATACGGGTGTCCACCGCTATAATTTCAAGGCCACTAACTGGTCTAGATTCACTCGGACACTCGCTACTGTGTACCATAGTGATGTCACGGCCGAGAGGAACCTGTCTATTGCAGAGGTTGAGAATCATCTATGTGAAATTAATAGGGCGGTATCGGTAGCCATCTCTGAATGCGTGCCAGAATTCGAGGAGTACAACAATACCTGTAAGTACCTCAACCGAAACATTAGAAAGCTCCAAAAGCATAAGAAAACCATTGTCTCCCTTCTACATGATCTCCATAGACTGGACCCCCAGGCCAATTTTAAAATTACCAGACACGCTAAGGCCCTTCACAAGGATCTAGTGGTCGTCTTACAATTAGAGTTCAAAAAATCCATAGATAAATTTTGGTCTAACCTTATTAAAAAAATTGATTTTCGTTGCCCCGACAAGTTTTTCCCGAAAATTAATTCGATCTTTCGTCCTCGAAGCAGTCCTAACATCAACGCCTTACGCGTTTCCAAGTACAATGTTGAGATTCTGGCCCGCAGCAGCTGCGATCTTTCTAAGGCATGTTTAGCTAACAATTACTATACCTTTACTGCCCCCGCGGATAAGTTAAACATCATTGGAGCTTTCTACGAGTCAATCAACTCGCCCCGGTTCTTGAATTCTGATACGCGTCTAAAAGAGCTAATGGACAACTCGGTGAGGGCTCTCAGCATTGACTTGGCTCGCCAGAGGGAGCAGGGGGCGACAATCACTTTTTTTACTGGAAACAATCCAGCCACTGATCCAGCACCCCTGATAGAGTCTTTCCATCCGTTTTGTGACCCTCACCCTGTGGCGCTGATTCTCAGAGGCCTGCCCAATAAAACCTCTTGTGTCTTAGATGGTACTCCGCCTATTTTGCTCAAACACCTCCTTCCCAAGATAATAATCGACTTAACTATACTTTTCAATAATGCGATCAACTACAGTCACTTCCCTCTTTTATGGAAGAATGCTAAAATTCTTCCGATTCTTAAGAAAGATAAATGCTCCACTGACCAGTTTACCGTCCAGCTACCGCCCTATCAGCCTGACCCCCAGTCTAAGTAAAGTCTTTGACGCAGTGAGCTTTAATTAACAATAAGCTTTTGGACCACTGCGATGTCAACAAAATCATTCCCAGTCACCAATACAGATTCCGGCATCGCCACTCTATAACGCATACGTTACACAGGTTCCTCTCGGACGTTAATCAAGAGATCGGGGCCAGTCGGTTGGTTGGCGCGGCCTTCCTTGATATTGAGAAGGCGTTCGACTCAGTGTGGTTCAGCGGGCTAATCTACAAGCTGCAGAAGAAGGGCTTCCAGAGATGGTTGACGTTTTTGGTCTGGTGCATGGTTACGGGCAGATCGTTCGTTACTTGGGATGGTGGCTCGATTTCTCCGCTTAAATTCGCCGTCAACGAGGGGCTTCAGCAGGGCACCATCAACTCTTCGATCTTATTTAGCATCTTTCTAAGTGATCTCCCTAACCTCTTTGGCTTTAACGAACGAGGTAACGCGGGCTTGTTGTCCTTCGCCGATGACACGGTCATTTATGTCGCTGGAAACAGAGTTGACGCTGTCCAAAATAAGCTGGATACCCTGGTCGACAACGTCAATAGATATTACGCGATCTGGAATCTTAGGCTGAACCCCCAAAAGTGCGAAACCATTCTGTTCCGTAAGCCGCTCATCGATCTGACGTCGAAAGCCAAATCGGGGGCCAAGTACTTTCAAATTTCAGCCACTATCCCGGGAACTTGCAACAAAGTCCTTAATCCCCACCGAAAAGTTGTCAAGTATCTGGGAGTACACTTGGATTACCTTCTGAGGTGCAACAGACACTTCGATGCTCTGCTGGAGAAGGCTTATGGAGCCTTTCGGGCAAAGGGCAGGCTCTTTCATAATAAGTTTCTCTCCATTAGAGCCAAAGTCATATTATACATGTTGCTGGTTCGTCTCATCATAGCCTACGCTGCTCCGGTGTTGTGGAATCACAACCACACTGTGGTCGAAAAACTCAGAGTCCTGGAGCGGAGAGTACTGAGGGCTTGCCTTGGCCTCTACAGGATCCAGGCTTCCGACTGGCAGCACTTTGTCAGCAATCGCGTTTTCTACAATAGGGCAGATATCCCAAGGATTGACCTTCATTTGATTAAACTCACCCGCGATTTCTTTAGTAATGATTGTTACAGTTTTTTTTATATTGGTATTTTTCTATTGGAGTTTGACTGCTCAAACATGTAACTATTTTTACCCCCGTCTTGCAGGGGACAGCGTACAGTGGTACGAATGAATATTCAAATACATAGGCATAACTGAGTGTTCTGTGCGGGAGTCTCGTCAGCATTCGAGCAACCGGAAAATCACAAACCATCCCAGATAATTGAGTATTTTACTTATGTTTGTTGCACTCATCAATTCCACATAGTCCGGGAGCCAGTGAACATTTTTAGTGTCTCATTGCGACGAGGTTTTTCTATCATTTTTCTAATTACCCTTATGCTGAAAGTCAATGGACGGGCGGTCTGGCAGTCGAGACCGGGGACAGGGCCCGAGGGCACGCTTTCGAACATGTCAAGTTTGGGAGCGTCCCCAACTCATCGCGACAAGGCTAAAATTTGGTGGAATAATTGTTTATGTTGTAAAACCAATAGGAAAAATAGTCTGGCAGTCTATAAGCGGTGATAAGACCTTGTCAGGGAAAATGGGCTTATTCGGAAGAAACACAGTGCGTCTAGATTTTCGGGGACGCTAATTATGAACCATAAAAAACTTCAAAAAAGTAAAAAAATTACGCCAAGTACATAAAAAATAAATCACAAAAAATAGAAGATAATAAAATAATAATACAAAGTAAAAAAAGATGTGAAATCAGAATGAGCTGCAAGTACATAAAGGTGCTTTCCAACGGCGCTTAAGATGACACAACTACATATACACAGCTAAAATGCTGTGTTCATACATTCCATTACTCATATCGCGAACATTTTTTAATTAACCCAACAAAAAGAATCCCATTTAAAAGCATTGTCGTACATTAATAGCTTTACAAAATTAAGGATATACAAAAATTGCGCCAATTATAACAATGGCTATTTATACAAATAAGAAAATGTATTAAATAATATTAAGCAGATAAATTTTTATACAAATAAATATTTTAATACGAATAAATATTTTATTCAAATTACTTGCCGCTGCGAAACCGAAAAAAAGTTAATCGTCTTAGTAATAATTTACAATAACTCCCCTACAACCTAAAATATATATAAACATATACATATACATATTAGAAACGCAGTCAGATTTATTCTATATATATTTATTTAATTCTAATATCATACAGAGCACATGTACACATTCACGAACGCACGCACAAGAAAGAAAGAAAAAGATTAATGCGATTTATACATATTTATTCAGTTTGGCAACACCAATTCGGGGAGCAGCGCCAAGTAATTTGAATAAAATATTTATTCGTATTAAAATATTTATTTGTATAAAAATTTATCTGCTTAATATTATTTAATACATTTTCTTATTTGTATAAATAGCCATTGTAATAATTGGCACAATTTTTGTATATCCTTAATTTTGTAAAACTATTAATTTACGACAATGCTTGTAAATGGGATTCTTTTTGTTGGGTTAATTAAAAAATGTTCGCGATATGAGTAATGGAATGTATGAACACAGCATTTTAGCTGTGTATATGTAGTTGTGTCATCTTAAGCGCCGTTGGAAAGCACCTTTATGTACTTGCAGCTCATTCTGATTTCACATCTTTTTTTACTTTGTATTATTATTTTATTATCTTCTATTTTTTGTGATTTATTTTTTATGTACTTGGCGTAATTTTTTTACTTTTTTGAAGTTTTTTTATGGGGATCTCACTTCTTTTTACAAAGATTATAATGTACTAGACAGAGGGTTTTATTATATAGCCCACCAAAATATTTTAAAACGCCGCCATAATTACCACAGATCAATCCCATATAGCATTTATGGGATTAATTGGATTATTATTATCTTCTATTTTTTATGATTTATTTGATTTTTCATGTACTTGGCGTATTTTTTTACTTTTTTGAAGTTTTTTTATGGAGTACAACTTATAGTAGAACTTACTTATATAGAAATGGAGTGGCCTTTTGTTATAGTGAGTGTAGAGACTACATAATGTGTCCGAAGGAGGAGAGCGTATGGCAGAAAGTCTTGTTACAGGAAATTTAAATGCCAATGGTAATAATTCAGCGAAAATGAACGAAAAGATCCAATATTTTTAATGCACAATTTATTGGTGTTGGAATAAAACTAATTTAGTATGTTTATTGGTAAATTGAAATTGAAATAATGGGAATCTAAAAAATTAATGAATTAATGAATAGCGTGGCAACTACTGTGGATTTTATTATTAAAGTATTACGAATGTCTTTCACAAAAGATTGAAAAGCATTAAGGGAGATGTGTTTTCAGCGTATGTTTTCATCACTAATGTGACTTGCTCTACATTGCAAGCAGTCCACCATAATCTATTTTCTTAATAATTCTTAATGCTATGTCTTTTGACAAATTTCGTCGATTTACCTTATTTGACAAATTTCCAAAATTCTATCTATTCTTCTCCGGACAACCTCCACGTCTGTGCATTCCCTTCATTTCTATCCATCCAAGCCTGTGCGTCTCCTTCATTTGAATCGAAGTCTTGTGCGTCCCCTTCATTTCTATAATATGATAAGCTTTACATAAAAACTCTAAATTGCTGATATACAAATACAAATATCTGGCAATTTAAATGCAATACAATTTTTTACTACAATATATTATTTATTTTGTACATGCATGGTACAAATTTCTAGAAACTTATGCGAAAGAAGATGCTTCTCTGTCGAACCTTCTCCGGACAACTTCCAAGTCCGCGACTCTACATAAGAAATCTATTAAATAAATTTGGCGACTTACCTTGTTAATTGAGACAATAATTCAGTCTCCTATTTCGTGTAAAAACTCCTGACATTTCAAATTTGGACAACTTACTTTTTTTGACACTTAGCCCTTAGGTTATAAAATTCAAAATAGTATATATATGTATGTATGTATACAATGACGGACGACGATCCCTGCCGAATAATCCCGAGAGTCGACGAAAGAAGAACGAACATGTGTTGGCTGAAGGTGTGTGTGTAACGCGTGTATACGTATTATGTGGACGAAAATTTGGCTTGGAGAATCAGGAGAAGAATCAGAAGAAAAGAAAAACCTTAATCGGATCCGACCGATCCATGAGACGATATTATGATATATCTGTCATGTGTGGACCGATTTTATTGAAATTGCCAATATGCGGTTTACATAAGAAAAATTCCTTTAAATTTACAAAATTTTGCAGGCGTGATGAGATATTAATATATAAATGTCAGAATTAGGTTAGAATGGCTCCGCGACGAGTAAAGGTACAGTTCCCGCGCGGAAAGAAGACCGGTAGCAGGCGGTCTCGGGTGATGCAGTCCGCCGCTGTGACGATTGGTCGAGTCACCTATTTGGGCACACTTCTAAAGACGGGGCACACGTATTTTGGTTATTGGCTGAAGTAGGCACATACATTGTCGCACCGCGCGACGAAGAGAGCGAACAAAACACGTCGAGATCGAGTTCGTCGGTCAGATCATTCTATCCCACTCGATCTCGACGTGTTTTGTTCGCTCTCTTCGTCGCGCGGTGCAACAATGCATGTGCCTACTTCAGCCAATAACCAAAATACGTGTGCCCCGTCTTTAGAAGTGTGCCCAAATAGGTGACTCGACCAATCGTCACAGCGGCGGACTGCATCGCCCGAGACCGCCTGCTACCGGTCTTCTTTCCGCGCGGGAACTGTACACGGTAGCAACAGTCGACATATATATACAGGGTGTTTTTCATGTTCGATATATACACGGTGTCTTTCATGTACTTGGCGTCGAGACGCTACCGCGTCTCTAGATCGGGGCTAGTTGATACAGGGGCAGGTTGATACAGACGAATTATCTCGATACCGTATATATGTATGTAGCTCCATTTCCGCGAGAAATGTGAAGTTTGTTGTTCAATTCTTTCCTACGATTCAGCGTTCATGAGTGTACCTTGACCTTAGCAATCGTTTTTTAACTGTTTTCGTTTATATAAAGGAAAAGTAAATAGTTGTGTTCACTTTCCAATCCGTCTTGAGACGATATAAAAAATTTTATTACCCGAATTAATTTGGCATCACATTGAGTCTTTTGAAGGTAATGTAATTACGTTTTGTTATTTTGTTTATATGCTCTACATTTTTTTATGGAGATGTTTGTATATAATGACTTCCTGTGGGGTAAGTTGATACGTTTTCTCTGGGGCATGTTAATACAGTGTATCAATTTTCCCCGACTACTTTTAATTGGATGTTCTTGTTTTATTTCTAGGAAAATGGATTGAAATTATATCAAAAAGACAAATCATGGAGAAATAGCGCAAGATATTTTTTAAAAAGCGTGTGTCGCAATAGAAAAAGACTCAATATCATTAACGCAAAGCGCGAAAATATACAATATTGGCAAAACGAGTTTATTATGATATATTAATAAAAAGAAGATTACACCTCATGTTAAAGTGGGATATTCCAGACATAAAAAAATAAAAATAAAAATGTTTTTCTATGTTTATTCCAAAATCTGTTTGGTTTTTAGAATACGTCTTTGTTCATTTTGTATCTATATTTTTGGAAAGGTATCTAGATTAAAATTTTATTTTTCAAATTTAGTAGTTACTCATTAAACGGATATTTTACAGATGTATCAACTTGCCCCGCAGTGGGGTACTAAATTGGTACATTTTGCCTTTGTCCAAATAACATTTTTTCATTCATTTTGCATGTATTTTTTCAAGTTTTCATTTACTGTACACTAAAGAGGAAGGACCAAAGTATATTTTGGCATATTTGGTATTAAGTAGTTAATGCAAACAAAAATGAAAAAAATTGAAAACTGAATAACGTATCAACTAGCCCCGGTCTCCCCTGCTGTATGACTCTCCCCTACATCTACTTACACACTGTTATAGCCAGTCAACATTGAAATCATTTTCTAAACATTCTAGACAATTTGAAGGTGGGCCATCTATCCCAATCATAACTGGGCCGTCTCTCCTTTCTGCATTAGCTTTGAAAGAAAGGGTTAATATAGCCAAATACTTTTGCTGCATTGTCCCTCAATACTTCTACTATGTATCATATTATCCAAAACATTAAACGAAAATTAACTTACATTGAAGTATATTTTAAATACGATTCTGTACGCTGCAGTTTTACAAAAGTGGTTAAATATAACCTCCACTTACCTTTTGTAGCCAATAAATCGAGAAAAACACAGAAGGATGCGAAATGACGCTATTCATTCCACTGTTTGGCTCTTAGAGAATGGGTCTCATCCGAATTTACCCAAAATTTATAATGCTTAACAGCAACTTTAGGTACTGTACTTACCTACGGTTAATTTGTGTATTGCTCAAAAGGAAATGGAATCGGATGTTGCTAAGCCTGTCTTCTGAACATATTGAACTAGAAGTAAGCCGTCGAGTATGCATTCGTGGTCCATTTTATACTATGAACTGGGCTTAGAAAGTGGTGGGGCCACGAATACCTTCGATTAAATAAGTACACATCAGTTTTTTATGGAAAATCCTGCCGTGCCGGGCCAGGTGCATTTCGGACACTCCAAAGGGTCAAAATGTCAACGGACAGTCTTTGGAGTATATTCCTATCTGATAGACCCTATCAGGGGTAAAAGAATCGTATGCAAGTGAGTACATATACATATATACGTACTCAGCCCGAGAGACACACTTTTGAAGGCTTAATGTGCTCCTTCCGTTTCAGGTTGAGATGTAAGAGGGAAAAGATTTCGTACATCCTCTCCAAATGGCAGGAAAGGTTGTGGTCGAATCGTGAGACATCCATTCATATACTTTCGCGTGTGAGCACGCAACATGCCCAAAATGTCAGACCGCGTGTTTAAAGAAGTTGTGTACAGGAATATTATGATCGTTTGAATGACTAATAAGTATTGAATTTTCTCTTTTTTCATTTTTACATCGAACGACTGGCTTTACTCGTCCGTAGGTACAATAATACTCATCATTCGATATTGGATGCCCGATCCGGCGCGGCGTTCTTTCGAATACCATCGCTTCGTTAGAAGTACCTACACATATTCGAGCAAGCGGGCCGGGGCGCACGCGCGCACCTTGAAAACATCGCAGGTGCAGTTACCTGCTGGTCGAGTTCTTTCCTTGTCCCTCCTACTGCAGCCAATTATGCAAGTTTCACTTATCTGAAGTAGCCAGGTAGCTCGTTATCGCGGGACGCGAGACCACGAGTGGGTTAAGGACATCGGGACCTGCTTTCAATGCACTTATTCTTCCATACGAGTATTCTTGTAAAAGTACTTTGTCCCTTATAATACACCATTCTATCATGCTCTTTTTTCTCCTATAGGGTGACCTATGTATTCTCAAATCCCCCCCCCCCCCCTAGTAAATAACCATTGCTCATATCACACGAAAAATTAACACCTATCACACAGTAGTTGTTTATTCAATTGTTGTCGCTCATGGCGTCCCACAACTCATACAGCACACTTCGTTGCTGCAATATTGCGTTGTTGCAGGTTGCATTGCAATATTGTAGGAACGTTCCTGCAATATTGCCGTGCATTGTTGGAGTAGCAATGATCCTACAATATTACAGCAAAATTGCAAGAACGTTGCCGTGCAATGTTCCATTGGCAACTATCCTACAATATTGCAGCAATATTGCAAGAACGTTGCCGTGCAATGTTCCATTGGCAACGATTCTACAATATTTCTGCAATATTGCGTGCTCATCGACGTGCAATGTTCCAGTGGCAACGATCCTACAATATTTCGGTAATATTGCGCGCACATCGACGTTCAATATTCCACTGGCAGCGATCCTACAATATTTCGGCAATATTGCCCCCACATCGATGTGCAATGTTTCAGTGGCAACGACCCAGCAAAATTGCCTACATATTGTCATGCAATACTGTAGTGGAAATATTGTAGAAACAGTACAGCAATATTCTGAAGCAACTATGACTTTGACGAAATTTGAAATATGACGTCGAGTAGATTCTACAGCATGTTTCATTTAACTGGATATGCTAGAATTTCTCGTTGGCCGTTGAAGATATGAAAAAAGTGTTATTGTGAGAGTTTTTTGTACATGAATTTAAATTATAGAAGAGATTTGAAAATTAATTTAATTTGTTTAGATAGAGTAGATACTATATATTTTAATGTGTGAAATTATTATTATTATTATTAAACGTCTTTATTGTACAAACACGTATATACAATCAAGCAAGAGAAAAGAAAGATGAAAAGACAAATGCAAAGGTTTAGTCTAAAGACTACTTTCCAACCTAACCTAAAATGACACCGAGTTATAGTTAGGGTCCGCACCTACAGTGTTAAAAATCCCTAATAGGTTTGTCAAATGAGTCTTCGTTTTTGAATAATTTGAGTTTAAAGTTTTGCACGGTAGGAGTATAAGTTCGAATACGTAAGCAATCATATCAATCAGCGGTTGTAGCTGCGGCGGTAAAGTGTTCGTCTACGATGCTACAGGTCCTCGGTTCGAATCCCCCTGGGGTAAAAATATTTTCTATGAGAAAAAGACACACGGGCGTTATACTACTACGATTCTGCAACACATTCATGTCGTCGCGTCACTCACTGCCCGAAACGTTGCGGTGGGACCATTGCTGTAAAATTTCCGAAACGTTGCGGGAATATACTCCTGCAATATTGCTAAGGCGGACATAGGAATGAACCTGCAACTTCCCTGCAATGATACGGTGCAACATTGCAATCTCTCACCGCAATATTTCTGAAGAGTTGCAGGATCATTGCCACAATTTTGCCGTTTCGTTGCAGAATCATTGCCGGAACGTTGCAAGACTACATGTTTGCAATGCTGCCGCAACATTGCAAAAATACACACCTGCGATATTGCGAAGGCGGACATAGGACTGAACCTGCAACGTCTCTGCAATGTTATGGTGCTGTGTGGGAAGTTCAAGGTAAGTCTTGTTACTTTTATAATTACATGAATTAGATGTTCCTTCAACGAAAAACACAGTATGAATAACGGATTTTTAATATGGCTGGGACTATTTGTTGAATTTTTCGGTATTCGAATATTCGAATACTTCAGTTGCTGAATTATTTGACGAATATAATTCGAATATCCAAGTATCCAAATACTATTCGAATACAATATTAAAAAAAATATATAAATACTTATATTACAATAATATAAAAAAATGAACCTAAATAACTTGATTTATAATTCACACCACAGTATTCGAATACTTAAATATTCGAATAATAACATTCGAATACTTAAATATTCGAATAATAACATTCGAATACTTAAATATTCGAATAATAACATTCGAATATTCAAATATTCGAAGTTTATTCGTAACATTCGAATATTCAAATATTCGAAGTTTATTCGTAACATTCGAATATTCAAATATTCGAAGTTTATTCGTAACATTCGAATATTCAAATATTCGAAGTTTATTCGTAACATTCGAATATTCAAATATTCGAAGTTTATTCGTAACATTCGAATATTCAAATATTCGAAGTTTATTCGTAACATTCGAATATTCAAATATTCGAAGTTTATTCGTAACATTCGAATATTCAAATATTCGAAGTTTATTCGTAACATTCGAATATTCAAATATTTGAAGTTTATTCGTAACATTCGAATATTCAAATATTCGAAGTTTATTCGTAACATTCGAATATTCAAATATTCGAAGTTTATTCGTAACATTCGAATATTCAAATATTCGAAGTTTATTCGTAACATTCGAATATTCAAATATTCGAAGTTTATTCGTAACATTCGAATATTCAAATATTCGAAGTTTATTCGTAACATTCGAATATTCAAATATTCGAAGTTTATTCGTAACATTCGAATATTCAAATATTCGAAGTTTATTCGTAACATTCGAATATTCAAATATTCGAAGTTTATTCGTAACATTCGAATATTCAAATATTCGAAGTTTATTCGTAACATTCGAATATTCAAATATTTGAAGTTTATTCGTAACATTCGAATATTCAAATATTCGAAGTTTATTCGTAACATTCGAATATTCAAATATTCGAAGTTTATTCGTAACATTCGAATATTCAAATATTCGAAGTTTATTCGTAACATTCGAATATTCAAATATTCGAAGTTTATTCGTAACATTCGAATATTCAAATATTCGAAGTTTATTCGTAACATTCGCATACTTGTAAAATATTCGAATATCAAATTATTCGAATAGTCCCAGCCCTAATTTGTAAGAATTTCTCGATTTTGTTAGGTGTTAATTCATTGGTCATTTGGCCTCTTCTTCATTTAATCCTATTCCAGACTTTTGACGAAGGCTATAACTATCAAACATTGCTAAAATTGTGTACCGGGATGTATGACACTAATGATGAAACAGCTCGCTTACAGTAACAGCATTTGGCGGATTAAATAATGATTTGTGAATACTAATTTTAACACTGGGGAGTTCACCCTTTCTTTCCTTAAGGGGGAGCCCTATTTAGGGCGCTAGGAATAAGGTAATTCTTGGGAACTTTTTTTCTAAGAACGGCACATGACGAACGTTCAGGATGGGATATCCCTGAAGAATACATTTACGATTCGTGTAGTAATTAATTTTAAAACAAAAAATAGTATTTTTTTATTAATTGAACAGTTTTCTCACTTATTTTATAAAGAAAACTCCCTAGTGGGGTAATCCTAGTCAAATGACAGTTTTTGTAATAACGTTTCCAATTTTGTTGCAACGTAAATGTTCGCTTTCTCCGCCATACTAAGTAATACAAACTGGACACTTCAAACTATTGATTAATATAAAAAAAACTAAGAAATATGCAACGTGTAATACCATTTTTTTTACATACTTTAAATTCAGTTTTATTCTCTCGAAAGTACACATCCATTAAATCGCAGAACTATACGTTTTTCTAACTTTAACCTAACTTTTCTTGAGAAAGGTAAACACGTCTTGAGATTTATATGGGAAACTATTTCTACAACAGTCTCCAACATTATTATACAAATTTTTTTGCCCATTGCCACTTTTTTAGTTGTAGCCATTTTTTTAGAAATTCGTTCAACAACCCACACAGCACCATGACATTGCATCAACGTCTCTGCAATGGTGCGGTGCAAGATTGCAACGTTGCACTGCATCATTGCAGAGAAGTTGCAGGTTCTCTCCTATGTCCGCCCTGGGCAATATTGCAGGAGTATTCACTATTCCCGCAACGTTTCGGAGATTTGACAGCAATAGTCCCGCCGCAACGTTTCGAGCAATGAGGGACGCGACGACATGAATGTGTGTAGGCAGAATCGTAATAGTATAACGCCCATGTGCCTTTTTCTCGTAGAAATTTATTTTCCCCAGGGGGATTCGAACCAAGGACCTGTAGCATCGTAGACGAACACTTTACCGTCGCAGCTACAACCGCTGATTGATATGATTGCTTACGTATTCGAACTTATCTTCCTACCAAGCAAAACTTTAAACTCAAATTATTCAAAAACAAAGGCTCATTTGACAAACCCAATTAGGGATTTGTAACACTATAGGTGCGAATTACATCTCTCACCGGGTGTCATTTTAGGTTCCCTGCTGGAACTGCCAGTTAGAACCACATTGAATTTTGAACTGGATCTATCTGGTTCAATGCGGTAATACCTGGAATTTCAAGCAGCGATTTTTGGCAGTTCAAAAAAGAATTCGGTTCAATGCAATATCCAGATCGATGAATGAAACAGGATTCTTTAGGTCCAAAATTTATCAGTTTCTATCAGGAATTGCCATTTGTATAAACCCGGAAGGCCCGTATCTGAAATTTCGGATCAAAAATCTAACGGATTCGATCTGGAAATGCCGCAAGCTCTTTCGAGTCCGTCGCGATCCGGATTGGCAGAGCAATTAATTCACGGGATGCATATGGGGTTCGAAGAAAAAAATTTAACCCGGTTTCCAATGCATTGGCGGATAAAAAATTAACGCGGTTCCTTCCAGTTTTACGAAACTCATACTTCAAAATAATTGATTTGTTTCGAACATCGCTAGATGGCCGCGATATTGGTCACTCCTGTCGCGGCAGCGATGTGCGCTGCGAGATATAAGATCGGCGCCGCGAACTAACGAGGCAGCTTGCTCCGTGATCAAGACTTCGATGCAAGATTGATACGACAGAAGCTTTTGATATTGTAGGTTTAAGAATAAAATTATATCAAACCTCAGCTCACGCTGTAAGTGGTAACGGTTATTCGACGACTCCTTGATAACCTGAGTAAATCGGTCGAGGGACCATAAATGTGTCGCGAATACAAATAAAATCAGGTAGTAAAATGGCTTGGAAGAACTGATGAGTATCATCTGAATTTTGATCTACACTTCTAGATTCTAGTTAGAAACAACTAAAAATTTGAGTCGATTTCATCCAGAAAGATGTGTGTTTGAACATGCATTTACGATATGCAAATCTGTGTAAGAACTGGTAGTAACATAACTTGAAAAGACCAACAGATTCCATTTTGGTTTGGATATGGATTTCCAGTTAGAACCAGCTTAAAAAATGAACAAAGTTAGAAGCTTTTACTCAAGAAGTTTACTAGTAATATGCGAGTTACTTTGTGTAAATCCGAGCAGAACCGATGACAAATTGTGCCAGGAAATACAGATATATAGATACCATCAAATATTTCATCTGGTTCAATCTGCAATTTACGGGAAGAAAACAGCATCGATCCGAATTTAAAAATTTTTAATGCGGTTCTAACTGACAGTTCCAGCAGGGTTAGGTTGGAAAAAGTCTTTACACTGAACCTTTGCATTTGTCTTTTCTTCTTTCTTTTCTCTTGCTTGATTGTATATACGTGTTTGTGCCATAAAGACATTTAATAATAATAATAATAATTTCGCACATTAAAATATATAGTACCTACTCTATCTAAAAAAATTAAATAGATCTTCAAATCTCTTCTATAATTTCATGTACAAACTAGTCTCACGATAACACTTTTTTCATATATTCAACGGCCAACGAGAACTTCTAGTGTATCCAATGAAACATTCTGTAGAATCCACTCAACGTCATTTACATATTTCGACAAATTTTGTCAAAATCATAATTGCATCAGAATATTGCTGTAATGTTTCTACAATATTTTCACTACAGTATTGCACGGCAATATGTGCGCAATTTTGTTTGGGCGTTGCCACTGCAACATTGTACGTCAATGTATACGCAATATTGCAGGAATATTATAGGATCGTTCCCACTGAAACCATGCAGTGGGAACGCGTGCGCAATATTTCTCCAATATTGCAAGAACGTTGCTACTCCAATATTGCACGACAATATTGCAATGCAACCTGCAACAATGCAATATTGCAATGCAACCTGCAACAATGCAATATTGCAATGCAACCTGCAACAATGCAATATTGCAATGCAACCTGCAACAATGCAATATTGCAGCAACGTTCCTGCAATACTGCTACAACGAAGTGTGCAGCATGGGAAGGACAAACCAAGAAATTTTTGGAAAGTGATTTGTTCTGCATCAAGAGGCAAAAATTAAAGTTCCAAACATCCGATCTGCTTTTTGCAAATATGTGCCGGATTTAAAATTTGCCGTCTTTTGTGTCTTTTTTTTAAGATATCGGAATGAATTTTGCGCCAAAAAATAGGAAAAAATTATTCCTTTCTAATGATGTATAAATTAATACTTTTTACATTCATTCGTTTATTTTTCAATTTCTTTAACATATTTGTGATAAAAAATTTAATACTGTTTATTTGGTACTCTATTTAATGCCCTTTACAGTGCTTTAAGTAAAATGTTTGAGAAACTTTTCGTACCCAAGTTATAAGGAAAAGTCGAATAATAAACGAAAATAGCAACAAATCGGTTTGTTTATATTAAAGACCAGGCCTTTGCGATAAATATCGTCTTTTATTAATAACAAATATAAATAATCGATTAAAAAATAATTTTATATGCAGTAACAAAAACAGCGACATTTTTCAAATTTGTCAAGGAATATCTTCGAAAGGACAAAAAGTTCCACTTTCGGACCAATTGCAATACTTTCAGCACACCGTTCTCTAAATAGTCGCACAAGAATCATTTGCCCCGTCGTCCCGCTGTTCAATTTATTAGTGTTTAAAGTTATCAACTTTCGGTCAGTCCGTAGGTTATAGGTAGGATAGCTGATTAGAAGGGATAGGTACACATGATCACAGAGGTGTTATTATCAATATACTGGCAATATATGTCTATTGCCACGTTGTTATGTTAATGTTTGCAATATGACTTATTTATATCTCAGCTTCGAGGTCTAAATTTTTAATTTCTTTACTACATGATTTCATTTGCATACTAGATATATAAGGGTAGGACGTTAAAAGTAATTTATACAGTATGTCTTCGTTTGTTGCTAATCGGGAACATTTTCGAGTATTTTCACATCTGATTCTCTTAAAATCTTTATGTCGAGTTCCCTGAGCTTCCTCAGTTACTTTTTGTTTCCTACTATTACTGAGAGTTTGAAATATAAAAGCTTATTAGTTTCCCTATGATACTATGCAGTTTTATTTATTCCCATTCGCTGCCGTAATTTTTTATTCATCTTACACAAACTGGTGTTCCAAATAGGTACACTGCACTTCCTCTACAAATCAAAAACATCAAATAAAAAAAGAATAATTATTTACAATTTACTAGAGTATATAAATAATATTGCAATCCTAATAAGGTAACGGATACAAATAATTTACTTTTTTTGTCGTCGTGTAAATAATGGTGTACTACATATCCTTTAAACGCCTACAACTTCTGGCTTATAACGCTTTTTACCACTTAGAGTTTTCCTCGCTTTTAGGTGGACTAGTCAGAACTCACCAATCACCATTCATCTACAACCGGGGAAGAGACAGTAGTTAGCATCTTAATTTTTCATGTTTGGCTCATTGTCAGTGTTCATACGAAGTGTTCGGCAAAAAAGGTATTCACTTAAGTGGGAAACATCAGGAACAAACCAAGTACATACCTAGCTATACCTATACTTACATAGCTCAGCAACGAGAGACCCTCGACCGAAGTCTCGGCAGCCATAAGCAATACATTATGCATGCAGCATGAGTTATCATCCACTGTTGAAAAATAGAATTTATGAGACCTATTGATTCTATCGGTAGAATGTGAATCCAAACATCACGCACTTATGTAATTCGGAACTTCCAGTGCGCAAATTATGTAGGTACAAATTACGTATGATTAAAACTATACCGACCGAATTATGGTGATTATTTGTAATCATTTCTATCGGGAAATCTCACTCATTCGTGAGACTACTTAGGTACCATAAAGATTTATGAAAACGTAGAATTTTCTGTAGTGGATGTCTGAGACATCATGTCTTGTGTGACATGCCGATACCGGTTTTATGAGGCAGGTAGGTAGGTAGATACTCTCGGTTGTCTACTCTTTGGCTTTCTGTGGGCAAAAAGTTACTTGCACCGAGTGAGTAACACTACAGGACATGAGTACCCATGGATATGTGTATGTATACAGTGGTGAGGTGATGGTGGTCCACAAGCACAGAATAGGGGAATGCCAACGAGCGTTACATGTGGGCCACTGCGGGTAGGCTGTAATTCAATTTCGCAGAGTCAAATTTTTCGAGATTTCAATTTATAGTCTTTTAAGGGGAGGTTCTGGTCTAAATGTCGATTTTTTTTTTATTTCATTTTTCGAATGTTCAACCTTTTAGGAATACGTGTTTAAAAGGATTTGTTGAAATTCGTAAAATTCCCGAAGTTATAGGCATTTGAGTAGCGGCAAATGCATGGGTCACAACCGGTCACTCGGCGCTCACGTAAAACTTTAAACGCGTTTTTCCCGAAACAGTGTTCTCAAAATCGGTGGGACCTGTATCTCCAAAAATTATTATCCGATTCGACTGAAACTTTTTTTATTTTGAAGAATATACTTCTGGTTAGGGGGGGGGGGGGGGCTAGAAAAATTACAAAAACTTGACAAATTAATCATTTTTAAAGGCGTTGAAAGGACGAAAAATACATGGAAAAGTGATTTCAAGCTTGAAGTGTTGTTATTCTCTCAAAAATGTAATTTTTGTAATTTTTTTTAGTTCCCCCCTAGCCAGAAGTATATTCTTCAAAATAAAAAAGGTTTCAGTCGAATCGGATAATAACTTTTGGAGATACAGGTCCCACCGATTTAGATCAATTTTGTGACGCCTTGACTTTAACGACTCCCCAGGGCTTTCTGCAATGATTAATTATAAAACAAAAAATATATTTCTATAATTTAAGACATCCTTAATACAATGCAGAAAGTCCCATTAAATTATATATAGTAGTTTTCCTTTAATTAATTCCTAAATATCACCTATTTTTTTGGGCTCTAGACCAGAACCTCCCATTAAGCACGCAACAATTCAAACTAGTAGGTACCTACATTGATTATGGCACCTTTGGGTGCCCCACCGTAGTCGCTACAAATACACAATGTAATATGTAGACAACATTGAATGATTTACAACAACAGAGAAACGTGTTTATTGAATAAACTTCTGTAGTCGTGTACCGCTTTCCTTGATTTTACTTATCTCTTTTAACTGACTAGTTAAAAGACAATTGTGCCAAAAAAGATAATTTGAGGAATATTACCTAATAATTTACCTTTATAGATTATTTCTGAAAAACAAGCTAAATGCGCAACTTAATCGTTTCACCGTGACCACCGCGATTCATAAACAAGCATTTTAATCGAAACTGTGATCGTCCGTTTAATTAAAATTAAATTATTGAAATTAGGATTGAGGCTATTTGAATACTTTAAACTTAAATGTTACAAATTTAGTCAGAGTTCTATCTAAATACCCGAATCCTAAAAGTTTTCTTTTGTGACACAGTTCTATGTTCGAAACTGACAATGAGCAACTTTTGCTTAAACAGTTCTCGAGTCAAAAAATAATTTGGGAGTGACTAGACGACATTTGCAGAGCTGTTTCCCCTAGGGCTGGGACTATTTGTCGAATTTTTTGGTATTCGAATATTCGAATACTTCAGTTGATCAAATATTTGACGAATATAATTAGAATATCCAAATATCCAAATACTATTCGAATATTTAAGTATTCGAATACTGATGTATTCGAAAATTATGGTGTGAATTATAAATCAAGTTCATTAAGTTCATTTTTTACAAGCTTTTATTTAGTTTCAGTTGTGAGCTCGTTAGTTTGTCAGGGTGAAATTTTGTAAGTTAATTTTGAGCCACTTCAACATATCCGACCGACTTGTAACTTTGCACACATACGTAGTTCCGATGACAATACAATATTTTCACGCGTATATTTTTAGTCATATGAGAGAATTCTTCTGAATATTCGAATACTTAAATATTCGAATAATAACATTCGAATACTCGAATAAGTTTATTCCTAGCATTCGAATACTTGTAAAATATTCGAATATTAAATTATTCAAATAGTCCCAGCCCTATTTCTCCCTTTAATCATTCTTTAGCAAAAATCGAAACACTGCGTTGCAAACTTTTTTAATACTTTGCAAATATACCTATGCCAGCTTAAATGAAACAAATTTCGTTCACGGGATGCTCACTTGAAAAATACACAACTATTCGTACCTATTTATGTAATATCGAAATACCTATTTGAAGATTCGTATCATATTTGATAGTTTGGATAGCTGAATACTAATTCAAATGGAACACTCGGATTGGTGGAAATAGAATAAAGAATAATTTCACAACTAGTCCAAGCCTCCACTGGAAATCATATACAGTCGGTGTAGAAAGTATTCGTACAACGGCCAATTTAAAGAAAAACTTTGCATATCCATGTCAGTAATAAATTTTAACGGAAAACAATGATTAATCAATATTCTTTGATGTTTGTAAAATAGATTTTGTATAAACAAAATTTTATTCCCTTTAACATTTACAAAGATGTTAACAAAAAGAGATAAACGCGCAGAAATGGACGCGCAAAAAGTATTCGTACAGTTGAATAAAAAATTAATAAACAATGGAAATAAACTAAATATATAATGTTTTAATAATTTGTGGGATTGCCTTTTGATTTAATAATAGCTTCGAGGCTACTTGGTATGGAATTTACTAAGTTGAATGTTATAGCAGGCTGCATTTTACTCTATTCTTCTAGCAGAATGGCTTTCAAACTTTCTTTAGATATAATATTATGATTACATATTTTTTTGTCCAATTAATCCCATAGATGCTATATGGGATTGATATGTGGTGATTATGGCGGCGTTTTAAAATATTTTGGTGGGTTATATGAAACCCTCTGCTTAGTATTATATGCAGAATGCTTTGGATCATTGTCATGGGTAAATATAAAATTGTCATTAAGTCCCATTTTATTTGCACTAGCATGGATGTGCTTGCTCAGGATGTCAATATAAACTCTATAATTTATAATACCATCGATGAAATGTTGAGCTTCCACTCCAGCTGCACTCATACAGCCCCAGACACATACAGAACCCGCCGCCGTATTTCATCATGGATCGCAAATTTTGTTTCCTAAACTCTGTATTCTTGTTTCTCCATACTGTGAAGTCTGTTTTGGAACCAAATATTTTGAATTTGTTAGAGTTCGTGAATTGCTAGTGGTCGATTTTGGAGGAACCGTGTGTCTGAAACAAAAAAAAAAGAAAAAGATTTGTAATCAGTGTGACTGTCGCTATGGTAGGGACTAAGATTAATGAGACTGACGAAGAATTAACAAAATGGCGGACGTCCAAAGTCGAACTATCAAAATTAGCTAAATTTTTAAAAATTAACTAAAAAACAACAAAAATGTGTGATTCTAGTTCGGGCCATAGCGACAGTCATACTGATTACAAACCTCCCTGATACCACCGCCCCAGTTACATGGGGTTCCTCCAAAATCCACCATGCAATCGAGGCGTCATTTTTCCCTTACACCGCCCTATTTTGGCGCAATCAAGCATTAAAAAAAAATTCGAATTTGTTTGTATTCTCAAAGCACGTATTAACCCTTCGTGGTCACATCTTCTTATAATCACAAATTGGTCACATGGGGTTCACTGTACCGCAGCGTCATTTTTTGTGTTACCATTTTCGTATTTTTGAATCTTTTTACTTTTCAGTGATAATTGTACATTCGTAATAGGGTAGGGTGGGGCTAATAGTCAGGCGGGTAAAAAGTCCCGAATTCAAAATCTCTATTCCTAAACAATGTATTGAGTTTCGCCGTATACTAATTAAAAGGCGAGAAAAAACGGAGGTGACCACAGAGTCGCCAGTCGCTCCTGGACGGTCGTGCGAATTACACGACGCCTTCGATATTTTATGTATCAAAAACTAAAAGAAATACGTCGTCTTTGTTGTTTTATACGAAGTAAACCACAGCTTAAAAGCGTACCAGCCAAGTACGTTAAGATTGTATGTTCCTTTAGTAATGTGTGCATGATATTGTTTATTGCTGAAGGATAATATGTTCTAACGTATATATCGCAGAAACTATTGAGGTACCATTGGGGCAAAATGTCCCTCAGTCTGAAAATATATATTTTATTATTTGTTTTCATAATAAGATGGCCAAACTATAAAGAAATGGTGTCAAAGTTTTTAAATAGTGTTTTTGTTTTAGTTGAACGATTTTTTTTAATTTTTATTTAAATGTGAGCCTCTGACTTATATTTTTATTTTTTGGTAAGGAAGTCATGCTTTCCTTTCAATACTGTATACCAAAAAGAATTGGTTTAATAAATATTTGTTGATTTAAAAAGAGCTTTTTACTTATTCAGTTTAATATTACATGAAAAGACATTAGGGACTTTCTATCTTATGCAATGGACTTTTTGCCCCGTGCGTGGGGCAAGAATAATAAAGTCCATTTTGCATTGACAAACATTTTGTGGTATAACTCAACAGAAAATAACAGTATCAACAAACGAACTTCATGAACATAATAGTTATAGTTTATACAAAATGACACCAAATATCTCTAGATTGTTAGTACCAAATTTTACATAGGTTTGTACGAAAAACGGGACTTTTAACCCCACCCTACTTATACAATCATGGTCTAATAGTCTTTTTTTGGAAATGTAAATTTTGTTATGACAAAATTTGTAGTTGAAAGTGTGCAATTTTCCATGGTTGTGGGAAAAAGCGATTTTTTAATTTTTTTTTGCGATAAATCCCCTTTGGAAGTCGTAAAGGCGCGACATTTTAACTCGAAAATTGCTCTTGGGCTGCGATATACTCCGTATGACCACGAAGTTTAATAAATAGAAAAAACTTCAATTTAGTAAACACATTGTTTTTGTGACAAAAAAGTTCCAAACAGCGGTAGGTACTTTATCAGGGCGTCGCAGTGGAAAGACCCTTTAAGAGACGGTAATGAAAAGTGACAAGAGAAGTGGTTTTCATCTCGCGAGTAGCATGAAATGCGCGGGATCGCACGTGTCTATGGTCCTGACCTACATCGGCGTAAAATCAGTTGTCGGTGGCGCGACAGTGGTGAATGACTCAACTACGCTTCGACATGATTCTTATACTTGCGGTAGAATGCCGGTGGTGGGCTTTAAGGGTACAAGATTGGTGCTTTCTTAATCTAGAATCAACTAGAGCGAAGTGCACGATCATTGAAGGTGGATCCGGTTCTAGGAAGGCGGCCCAATAGAACGTGTCGAGTCGGCGCAGACGCACTCCTTCCTCTCCTTCCTCGTGCGATTCCTGCCGAATCAAATCTACTCGCGGTGCTAGAATGCGCGCGCACCTCTCTCACTTTACTGTCGCGGCTGCCTATTGGCCTTGCCGAATCGTCCTGCTCTTACTGTTTGTCAACTGATTTTATGCCATTAAATACTTACTCTATACCGGCAATTTGTCTATCATCCTGCAACTGTTCACCATTCTCCACTGATTTCACGAGATCCCCTCTCTCATTATATTAATATTAAAGGGTAACATTTTGTGGTAGGCATCCAAGTTCCTTTTATTCTCAGTAATTCTTTAAACGGACTTATTGTTAGTGTTTCTGATAAGATGAGTTGCCTCGCTTCTAATTCTTAGGAAATCTGTGGAATTTAGTAAATTCTGACTACTATCAGAATGTACCTACCTATATCTACACCTACCTAAGTAAATTGCTATTAGCAGTTTCAATATCGCAAAATTGTGAGAATGGAGACCTATTCATACGATTTGTTTGAAGTGTTTGTAATTTGAAATAGGACGTTCTATCCAGAACGCAACCATCTCTCAAAATCATGTACATACATCGTTAAGTGCCACATTTACAAATAATGATCCCTTATATGAAAACAGTGAAATCGTACCAACGTGCCGGCAGGAAGAACAGTGAATAGGTATCACGAGTGGACGTTTCTTTACTAAACAACCGATTTCTTTAAGTGCCCAAAGAAAATTTCTCCGAGCCCATGAAAGGGAAACTGTCTGTCGGGCAGACTTTACCCATACCTCAGCGTTCGTTCGGACAGCCTTTAATCGACTGCTGACATCCGAAGCTGAATCCAAAGCGAACTTCCTGGTTTTATTGCCAATTTTTCCCAGGAATATACTTTCATTTGTTCTGCTCCCGGTTAAGCAGGGTTAGAAAACAGTACAAATTATTATAAGTAAGAATAGTTCCTTTATATTTTATGCACGAGCGCTCTCATGAGACTGATTCCTTCCATATACGTGGTATTTGTAAGGAGGTGCCATAATCGGCTGTGTTTATACCCGTCGATATGTATAAAAATGTTATGTACTGATATGTTTCTTTGGCTAAGTAAACACATTTAAAAAAAAGGTCCGAAGCTGACAGTGAAGAACATCGGGATTGGGCACTTCGATGCGACCGTTCGTGGCATATGCATTTTTAGGAAAATGAAGGGAGAGGATGCGGGAAGCAGAATGAAAAAAAACAGTGCCTCTGTCAAAGGCGTGCGCGCGCGCATGCGTATGCACGGTCGAAGAAAAAAAGAGAATCGTCCCCGCCGCGGTAAGGGATGAGAAGAGAAGGGAAGAAACGGGCTCCCCACCAACGCGCTGTTTCCCGTGGGCTAAAGGTAGTCGCGTGTGAGTGTAGTGGGCGTGGTCTCCAGGTAGCGGAGACGCGCGAGCCAGAGGGTGGCAGGTGAGAAGAGAGAAACCTGAGCGCGTAAGCGCCGTAAGCGGGCGAACTACCGGCAGACTGCGACGCGCGCTCTACGCGAGACCGTGCGTGTACCCACCTCGGCCAGACCGAGGTCAGTCAGGGTCCTGCTTTTAATCAGGACGCTCCGGGAGCATTACATTGTATATCGACTAGGGGACAACGGAACTGCTAATCTAGCTATTGCTCAGGTCCTCCCATCCCTTCTTTCTTTGTTTGGGTCGCTTCATCTCCTATCAATCGAACTAATCGGTTCGTCACGTGTTGCGAAGAATTGCGTAGACGTTAACCCACTCCGCCGAGCCGCGCAACACCGCGCCGGGCCGACTCTGTGAGGCGAGTGTCGTGAATCACGATTTAAAAAAGTGCCTCGCGCCTCGATTACGATCGATTCGAAGTGATGGACCGAACGGTTTTCCGGGCGCTTGAATTGTGACCGAGGCTGGCCACGACCTTGGCGGACCACGTGGAGAGCCGCGCAAAAGTTTGGGATCTGTCCAGTGAAGGGATACAACCTCGAGCCCGGCCCGGTCCGCTCGTTAGAATCATCTGTGGAATTTATGGATTGTGCTAGACATTGGTGTGCGAACTACGGATGCTTGGTAATCTAGTGTCATCGGTACGAAAACCCGTGGTGGAATTAATGCTCGCCTCCATGAACAGTCGAAACCTTTAATACATCAATCGATCAACGAGCACGGTGAAATGTGCGGTGAGTTCTTTTGTCTTCTTCAGTTGTTCTCGCTTCTTCTGCTTTTCATCTGCTGATCTACACGACATATGTTTTTATCATAAAGAACAGTTTTCAAACTTAAATTTTTCAAATTGAACAAATTTTAAATGATAGTCTCCTTGAATGCACTATTTTTGCCATTAATTGGCTGACGAGGGAACATCCCGAACCCGGAAATTCGAAAAATTCCGAAACTTTTTGAATATGTAGGGAATTGTAATGTAAGGGGGTGTAATTGACCGCTGAAGATCCGGTTATTTTCCGATTCTGTGCTATAACTCGTGAACTTAAAATAATTTTTCACGAAATGATAGATCTAATTAAAAGAAGTAACTTTTGTCTTGAAACTTTTTTTTTATCTTTTACAGTTCGCAAGTTATAACACAAAATCGGAAAATAGCCGATTTTTCAGGGGTTAATATCACCTCCTTCGAGTGAATTTGGGCAGCAAACAAAAATTGCGTTATTATCAAGAGGAAATCCCCTATATATTCACAAAATTTCAGAATTTTTTAAATTTTCGGATTCGGGATCTTCCCTTGTGAGTCAAATGATCTACGAATACCTATCTTGATTTTGTATGAATAGTCTTTATTAATACTTGGTCACAAAGTATAAATACACTACAGCGTTTCCCTGTAAAATTTAAAAATATTTATTCCAGATTGGTCATAAAATTATGGCTTTATTGTTTAGAATCGTGGCATGTACTAAAAAAGTTTCCTTATAATGGCAAGTATCCTACGATTTACCATCGTAAGCGTTTCACTGTTGCAGTTTGCGGAACAATATACCCATAAATCGAAAGACATGCAAACTTCTTAGACTCTCTCGCGTCTAAAATAAACATGTCTCTTACCAACCACTCTTTATTTAAACATTAAAACTCTCAAGTACAATTGTTTTGCAAGTAAACAAGATTATTTCCTTCTTATTATACGTAATACCGTTTTATCGCCTTTCAATTTTAGAAAACCCATGAAATGCACAAGCTAAAATACACAGAAAAAATGAATGTGTTAAAATAATTGTAAACACTTTAAATTATAATAAAACGCAACAGATTTAATGACTTGTTGCTTAAAAATAGAAAGTCTAATCTTTGTTGAAAATATAATAGAAAATATTTAAATATACGTTTTTTTTTAAACATTGGTGGAGTTTTAATGTTGCTAGGTATACTGTTGCGTTTATCTATCATATTGAAAAATATATTAAGGGTTTGTACTCGTGGTGGGAATATATAATAATATAATCAATAAAAATATATTCGCTGTCCGAAAGTTCTCCAAAGTCCTTTTTTTTGGAAATAAAACTTTTAACGCAATACTGTTTTTAAAGGCAGAGCGATATATGCGAAATTAGGTATATTCTATGCCGCATAGGCACAAAATATTGTAAGCTTTTAGCGTTTATCATACATACTGTTTAAGTGGAAATATAATGAAACTATAGTGCTGGCTGTGTGCGAAAAGAATTTATTTATCGCTTAGTTGTTTCGCGTTCGAGTTATTTAAAAATAAATTAATTCTCTTTACGTAAGAAAATGTGTCTGCACAATCTGTTATATCGCACGAATACCTATGCCAGATTTTAGTGGACAGCTGTTATCATTATCAATCCAACACGATTACGAGTCTCGTTTGGTATTCTTAACCCAGCAGCATTCGTTAAGAGAAACAGAAGACAACGTTGACACTCATTTACGTCGACACTTGCTTACACATTTTTAATCGATCAAGGACTCAATGTTTCGCTGTTGCGTCTCCTCTTTTATCCACTTTGATTTACGATTTCCAAAGATTCGATTAAAGTTCATAATTACTATTTATTATTATTTTGTATAATTCACAAAAATGGACCAAAGACGGCTTCGATAGAGTTTATAAAAAATGTTGCAACCTCAACAAAATTTTCAATTTTTCATTATGATCAGAACCCCATTTCTTTCCTTTAATATATCAAATTATTAAAATTGTCAGTAAAAAGTTTCGAAACACTCACAATTAACTCTTTCATAGCTATTTAGTCACAAACTCGTGTTATCAGTGACGTTATTTCATGTCGGAATGGTTTGATGTTCTTTAGATGCTCAACGTTGCTTCGTGACGAATTGTGAATTGTTTTACTTATGACTTTATATTTCTTCACATCCTTAGCATAAAATATACTTTCAACGAAACGTTCGTAGAGCAAGCCAAGTATAGTTTCTTTTCCGTAGAATAATGTATACGGTGTTAAACTTGGCGATAAATAACGGTCGGTGATTGACATCAAACTCGGGCATTATACATACTTTGGTATCTATGCTAAACTGGGACGACTTGTACGTATACCTTACACATTCGTGTTTGCAAATCGCATTACAGATTTATTCAAACAACGAACTGCGATTATTAGGTACACTTACGCGCAACTACGGTCGTTATCTACTAGCAAACAGCCTTCGACTTAACAATTATCATTTTCTTATATTGTTGACCAAGCGGCTCAGCTTAGCATCAGTTAGCGAATATTCATAGTAGCTATACAGGGATTAATCGTCCAAACTTGAATGAGGATAAAAGTAATTAACACGTTCAATTCGAGTTGTACACCACAAGTTCAAGCCCGCATCGTCCCTGATGTATACAAAATGAGGCAGCTGCCTAGGGCGTAAAGTTAGCAAGGGGCGCAAAACGGTATTTCCGTTGTTGGAATTTTCTTGAAATAAACTTTTAAATGAAGTAGTATTTTAAACTACGAATAAAAATTCAGAGTAAGGTCATCAAAAATAGGGCTGGGATTATTTGTCGAATTTTTCGGTATTCGAATATTCGAATACTTCAGTTGCTCAGTTCTTTGGCGAATGTAATTCGAATATCCAAGTATCTAAATACTATTCGAATATTTAAGTATTTGAATACTATTCGAATACTAATATCTTCGAATAGTATGGTGTGAATTATAAATCAACGTATTTAGGTTCATTTTTTTACAAGCTTTTATTTAGTTTCAGTTGTGAGTTCGTTAGTTTTTCAGGGTGAAATATTTTAAGTCAATTTTGACCCGCTTCAACATCTCCAATCGACTTGAAACTTTGCACACATACTTACATAGTTCCGATGACAACAAAATATTTTCCCTAGAAAGCATGAAATCCTTTATAGTAATTTTTTTTTAAAAACAAACTTTTATTAAAATGTACTAAAAAGGAACCAATAATTTTGATATCGGCCCAGATGACTGCCTGAGAAGAATTCCCTTATATGACTACAAATAAGCGCGTGATTCATAATTCGATGCGATTCTCTCGAGTCATATGAGAGAATTCTTCTGAATATTCGAATACTTATAAAATATTCGAATAGTCCCAGTCCTAATCAAAAATATGAAATAAATATATTATAATAAAGGGCGCAAAAAAGGTTCCAGCTGAGCCTGCATAAGTTACCTAAATTAGGCAATGTATTAGTTTTGCTCAGTTTCGTTCCCGTTTGCCATCCTTTAGTTTTTTATTATTATTTAGTTATAAGAAAGCTCGGTGTACCATCACCTACGATCAGATAAATACGTTCTGTCTCCTGTGCCTCGTGAACGACCACGCACACGCATATTGTACAACGTATAATCCATTGTTTGTGTTCGAGCAGACAACACGGCTGTGATTTTCTTTATAAAACTGATAGTCGTGACTACGTACTTACCTACCTATACGTCGCAGAACTAATGCATTGACTGAAATATCCTCACTTTTAAATTCAGCGGAAAGTGGATTAAAAGAGCACAACGCGCAGCTTTTCCGAATCTTTTCCATGAAAGTCGACACAAAGTCATTCTCACGCGATATTCAGTTCCTGCTAATATGTATATTAATCGTTATAACATTTCGCTGATACACGCGTGCATTATTTGGGCTATGTCCCACGATTCGTTTTATTCCATTGAATACCTTTGTCACATATTTCTTCGGTAATACAGTGTCAGACACTGTTACGAATTTAATTGATATAAGAATAAATAAGCATGTACTGTAAACTGGGGGAACGTTGACAGTACGGGATAACATTGGCATCTACTTAACATCTATTAAAAAGGAAAAGGAAAAATTTTTATGTATTTTCACACTTGTAGTACAATCACAAACGGTGCAATGTTATAATAGGATACCTAAACTAAATTTAAAAATGTTAATTAAAAAAATAAAAAATAAAAAATTTTAAAAAATAGAGTGCATTGAACATAAAAACAAAGAAATTTAAGCGTTAATGTAACTTCAGGTGTGGTAAAACTTTAGACTTTTTACTGCTATTTATATATGATATGTAATATTGGCAGATATTTAACATGTATTACAGAAGGATAAGAATACAAATTTTATGCATTTTGACACTTATAGTGCATTCACAAAAGATGCAATGTTATGATAGGATACTTAAAGCAAATGTGAAAATGTTAATTTTTATATTATATAGCAAAATGTTCCAAAAACGTGCCAATGTTCCCCCAGTTTACGGTATTATATCTTACGACATAACAAAGTTTCCATCTAATTTATTTATCATTTTGACGATTTCTACTGTGCTCAGAGCCAATCAGTGGGAAGCTGTAATTGTTTTCTGTTCGAAGGAACAATTTTCTCATAAAGAGCTATGTATAGGCACTATCGACAGAAAGTTTAAAAGCAGCATATTTTCTACTTGATAGACATCTGAAAATGTACAGAACAATACATTACATGATTAGAACATAATGAATTGAGTCCTTTCATCTTTTGTTTAATACCGTTTGGAAAATAGTAGGTAATGCCCCCAAACTCTTTGCGGGTCGCACGTGTGTATCGTGTTTTGGAGTGATAGGTTGTTTGTGTAACGGAGTTTTGAAGAAAAGTAACTTTGCACGATGCGATTAATTTTGAGCAACAAATATAGAAAGTATCATTGCTTGGCTCACCCCTTAGAAGCGGTACCGCGGACGTGGTACGTGAAACCAGAACTTTACTATAGCAACGTTGGAGTTCCGGCGGATGCGTTGTCACCCCCCGTCACACTTTCACCGCCTAGCAGTCCGAACGTAACTTTGCCATCTTCGCCTTGGAGTCCTGGCGCAGCAGGAAGCAGCTCGAACACCGCAGCATCCTCCAATCCTTCTGTTTGCTCTTCGAGTCTCAATCAACTAGCATCGGACCGTTTCAGCGCTTTCACTCTCGTTTCAACTTACAATCCTGACACGAAGCTACAAAACTTCTCGCCGACTACCACCGCCGCGGCACGTGGTAACGCAATAATTTGATCATTGCTTTTAAGTTCGCACAAGAACTACCAAAGAAGTCACAGTGACCAGTTGAAAAATATTGTACACCTGTAAAAGTTGTATGGTTCGTTCTTGGTCAACTTCGTTTTTTTAAATGGAATATTGTATTTTTTATGACAAAGTTTGTAGAAGTGTGGAATTCTGAATAAAAATGTATTAATCGTTATTGGTTCTAAATTTAATAGTTAACGAGATATTTTGCTCCGCAACGTGGTAATTCAATATCAGGGAAGATGGTAGGAATAGATATATCTACTTTAATCATTGGTAATTCTAGTGTTAATCTCAGCATCATTTATTTAGTTATGGTTGGCAAGCACTTACGAGGCCTGTTGTCCATTCAAAGCAGCTGCCGGCTTCCTTAACGAAAGTGAGAAGATCGAATTGATAGAATTAGCTAGCTGGAATTTGATGGGTTTCAGAAATGCGGTGTGGCTTAATGTATGGCGGTTATGGGACGGGGGGAACTACCTGGTGGGCTCGACACGTGAGTCTCTTGCTGCCTCATTCCTTGCTACCACCCTCGAGAATTCCTACTCAACAGACTTCGCCAGTCACAAATTGCTCACTCATTCACTTGGAGCCACTCAGCCCATCCAAAGCTGGTTCACCGCGGAGAGGTACACCAGAAAAGGCTAAATTCGGTAAGCATCGTGTGTAAAAAGAAGCAAGTAACAATCAATCTTACTTTACCTTCCTGTTGCGAATTATTTTTTCAATTTACCTTATTCATTTAATGCTACCAAAGACAATAGTGTTTCATTTACAAGCTATTCGGAGAAGAATATTCTCACTAAAATTTTTCGAGCGATTGTTGACACATGTATGCAAGAATACGCGAAAGCTTTTAAAAGATTACTACTTTGCCAGCAATTTCCTTTGGAAATTGATTGTATCACGTTCCGTTTGGTGTTTGGTTGGCATTACTGGCGTTTATGCGTATGATTTATTGTTAGCAGCAACAAAAGGGGAACTTATTATTAAACTAATTAGGAATACATTTGCAACGGTCTATAGCTAAACTGACAAGATGCAGACTCTGGTGGAGAAGTCGCTTGTGTAATGACCCTAGGTGCATCTTGTGTTGTAAAACTTTTATGGGTTTTATCAAACTGCGCATCCATTGTCGAGAAATTTAAAAAAAAAATGTGTCGATGAAAAAATTCTTTAAAGGTATTCTAAAAAAATATCGCAGTTGTTCAATTACATGAACCGGCTCACCAATCTGGGATTGGGGTAGCAACATGAAAGTGTCGGACTGCAATGCTTTAGGTCACTGGTTTGAATCCCATTACATTGCTTGGTCTACATATACGTAAACTGAGCAAGCCTGAAACCTCCCAGGAGGAGTAGAAAAGAGGTTCGGACAGAAAAGAATCTTGAAATATATTTAAACAATTGGCAGTTACCCGGTATTAGGGTAGGCTCTCACTACGTTTCCTCTGCGGTGGCATTGCATCCACTCACGTTACGCCTTGCCTCTCTTCCACAAAATATTCTCGAGGAAGAATCTGCGGCTTGGAGTCGCGCCGAGGCGAGGCGAGACGTAGTGAGAGCCTGCATTTATGCTGCTGTTTCATCCCTCGCCCCACTCCTTTTTTAACGTGGTGAAACCTTCAGAAGATACCCTGGCACCCCTGGGGGACAAGCAGAGTAGTGTGGTAATTTTACCTACTAAAACATTATGGTGGCTCTTCTTTAGTCTTGGTAAAATTTTTTTTCAAGATTTTCTTCGAGGCACCCTTCAGAATAGTTCCAAATAATTAAAAAAAATCTGGGTAAAATCTGAGCTCGATCGGATAACGGGAAAAGGTGCCCTCCTTAAAAATTTAAATCATTATTTAACAGCTCACAAAGTCGATTGTATATACTATCCTCCAAGTTACCTACTCAAGAAATAAAAAAATATGTCAAACAAAAGTTGTAGATCCGGACATGGAGTATCTTTTATGTTATATTACTTTTTCTGGTGTGACAAACGGTTTTCCAAAAAAAGTCGGGAAAACTAAAATAAAACTTTTGTTTTTCCCTTGAAAGTTTAAATGCCTCTCGAATACTTTCTATTTATGAAGGCGTACAAAAAAATGGAATTTTTATTTTCGAGGATAATTTTTTAAACATTTAAGCGGGGCATATACCGAAATATGCGGAAAGGATAAAAACAATTTTCCTTATTTTGGGACCTGAAATTCCTGAAAATTTGGGACCGAAATTCGCAAAAATATCGAGGATGTAGACTCAAATTTCGGTCCCAAATTTGCTGGAAACATTCATGACATATCAAACACTGAAAATAAGGGCAAAAAATTTTATCTTTTTCGCATATTTCGGTACATGCCCCCCCCCCTTAAATGTTTAAACAATAGTCATCGAAAATAAAAATTCCATTTTTTTGTACGCCTTCATAAATAAAAAGTGTTCGAGACGCAGAAGATTTAAACTTTCAAAATGTGAGAAAAGAAGTTTTTTTTACGTTTTCCGACAGTTTTTAGAAAACCGTTTGTCGCACGAGGAAAAGTAATACAACATAAAAGATGCTCCTTGTCCGGATCTACAACTTTTGTTTGACATATTTTTTTATTTAGTGAGTATGTAATTTGGAGGATATTATATAAAATCGACTTTGTGAGCTGTTAAATAATGATTTAAATGTTTAAGAGCCTAGGGACACCTTTTCCCGTTATTCGATCGAGCTCAAACTTTACACAATTTTTTTTTTATTATTTGGAACTATTCTGAAGGGTACTCCGAAGAAAATCTTGAAAAAAACAGCTTTGACCTATGTAGGTAAGCTCATATGTACCTTCAGATAGGACACCGGGGTTAGAAGTCATGACGAGTGAAACGGGGACCAACGCGGCAGGCCAGTCGAGATCTGCTCGACTCCGCCTGCTTCCCCACTTCTCTCTTCAGGCATGCGCATCCCGATCTCTGGCTTCCTCAATTTACCTATAGTACACACAACGACCCGATTTCGATAATCACGAGCGATTACGTGACAAGCTTTTTGCGCAGTCTGTACATAGAATGATAACGTATTGGGTTCGTGTTGGACTAATAAAATACTTTTTCTCTGATACGTGCATATACTTTAAAATTAATTACCAACTCTTAGAGCGTAGGAATATTTTTAGTTGAAATTTTCGTAATGAAAACACACATGTGTAAATAAATACGAAAATAAATTGACGAGCTTCTGCATTCAAATTCTGATAAATTCATTTTTCAATGACCGATCGAGTAAGAAAAAATTAAGTCACAGGATGTACGTCTGTCACTTGAGCTTCGTTGCACCGAATTTTTTAAACGTATGTTTCAGAAGATGAAGCACCACTGAATTTGAGCACTAAACCCAGCGATGTTTCGTCTAGTACTGGACGAAAAAGTGAGATTTGGTCCCCTGGAACGGTTTGCGAGAGAGAAGCAAAGGAAACCAGGGTGCCATCTTCAACAAGCCCGTCTTTGACACCTGTAATCACGCGGCAAATTCATCATTCGCCATTGACACCACCCTCTTCTTCGGAAAGGACTTTCCAGGTGAGTCTAATATTTTACGGTCTTTTTTAAACGCGTTAAATTTTGTCTTGTGACTCACGTTCAACGGTACTATTACTTGTAATATACCGCAATAGCGAATTTCATAATCGGTCGTAAATCGTGAAAGATAGATATTTTCTAAACAAAACATTATTAAAAAAGATTGGGGGGAGGCGATACGACGAAGTAGAGTTAAAGTGTGAAGTGATAAGGTGGTGAGAGATTTTCAGAGAATGCATGTGGTATCATTCTAAGAAATCTCTACCGATCAGCTTGATCGTCGAAAACAAATATCGAGCATTCGCGGTTCTCCGTTTCCGAAGTCCGGCTTACCAGCTTTGTCAACACTCATTTCATGCTTTTACTGGCTTGACACCCTCGAACTCGTAAAAGGCAGCGCGGTCAACTATACATATATATGGAACCGCACTCAAATAATTTCACCCATTGACACTACATATTATCGCGCCACGTAGGAAATTATTTCGTTGTGTATCGATCCGCAGGCGGTAACTGTTGTTGTACTACATACAAGTACATTGTGCAGTTTATACATCAAACACGTCAAACACGAGAAGGCAAAATCCTTGGATGGCGTGCACATGATTTCGATCTGAAATTTGATTCAAATTCTGCATAGATAGGTACATACAGACTGTTCGGAAACAGATAGTAGAAAGTGAAATGGGTAATTGTATGTGCCAAAATAAGGGAACAATCAAGAGTAACGCAATTGCGGTGCAGCCTTCGTTTTTTATGATATTTAGATATTTTATATTTACTTAGATATTTGAATTACATTCGCCAACTCTCTCAGTTACTGAAGTTTTCGAATATTCGAATACCGAAAAATTCGACAAATAGTCCCAGCGTCGCGTTGCCGTCTTTCAGGTGTTCCTGACTCAAAATTTCAAACATTAATAAATAAAAACGTAGCCTTCACCGCAATTTTTTTACTCTTCATTTTCCTCTTATCTCGACACGTAGAATAATCCATTTCATTTTTAACCGACTTCAAAAGGAGGAGGTTACACAATTCGTTACGTATATTTCATTATATGTGTATGTATGTTCACGGTTAACTTCCGCATAGGTGCACCCATTTTGATGATTATTTCTTATTTGCAAGAGTATGAAGAGCGCGTGGTATCATGTTAATTTTTTTTATTTTTATCTAGATACTCTGAATTCTCTAGAATTTCAGTTTTAATATATATTCGCGCATAACATTTGTAACGTCTGTACCGATTTGGATGATTCTTTCGTTGTTGTATGGAGCATGTTTTCCAATTGGTACGATGATAAATGTTTATTAACCGACTTCAAACAAAAGTAACTAAAAACTAAAAAATAATAAACTTTTTTTTAAAAAAGAAAAAAACCTACTTCAAAGGTCGGCTAAAAAGGATAAAATATTTTTTTTGAAAAATCGGTGCCAAAATAGAAACAAAATTAAATCAATTTCTAAGCCTTTATCAATTGTCGTCCATGAGCACACTAACGCCTGAATTAGAGCACGCAAAATGTTAGTAGGACGTCACACGTCCAGTCGATATAATTTTGTTTCTATTTTGAGACTTGTTTAAAAAAAAATATTTTATCCTTTTTAGCGCACCTTTGAAGTCGGTTTTTTTTTAAAAAAAGTTTATTATCTACTATCTGTAGCCGAACACCCTGTACCTATAATATACATAGGGCGCGCTACAAAAAAATTTATGATAAAAATAAGTCCAATGTTCCCATTTTCAGAATTTGCTTTTTCCAGAAGTTAGGCACATATTTATAGGGGAGAGTCATACAGTACCGGCCAAAGCTAGGTCTCGCTTCTAATGTTAGTTAACTGCACTATCGATGGAGAAATAAATAACTAGTAGAGTCCGTAGGAACGTATTCCAGCGACGTTCTTTTTCTTTCAGTATTACCAGAGTTCTAAGCATTTATTGTTTACGCTGGTGTTCCGAACGACAAAAGTTACTTTTCATAACCGATTTTTTATTTCTCAGGTAATTAAATAATTTTGTCATATTACGTACATTATTTTTAGACTATTAGCTATAGGGAAGAGTTGCCTATATTGGACCGGCTCCTATATTGGACCATTTGTGTATCTCGATAAACAAATATATTTGTAGTGTTTTTTTTGCTACACAGATTTAGGAAGTGGAGATGGAACGTGCGAGGACAGCGATACGGTTATTCATTAGTTTGTCGTTCACCGTCGTCGAAATATAGAAACACGTGGTGCGCGATCATTATTTTTCATGCTATTTCAAGTGAATTTCTTTCTACAACTTTTAAGTACTATAATTTTAAATGATACTAGTGTAAAGTGTGCTGTCTTAGTTACAACTTCATGTCCTTACTTTTCCATATTCGTATAAGTATAACAATAAAAGCATATCTTTTTGATGTAACCAACAAGTTACCTAATATTGGACCATCACTAGTTGCTTGAATTGGACCGGTCCATTTTAGGATACAATCTATGTTATGGTAGCGAATAGTTAAAATCATACTAAAAAATTTAAAAAACAATTAAAACCGACTTCAAAAAAATAAAATTGCACTAAAAAGTAAAAAATAATTTTTTCCCTTATTTAATCTACGACTCTCATATTTTTTAAGTCGGGGCCAGATTTACATAGTGCAAATGATGAGGCACCGATTTAAAAAATATGAGAGTACCGTAGATTAAATAAGTGAAAAAATTATTTTTTACTTTTTAGTGTAATTTTATTTTTTTGAAATCGGTTTTAACTTTTTTAATTTTTTTTATTTTTAACTTTTTGGTTTTATATACAGTGGGTAAAAAAAGTATTGCCACACCCACTTTTTTTTTAAATATCTTGATATTTTTAAGTAATATATTAATACAAAATATGTCCTTTAATGTCTTCTACCATACAGAAGTAGTGTATTTTTTCAAAACTCTGAATAATGTAGCTTAACGAAGTAAAAAAAGAAAAACTAAAATTCTTTACTCAAAAAAGTATTGACACACTTGCGACTGTAATAGAAAGTCCACAATCACTTGTTTTTGCTTATCTTAAACCCAATGGTAAGAGCGCAAATGTAAACACACATTGTTTACATGATGCACTTCGCTCAATTCGTCCAGTTAGTCTGTGCTTACACTTCATAAAGAAACCATGGTTGCTAAGAAATTAGTTGCTAAGACATGAAATTATTTTCCTGCGTAAACGTGGCGAGAGTTATCGGAAAATCGGAAAAGGATTAAAGTTAAGTTTCTCTACAGTGAGACATGTGATAAAAAAGTATGAAGAGACTGCTACTCCGGAAAACATGCCACGATCGGGGCGGCCGAAAGTATTAACAGTAAGAGAGCGACGACATATCATAAGAGAAGTCGTAAAAAATCCGTTTGTGAGTGCTCAGAAGTTATCTGTCGATATTGCAACATCTTCGGGAACGACAGTTACTGCTCAAACAATACGAAATGTTCTACACTCTGCTACAATTTACGGCAGAGCGGCGAGAAAAAAGCCATTCATAAATGACACTAATAGATGAAAATGGCTCGACTTTGCTAAAGCGTATGTAAATAAGCCAATGGAATTTGGGAAAAATTGTATATTCTCGGATGAGAGTTAATTCAACATTTTCGGCTCCGATGGGAAAAAGTTTGTGTGGAGGATACCGAACACCGAACTGGAAAAACAGAATATTCGGCCAACCGTGAAACATGGCGGCGGACATCTAATGGTTTGGGGTTGTATGTCATATAATGGGGTGGGAAATTTTGCATTTATTGAGGAAAATATGAATACTCTGATGTATATTGGTATATTGCGAAACAATTTACTAGAGAGTGCAACAAAATTAGGCATAAAAGAAACATTTCGGTTCCAGCACGAGAATGACCCAAAGCACACGGCCCACAGAACACTAGAGTGGCTTCTTTATAACGTACCTAAACAACTTCCAACACCACCCCAATCACCGGATGTTAACCCCATAGAAAACCTTTGGCATATATTAGATCTAGAAATTCGAAAAAGAAAAATAAAAAATAAAAATGACTTAAAGAAGACGCTATTAGAAGAGTGGTCAAAAATTCCTTTAGAAACTACGAAAAAACTTGTCGAATCGATGCCAAATCGATTGCAAGTTATAATTAATGCCGAAGGCATGCATACAAAATATTAAACACTTATATCGTGTTTAACAATTCAAATAATTGTGTATTTAATAATTATATCTCAAGTGTGCCAATACTTTTTTGAGTATGGAATTCTCGTTTTGCTTTTGTTACTTGTGTAAATTAAATTATTCGGAGTTCTGAAAAAATACATTACTTCTGTATGTTAGAAGACATTAAAGGACATATTTTGTATCAATATACCACTTCAATATATCAAGATATTTAAAAAAAAGCGGGTTTGCCAATACTTTTTTTACCCACTGTACATTGACACAACCCTAGTAGCATTTGTTGTTGGCATACAGTTGGGCCACGCACATAATATTCGTTGGCCAACAGTTAGATTTGGCACTTTTTTTTCAGGTTGGGCCAACAACAGATGGCCAAAGTAGGCTTTCCTACTGTTGCCCAATTATTTATATTCTTTGCAACAGACGTCTTAAAGACGTGCAGAAGGTGTCTTAAAGATCTTCAAAAGAAGTTGTAAACACGTCTTTTTCAGGCCTGGTTTAAGAAAAAAAAATCGCGGGTGAGGAGGATCGAACCAAAACTTCCCGCTTACGAAGCAACCGCTGTTCACACTTACCCAACACATTTCCTTGAAAACACTTCTAATTTCTAGGTACATAACTAGTATTAGTAGTTTATAAAAACTGTGCAGTGACGCGAAATATTCTACAAAATATCATCATTCGACCTTTAGACTCATTCCTTAAAATTCCACATTCGTCTCAATTATTTATGTATTCACATACATAAATACATTACGTATTTATAAATAAGAAAAGAAAAATCACAACTTGGAATATAATAACAGGGAATATAATAAAATTTTCTGACGTTTATAAGATGTCATTTAATCATCGTTGAAAATTTTTTGTTAATTAACCAACCATAGTAATTGTAGGCCCGACATTGAATATTCGTAGGCACACTGTTGTAACTTTTTGTTAATTAACCAACCATAATAATTGTAGGCCCAACATTGAATATTCGTTGGTACATTGTCGTAATTTTTTTGCCGTAGGCTCTATGTTGGGAATTTGTAGGCAAAAACACTAACTATATCTCAACTAATTCCCAACTGTTGGCTACCGTTGGCCAACCAGAAATGCTACTAGGAAATATGCTGAGAAGATATGCGCGTACGCCGTACGTACATAAAACAATAATAATTAGGTGACAATAGTCTTTATTATTAACTAAAACTGGCAAAATATTGCGCCAATGTTGATGCAGTGTAGGAGGGGATCGCCGGGGCATCGCCCGCTTTCGAATAAAAAAAGATCATCAAAGTCGGCCCATATGCTGGGGAGTTATGTGGGGACAAATATAAAAAAAAAAACATCAAAAGAACGTACTATTGCACTACGTGCACCGTAAGGTACTTGTTGCTTTCTGTTTCTATTTTTTTTTCAATGCCCTGATTAGTGTTTTCTAGATGGTATATTTAAATTCATTAATTTTTAGGAGCGGTCCAACGTAGGAAACCCGTGGTCCAAATTATGAAACCGGTTGCCTGGAATGGACCGAAGTCATTACTTTAGTTTTTTTGAGATATCATTTTAATCACACATTTTATCAATACACTAAATTCATAATAAAATCTACATGAAATGTAGATCTTTTTCCCGTTTCTGTTTGCTTTCTGCAATGTGTTATGCCCGTGTAGGAGAGAAAAATAAAAAAGTGGTCCAAAATAGGCAACACTCCCCTACATAAATGCTCTGGTTTTTCCAATTTGCTTTGTATATTACGCATCAAACCTAAAACTTTGTCCAAGTGTTTGCCGTGCAGTACCGGCCACCTTATAGTCGTCGAATACCGGCCAATTTTGTTTTTATTCTTTCCTATAATTAAAGTCCTTAGGTTTTCCTTCTTTGTTTTTCTGCAGAAAAATGTCCGAAATTAAACAGAAAAAAGAAAATGGACGCAAAACAATGTGAATGCGGCTTTGAAAATGCTACTATAAAACAGAATTAGACTAAACTAAACAAAAGTAAACTTAATCTAGGTTTTGATGAACAAATCACTGATTGTGAGTGCATCATTTGCAAAGAATCGTTCAACGAAGATTGGGTGCAGTGCATCAAATGCAAGGGTTGGACCCACGAGGAGTGTACAGACCAAGAAAATATCGATCATTTTATATGTGACATTTGTAGACGTGCTTAAATAAAAGTTGTATTTTATTTACAAACATTTTTATTCACATTCTTAATTACTTAGACCTTACAATCTGCTAACTAACAATAAGTAGTTGGTTGGTACTAGACGCCAATTTTTCGTTCGCTGCGAATTACAACTTTTTTATTCCTACGAATTATTAATCTTTATGATAAAATTGTAGAAAAACGATTTGTCCCCTCTTATTAAGCATTATTGGCACTACAAATTACTTCTTTGAACTTTGATTTTTACCGATAGTAGTCCAAGTTACAGTACAAAAACTGAAACTGGCCGGTACTGTATGACTCTTCCCTAATTTCTGTTTATTGTAATGAAGTTATACTTACAAAATACATAATACTAAGAGGTAACAGGATTATTCCTCCCACAGGGTCTATGTAAGAACTAGGAACAATTGGGATTGTGATCTAGTGAAATAGGTTTGGATGATACCTACTTGTGGCCAACTAGTGATCTTTAATTACACCTAAATATTTAATGCTTAAAACTTAAAATTTATAGAAACTAGCAAAAGATAAATATTATATAACTACCACAATCTAGGCTTGTAAATTTATGATTATATAACAATAAGAGACGAAAAGGCGTACAATGCACGCAACCACGTATTCCAACGTGACGTTATACATATGTACAGTTACTGTCAGCTTTCATAAGGTCCAACAGACGCGCTACGCCTCAGAGTCTCCTCTATAGTAGCATTTGAGCTTAGCAAGGTGGAGTGAGCTTTTGATCGCCTCCAAGTTTACCACCGTGCAGGCCACAGGGGGGCGGAACAGTCAAGAGAAATAATTCACGCTTGACCGTTTGCTGGACACCGTAAGGAATTTTTCTCTGCGAACGGCTTTCAGGTCACGAACTAAAAATCATTCGCGATCGACACCACCGTTCGAATATATATATGTACAGTAGGTATCATTACGAGTTTTATTTCGTTAACATACTCATTACTCACTTGTCCCGATTAGTTATAATTTCAAAAAATACGATTTACGCCATACAACCATAGGTACCGACATCATATTTTTAAATCAAGCAGAATCCTTCTCTGAACAATGACATTAATTTGACGACGTAAGTTGATCCTTCGATATTGAAATGCTTGTTCCTGGGTGATGAACACAGACAGATAAAGCTTTTTCCGTTTCCCATCAGACCGTTCCGTTGTAGAACAGCATCCGTTTCGCGTACTCCGATGCTTCTTTAAATCGAGTATTTGCATACGAAGAGAAATCAAACGAAGTCACGCGATGGGAGTTACGCGGCGGTGCGAATGCCCTAAAGTGTACAGAGAAGCGATGAAGAAGCGGGTCAAACGTTTGACGAATGTCGGAACTCGACAAAAGGCAATGGGGCGCAATTATGGCTGATTGAATGGAAGTAGAAACTCGCTTGGGCACAGTTTTACGCGCGACACGTAACAGCGAGCGGACATATTAGGATATCTGGGGCACACGCGCGTCATACGATCCTGATTCCGGCCGACAAGAGTCCCCATCCCCCCCCCCTTTCTCGAAACCGGACCGTGTCTCTTTCCGTTCGGGCCTCAAAATTTTTCTGGAATTGCAGCGTTTCTTCCCGACTTGTCCGTAATTCGCCGAGGTCAACAACACGGAAACTGTGCTTGCCGCTTCGGTATATTTCTCTTGATAATTTCCAGATATGTACAATGGAACCTGTATTATTCATTATTCAAATCAATCGTGGCTTGGAATAATCGAATAGCTGCGTTTCTTCATAGGGGAATGTCGCCTCTATTGGACCACTTTTTTATTTTTCTCTCCTACACGGACATAATACATTGAAGAAAGCAAACAGAAACGAGAAAAAGATCTACATTTTATGTAGATTTTATCATGTATTTAATGTGTTGATAAAATATGTGATTAAAATAATATCTAAAAAAAACTAAAGTAATGACTTCGGTCCATTCCAGGCAACCGGTTTCGTAATTTGGACCACCGGTTTCCTACTTTGGACCGCTCCTAAAAATCAATGAATTTAAATATACAATCTAAAAAACACAGATCAGGGCATTGGAAAAAAAATAGAAATAGGAAGCAACAAGCATCTTACGGAGCACGTAGTGCAATAGTACGTTGTTTTGATGGTTTTTTTATATTTGTTCCCGCATAACTCCCCAGAATATGGGCCGATTTTGATGATCCCTTTTTTATTCGAAAGAGGGCGATGTGCCAGTTTTGGTTAATGATAAAGACTATTATCACCTAATTATTATTATTTTATGTACGTACGCATATATCTCGTCAGCTTGTTGTGTCAATATATATAATACTAAAAGGTTAAAAATAAAAAAATTAATACCGACTTCAAAAAATTAAAATTGCACTAAAAAGTAAAAAATAATTTTTTCCCTTATTTAACTTACGGTATTCTCATATTTTTTAAGTCGGTGCCTCATCATTTATACTGTGTAAATTTGGCGCCAACTTAAAAAATATGAGAGTCGTAGATTAAATAAGGAAAAAAATTATTTTTTACTTTTTAGTGCAATTTTATTTTTTGGAAGTCGGTTTTAATTGTTTTTTAAATTTTTTTTAGTATGATTTTAACTATTCGCTACCATAACATAGATTGTATCCTAAAATGGACCGGTCCAATTCAAGCAACTAGTGATGGTTCAATATTAGGCAACTGGTTGGTTGCATCAAAAAGTTATGTTTTTATTGTTATACTTATACGAATATGGGAAAGTAAGGACATGAATTTGTAGCTAAGACAGCACACTTTACACTAGTATCATTTAAAATTATAGTACTTACAAATTGTAGGAAGAAATTCACTTAAAATAGCACGAAAAATAATGATCGCGCGCCACGTGTTTCTATATTTCGACGACGGTGAACGACAAATTAATGAATAACCGTATCGATGTTCTCGCAAGTTCCATCTCCACTTCCTAAATCAATGTAGCCAAAAAAACTGCTGCAAATATATTTGTTTATCGAGATATACAAATGGTCCAATCTAGGAGCCGGTCCAATATAGGCAACTCTCCCCTATACCTAGTGATATTGTAAGCTTGCATAGTTATGTGTCTAATGAGTCGAAGTCATTGTGTACAAAGTTCTATACATTGATGGATTTTATCAGTTGATCTTTATATGAAACCCAGGATTTCGATCGCATTGCGTGCTACATGTAGTCGCATTATGTTCGGTGAAATTTAGTAAAGAGTTGAAAATGACCCCAAGGTTACACGTTGTACATACTTATCAAGAAAATAACAGTGTCTCCTAGTATGTACGCAAATACGACCGGGTGGGTTCTCATATGTAGGTATAACGTAGGTATAGCAGGCCTAGACAACTTGCGGATCGCGATCCGCATGCGATTTATTTCCCCACTTCTCAGCGGCCCCCACCATATCCACGTGGGTCGTTGAGTACACAGTATGTCCGGTGTCTTCATATACACGCTATTATTTTTCTAATTATTGAAAAACTGAAAAAATGTTTCAGATGAAAGGAGTTTGATTTGATAGAGGAAGCTTAATAGAATATTCGGATTTGCGTTTATGCTATTATTTACAGGGATTTCAATATCAATGTAATGTTTTTAAATGGAACTATATATTTTTATTATTGCCACTTTATTATGCATTTCAGGACGCGTTCAACGATGTATAAGATGTGTATGTTTGAACAACAATTTATTGGATATTTTTATGAATATTCGTAGCAGATTTCAAGTCTGATTAGCGTCTTTTGCTCATAATGTGTGATCCCTAATGTGGCAATAATAAAAGTATATAGTTCCATTTAAAAAAATTACATTGATATTGAAATCTCTGTAAATAATAGCTTAAATGGAAATACTAATAGTGTACCAAACTTCCTCCATCACATCAAACAATTTTCCTATGAATACAAAGAAACCGGACATAATGTATGTACCTAGGCATATTCGCAGTCGGGCGAGATAAAACACGGTAGGAGGATATGGAATGGTTAATAGCGGAGGAACTGGCAGACTATCTGTATAGTAGTGGGGGTCGTGTGGCGACGGCGGGGAAGATGCGCCTAGGCCTAACGTATCTATGTATAGCATACATGGTAGGGGAGACCGGGGCTAGTTGATACGTTATCCAGTATTCAATTTTTTTCATTTTTGTTTGAATTAATTACTTAATAACAAATATGCTAAAATATATTTTGGTTTTTTCCCTTTAATATATAGTAAACGAAAACTTGAGAAAATACATACAAAATGAAAGAAAAAATGTTATTTGGACGAAGGCAAAATGTATCAATTTACCCCACTGCGAGGCAAGTTGATACTAGTCTAGGGCATGTTGATACATCTGTAAAATATCCGTTTAATGAATAAATAATAAATGTGAAAAATATCATTTTAATCTAGATACCTTTCCAATAATATAGACACAAAATGAACAAAGACGTATTGTGAAAACCAAACATAGAAAAACATTTTTATTTTTGTTTTTTTTTATGTCTGGAATATCCCACTTTAACATGAGATGCCTTCTTCTTTTTGTTAATATATCTTAATAAACTGATTTTATTAATATTGTATATTTTTGCACTTTGCCTTAATGATATTGAGTCTTTTTCTATTGCATCACACGCTTTTTAAAAAAATATCTTGCGCTATTTCCCCATGATTTGTCTTTTTGATATAATTTCGATCCATTTTCCTCGAGATAAAAGGAAAAATTCAATTAAAAGTACTCCGGGAAAATTGATACACTGCATCAATTTATCCTACAAGAAGTCAGTATGTACAAACATGTCCATAAAATTGTGTAGAGCATATAAACAAAGTAACAAAACGTAATTACATTGCCTTCAAAAGACTCAATGTAATCCTAAATTAATTCGGGTTATAAAATCTCTATACCCTAGTAGCATTTATTTATTGGGCCCATGACGTGTTATCTGTTGGCCAACTGTTGAAGTGCCGCGCTATTTTTAAATGGGTCAACGATTGTAACCAACGCAGTCCCAACGTCACTTAACATAAAGGCCCAACTGAAGGTTTCTTTCCCTAGGCCCAAATGAAGGTTTTTTTCTAAAAGACGTCTTAAAGACGTCCAGAAGGCGTCTTAAAGAACTTTAAAGACGTCGTAAAGACGTCTTCTTCAGGTCTGGTTTAGGAAAAAAAAGAATTTCGCGGTGTGAAGGAGAATCGAACCCAAACTTTCCGCTTATGAAGCAACCGCTATTCGCAACTACCCAACATACTTCATTGTAAACACTTCCAATTTCTAGTTACATAACTAGTATTAATTGTTTATAAAAACTGCGCAGTGACGCGAAATATTCTACAAAATATCATCATTCGACCTTTAGACTCATTCCTTAAAATTTCATGTTCGTCTTAAGCCGGACGTCCTCATTACGTATTTATAAATGAGAAAAGAAAAATCACAACTTGGAAAATAATAACAGGTTTTTGGATGTAGCAAATTTTCTGACGTTTGTAAGCCGACATTTAATCATCATTTTAAATTTTTTGTTAATTAACTAACCATATTAATTATAGGGGCAACACTGAATGTTCGTAGGCAAACTGTCGCAACTTTTTGTTAATTAACCAACCATAGTAATTGTAGGCCCAACATTGAATATTCGTTGGCAAATTGCCGTAACTTTTTTGCTGTAGGCTCTATGTTGGGAATTTGTAGGCAAAAACACTAACTATATCCCAACTAATTCCCAACTGTTGGCTACTGTTGGCCAACCAAAAATGATACTATGGTACCGTCTCAAGACAGATTGGAAAGTGAACACACCTATTTACTTTTTCTCTATATGAACGAAACAGTTAAAAATGATTGCTAACGTCAAGGTACACATACGTACGCTGGCTCGTAGGAAAGAATTGAACAACAGACTTCATATATCTCGCTCAAATGGAGCTACATATATACGGTGTCGAGATAATTCGTCTGTATCAATCTCCCCTACATGCAACACTCTTTAGAAATGCACAGATTGTTTCCTTCCAAAATCACGTTTTCATGTCTGTAACACGAGGTGCAGAACATATTTTTACCATTTAACAGTGCATGACAAGTAACCAACTACACTTAAAAAATGTATATGTTTTTATGTTTGAAACGAGCACTAATTGTTGTAAAAGATTTACAAGGTATATTGTTATTTATATTACACGTTTCTTCCGCACAGTTAATGTATGCTTAATAGGTCCACACCATTATGAACATCTCTCAGCGCACTGAACTGTTAAAGGGTTCAACAAGATGATTTTTAATAGGGCAACGTTAAGGTTTATACAAAAACCGACTTTTGAAAAAATCGGTTTTCGAATTCCACTATCCTCAAAAAACCGGTTAAACCGGTTTTCGAATTTCCACAAGAAAAATATAATTAAAATAATAAATAAATATTTTTAATTATTTTAAAAATTTTTAGTTTCCTTAATATTATGGAATTACAAAAATATAACAGGGGGGAACCACGTGACGTGCGCGAGAGGAGAACAAGTGTAAGCAGACAGGCGAAATAAATAGACGAAAAGTGTGGCAAAAGTGCGCAGGAAATAACGAGGCCGGGTGGAAAACACGGGGAGAAGACAAGGTTCCGGTGGACAGTATAATCGACACTTAATAAAATGTCGAAAGGTGAAATAAAAGGTGAAGAAGAGAAGGTGTGAAACGAGTGCACGAAGTATAAGATACGTGGCAAGGATAAGTGATACCTACGGGAGTGGAAGAAGTAAGAAGACAAAACGGAGACAGCAGTAGGTAAAGAAGAGCAGAGACTCTAATGAACCGAGCAGGTGAAGGCGGGGAAGTGCAAAAGGAAACGAGAAGAAGGGGAAGACCATCGTTGGCAAAACAGCTGGGAAGAAGTAGAGCGGGCAACGAAGGCTCGATACTGGACTCGTTCAAGAGGAAACGGGAGGGTGAGGAGGAGCAGGAGAGGTTAAGGGCTGAAAAGGAAATAGAGGAAGAATTCCTAAAAGCAAGGAAAGTAGGGAGGTCGCCGCCGACGAAGAAAACTGAGGTAGTTATAGGAACTGCGGAAACGCCGGTCTGCCAGGAGACAGAACAGGACAGAGAAATGGATAAATTAGACAAATTGATGGAAGTAGTGTTGGCAGTTAAGAATGAATTGGAAGAGCTGAGAAAAGATAATAGAGAGCTGAGGGACGAGTGGAAGAGGAGGGACGAGATATGGGAAAAGGAAAGAAAGGAAATGAGAGGTAGGGTAGAAATACTGGAGGCCAAGAAGGATCAGGCAGAGAGGCTGACAGAAAGACTGGAGGGGCTAGAAAGGAAGGAAGAGGCTAGAGAAAAAAGAGAGAGAAGAAATAATATTACCCTAAGGGGAGAGGATTTACCGCGTAAAGAGACGCCGAAGGATACGGTAGAGTATGTGTTAAGACACGAATTGCAGGTAGAAGCAGAAATCGAGGAAGCCTACTGGGTAGGAATGAGAGCGATAGGCGGAATTATCACAGGTGTAAGAAAGGGCATAGAAAAGGAGGAATCGAACGCAGGAACGGAACATATTCAAGAGAGAAGAATCAGGATACAAAATGAAAAATGGAGAGTAATAACAGTGTACAGCAGAGATATCAAGGAGACGAAAGAAGAGCTAGACCAGATAATAGAGGAGAGGGAGAAACTCCGATGATCATAGGAGGAGATTTCAATGCGAGAATTGGACAGGAAGGGGGTGATTTTAGAATAGAAGAAAAGCATGACGTAAGGAGATCAAAAGACTAAAAGTTAAAAACACGGAGGGAAAGTTGTTATTAGAGATGGTGGAGGAAAGAGGATGGAATATTCTGAACGGGAATATGGAGGGAGATGAGAAAGGAGAGTAAACATACACGGGGCCGAGAGGCAACACGGTAATTGATTATATAATAACAAATGTCGAGGCGAAAGAAGATATCAAGAAATTCACAGTGAAAGATAGAGTTGAGTCAGACAATATGCCTCTGATAGCAGAACTATATAGGGGAAATAAAATGAGAGAACGAGAGGGAGATCAGGAGGGGAAGTGGAGAGAGAGAAGAGTCTGGACAGAGGAAGGAAAGAGAGAGTTTCAAATGGAATTAAACAAAATAAACTTTAATAGGACAGAGGTGAATGAAATGGTAGAAGAAATGGTAGGAAAAATAAATAATGCAGTATGGAAAGAAGAAGTAAAAATAAAGAAATGGAAATTGGGCAGCTTTAAGTGGTGGAATTCGAACTGTACAAAAATGAAAAGAGAAGCCAGGAAAACACTGAGGAACTAGAGAAGGGGCAAAGGAGACAAAGAAGACTATCAGAAGAAAAGAAGGGAGTACAAAAAAGTGTGGGAAGAAAGGAGAAGGGAATTACAAGAAAATATAGAAAACGAGATAATGCAATTAAAGGGAGAAAATCAAATATGGGAATACATAAATACACAAAGAAAGAAAAGAATAGGGATCTCCAATAAAATAGATTTAAAAGAATAGAAGGATCATTTTAAAACATTGCTAGAAGGCGTCGACTGTAAAAAAGAAGTAGGAGAGTTGGAAGAAATAGACAACACGGAAGGAGAAGAGGAAGAGGAAATAACAGAAGCAGAAGTAAAAGAACAAATCAGGAAACTAAAAAAAAAGAAAGCAGCAGGGGAAGACAAAATAGAAAATGAAGCCTAGATTTACGGTAACGTGAAAATAGTAAAAAGGATCACAGAAATTTTCAATAAAGTGTGGAAGGGAGAAGGATTACCGGAGAGGTGGAAAGAAGGGGTGATTTCACCAATATTCAAAAAAGGGGATAGAGAAAAGGTAAACAACTACCGGGGGATAACGATCCTAAACACAGCGTACAAAATATATGCTATGGTCCTAGAAAAAAGATTAAAAGAGGAATTGGAAAAGAACCACATAATACCAGAAACGCAAGCAGGATTCAGGAGCGGTAGGTCGACAACAGATAACATTTTTATTCTGAACTATGTAGCTAACAGAGAAATACAGAAAAAAGGGGGGAAGCTGTATACGTTTTTCGCGGACCTAAGCGCTGCATTTGACAACGTGGATAGAGTAAAACTTCAGAACATAATGAAGACAAAGGAAATAAGTAAACTCTTGAGAATGAGAATCGGAGAAATTTACAAAGAAACAAGAAATACAATAAAAGTAAACGGAGAAATGTCATCCAAATTCTGGACAACGAAAGGGGTAAGACAGGGATGCCCACTGAGTCCAACGTTATTTACAATATATGTAGCGGACTTGGAGGAAACCATAAGGAAAAACCAAGCAGGAGGAGTTAGAGTAGGAAAAGAAAAAATCTGGACTCTAGCATATGCGGACGATATAGCGTTACTAGCAAATGAACCAAAGGATCTTAAGGACATGATACGAAGATTCGGAAAATACCTGGAAAGGATAGGGTTGCAACTGAACGCACAGAAATCTAAGGTGCTGATTTTCCATAAAGGAAGAGGAAAGAAGAAGAGAGAAGAATGGGGTTGCACAGTGGTCCAGGAGCACCCAAAAAGTGACCAAAATTCAAGATTTCATCAGATATTTATGAAACTTATTATTTAGGGGTTTCCGAGGTCGCTGATGACTAATTCGACGTTAAAAACCTAAAATTCAAAATCGCATATTGAGTACAGTTGCTATAAAATTTTAAAACTAGGATTTTTTAATAGGAACCTCTGTAGTTTACCTACAATATCTGTAGTGTCTAGAGCCTATCACGAGAAGGTTGCAGTGCCATTCTAGGCTCCATTATTACCATTTCTGTTAATTTGGGGCACTTTATTAGAGTGGGTCCCCTTTTCTCTCGCTACTAGAAAAGTGAGTTTCATTGTTATTAATGACTATCTCAGCTAGACTGTCAGTCAGTTTCTGTCAGTTCTTCTGCCAGTTCCACTTCTTCTAAATACGTAAAAGTATGTAGAAGATCTGTGTGCGTGTTATTATTATCGTTATCGCTATCGCTATCATTATCGACATGAGAAGTAGTATGGCTGTTCACATTTACTTCAGGAGCAGCTAACAAATGGGTTACTTCTTGAGGAATAGATTGGAATTTCTTCTTTCTTAAACGTGAGTTGAGATTGAGACTGGATATTATAATATCTGATGTATCCATTAATCTATAAAATACGTCTGTCAATGTTATTGTATGACTTATTTTTCTACTATGATGTTCTCTGTAATTTTTGTAGTGCTTATTACGAGCTTCACTAGCTTCGCCAAGCATTCCTACAGGTATGATGCTTGTACTTATAATATCTGCCCCATGAATAAGAATTTTGTGTAATGTTGTAGGCATAGGAAACCATGAGTAGTTTGCAACATATAGTTCAGCTGTACGTGAGCATAATCTGTCAAATTCATTCGAATTTATTGGAAGATGGATAGATAAAGCAATTAAAATGGTTTTAAAATTCTGTAGTAGTTGACAATTTAAGCCGAGATATTCAGCAAGAATTGCAGGATTTTCAAAAGCTCTTCGAGCTGTATTGCCGTCGTTGCTATTGCCGGAGCCTCCTGGTTTTGGCTTATCTACTATGAGACGCAGCTTTTCCCGCAAAATATTTTGCACTTCTCGTTTTCTTATTTGCAGTTCACTTTTATTTTTCTCACCCTTAACTTGCCAGACTTTAAGATGGATCCGATATGAAATATGAAGACAACACTCCAAAATCCTTATCCATGCGTGTAATGGACTTATCCCGTGCATAAGTGCGTTGCTATTTGGTAAAAAAAGTGCCATTCGTTTGATTCGACAAATCATTAAAGGTTCGAGGTGTTGCGTGGCAGATTGGACATGTCTGCATGGATTTCGTTCCTGTTATAATATTTAATACCTTTCCGTCTATTAAGGTTAAGAATAGTGAAAAATGAATTTGAATACGATGAGTATCATCTAATGCAACTTCTAATGCTTCTCACTGGTTAATTTGTTCCTCTACATTTCTTTTTTCAGTGAGAATAAGAGTTTTGGATTCTTTGATAGTTTGGAGTTTTATCGGTCGACAAAATCTAGCAGATTGTGGAGTCTTGTTATTCCATAAAATACTATTATCTGTACCTAATAGACGAAGAGGAATAAGCGTTGTGGCAAATAAGTTTCTATCGCTTAGGTTTGGATCACGTTCGTCGGATTCATATCGTTGTTTGTACTCTGAATGACCTGTACTTCCATCGAAGACCCAAGAACACAGTAACACAGTTTCAATTATAACTTGAAGTATTACTTCTCGTTGCAATTTGATCAACCTTTCTGAAGTGTGGTTCAATAATGCCTGCAATGAGACTTCAACTTCAGTCTCCCTCATAGAAATTGCTTCTTTTGGTGGCCGACATTCGGCTTTGGCTTCAAGAACTTTATTATAAGATGGCCAAATATCCGCACCACATGCTTTTACTTCTAAACGCATATTGGTGTACACATTTTTTGACATACGGTTGTCCAAAAGAAATGCTAAAGCTTCTTCAGGTTTCTTAGTTATAGGAGCTATATTTGTATCTAACAATTTTCTAATTTTTCTTGGTTGTTCCGGACTTTTAGAAATTTCTTTCAAAATATCACACAAATCTTTTTCTTTAGATAATTTAGCTGCATAACGACATGCCTGTAATATTCTTTGTGGGTTGTGATTAAGGCTTTTGCTTATGTTTGCAGCCTCTCGTCTCTTTGATCGATCCGATTTATTTTCAAATGATAAAGACAGTCGACCTACTCTCTCGAAGAAGAAGTAGAAGGTTGTTGATTTTCATCATTAATTGTAATATTGGGAATTACAAACTCGGAATCTAGCCAACTAGAATTTCTTTTTTCGAATTTCTCTTTAATTCGACGTGCCTCTTGAAATTTCTTATTTCGTTTCGTTCTTAAAGTCGAAAGAGCAGCTCTCAAACGCTGCACATCCTGTGGACAAGCATCTTCCAAGACAATATTCAATTCTTTCAGAATATAATTAATAGCTTCTGATAGATCTGCTTTTGGGGGAACATATTCCAGAATTTGTCGTTTCGTAAATTTAACCATTATTATATACTTAATAATTTACCCTAGTCTAGCCTTGATTCTATAAAGCCTATACTTTAGTTGGTACTATGTATGAAATTCTACAATAATAATAAAATTATCCTTTAATATGGAAAAAATCTCGTTCGAAAGGAAATTACTAATAATGTCAAAAAACACTTACTTTTAAATTTGATATAAAGCTTATGTTTAAAAATCACTTAAGCACCTACAATTATTATACACTCCGAGGATACTTTTCTTTTCGTTTTTCAAACTGATCTGCTTGGATGCAACTGATCAACTAAAAGACTCTACAACTCGACTGCAGTCGAGTTTCTTGACAAAACTGATACATTGTATTGAAGTATAAGCAGTGAGAAGTAAGGATACACAGGCGTTTCCGTTGAATGCGATTTTATTTCCGTGGTTAAGAAACAGACAAAATTTAAAAAATAATGTCATTAACAGATAATAACGATGTATGAAAGAGTAATAGATAATTAAATGTACATATTTGGTCGGGGCAGATACACCTATAATTGTACATTTAGCCTGCTGCATTTTGCGTCCACCTATACGCGCACGGTCGTTCGTTAATAACATTAATTTAATTTAAACAACAAAAGTAGCAAAAAGTAGCAGTTTTACATTAAAGTATACATTACATATAGTACACTCAGGCTTTATTTTTCTCTATAAGAGGTGGAATCTCGGAGAATGGTGAATCGAAAGGTAAACATTCTGCGAAATATGATTATAGTGTAACGATAAGGAATTGAATATTACAATTTCTTCTCAACTTTCTTAACTTGTCTGTGTTATTCTTAATTGATATATATTTACAAATAAATATATAACAATAAAATTCCATAAATTAAACATAAATTAATGAAAAACATTGATATTATAATGAATAGACATATCACTCATTTTAATACATTTGTCAACATAAAACCAATGCCAATGGAGCAGGAATGGTTAAATCCATGAAACATTTTGTCTACATGCACTGCAACTATTCCTGAAAATGGTGATAAATTTTCCTTACGGAAATTTTCTACCTTGTTTTTGGCCACTTTTTAGGTGCTCTTGGACCACTGTGGGTTGGCAGGGGCAAACGGTAACTTCAAACTTAAAGGCCACAGGTAAGAAATTATCGCAGCGGGTTTCGGTGGAGCTCAAAAGAATCGGCAGACTCTCCGCTTTAAAATGAGTTTAAGCCATTGATGTTCCCGGCATCCCTCGCGAAGATACAGCGAGTTGAAGAGAAAATGGAATTTGTGCAATTTTTAAGCATATTTTGGAAAGGACATCAGAGACCAAAATTTTAACCGAAACGAAAAAGTCGAAGATGCATCTTAAAGAGAAAAGACTGATCTTTCTATTGCTTTCTCATGAACGTTCTACAATGATTCCTTCCCTTGCAAGAAACAATTCAAGTAAAAAAAACGGTTTTTACTTCAAAGTTGAATAACTCGGCCAACAAAAATCGCACAAGAAATTTGTTCCTCTCTTTTTACACAGGAAAGTAGCCGCTTTCGACTGGTATGAATGGAATTTGTGTAAAAAAATTCATACTCCCTGTGGAACATCGCAAAGTTGAAGAAAATTTTTTAAAATTGACCAAGTGCTTTTTATATTGCTATAACTTTGCCAAAAAGCAATGCATCTAAAATTTGAAAAAAAGCAGCTGAAAATAGAGATTCCGCGCTTTCAAACCATATTTACAAAATATCGATACGACTACTTTTACCGGAGTTATGACCATGTGAACTTGCCTCTATTTTTCGAGCTCCTAGAGGTGATCCTTTAATTAATGTGAGGAGTGTACATGTAGAAAATGATGGATATCCAAGAAATGGAAATAGAAAGAATGCGAGGAGGAGAGTTCGCTGAGGAACTAGCGCAAAGGGACAGGGCAGAGCAGGTTCAATGGCAATACGACAATTCTGTAGGAGGCAGATTCAACGCACATTATACAGAAATCAGGGATGACCAGAGAGCAAATTACCTAAATGGAAACTACAGAGGCAGAGACCAAAGAATGATTGCAAGGTTCAGATGTGGAAACGAAGAGCGGGGAAGCAAGTACTGGAAGGAGGAAAAAGACACAGTATGCAGACTATGCAATGAGGCTAGAGGGACGCTGGGTCACATGCTACAAGACTGTAAGGGGCTGAAAAGAGAGAATTCAACGATCAGAGGGATTCTAAAGGGAGAAGAAGAAGGAGCAGAGTTGATGCGAATGGTTCTGGATAAAAGGAGAAGAAAAGAAGAACAAGATGAAGGAAAAAATCAAAACGAAAGAGCATTCTTGAGTTAACAGTCCCAGAAATACTTACACACATAACACATGTAACCCCATTTTGAGGCCGAAAGGCAAAAAATAAACCTATTTACTACAAAAATATAACAAAATAAAATATACTCTATCCATACAAAATCAAATAAAAACAAAATTAAAATAACTAAAATCCGTACAAATACGTACAAATTTTGGGTTCATTTAATATTTATGGATCTACAAAACTATACTGCCCTCCTTAGTTAAACTGTCCAATCATTTTTCATATTTTGAGATATGTTGGAATAATTGAAGTTCCACACGTCTTTTACCTTTTAAGTAAAGTTAGAATATTCTACGTGCTTCATAAAGATTTATAAACAGCCTAATGTATTTAACGTAACTTCTTTCCAAATGATTAAAATATCCTATCTAAAACAATTAATTAATTGGTACGTTAATAATACACTACTTACCGGTATACCTATTACAAAAAATTATATTAGGCTGTTACGAAATAATGACATGTTTTAATTTGAATGAAGGGAAATAAGGACGGTACAAAGTAAATGATAAAACTTCAGTTTTCTCGGTTGACTCAAAATGCTAGATAGGGCATTTTAACTAAAGAGGACAGTATAACACAATAATATAGACTGCATACAAAACCAAATGAAAAAAAGCTAAAATAACTAATATCCGTACAATATATAAATGTTTTAAAAGGTGGTACCAAATTATAAATCTTTATTCCACTTCGTATTTTTTTTCTGAAAATATGAACTCTGTATGAACATGAATGATTTCAAGTCAAAATATTAATGTTTTTAATTAAATAATAAATCATTTTTTCATATTAATTCTAGTATATAAAACCGTTTTTTAAATTTAAACACTGGTTTTCGAATTTTACAAATTTATACATAAAAACCAGTTTTTAAAAACCGACAAACCCTAGGCAACGTGATTCATGATCGTGCATAGATCCTCTGTGACCAAAGTGAAAATGAGACTAATTTACATTTTGCACGTATACACATGTATATCTATCTACCGAAATCTAATTCTGATCAGAGTTATACCTATTTATATTTCGACCCCAATTATTTACTAACATGATTTAGTTTTAAGATGACTATTAATTCTAATCAATGAACTATCAGCGAACATCGATACTTTGAATGGTGGACGCCTTTTAAAAATGCTGCTTCAAATCGATCAGGTCCATCCGAGCAATCGCTTGTACCGGGATAGTTTTGTCTATCTTACCCCGCACGTTCAGCACACACCGATACTGGTGAAAATTTAAACTTCTATATTGTCTATTAAATCATCATGAATAGATCAGTGGATAGGGCAGAACTTTGAACCCTCTGTGGTCACACCTCCTTATAATCAAAAGTTGGTCACACGGGGTTCACTGTACCCCAGCGTCATTTTTTAGTTCCTATTTTCGTATTTTTTAATCTTTTATCTCTTCAGTGATAATTGTACATTCGTAATACATTTACAATCATGTCTTTTTTTAGAAATTTAAATTTCGCCATGATTAAATTTGTAGTTAAAGAAACAGTTGTGAAAAGGAGCGATTTTTTTCTGTTAAAATTTTCCAAATTTTTAAATCTTAATATTAAGGCCTCAAACTTTAGAGAAATATTGGGAAATTCTTTCTGAAATAAGAAGTATTAAATGTTCTGCAGAAACGAAATTGAAGATTGGCATATACTTAAGTATGGTTGTTTATTCAATAGAAATAAAATAAAAAACCTCTTTAGCAGGGTTTTACGGCATATTGTATTAATACAATATCCAAAATAAAAATAAGTTCTTATAATATAAAATTACTTTTCTGTCATCTGCACATAACATATAATATATATCGCTGAATAATTCATTGAAAAAAATCACAGGGTATAGAAACTTTTACTTGCAGTGAATAAAATTTGGTGAATCCAAAGAACTAAAAAAAAAAACTAACGGTAGATGGCGCACTAATTGTAGGTCACATTTCGAATTCGTAAAGGCGCGACATTTGAACTCGAAACTTGCTTGGGGTGCGATACATTCCGTGTGACCACGAAGGGTTAATTATACATAATTCGAAATAGCCCGAATGAGATCGAGTTTAGACTCATCTTCGTCAGGAGAACCTCGCCAATCAATCTATTGGTCATACATTTATAAAGATTTAGAAGAAAATACAGAAATTAAAATTAGATTACCTCTTGGAAGCTCGCCTGTAGCGCAAGCGAAGGGCCGTTGACGCGAAGTACAAAGCGACTTCCGAGCTTAGTATGTTTTGAACACAAACCTTTGAGCGATTCTCCGACAATATTAGCTTTTCCATGCAGTATGTTAACTAAAACTTTTATTCCATACATTTTTGTGTAAATAAGAAACTTTGGTAATTATTTAGAAGTTTTCCATCCTCACCGATTTCAATGATTTTTGGATTTGTTGCCGGGGACATGTTACCCCCGCTCGACCTTCGTTTCTGAGATATTTGCAAAAAACTGCTGCTACTACTACAATGTATTATGTCGTATACCTACCTACAGAACGCGTCCGTGGCAGCGTATGCGCTGGCATGAGACAAAACAAATGACGAAGCTGACCTTTGTTTCCGAGATATTTACGAAAAACTTCTTTTGACTTATTCCGACGTAACGGACGCCAATTAGTATTGGTTGAGGCTCGACTAGGGTGGTGGGCGCCCGCCCGCTCGCGGGCGCGTACAGCATGCAGATTTTTTCGCGAATATCTCGGAAACGAAGGTCGGGCGGCGGTAACATGTATAGGAAAAAGTTGTTCAGAATCGTGTCCCCGACAACATATGCAAAAATCATTGAAATCGGTGAGGATGGAAAACTTCTAAATAATTACCGAAACTTTTATTTTCTTGGAAATAGAAAAATGTTCTAGTTAAACTTTTTCAAGATTACAATTATGAAAATGTTAAGTTAGAAATGTCATGGAAATAATGCTTGAGATGTTTCTTTTTCTAACACAGAAGAAAATGGCACATAGGAGACAAATATATTCGTATTATATTCAATTGAAAAAGCTGAAAATAAAATATGATAATCAAGTTGAAGGAATAGAAAAACCACTCATGTATGCAGTAGTCGTCGTATTGGTTAATACAATATTTGGACTGCTTCCGAAAAAAATGTTTCGCCTGAAAGACAATAAGTTTCATAAAGAACATGTATTACCGGATTACCCTAAAAAAAATTCTGAAATTACTTTCTATTCGCACAAAATAATAGCCATCTTGTGTTTTTCTTATAATACAGCCATATTCACTGTGGTGGAAATTCTGCGGCCCAAAGTAGGTCGAAACGGTTGAATAACTTTTTTGTCGTACGAAGCTTGATTTTCCAGAAAAATGACTGAAAATCAATCGAATGCGAGTGCACGTGACTGATACTTGGCGTAACAGCGTTCACTACAGACGATCTCAATGATTTATTTATTATAAATATTTATCTGACAGTTAAGAAAATTCTCTCCATAGAACCATCTCATTTTTTTTTAGAGCAGATACGTTTTGTATTACATGTTCTCAATACCTACAAGAAACATATTCGTATAGGTACTCCTCGATACTGTTCGCGTCATATCGCCTGAATGGTAGAAATTTGTAGCTACCCATACAACGTACAATAATCGTGATAGTAAACAAGCCTTGACATTTTTTCGCATACACTGTACCGGAAATATTGGATATTGGATTTATTTTCAGTCATTTTTTCGGAAAATGAAGCTTCGCACGACGGAAAGTTATTCTATCATTCGCACTTATTTTGAGCCATAGAATCTCTCTCGTCTTACTTGTATACCCTGCGTACTTTGCATATTCCTATAGAACAGTAAATACGAATTTAATTAGTACCTAACAAAATTACGTTTTGTAATTTAAATACAAGATATCAGATTAATAATATCAGAAATATAGAGAAATAAGTAGTTGACTTACCTCATTTTCATTTTATACTGTGAAGGTACATTTAATTAAATAGGTAGGGGACATTCCCCGCGAAATCGGACACTTTTCGGAGTAACATTTCGGATGTTGCTGAAAATTGGATATGTTGCAGTCTTCAGTGATATTTAAACGTATCTCAAAGGATTTTTCAAAGTTTTGAAAAATGTCGATTTTACAACTATTTGAAGTTAAATGCTAACTTTTTTTTCAATACATTATAGCTATGGAAGTAGTAAACGGATGGAGATGAGGATAATGGTGCTTATAGAGAAGACACTGAAGTTTCAAGAAAAAATTATTTCAGTTTAAAAAAAATAAAATTTGAACCATTTTTGTGCAATTATTTTAAACAAATGCAGGTTTTTAACATCGGTCGCGATTTTAAAAATCTGAAAAAAGAAGAATATAGTTCTATCCTTCCCCTTGATGGATAAATTTTCACAAATATGGACATTTTAAAATTGGTCCTGTAAAAATTGCCGAAAATTGACCCTGCGTCAAATCATACCGGCTCGATTGGCTGAGCCAGCGGCTATATCTGCTATCCTTATACAGTGTTCTCGAATATGGTAAGTACAGGGTCAACGTTTTATCTTGCAACCCGCGCTCGCGCGAACAGGTAAAATGGCAACAGCGCCTCACGGACTAATTCCACCACAACCATGCACCGGCCCAACGGAGAGCTGCGAGCGACCGCTGGACGGTAGTGATGCCCAAACTTTGAAAATTTTAGGATGGTCTCTTTCAAATTAACGTCGCAAAGAGCTAGGTATTGGGAATTTCCCGGCCCAGGTAATTGAGCCGCGCGCTCCGCTTTTATGATCGGTTTACGACTCGCACCCCAGATTACTGTAATGAGGTTTGAAAATAATGTCGACTGATCTTGTACCCGTCTCAATTTCAACAATTTTAGCTACGACAGGGTTGACCGCGGCGTTATACCCTTGTACCGAGAGATTTTTCGCCACCTGCGTGTAAAAGCCACAATAATGGCGCATCGTTCCAAAAAATGCGTGGCGTTGAGTAGCTAAAACATTCAGAGACAAAACTTTTAGAAAAAATTCAAACATCGCTAAAATCAAAGACACGCCCCATTACTTACCCCTTACGTCTGATCTAGGTATGCACTGCATTAAGGATAAAATCATAAAAAAGAAAACCAGAACAATAGATTCCGAGGTCTGCAGAACTAACACATAATTGAATAAAAATTTAATTTCTCAATTTATGAAAGTAATGATACAGAAACAACTAGCCTATTGTTTATCAATACCACGAATTTTAAAAACAGCATTAAATACAGTATCAAATAAACAGTTTGAAAAAGCTTTTTACAATTATGGTTAAAAAATTGATAGAAAAAAATTAAGTAAACGTAAAATATGTTAAATTATCCTACATTAAGAGGGAATAATTTTTCCTCATTTTTCGGAGCAAATTGCATTCCGATATCTTTTATAGTTCAAAAGTTATACGAAGAAGGCCCCAAATTTTTTACCCCGGGCCGGGAAATTCTGAATAGTTCTTTGCGACGTTAATTTGGAAGAGACCATCCCAAAATTCTCGAAGCTCGGTCGCTGGCAGCTCTCCGAACGCCGAGACGGTGCATGGGTGTAGTGGAATGCGTCCGTGAGGCGCTGTTGCCATTTTACCTGTTCGCGCGAGCGCGGGTTGCAGGATAAAACATTGACCCTGTATTTGTAAAAAAAACTGAAGAAGGAAAACTTTTACTGTTATTTATACACAACTTAATATCGTAACTCAATTATTGGTGCTCGCAATATTTTCCTTGAAACGAAGGTGATCCTCAGTTTTTTAAATGGAATGCTATATATTTGATTACCAAATATGAAAGTGACTGTTAAGACAAGTTCACCCATATGATATACTATGACCTTCAAGGCTACACATGGGTAGGAAAGAAATACATATATCGAACTATATATCTAGTAGATTGAATTTCATCTTTCATTCCTACCCATGTGTAGCCTTGAAGGTCACAGTATACCATATGGGTGAACTTGGCTTGACAGTCGCTTTCATATTGGATATACAATATGATATACATACATATGATGTCGAGATAATTCGTCTGTATCAACTAGTCCCGGTCTCCCTATTTACTAATTTACGCATGCTTCACAATATATATTTCAACATTTTGTAGTCGTGAAATTATCGAACAATTGGTGACTTGTCTTTTGTTGCAATTTATTTAGGTGCATGGTACAAAGCTAAAAAGCAGTGACCTTAGTTAATAACGCATATTCAAAATTCTTATTTTCCTATCTCATCTCATACCTCGAAGCAAATAAACTGATGAGGGATGGATAACGTTCGATGAGTCAAAGAGAACTAAATTCGTGAATACAAGCAGGTACTACATATCTACATACAGTATTATCTCCGTATGTGCTCGCTGGTCGGGACCGGCGTTGAACTCCTATCGTGAACAGGTCCCTAATTCCGAGTGTTCGTTTCTCGCTCCTTTCTGGCCGAAGGGGGGAGTGAGATGGAACGCTTTGCGTGCGCGGCGAGCGTGCGCGACGGGTGCGAGCACTCAGATGGAATCGTGACTGCTCGACGCATGCGCACCACGGTCAGATAGCCAGGCACGGCACGAGTCTTTTTTGCGCCCTAGACGAGCTTGCCAAATTACGCCTTTTATTATAATACATTTATTTGAGATTATTGATAAGCTTACTCTGAATTTGTATTCGTAGTTTAATCCACTTATAGTACAACTTGTAATATTTAATTTTACAGTTTATTTTCAACAATACTAATAATGAAAATATCATTTTGCACCTCTTGTCGACTGTCCGCCCTAGGCAGTCACCTAATTTTGCAGAGTAAAGTCATAAATAATCTCAAATAAATGTATTATAATAAAAGGCGTAATTTGGCAAGCTCGTTTAGGGCGCAAAAAATACTTGAGCCGGGCCTGCGTCAAGATTTTGCGAAGCGGTTCCCGTGCTCACCGTAAGTGCTTGCGACCATCGCGCACGCTCGTCGCGCACGCAAAGGACGGAGTGTCACGGCACCCGAAAGACGGAGGGAGACAAAACATCAACGCGTCGTTTGTCTCGTACCGTCCTCGGTCGCTTTCAGTGGCTCTCGCTCGCTCTCGTTCCATCTCGCTCTTGCCTTCGCCAGACAAGAGTGAGACAGAAGTGGTGGGGATAGCGACAAGCACCTATCGTGTACACCAAACCGAGCACATACGGAGACAATACTGTATTTATATTTCAACCACAAAATATGACATGCTCAACTCAATGAATTAATGTCTCGTAACAATCACATTGAGAAATCCTTGGTGGAATGTCATATCTCTCGAACATCTGAAATTGTTGCTCGTCAACTACAGTATTGCCCCGCATTATGCCGAATGCACCTTGTGATGTAGTGCTTACTGCATTTCGACAACATAGAAGAAATTCACCGAAACTCGTTCGCATGTCCTTTTGGGAGACCGTAGGACGTGTAATAACTTCTGAAGAACATATAAATCATCCGTTTCGAGGTTTCTTTGAAGAAGCATCGTTCGTTACAAAAAACACGTCGAGTCGTAATGGATTTCATTTTCTGCCGGTACGTTCAATGACCAAATGAAACCATCTTCTCTACGACGTTCGAATCGAAAGCCAGCGACATGTTTACAATTTCTGAATTTGGGATACCTGCATTATATCACATGCCTCCACGAGTTTATTTAAGTGGGTAGGTTACCCTCAACAGCCCAAAATCAGGCCCTTCTTCAAACGCATATTCTGAAGTAATAAATGAAGGGTTTCTTAATAAAAAGAGATTCTTAATCTATACGAATGTGCCTATCGGTGGTAGTAGATTTATTGCCATATCTGTTACCGTTCCTTTTTTATTTAAAGAAGTTTTCCCGATTTTGGGGCAAAACCTGTTTCAGACTCAAATCAGGACGCGTCGCCTTCTTCAAAAGGCTGCCATTTTAACAATTTTTTTTATTTTTCTTAATGCATCTACTACCACCGATAGCCACATTCATATAGATTAAGAATCCTTTTCTTCATTGTGTATCGGATGAACGTTAGGGTAAATCCGGGACACGCGGTGGACCTAATATAAAAAGGCTATTAAAACTAATACAGATATCACTTATTTTGTCAGAACAAAACCTAGTATGTTCAGAAATTTATGCTGATTCAGAAAAACTGGTCGATATTTATTTTAAGACAGTATTGACCGTAAATCGGGTTGAAAACTGAAATCATGACATCTGACAACCTCTCCCGAGGTACCGGGAGTAATGGTTTTCGTCGTTGGCAGAGATCACTCACATAATTATTCATGGAAAAATAACAAAGAAGAAAGTAAAATTATTTATGAGTGAATACAACTACAGATTAATTGATGTTTAATTTGTTTATGCTAAACAAGTAAAGAACACATCAAAGATAAAGCGAACTACCTACCGGCGATTAGCAAGGCAAATGAATACAAAAGTGAATAAATAAAATAAATAAACAATAATGATAAAATAATGATAAAAATAAAAATATAAACAAAAATAATAAAAAAATCATAACTCGACCATCTTTCCTTTCTGCAGCGAGAGAGATGGTCTTCTCGTTAGTTTTGAGAGGAAGAGTTGATATGGCTAAAAACTTTGGCTGCATTGTCCCTCAATATCTCTACTATCCTATTATTCCCAAACATTAAACGAAAATAAACTTAGAAGCATATTTTAAATACGATTCTGAACACCGTTGTTTGATAGAAGAGGTTAAATGTAACCTCAGTTTACCTTTTATAGTCTGTAAATCCAGAAAAACACACAATGAACCGAAGTGCCGCTATTCATTCAATTGTTTGGCTTCTAGAGAAGTAATGCACTTTAACGCGTTTTTACGTATAGAGTCTGAAATATAGCGACTCGACCAACTCTCCGGTCCGACCGCGTCTCCCGGATTTACCCTACAGTACTTTCCGTCAACGCTAGGACCAACCGATTATTTTTCAACGCTCTTTTTGTATCTGCAATGTTTTTTTTCACTGTCACGCAAAATTTCAGAACAATAGTTCAAGATACAATAAAACAACCTGCCAAACATCAAATTAATTTGTCGAACCGTTTTTGTAGAAAAAATTCACAGAGAATGACCTATTTTTCGGCCCAACAAGACGCAAACCCCCTTAAGGGGACTAGGCAGTCAGATCGCTCGAAAATCAAGTATTTTTTGCGAATTAATTACAAGGAGACTGAAACAAATTGTGACTAGTACTTTTGGGCAATGTTTATTAATATTATAAACAGTAGAAAAAAATTATTGGAATATTATATACATATGTATGACAGCGCTCCAGTCGTCTGATATGTAGGCGTTTTTTCTGGAGCCGCTATAATTTTGCAGTGATTCTGCCCGTAAGAAATTAAATTGTGAAATTTCCTCTGAAACTGATACTTTGCCCCGGCCCCATTCTGCCCTGAATCTATTGAAAAAGAAAAAAAATCAAAATTATAAAAATGGTGGCTGCAAAACGGCAAATTTTAAAGGAACTTCATTTTTCGCCAGGGCAAAGAGCCATTCTATTTTTTTTTTGTGTCAAAACAGTTTTCACAGACTTATGCGTAGGTTCAGGTCATAACTAGACATGTTTAATATATGCTGAATTTTTTTTTTAAATTGATGTGTACTTCTGCTTTTTTCGCAATCACTGCAAAACTAAGAGGAAATATGATTCCGAGAAAAACGCGTTTAAAATTTCGAAAGAGGGATCTAGTCTACCTGCGTGCGCGCAGAAACGGTTTATGGCGCGCTCGACCTTTTCGGTTGTAAAATCCTTAATTTTGCGAATTTTAACATAAACCAAACGGCATTTTACTCGGGATGGGTGGTACTTTCGAAAAATGCAACAAAACAAATCGAGTTTCTGACTGCCTAGTCCCCTTAAGGGGGGAGGCCTACCTAGAATTGTCAAAACAACATGCTTGTTTGAGAATTTTGAATATATGAAATTATCTGGGTGCTATTGGGCCCGATTTTGGAAAAATTATTTGGATACAAAATGGCGGCTGTGTAAAGTTGAAGCATCGATATTTGGCAAAAAATCGCTCGTTTTTCGAGTGTAAAAAAATAGGAAAAGCTCGCGATAGCGCTTAAATTTTTAAGGTGTATTAATTTTTGAGCTATGTGTGTCACCGACTTTGAAAACATGATTTTGAGGAAAACGCGTTTAAAGTTTTGGCTCTGGGCGGTACAACGAGGAACACCTACCTACTTACACGCGTGTAACTTTGTCCATTTTGGTCGGATTCGCTTTGACACTTTCAGGGAATATTTTCAAGATGTTGTACTTGAAGAAAATATAAAAATCGAAAAATTGATTTTTCGAAAATTTCTAGGTATGCCTCCCCTTTAACGTGGCCAACGCACGATACAATGGGAAGAGAAGCTTTCTCGTGTTGATTTGTTAATACATTGAAGACCAATCGTTTCTATTGCTAACTGTACTCATTGACTAAGTAGGTACCTTTATCAAACCTTTGCTGACAATTCAGAACGAGCATTCAGCGAATATAGTTATCATTAAATAGTTGTTATTGAGTGATAAGAATGAAAGCATAACAATTCTCGTGATCTGCCTGCAATGTGTGAAAATGATAGTTTTCGGAAATTACGCCTTCGCCATTAGCCACGAGAAATGTTATAATATCGTTTCTTATTATTGATCGGCGAGGGTTGTGAATCATGCGTAGTCGTAGGTTGCGTCTACCGATACCGGTGCGCACCGTAATAATATTCAGCGGTAGCAAGTTCGTACGCGATTCCATGCATGCACCTATGCACGTATCGTCAAAGAAGACACGCCTAGGTCGACAGCATTGTCAGCACTGGCGCCTATGCGACAATAAGTTCGAAGAGAATAACCGGGGTTCGGTGAACACAGGTGCGACTGGCGCGACTGTCCCGTCATTCGTCTTTCTTCACGAACATCTCCCACACCGATTTCGATAGACGAACGAATAATGTAGATATGCCTTCTCGTATCTAGTGCAAATCATTTTTTCCATCTTGCAGAGCATTTTAATGATACTCATATCAATTACTTGGGTAATGCTTAAATTAGGAATAGGGTAAACGTATACAATGTGGAACATCTGATTTCAAAAGCTTGCTAAAAGTAAAGGAGTTTTTTTTTGTTAATAAAACTGACACGATGGGACGTAGGAACTAATGCATAATCATATTTACTTAGCCAAATGTAAAGAAATTCAAATGTTTTTAAATTATACTAAACAAGGTGAACAGAGTGAAAATCGGTAGTTCGAAAAGGTGGTAGAAAATTTGTAAAGTAAACTGGAAAAACTTTACTTCTGACACTAAAGATACAGATTTATTAAGTAGAAGATATATAGTAATACGTGTGAAGCCCACTGAAAAAGGTGGACACATTGAGTCCATTTAAAAAAAAAATTAAATAATAATAATAAATAATAAATAAAAGATAATAATGAAGATAATAAAAGAGATAATACTATATGTTTGTAACATAATATTATAATATAATCGTATTATGGAACACGCACGCAATATGGAACATGTTCCATAATGCACTCATTCGACATGTTCCACATTACGTACACGCATGTTCCGAAAGGAAATTACGAATTATACTAAAATGAAAATAACTTTACAGGCAAACTATTTTTAGATAATCAAGAACAACCATATTCAATGATAAACCATACAAAGATAATATTTTATAACTTACCTTCACTACAATGTTTAACTATTTGATTCATTTCTCAAAAACTTTTGCACACCGCAAAAAATAGAAACGCTTCTCTTTGAATAATGGATGCCCGCCTGGTGCTCAATTGTCAGTATGATCGTCTATTGTTTCTAGGGAACTAATATACACGATTATCTATAGAGTTCGTAATTTCTTTATCGAAATTTTACGATGTTCCATATTACGTGAAGTGTCATATTACCTACCTTTACCCAACACATAAGTTAGGGTGTTAGGGGTTTTTCATATTTTTGTATAATTTAATGATCTATATGTTATTTCAGGATAATAATGTCATGTAATAAATCCATGATCGAGTGAAGTACTTAACCCCTTATATCATGATTTTTTTATTGTACCCAGAAAAAATCTTATCGGTGCATTTTTGTTCACAGTTCATCGTAAAAATAAGCAAAAAATTGCAAAATGCGGATACAACATCAGTGTTACACCATGCATAAATGTACCTAAGTATTATAATGTTAAGCCAATGCTTGGTTTTGCAGAATGTTACACTAGTGTTACATACATTACCTATTATGTTCGACATCAAATTTATTCGAAACGAAAAACCGAACTAACTGAGAGAAACAATTAGCATTTACCTGGTACTTTCAGTGGTCCTAGCGAAACTAAGAGTTGTAATCAGCAATACGAGACAGTGTGCCACAATGAAATTCCTACGTATGTGTTTCTGCCCTAAGGACACTTGTTACATATGGTAATAGTAAAGTAACACTTTAAAGTTCATGAAAAAGCTTTTTCAATTCGTGTAACACGGGTGTTACACCATGATACTAAGGGTTAAACAATATCATCCGTAGAACGATTTCTGAAGTCTCTAGCAACCCTATGCATTTCACTATTATATATCCGAAATTTCTTCTGCTTCCTTCAGTTATGTTAATAATTATGAAAATAACAAATATAAATACTTTCACGTCTTACCTAACGAATCAGTAGGTACAGTCGGGTAATCACCCATTACAGTGAATGCTATTCTGGAATGTCGCGACATACCTAAGAACACATTATCAAATTAATTTTATTACTTTTGGCTGGCCTTGTACAAACAGTTTCTACTTAATTGATGGAGCATTACTTAGGTGAAGTAGGCGACCGCATTTATTGCGTGGCCATTTAATCATTACGATTCTCATCTAAAAAAATAGTGATATGTTATACAGGGTAAACTGTACACTGATTGGCATCCTAAGCGGAAATCCCAATTGGAATGTCTATATTTTTTTGTGAAGTTTTTACATGGTCTTAATTTTCAGTTATTATCAATGATTATGGATTTCGCATTAAAATAAAACCTCTTGAGTACCTACTAAGTCTTTTATTTTAAAAATATTCAATGAAAAACAAAAATAGGCATAAAAGTACAATCATTGGCACCCTAAAATTTGAGGTTATATACATTTGTAGAAAAACATATGTAGCTAAAAACTAAGTTTGAAGTGTTTAAACAGACTATTTCGTTCACTATTAAATACCTACAACAGTAAATCTGTTTTTCAATCCATTACTTAGTTATAAAGCGACAAAATATACTTACCTGCCCCTTATCAAAATTTTAAGGAACACCTAAAACTCAGCCCTTTGTCCCACTTTGTGGTGTTGCTAGATGTAAAATGTGTAGTTCAAATACTGGGCTTTGCAGCGTTGTAGTGAAAGAAAAATAAGAAATTGTAAAAAAATACTTTCTAAGCTTGTATTTTTTAATATTTGGCTTTTTACTCAGGGGTGCCAATGATTAGTGCAGTGCCAGCATTATTGCAGTTTACCCTACCTAACATAGAAATACTTTTCCCTTCACTTAGCTATAAATCTGCGTAATTCAAAATTGTTTAAATCCACATCTCCTAGGAGTTTCAAATGCCCTGAGAAGCTAATCTAGGTTTAAAAAATATAACAAATAATGCAACCCAATACATTGCAGGTTGCGTGAATATGTTTCTAACACAATAGCTTTTTATTTTGTTGCAGTGCAAACAGTGCGGAAAATCCTTCAAACGTTCGAGCACTCTCAGCACCCACCTTCTGATCCATTCTGACACCAGACCGTATCCCTGCCAATACTGCGGCAAGAGGTTTCATCAGAAGTCGGACATGAAGAAACATACGTACATTCATACCGGTGAGTTTGAGAATAATTAAATTATTGAATTGCATAAAAAGCCGTACCTTGTGTAGGTACCTACTAGAAAATATCGTTAGAGGAGAACTATCGATAGAATTCTCCCGCGGAGAATAGGATTATCGTGTGGAGGGTGGTGAAAACTTCCTTCAGAGTTTGCGAATCCAAAAGCGTAACTAACTTTGTAATTGAAGAAACTTTGACGGTTGTTTTCAAATTATTTATGCGACCGTCTCGTTTCTAATACGCTCGTTCACTTGCTGTATTATTCAAGCTAGGCATTGTTGTCGTGCGATCGTCGGCGTCGAAAGCTTTGAATATACCTACATTCTACCGTTGGATATATGCTCGGACCGTGAACGTCAGGCATTCTCAAGTTCTGCAACTCCACAAGTTCTCCACTGTCACGTTTCATGCCACGCTTCACCCTAGAATTTACAATGAAATGACAGCTTTTTTGGATCGACCTGTGTTACTATCAATCGGTTCTCATTCAACGAACGAAGAAAAGTTATCGTCCGCGAAATAAAAGATTTACCGGGGGTCGTACGTGACATGCACGATTCCTCGGTATAACTACGTGTATAGTAGGGTTGGGACTATTTGTCCAATTTTTCGGTATTCGAATATTCGAATACTTCAGTTGCTCAATTATTTGGTGAATATAATTCGAATATCCAAGTATCCAAATACTATTCGAATATTTAAGTATTCGAATACTGATGTATTCGATAATTATGGTGTGAATTATAAATCAACTGCTTTAGGTTCATTTTTTTACAAGCTTTTATTTAGTTTCAGTTGTGAGTTCGTTACTTTGTCAGGGTGAAATATTGTAAGTTAATTTTGACCCTCTTCAACATCTCCAATCGACTTGAAACTTTACACACATACTTACATAGTTCCGATGACAACACAATATTTTCACTAAAAAGCATGAAATACTGTATAGTAAATTTTTTTTTAAACACACTTTTAATAAAATGTACTAAGAAGGAACGAATAATTTTGATACCGGCCTAGATGACTGCCTGAGAAGAATTCCCTCATATGACTGCAAATAAACGCGTGATTCATAAATCGATACATCAGTATTCGAATAGCATTCGAATACTTAATTATTCGAATAATAGCATTCGAATACTCAAATATTCGATGTTTATTCGTAGCATTCGAATACTTGTAAAATATTCAAATATTAAATTATTCGAATAGCCCCAGCCCTAGTGTATAGCAATACCAAAAAGCCTGATGTCATAGCTCATCCTATAGATCGCGCCTTTTTGATCGGCGCAGGGTGTGTATGTTTACGTGCACTATATAGTATAATACGACGCATCCTCAGCAGGGTGCATCCACCCCAGATGTAGGGTGCTCGTCACTCCCACATTTAATATGTACTTACATATGTGTGTGTGCGTATGTATCGTGGACACCCGATGATTGTCATATGCTTGTGAATCACGCATGGATCGCATAATTTAGTCCTCGCAATATATTATTACTTCTGTTACCGTCAAATATTCGGATTCGTAAGGACGTAGGGGAGACCGGTGCTGATTGTGACATTTTTCAATTTTTTATTTTTAATTTGTTTTTGCATTCCATATTCAATAGTATCAATGACTCTCGCTTAAAGTACGTATTTTCCTCTACCGATGACCGCTATCGCATGTAATTAAACGAAAACTATGACTTTGAAAAAAGCTATTTTGAAGGTCCAGACATGTTGTATCAATAGGGGAACGTGGGGCAAGACGGCCTAGCGGGGTAAGATGGGAAAGCATTGCTTATAAAAAATGGAAGGCACTGCAGAAGGCCTGCACAAGGAGCTGTTTTCGGCGCCTAGTGTAGTGTACTGCAGTAGTGTACGTGCATTTGGTATGATTTGAACCCAGCCACATATACTTACGCTACGAGCCGATGAGCATGCACGTACACTACTGCAGTTCTCTTCACCGATTCTAACCTTAGCAACGGGACAGGCGGGTTGCTCGCCGCTAGGCGCCGAAAACAGCTCCTTGTGCAGCCCTGCACTACAGTATACACGGCAACATATCAAAGAGTTCGGTGCAAAAGAACATCGGTCTGAAAAAAGCAGCGTTAAAGATCACGCGCGTCACGAGTTATGACGAGAAATTACATTTTTCTAATAAAGATACAATTATCTATGAAGTTTGTAATAGTGTCAGTTTATTTATGTGTATATTCTTTAACTAAAGGCGTGAAGTTAATTTTCCGTATTTGTTACTTTTTTTATAAATTTAGAATTTTGACTAAGAAATTATTAAGGCGTTTTTACAAGAAAACATGTGAAGTATTAAATACGTATTGGGGCAAGACGGAATCGGGTGGGTGAGGCAAGATGGCATATCGAAACCTTGTCATCGGAAAACCAAAACTTCTTTACATAATAACTCGCAAACAGTAACTTCATCTACTCCAGTAACAGTATGCCGCAATTTAAATTATTTTTTCTTCAATGTTTCACCAAGAGACACTATGCCCATCCTCAAGATACAGACCAACAAAACAGATACAGAGAAAAAGGTAAATTCTAAAATACGAAAAAGGACTCCAGGAAAATTAAGAATACCGCCAATTAATAAAGGAAATATAATTTCCTCACTTTCAAATTTGTTTCTGTATGATTTCTTCGTGTTTCATCTTGCTCCTACAACAGTCCCATCTTACCCCGTATGCGGGTTGAGTTGAGTTACATACGAAGAAGATGTTTATTAAAGTTTTTGGTTCCTGTGACCTGATTTTTGTTGCTTAAATTTGGAGACGAATATATATTGATTCTAAAAATGCTGTAATAAATGTTACATACACAATATACTTGATTTTGTTTACGTTTCTTCTTAGCGCTACCGTCTTGCCGCGCATTCCCCTATGCTCCGAGTAGGGGCAAGTTGTTACAGGATTAAATTTTACGAAAAGAGGCTTATTATGAATAATATAATTATATTTTCTTGGTCAAAAATAAATTTATTAACGGATTACACTAAATATACAAGAAAACATTATGAATAATCTATTTTAAAAGTAACAGAAAACTACTGAAGTGAATTGTACTAAAAAAGGTGATGATCGTCGTCCGTTTCATACGGGGGCTCACAATCAATGCACACATAAAAGCTTTTGCACACTTCTCATGTGCCCACTTTTTGCACTCTATGCACTGAATCCACTTTCTGAAGTGTTTCTTCAATCCGAAATAGGAGAGAGACAGCGCAAGCAAACGTATTCTTCGTCTCCGGAGGAAGATTGTCTAATATTTACGGTGGTTTTATTTCTCATCTGCCTTTTCTTTATTGTTTGTTTTTGTAATTTTTAGTCATCAGTCCTCATTTTTAAAGCTGTTTAATAAAATCGTCATCAGAAAGCCACTATAGTGGTGTTCCGGCTCCAAAAAATCATTTAACGGAAAGCTGCTACAGTGGCTCGTGGTAACTAAAGAGTTAAATTAATAAATTAATTACTAAATACAATGTAACAACATGCCCCTTGTCTTGTGTAACAACCTGCCCCTGTCACATCTAGCCCTGGTCTCCTCTACGTATGAGAACAAAATCGAGTTAGTGGTGCACTACTGACCGAAAATATAACTACCTATAGAGGACCGGTGATGCAGCATGGCATAGGGTTATTCCTTGTGTATAAATAAATCGAAAATTTAGAATAAAATATTTTTATACATATGTTGGCTTCGGTTTTGGGAACATCGACTTTGAATACTCGTATCGTACGCGCGCTACTGACTAAAAATGAAGTAAATACGGTACGACTGCAAATGATATGAATCCTTTGTGTATAAATACGCCGAATTTGTAAAATAATTTTCTTCCAATGGAACTTCATTTCTGACAAAATCGATTTGAAGTCGAAATCGATTTTTAGCCAAGTGCACACTTATTCGATAGATCTTCGAGCTCCATTTTCTTCAAAACAAAGGCTCATTCGCAAAACAGTTAAACTTTGATAAATTCTGCTGGCTTTTATTTTCCAAACTTGATTGTCCAGAAAACAGAGATACATATATAAGTATTTTATTCTACATATAATTTCGATTTATATTTGCAGAGGGTCTCCCGCGTCACGCGACCTTACCTATCCTGTATAGTAGCAGTTAGTTAGTTCAACATTAACAAAGCAAAACGCTAGAATCGTTTTCGAAAAGATTACACAACTCTGTTACACGCAGATCTCTTGGAATTTCTGCGACGATAAAACGAAGGAATGAGAAAAAACGATCGAATGAGGTTTTAATTATTTCTATTTGGTAGCATCCTGAACCGAAAAAGAACAAAATCAGCATAAGAAAATCAGATTAATATTAATTTTCATTCGAACAAGCCACAAGCGTTCCTCAGGAGCGCCGAATATATTGATGGATTATTGGCGTAGCTTCAGATGCTAGATATACGCAGACGTACATATATACCACGTATCGTAGCTAGTCACGCAAACTTGGGTATATTTTCCCCCTGTAGATCGACGTGAATCTATCTAAAATATCTTCAAGCTTGCGTAACATCAAATCGCGTTGTTGAAGAAAAGAAACTCGATAGGTTACTTTTTTATCGAAATTTTTTAATGTCAAGTAGTAGTTTACAAGAATATAACTGTAGTTTACAAGAATATAACTGTCGCTGTGAGATAATTCTTAGATTTTTTTATAGAACGTCAAAGCGAATTTAAATTACTTGTGTGTGAATACTGGGGCTGGGACTATTCGAATATTTTACAAGTATTCGAATGCTATGAACAAACTTCGAATATTAGACTATTCGAATGCTACGAACAAACTTCGAATATTTGAGTATTCGAATGTTATTATTCGAATATTTAAGTATTCGAATACTATTCGATCGGCTTGAAACTTTGCACACATACGTAGTTCTGATGACAATATAATATTTTCACGCGTTCATTTTTAGTCATCTGGGCCGGTATCAAAATTATTGGTTCCTTTTTAGTACATTTTAATAAAAGCTTGGTTTTTAAAAAAAATTACTATAGGGTCATTCCACGCGAAGTCGGACACTTTTCGGAGTAACATTTCGAATTTTTGTGCAACTTGGATATGTTGTAGTCTTTAGGGATATATAAACATATCTCGAAGGATTTTTCAAAATGTCAAAAATTGTGGATGTTACAGCTCTTTGAAATATAGTGTTTACTTTTTTTCCAGAAATTGTAACTGTTGAACTAACAAACTGATAAAAATGACCTTTCGGGTGCTTACAGTGGAGATATAAGAGTGCTTAATAAAAATTATTTCACTTAATAAAAACGAATATTTGACCATTTATTTAGCAAATTATTCTTAACAAATGCAATTTTATAATTGATTGATTGCCTTCAGGCACCTTTTTAAAAATTTGGAAAAAATAGGAGTAAAAATAGGAGCAAACTCTCCTTGCCTGTAACAGGTACCTATGAATATGTCATAATGATGTTTCTAACACTGTAATGGAAATATTTTTTGCATCAGTCGAATATTAAACGCGTTATCACTTATGCCTCTCTTACTATTAGCAGGGGAAAGTGAGGCAAAACGGAATACCTATCTTTGGAGTGTGATAACAAAAAATTCGAAGGGAAAAAAAAAAATTGGACTTTGCTAACAGTCTTAAATAGACCTTAGAGTTAGACTATAAAAAAATCGAAGACTTTCTGAAGATAAATATTTGGCAACGAAGGAAAATTAGATTTTCCAGAGGTACTGATATAATCACTTTGCTCAAGGAGTGGAGTATAAGTACAAAATTTTTATTTTTATCATTTTAAAAGTATTAGTTTATGTAAAATAACTATAAACATATACTTAACTATTATAGATAGCATATACAGATAACATAAATCTGCAAAAAGAACTATAAATTAATAAATTGCACGAAAGAATAAATACGTAGTTACTAAGAGACATTTCCATTATTTCCTATAGGTACATAGTAGATTCAGTTTTACCCCACACCAAAGTGTTCCGTTTTGCCCCACATGCGACACTTCAACGTGAGATAAAGAACCGGATAAAACGGCAAAGTCAGTGTACGGACTGTAGAACCGACTGCTGTATTTACTGTTATGAATTTTCTAAATACAAGTTTTTAACAAATGGGCGAACCTCCAACACAATATGGAAATTTCAACACCGGAAATATTTTCCACTTACAAAAAAATTATGTGTGTAAGGATCTATGGTCGATCACAAACTGTTGTGAGGGCCGTTCGGTTCTATGTCACACGATAACAACTCATTCGCAGCTCTTATTTAACGGAAACATTAATGTTCCGTTTTGCCCCAATTTCCCCTACAAGGAAAACATTACTGTCAAATATTTATTACAAAATAATTGTGTAGTTCACTATCTTGGCTAAAATAAATTGGATCCGAATCATATTATCAATCTTTGCTATGAAAATTGTGTGTAGGTACTACGTAAATTTTAGACTGATGCAATAAATACTTCCAGTACTGTGCAAGTAGAATTACAAAACTAAAGGCAGAAGGATTCACCGATAAATAAATAAACAATTTATTCAAAAACTATTATTAGTGAAGAGATGATTTTTTGTTTTAATTCACTAGCCATACCTATGTGTTAAAAATGGTAAATGGTAAAAGAAAGGAAGCAAAAGAGGAGGGAAGTGACATCAGAAGGTATTTTTATTTTTTTACGAGTTAACTCGTCTGCGCCAGTTAACAGGTTAATCGTGACAGCAAAACTGTTAAGGCCTCCTAAAACATTTATACCATCTTTGAAAAATGTTATATCTTGTCGAAGCAACAACACAATAATAGCTTTATGTGCTTCAAAAAGGGAAATTTTAACATACATGACAAAATTAACGAAAAGCACCAGAATGCAGGCAAGAAGTTGTAAATAATGATGGAGAATATGTAATTGACTGATTTATATTAAACGCTGTTGAATAATATAAAGTTCACAAATACATTAAGTTTGCACATACATAGAAAGTCATACGAGCTTATTAGACAGCTCAATATAAATCGAACGCTGCATGGATAAAAATAAAAAGTGCATTATATGTAAAGCGAAATCTGATATCGCGACAGCACGTTTTAGGGACGATTTAATCGAGGTCTCGTGTAGAAACGACCGGAAAGAGAGTACGACTGATGGGAAACAGAGTGTTTGCCATGGTCTAAGGGAGTTTCCGGTTCGACACGTGCCCACCACGAGACTCGTGTCCTTTTCTAATTAGCACAAGTATTGTAAGGGCTGAATGTATGTATGTTCCCCCTTTTATCCAGCCGTGTAAACGTTTCTGGCCGCTGTGCTTCAGACCACTAAACTAATGCAAATTTAATCGTCCTTCGCCACGATTTCTTTCTATCGATTGCTTATTCTTCTTGAACGAGGCAAAGGGCGAATATAATTGAATTAAGTATATTGACCGACTAGGAGTACGATTTTGCCACGCAAAGATTGTGGTCGTTAATTAGAAGGCTAAAATGTCGATAGTTTTATGCAAGAAAATCATAAGTCTTACAATATTATACTAGTGTCACAATAATCCCTTCAACATTGAAGTAGGTACTTATATTTTCCTGATATTTCAGTTTCATAATAAATGAATATTTAATAGTACACTAAATTCGTTTGTTTGAGTTTTACGGGAAAGAAAGCACACGAATACTGCAAATGATAAATAATTTTAACGAAATTATGTAATAAAGTTCACGAGCATTTAATACTTTATTGAATTCTTCGCATTATTACTTTGTTTATGTTTCACTTCGATATTCGTGCTTTAAAATTTTTCTGTGAACTCTTGTCTAGAAACGAAACTGGTTCGCGGAGTTCTCGGTTTAAACTACACATCGCATAATTAACTGCTAGATAAAATGTGCGATGAGTATTGCGTAATGGAAGTTTGTGGAAGTTTGTAGAATACACACACTTGCAGTTTTTCAAGTGTACGGCGAATTGCTAGCTAAACGCATACATACCTGCATATGTCCACCTTTTCAACGTGCCTCTACTTTTCGTCGTCGTGTCGATAAAAGCAACCTTGGCCGATAATTGTGCTTAATTACTAGATAATTACAGGACAACTAGTATCGAATTTTAATAGGTTGGCAAAAAGCAAAACGAAGCCAATGCGAGATCTAGTAAGCGATATAACGGGACTGCGATCAACTTCTAAAATGAGCGTTGCAAAAATATTTTTTGTCACATGTTGAACATTGTCACTTATCTTGTGGATTAATAGTGGTCAAGGCAAGTTTCTCGTTACATTCTCCTAGATATACTCTTTCTATGCATTGATGTAGGCTCACCCACTAACAATGACTCTATCAGCAGTAGGGCTGGGACTGTTTGTCGAATTTTTCGGTATTCGAATATTCGAATACTTCAGTTGCTCAGTTATTTGGCGAATATAATTCGAATATCTAAGTACCCAAATACTATTCGAATATTTAAGTATTCGAGTGCTGATGTATTCGAATAGTATGGTGTGAATTATAAATCAAGTTCCTTAGGTTCATTTTTTTACAAGTTTTTATTTAGTTTCAGTTGTGAGTTCGTTATTTTGTCAGAGTAAACTCTTGTAAGCTAATTTTGACCCACTTCAACATATCCGATCGACTTTGCAGACATACATAGTTCCGATGACAATACAATATTTTCACCAAAAAGCATGAAATACTTTATAGTATATTTTTTAAACAAAAAACAAGCTTTTTAAAGTGTACTAAAAAGGAATTAATAATTTTGATACCGGCCCAGATGACTACCTGAGAAGAATTCCCGCATATGACTAAAAATAAACGCGTAAAAATATTGTATTGTCATCGGAATTACGTAGGTATGTATGCAGAGTTTCAAGCCGATCGAATAGTATTCGAATACTTCAATATTCGAATAGTATTCGAATACTTCAATATTCGAATAGTATTCGCATACTTCAATATTTGAATAATAACATTCGAATACTCAAATATTCGAATAATAACATTCGAATACTCAAATATTCGAAGTTTATTCGTAGCATTCGAATACTTGTAAAATATTCGAATATTAAATCATTCGAGTAGTCCCAGCCCTAGTCAGCAGTGAACTACGAACGTTTCAGACGTTAAGAAGTTTAAGAATGCACGAAGAAAATTATTTCTAACTGTTTGTTTGTATTGGGATGTCAAACGAGCATAAATTCTGTACCTATACGCAATTCTGTCTATTATCACTGCATTTGTTATATTTATTCAACTTAGGTCAACGGTAATCTTTTTCTAATAATTATTTTCATGTATCTGTGTTGCATGTTTATTCCTGAGACAGTTTAACTGACAAATTAGCATAACTCACTAATTGATGTTGGTCTAGCGATTTCATACCACATAGGTACGTGCGATAACACTTTCGATGCGTTGCGCTACTTAGGAATTTGTACAATTAGTCATGGCATTTAAGGTGTCTTCGTAGTGCGACAGCAGAAAAAAAACTTAATTTTTTGGAAATTAAACAAAGAAACAAGTATTGCACGTATCGTTTTGCACGTTTGTAGCTTCATTCTATCACCTTCGAAAATTATAAAAAAAAATTGTAAGTATAAATATATATTTATAGCGGAATGGGAGCATCGCACAGTGGTTTGAAATCCTAGAAACATGGCGAAAACCCAAAAAATTAAAATTAGTAAATTGGATGTATTTTGTCATAAATGGATAGTAGAATATATGCCACAACTGTTTTATGTGTTATTCTTTTATTTTATAACTTTGCCCATATTTCATTATTATTTACATTTACTTTTACACATTTAATGTGAGTTTTTAAGTGTTATATTTATTGCATATGATGAATTTGGAAAATGATACTAACCAAGCTGAATAGGTAAACAACAAAATACCTCAAAAGTCATTTTTATATTTCGTGGCTGCTGATAACGCTGGAGTGAAATTCAACTTCTGTAGGTTGTTAGAATTTTTGGTTAGTTCCGAACACTTCGCAGTGTAATTTTTTGTGGGGTTATAATAGGTAAACATCGGACTTTAATAATCCAAGAAGGAAATTTGCCACTGTTTGCCACTTTCAGCGATATTACATTTTTTCTTTGCGTTGGTTTTGCTTAGGTTCTGGCTACAGAATGCGGCATTTAAATGGGAGCACCTAAATATCTGCGTTATTAGTGGTCGTATGAGAAAGCTCCAGAGGATAAAATTGTACTGATTGGAAGAGTACGTGCAATGGCAGATGATTTTTTTTTGAAAATCATTTATTTATAAGATTTCAAGGTCAGCGTTGTCTTCCTAAATTTTAATACATGGACCCGAAATAGTGACCCATGCTCTCTTAGGGTAAATCCGGGAGACGCAGTCGACTTAATATAAAATGCCTATTAAAACTAATACAGATATTACTTATTTTATCAGAACAAACCTAATATAGATATTTGCTTTAAGACAATATTTACTGTAAATCGGGTTGAAAACTGAAGTCATGACATCTGACCCCCTCTCCCGAGGTGCCGGTAGAGATGGTTTTCGTCGTTGGCAGAGACCAGTCACATAATTATTCATGGAAAAATAACAAAGAAGAAAGCAAAATTATTTATGAGTGAATACAACTACAGATTCATTGATATTTAATTTGTTTACGCTAAACAATTAAAGAACACATCAAAGATAAAGCGAACTACCTGCCGGCGATTAGCAAGGCAAATGAATACAAAAGTGAATAAATAAAATAAATAAACATAAATAATAATAAAATAATGATAAAAAATAAAAATATAAATAAAAATAATAAAAAAATCATAATTCGACCATCTCTCCTTTCTGCAGCGAGAGATGGTCTTCTCGTTAGATTTGAGAGGAACAGTTAATATGGCTAAATACTTCGGCTGCATTGTCCCTCAATATCTCTACTATCTTATTATTCCCAAACATTAAACGAAAATAAACTTCGAAGTATATTTTAAATACGATTCTGTACACCGTTGTTTGACAAAAGAGGTTAAATGTAACCTCAGTTTTATTTTTATAGCCTATAAATCGAGAAAAACACAGAAGGAACCGAAGTGACGCTATTCATTCAATTGTTTGGCTTCTAGAGAAGTAATTGGTTTGCACTTTAACGCGTTTTTACACATAGAGTCCGAAATATAGCGACTCGACCAACTCTCCGGCCCGACCACGTCTCCCGGATTTACCCTACCAATTGAACAACTCAGTGTGGAGGCACAGGAGGCTAGGAATAAAGATTTTAAGATATGCCAAAGGAATTTTACACGAAAATCATCCCGTTCAAACACCAATGAAGATATATTAAATTATTTACTCTTAACTTCTGTCCCAATAATTTCAAATCTTCGGCCACTACCCAGAAAAAATTTGAAATCTCCTAGCGGAGTTATGGAAATGCTGGAATTCCCACATGCAATTTGATAATTTCTCAAATAAAAACACATAACGGTTGTACATATATAATGATGAATATTAATTTATAAAATTATTCAACATATTTTTAATAATTAATAAATAATTTTAATAATTTAATATAATTTTTGTCTTAAGTTTTTTAATATTTTACAATGATTCATATTGAACACTGATTACAATAATTTTTTTTAAAATTACAATAAGGAATTAGCGACATGTTTTTATGATTTCAAACCAGTGGTCATTTTTTCAAATGGAACCCTATATTTTTTAATAAATAAATCGACCCACCTTGATATTCCCTGATATTTTTTTTTTGCCATTTTGACTTCAGATTCGTACTTAGCGACCTCGAAAATTCTAGAATACCAAGTCTAGACGAAATCTGGTGTTCTTTGGTATACACGTTCGCCATATTGGATCCGACATTTTGTTTCTTGCAGTTTTGATTTCAGATTCGTACTCAGTGATCTCGAAAACCTCAGTATACACATTTGTATAAATATCAAAGATCACCTTAAAAAAATTATATCAATTTTAGCAAAAAAAATTATGGTTTTGTGGACCGAATATTTGCAAAATTCTAGTCCGAAGTGGATCTTTTGGTTTTTTGGCAAACAGATCTGACGCCCGGCAGGATATTGGTCTTTTGACGATCCTCCTATTCCGCTATAAATGGATATTTTTACATACAATTTTTTTGGACATTAAAGGTGATAGAATAAAGCTACAATCATGCAAAATGATGCGTGCAATACTTGATTCTTTTTTTAATTTCCAAAAAATCAAGTTTTTTCAACCCTCACACTAGGAAGAGCCCTTAGTGAAAAAATATAGTAGAACATGATAGGTACCTAAATTAACGGCATTATAAATTTCGATGAATTACTTAACTCTGCTTATATGCGAGTTAATTTACCCAGTCAATACCTAACTGTCACGTTGTTACCGATAAATAAAGTATGTACCTATACCTAATTCATTTGTGATAGATAACATAGGATTGTAGTTTCTCGTAAGTTGGAACCGAGGGACAGAGCACTACTACAGAATCAATTGGAAAAATAAGTATAAATTCATTCTGGATACTATTTACGCACAGGTTGTAAATTTTTTGTCGTAGTTTCTTATGGTGAAATCTGGTGGCATAGATCATTCCTATGGGAGATATATCACACCTCATTGTCACTAGCATGCGTAGTACTGCCCATATTTTTTTTTTACGTCTAGAATCAGATACATGAAATTTTATGGTCGTTTACACATATAGGTATATGAGTTCTTGTTATTTTTTCCATAAAACAATTTAATAATGCTATGAAATTTAAATTTGAGCTTACAATCTTTTTCCACACTAGGATCGGATCGTTCTTCCTCCTTTCTGTACATACTTAGGTAAATACAGACAGAGTCGTTTTTCGTTATACTTTTTTTTTCCTTCCATTATTTAACGTCGCATCAACCGCTAGTGTGGGTTATTAGCGACTTAGGGTCTGGCCTACAGTTGGTTGTACAGTTTGGTAAGTTTCAGATAATCTAATAGTCGTTGTATAGCTCCTTCGTCGTTTAAGTTGTCGTTTAGGGTGGGCCTCAAGTTGTAGTTTTGTCTATAAGGGTAGTATTTCGTGCAGTGTAGGATGATGTGTTCCACTGACAGTTGTACTTTGCATAGATCGCAGGATGGAGGTTCTTCTCTGTCGAGGAGGTACCGGTGCGTGAGTTTTGTGTGTCCAATCGTGATTCTTGAAATTACAACCTGATCGTGTCTTGATAGCGAACGTGATATGCTTTTCTCGAAGAAGTCCTCTTTAATTGCTGTCAGTCGTGGCTTTGTTGTGGAATTCCATTCTTCATTCCATTTTTCTTTTATTTTTTCCTTTAGACATGCAAGTAAATTTTCCGCTGGGACGTTGGTGTTACGGTCAGAGATTGGTGAGTCGGCTACTTCTCTAGCCGCTCTATCTGTTCTTTCGTTCCCCTCAATACCTGTATGGGCAGGGACCCAGATTACTGTGATCGAGTTGTTCCTATGGGTTGCCTCGGCATAGGCTTTTTGGCATTCTTGAATAGTGGAGTCGTTTGTCCATTGGTTTTGGATTGCTTGAATGGCGTTAGCAGAGTCACAGAAAATAGCAAAGGATTTATTTCGTTCGCCGGCTATTGTTTGGATAGCATGTGATATCGCACTTCGTTCACAGAAAAGGATAGAAGCTTCTTGGTGGAGTTTCACTTTTGTGGTTGATTGTCCAGATGTGAAAGCATAACCAGTGCCATTTGGTGTTTTAGATCCATCTGTGTATATGTGTAAGTGATTGGTGTATGTCTCTTCTAGTTCTCGGAATAAGGTTTTAAAAAAGCTAGGATTGGTGTCCTTTTTGTTACGCTAGAGTAGTGTAGTATTGGATTCTATTTTTGGAATGGTCCAAGGAGGGATGCTATGGATTGTTTTCCTTGTTGTAGGCTGAATTTCCATTTCAAGTTCTCTTTCATAGGTGTGTATCCTGCAGTAAAAAGGGGGCGGGACTCTTTTTTTTTGTCTGTGGTTGGTTGGTGTTTTTCTTTTTGAAGATGCTCTGAAATACAGGGTTCTGGGGAAGGGCAGATGATTTGGTTACGAATTTTATGCTTAGGTATTTCCTTCGTACTCTTAGCGGCGGTTCAGCTGCCTCGCTGAGGATGCCATTAATTGGGCTTGACCGGAACGCACCTACTGTTATCCTGAGGGCGTTATTGTGTAGGGTGTCTAGCTTCTTTAGTACGCTGGAACTGGCAGAATTGTAAACTATTGATCCGTAGTCTAATTTTGATCTAATTATTGCCCTATAAGTTAGTAGTAGGGTGTTTAGATTTGAGCCCCAATTATTTGCTGTTATTGTTCTTAGTATGTTGAGGCGTTGGTTACCGTGGATTCTGAGTTGGTCTATGTGAGGCTTCCACGATAGACGTGTGTCAAAGGTTAGTCGTAGTAGTTTGATTGTAGTTGATTCCTTTAGTTCTTGGTTGTTAAGGCTCAGTTTTATGCTTATAGGTTGCTGGCTCCTGTTAAAGGTAATTATTTCTGATTTGAGGCTCGAGAATTTGAATCCGGTGTTCTGTGACCATTTTTGTAACTTGTTTAGTATTTCTTGTAAGTGTTTCTGTGTTGTGCGGGGGTTCTTTCCTTTGCATGTTATAGTTAGGTCATCGGCAAACAGTAGTCCCTTGGCTGGGTTGGTCACGTTACTCAGCACATCATTTATGGCAATGAGAAATAAGGGTACACTTAGAACAGAGCCCTGTGGTACACCGTTTTCAATTATTTTTGTGGATGAGATAGTATTGTTGGCTCTGACTTTAATAACTCTTGATTGTAAGAAGTTGTTAATGAACTTATGGATGTTCCCTTTGAGTCCGTGGTTCGTTAAAACTGTTAGTCTTCGGTTTCTCCAAACCATATCATAGGTTTTTTCTATGTCAAGGCATACAGCAGTCAGATGTTGTTGATTGATAAAGGCTTCGCATATATTGGTCTCCAGATTGATTAGATGGTCGTGAGTAGAGTGGAACTGTCGAAAACCACTCTGAAATTTGGAGATTAGTTGGTGTTTTTCTAAATACCATCGAAGTCTATAATTAATAATTTTCTCCATTAATTTGCACATTGTATTTGTTAGAGCAATCGGGCGATAGCTGTTTGGATCAGTTGCATTTTTGCCTGTATGGAAATAACTGTAGCCTCCTTCCATGCATCAGGGAATACATTGTGCATCCAGATGCAGTTAAATATTGAAAGTGTATAGTCAAGGGCCTCTGGTGGTAGATTAGATAGGAAGATATTTGGGATTCCGTCAGGTCCAGGGCTGGTGTTCCTGCATTTAGTAAGGAAGTATTTTAATTAATCGGCTTGAAGAGGCATATTTAGAGCAGATATATTGGGTGTTGCCTGGTTTGTGTCTGGGGGATTGGATGGTTCAGATTCGGTCTTCCTTTTGAGGTCCTGGAATTCCTTTGTGTAGTTTTTATTGCTAGAATTGTTTTGAAATGTTGTTGCTAGCATTTCCGATTTTTCATATGGGTCTGTGGTAAGCGAGTTGTCCTCTCTCGTTAAGGCGGGTATAGCGTATTGAGGATTTGAGCATTTGATTGCCCTTATTTTTTTCCAAATTGTTGTGTTTGGAGTGTAGGAGTTTAAGGGTGAGAGGTATTCTATCCATGATTGTCTTTTGTTATATTTTATGATTTATAGGGCTATAGCCCTATACTTTTTGAAATTGATGAGATTATCGAGGGTGTTGTGCTTTTTGTATCTGTTAGAGGCATGCTTGGAGTTTTGGTTGGCTTGTTGGCATTGTTCATTTCACCATGGATTGTGCTTAGCTTTAGGATTGGTAGGGTTTTTTGTTTTTGGAATAGCTGCGTCAGCAGCTTTTATAATAATATCTATAAGGTTTTGTATTGTTGAGTTGATTTGATCGGGTATTATCGGGTTTGAATCTGTGAGCTGGAGGAGTGCGTTTGATATTGATTCACGGAATGTCATCCAGTTAGCTTCTTGGAATTTCCATCGTGGGGGTTTGTGGGTTATGGTGTTGGAGCCTAGATGGTATGTTATCTTGATTGGGAAGTGATCGCTGTTGTATAAGTCATCTTCTGCATTCCACGTGATACTTTGAGCAATTGAAGGGTTACAGAGCGATAGATCTATTGCACTAAAGCGACCAGATGCTGTGCTGAAATGGGTGAGGTCGTTGGAGTTTAGTAGATTTAGATTAGTAAAATTTATCACTTTCTGCATGGTAGCTCCACGCGTATCGGTTTTGTATGATCCCCACAGAAGGTTGTGGCTGTTGAAGTCACCAAGGATGATGTACGATTTCGGTACTTAGTTTATTAGATGGGTGATTTCGGTTTCGTCTAGTTGTTGGCTGTTTGGTATGTAGATATTGCATATGTGTAGATTGGTAGGAGATGTTATTTTAGTGACTATGGCTTCTAGGCTGAATGAGATCTTAATTTCTTGGCTGTGGATGGTATTTTTTATGTATGTGGCTACCCCTCCGCTTGCATGGTTGGTGATACGATTTTTGAAGAAACTGTTATAGTTTTTCATCTTGCCGGAGTTGAGGTTTTTGAAATTGGTGTTAAGATTATTTCTGGTTGTAGTTTGTTAGTGAGTAGTTGTAAGTGTTCTAAACGACTGAAGAAGCCGTTTAAGTTCCACTGAATTATTTGGAGTGTCATTGTTGTGATTGATTTATGTTAGGAATAATCTATTGCTTGTTTGGTTGGTTTCTTGGTTTATGTTAATTGCGAGGTTGGATGAGGTTTGTTCAACATTTTGTCATGGGGTGTCGAGATTGGAAGGTTATTGTTGACATTATCGTCCCTTCCAGAGATTTTTGTTTGGAGTTTGTTAATAATTCTACTAAACCTATTTTTAATGCTCCTTTCTAATAAAAAGGGATAGATATTTCTCATCATAGTGACAAGGTCGTTGGTGTTGTTAGTGTATTCATTGGCTATTTCACCTGGGTTGGCTGAACCAAAAGCGTTTTCCAAAAACGATTTGAACTGTATGTAACGAAAGTATACTTCCGTTAATTTGAATATTGCCGCGCCGGGAGATAGACATAGTCATTACGTGATAGAGCACATGTGGAAAATATAGAAAGGTAAAATCCAAGAATAAGAAAGATATTGTAATCAGATCGATTAGGATAAATAGAGAAGCGATAATTGTAAACTGTAATTGTCGTTTCTTTGTTTACAGGTAAGAGTGTAAATAATGTAAATAATTGGTGTAAAATAGCGAATAAAACTTTAAACTTTGTTTACAGAGAAACATATTTCAGTTCAATTATTCATCGCTAGCCATAATAATAATAACGGACCTATAAAACGACAATATATAGTATATAGTTGATTGAATAACTTTTGGGATTGTTTTCAATTTCCTGTTTTGCCGGCGCCAGTAGTTCGTCTATTGTTTTTGCTAAGTTGTCGTTTGACTTGCTGCGTTTAACTTTCTTTTTAATTTTGAGGTGATTCTTATTTCCATTACTGTCTATGTATTGCTGTTCTGTTTTGGCCTTATCATCATCACTTTCATCCGTATCTAAGCATGGTGTATTGGGTGTTGATATCTCAATGGGGATTGAGTTAGTTACAGATGACAGGGGTCTCTTTTTTGACACTGGTGTTAAGTCGATCCATTAAACTATTTGGTGAGTTTTCGATGATGGTATGATGAGTTAGCGTAGCGAGGTTGTTTTCATTTTCCCTGAATGGGCATTGCGTTAGAAGTTCCATATCTTCAATGACTAGAGATGTTTTGTTATTTGGGCAGTGGTTTGCAGTATGGCCTGCCTTATTGCATATAAAGCACATAATTGAGTCCGTAGATGGATATATCCAATATTTGGTGTCCTCGTACTGGATTTGTATTGCTTCAGGTAACAGATGTAGATCCTCTGGGTTAATATACACCTGCCTTCTAAAGCTCAGGATATGGGAAAAACCTGGATCTGATATGCCAGCTTTTAGGAACAGGATTTTAGATACAATTCTTATGTTGAGTTGTTTGAATTGTTCTTCTATTATTGCGTGGGGAATAATTGGACATACGTTAGACAGCACAATTCTTTTCTGCTTCGCCATTAATGGTCTTAATTCTAGTTGGTTTCCATTGACTGTAATTTGTTTGTATGTATCGGTTAGTTTGTCCGCCACTTCTTTTGTAGACATGTTCATACATATGCGTTTATTTGAAATTCTGGAGACAAATCTAATATCATTTGGGCTTGCTAGATTACCCACTGCTTTTACATATTCTCCAATAGTAATTCCCTCTAATGAGTCCATGACAATTGCTTGTTCTTTTGTGGGGAATGAGTTATTTGAAGTTACGTGAGCGTATGACTTTTTGTTTAGGTTAAGAGGGGTAGATGCTTGGGTTGGTTGATCCATTTCGGTTTGTTTGATTCGTTTGTGGGAAAGAGAAACTATAAATTTGAGACCTCTGTACTCAGAAGTCTACAAATTTGGGCAATGAGAAGAGACACCCGTCCAAAAATGGGAACAAACACGTGGTCACTACACTACCAACAGATTTAGGTTATCTGAAACGCGTGTGTAACATTCGATCGTCGCGGCGTGACTCCTCGTTATACTTATATCCTTCTTTAATAAGATAATTACGTGGACCTTTGAATTTTCAATTGTACTACGAACATTCTTTTCGTTCTTGACGTACTTAAGGAGGTTCGATACCGGAGCAAAAATGATGAGAAATCTTTGAAAAGTATTTTAATCTAATGTTCAAAGTGTAGTCCATATTGTGTCAAAATTTACAGTCGATTGACCGCACGGTTTTTCAAAAAATGGAAATCAAAGTTGCGCTCTTACACACAGGCTGTTATGGGAGAAGCGATAAAATTTCTATGAAATGTTACACAGAGTCCATAAAAATGATAAAAAAGTTCAAAAAATGTTGCAATGAAAAGCTTAAATATTCCTGTAAAATTCTAAAGAAAGAAAATCGGACATGAAACGTACCGACTTATTAGATAATTGAATAAATAGACAGCAATGTGCTCGTATTTTTGGAACTGCCTGAAGGAACTGTTTGAAACGTGGCAATGCTGTATGCCGGGTAGGCATCTATACAATGTATACTTGTACAAAGCATACAGTAAAAATTGGTAAAAACACTACCAAGCTGTAAACATGTATTTAATAATTTGTTGCGAACCGGTACGAACGCGCAAAAGGGCGCCACACCATGAAATGAAAAGAGAAAAAAAGATGGATGCAAAGCGATGTTGCCGCATTTCACTCACATATTTTACGCTACTTTTAATAAAAATATTGGGTTTCTAGCTGCATTAAACATACTTTTTGTTGAATTGAATTCCAAAACACAATGTATAGTAATAATTTTGTTAGGAATAAACATGTAAATAACATTTTTGCCTACATAATTTTTTTTTATCTAAGATTGGTATCACTTCAGAGCTCCCATATACAGGATGATTCTGGAGCCATTTGACTCAACGAAATGCCGCCTGGCACCCCGTGGCCGAGGTCAGCTCCCCGTGGCTGAGGTCAACCCCCCGTGGCGAGGACAACCCCCCGCAATGCCTTACCGAATTTTAGGGCTTTCGAACCTCGAAGGGGTTGAAATACATTAAGAACTTGAGAAATGTCCAGGATTTCCGCAATTTCTCATCAGATCTTTGCGAAAACGACGTCAATCGATTCCTTATGTTTCGCCGATGAAACTAACACTAAGAACGACGCAATTCGGAGCATAATCAAAGAAATTAGGTGAAATTTTAATTTATTTAATTTCTCGCTAGCTTCGTTAAAAATAGACCGATTTACATGAAATTTGGTTTAATTTTCATCGGCGAAACGTAAGGGATACATCGGTATCACTTCCATATCGATATTGTAAACAATAAACAATTCAGTTTTTCTGAAACAGGTATGAATCCTCGGCCGGCCGTAGCGAATTAAGGTTGTTTAAGTCGTTTTCGCAAAGATCTGATGAGAAATTGCGGAAATCCTGGACATTTCTCAAGTTCTTAATATATTCCAATCCCTTCGAGGTTCGAAAGCCCTAAAATTCGGTTAGGCATTGCGGGGGGTTGTCCTCGCCACGGGGAGCTGACCTCGGCCACGGGGTGCCAGGCGGCATCTCTTTGAGTCCAGTGGCTCCAGGATCACCCTGTATAATGCCTATCCGAGTTATACAGGGTCATCCGTTAAAACTGCAACCTACGCGCGCGCGAACAGACGAAAATGGCAACACCGCCTCACGGACGCATTCCACTACAACCATGCATCGGCCCGGCGTTCGGAGGGTTGCCAGCGACCGCTGGGGAGCGGTGATGCCCGAGCTTTAAAAATTTTAAGATGGTCTCTTTCAAATTAACGTCACAAGGAGCTATTTGAAATTACCCGACCGGGGTTGAAGAATTTGGAGCCTTTTTCGTATAACTTTTGAATTATAAAAGATATCAGAATGCAATTTGCGCCGAAAAATGAGAAAAAATTATTCCCTCTTAATGATGGATAATTCAAAATATTTTACGTTTACTTAATTTTTCTTTTATCAATTTTTTAACCATAATTTGTTGTGAAAAGCTTTTGCAAATTGTTTATTTAATACCGTATTTGATGCTCTTTTTAAAAATGTTGATGTTGATAAACAATACGCTAGTTGTTTCTGTGTCATTATTTTCATAAATTGAGAAATTAAATTTTTATTGAATTATGTGTTCGTTCCGCAGACCTCAGAATCTATTGTTCTGGTTTTCTTTTTTATAATTTTATCCTTATATGCAGTGCATGCATAGATCAGACGTAAGGAGTAACTAATGGGACGTGTCTTTGATTGTAGCGGTGCTTGAATCTTTTTTCTAGAATTTTTGTATTTGAATGTTTAACCTTTTAGCTACTCAACGCCACGCATATACCGGCTTCCGTTAATGTCATTTTTTGGAACGATGCGTCATTATTATGGCTTTTACACGCAGGTGGCGAAAAATCTCTCCGTACAAGGGTATAGCGCCGCGGTCAATCCTGTTGTAGCTAAAAATTTTTAAATTAAGACGGGTGCGAGATCAGTTGACATTGTTTTCAAACCTCATTACAATAAGCCGGGGTGCGAGTGGTAAACCGATCATAAAAGCGGAGCGTGCGGCTCGCTTACCTGGGCCGGGAAATTCTGCACAGCTCTTTGCGGCGTTAATATGAAAGAGACCATCCTAAAATTTTCGAAGATGGGGCATCACTGCTACCCAGCGGTCGCTATTAACTAGAGTTCTTACTTTTTGACCCGTCGAGTACCCGGGTACCCGGACATTACCCGGGATAACTTCAAGCAATTGAATGTAGTATTGTCTGTGATTGTCTGTGGTATAGTCTGATGTTATCCAGATATGATCGAACAATACCATATTCAATGGCTTGAAGTTGTTTCGGGTAGACGGATACCCGACGGGTCAAAAAGTAAGAGCTCTACTATTAACCCTCCGAACGCTGGGCCGGTGCATGGTTGTAGTGGAATGTGTCCGTGAGGCGGTGTTGCCATTTTCGTTTGTTCGCGCGCGCGTAGGTTGCAGTTTTAACGGATGACCCTGTAGTGACTTAGGTGTGAAGTCCCTCAGCGGGGTCTTAACCGACACCCTGCTGGGTACTGGCCGCTAAACGTGCCCCCCTACTACCGCTTACAGGACTGTATTTAGAGAAGACCAGGACAAAACCGGGGCCCTAACAGATATTTCTGTTTTATTTTCTGTAAGGGCCCCGGTTTTGTTTTGGTCTTCTCTAAATACAGTCCTGTAAGAGGTATTAGGGGGGCACGTTTAGCGGCCAGTACCCAGCAGGGTGTCGATTAAATCCCCGCTGCGGGACTTCACACCTAAGTGACTATATCTCGGATAGGCACTATATAAGCATAGGCCGCCTGCCCCGCGAGTGAGGTAGCGAACCTCCTTAATGCATATCGTCATATACAGCTTTTGATTTTGTCTCTACTAGTTAATTACTTATATCAAATGCCAAGAAATGTAGAAGTACAGTATTGTGTCCTTATGTGCTCGATTTGGTGCACACGATGTGGGCTTTTCGCTATCCCCACCACTTCTGTCTCACTCTTGTTCGACGAAGGCGAGAGCGAGATGGAACGAGAGCGAGCGAAAGACACTAGAAGAGAGCGAGGGCGCTACGAGACAGACGACGCGTTGATGTTTTGTCTCGCTCCATCTTTCGGACGCCTGACACTTCGTTCTTTGGATGCGCGACGGACGTGCGCGATGGCCGCGAGCGCTTACAATGAGCACGGGAACCGCTTCGCAAATCGGCCCGGGTCAAGACTTTTTTGCGCCCTAGGCGAACTTGTCAAGTTGAGCCCTTTATTATAATACATTTATTTGCGATTATTTATAACTTTACTCTGCAAAATTAGGCAACTACTAGGGCGTAAGGTTGACAAAAGTCGCAAAACGGTCTTTTCATTGTTGGCATTGTTGAAAATAAATTTTTAAATGAAATACTACAAATTGTACTACAACGGTTTTAAACTACGAGTAAAAATTAAGGGTAAGGACATGAAGAAGCTCAATTAAATGTATTATAATAAATGGCGGAATTTGGCAAGCTCGCCTAGGGCGTAAAAAAGACTCATGCCGTGCCTGGCTTCGCGACCTGATCGTCGCGCGCATGCGTCGAGCAGTCACGATTCCATCTGAGCGCTCGCACCCGTCGCGCACTCAAAGCGTTCCATCTCGCTTCCCCCTTCGGCCAGAAAGGAGCGAGAAACGAACACTCGGAATTAGGGTTCTGTTCACGATACGGGCTCAACGCCGCACAGTGGAACGAGAATGCCCTATTTATTTGGACATCTGCCAAAATTTGAAGTGTCAAAATTCTGTTCTATAGCTTCATTAAATCTTTATTAAGTGTTCGTAGCATTAGAAAACACAAAGAAATAAACTTTATATTCACATTAGATTTGATTTAATTGTATATGAATCTGACCTATATGAAAATTTCAGTCTTTTTTTCTTTCAGTTGCACCACTTTAAACCATTATTGCCTAAATCCTATTACTTCATAAGTTCTGAATAATTTACACATTATTGAGTATCTTATTATTAATGATTTTGTACAAAAAACATTCTGAATTAACTTGGATTTCATCAATAAACAACTGTATTAAATAAAAATGTGTTGCACTCGATACTATAATAATTCAACTAGCGATTTAAAGTTTTGCTCAAAGTCGCCCAAGGTCCAAAATACCTTAATTTAATTCTTTAATGGTAAGGTTTTGAACTGTAGAAAAATTACCTGATACTAGCTTCGATTAATAAAATAAATCGAATGTAAACATTTCAGTTTATACGTATTTAACCTCGGCTAGCAGACATGCTCGATCGTCGCGACACGCGTATATCGACGAACGTATGAATCACGTGCCTGTTTCCAAGACGCCGCGACTGTTATCAATTAGTATATTAATTGTAAAAATGGAAAATATTGATAGTAATTACGATCTGTATTCATATATACTTCAATTAAACTGTAGCTTTAACGATTATAAAGTAATTACAAGAAAAGTTCTTGAGTTAGTTCCGGTTGACGTGTCGGATGAAGTATTAAATTTAATCGAAGACAAAATAAGAAAGTTTTCGGCAAATTTATACAATAGGTGGATCACAACACGCCGCAATAAAAATTATTTTATAAAAAACAACAAGGAATGGCTAGAAAGAAAATTTCGCTTTCCAGAAGCAGTTTCCAAAGAAAATGCGGAAGCATCAAATCGTACTGACCAAAAACCGTTCACTGAATGTTCCGAAATGCGTAGAACAGAAGAGCTTAGAATTAATTTTACAAGTGATGAACTTATGTTTGCAGCCAAAGTTAACTCGAGGAAAGAAGGAAAATATGATATTTTCAAAATTTTAGAATTTCTTTAAAAAAAATTCGACAGAAGTTCAAAAAGTGAGAAATTTTTGTGATGAAAGATGTCCAAAAACTGAATTGTACACTAATGAAAAAGCTTTATCTGTTATGACTGCTTTAAGCCTTTCCAAGTCACAGTACAGAATGTTGACAGATATTTCGATTGAAGGAGGAACAAATCAATATCCATCATATTATTCCATTCAAAAAGCTAAGTCAGATTGCTACCCAGAAAAGGAATCAATAAATATCACTGAGGAAGAGGCATCTATAAAATTGCAATCTTTGCTAGATCATACAGTGCGTAGAATATTAGCTACAAAGCAATTAAATCAACTAACAGGTAATAACAAAATGCTTTTAATTACAAAATGGGGATGTGATGGTGCTTCTAGTCAAAGCATTTACAAACAAACTTTTTCGTCTGAAACTGATGGTGATGATTCCGCAATATTTGTGTCCACATTAGTACCAATTAAATTATTCGACCCATGTAACGGAAAAATATTTTGGGAGAATCCAAAACCATCTTCCACATTCTTCTGCAGACCTATAAAATTTACTTTTTGCAAAGAAACACCTGATGTTATTAATACAGAAGTTGACCGCATTAATAAAGAAACATCTTTGCTAACTTCTACAAAAATTAATTCGACTGAAATTACGCATCAACTAGCAATGTGTTGTCAGAAATGAGTTCCGCTATAAGATGTTATATCTGCGGTGCTACACCAAGGTATATGAATGATTTAAACCAGGTCAATAAAAATTTATGTAAAGAGGAATATTACAAATTTGGAGTATCCTCTTTACACGCCAAACTTCATTTTCTTGGGTGCCTTCTGCACTTATCATACAACCTCGAGTTTAAAAAATGAACACCAGAATTTAAAAAACATCAGCTTCTACACCAGAATTTAAAAAACTACAGGCTGATAAATAGTTATTGGTTCAAACGCAATTTCGCTCCAAATTAGGACTACTTGTAGACCGGGTTAAACAGGGTGTTGGAACGTTTAATGATGGAAATACTGCCCGAAGATTTTTAAAAAATCCTAACATAACAGCCCAAATAACAGGAGTTAATGAAAATATTATACATAGATTCTCTGTCATTCTTCAAGTCATATCGTCTGGACAAAAATTAATACAGAAAAATTTGGTCACTATGCTAAAGAAACGGCTGAATTATTTGTAGCACTTTACCCTTGGTACTATATGCCAGTAACAGTACACAAGATTTTAATTCACGGGGAAAAAATTATTCAAAACGCAATAGTTCCCATTGGTCAGCTGTCAGAGGAAGCTCAAGAATCCCGTAACAAAGAATTTAGAATGTTCCGGGAATATAAATCAAGAAAGTGGAATAGAAAATCCACAAATGAAGATATCTTGCACAATCTGCTTATAACGTCTGATCCATTAATATCATCTCTCCGACCTCCATTAGTTAAAACTATAAAACCGGCATTACTTCTGGAAGCAATAGAACTTTTAGCCGAAACAGATATTGATGTAAATGTAGAAGAAGAGGAATCTCTAATGAACATTAACACATAATTAATTTTTAAATGTATATTTTTCTGTTCATATTTTTAATAAAATTGTTATATTTAATAATGAATCGTCACTATAAGTTATACCTAATAATTTTGGTACAAGGTACGATTCCGACCCCGAAAATTCAAAAAATTCTGTAACTTTGTAAATATATACGGGATTTCCTCCTGATTACAACGCAATTTTTGTTTGCTGCCCAAATTCATTCGAAGGGGGGTGAAATTAACCACCGAAAATTTTGCTATTTTTCGATTTTGTGTTATTCTACTTAACATGAATTGAAAGTGTGCAAATTTTTACAATGAAAATCCAAACCGTTTGGAAGTAATTGCCATGTCCAGTTATTGTCCTTACGTCGTTCCACTGTGCGCCGGTCCCGACCAGCGAGCCCTCCGGGAGACAATACTGTAACTTGAAAGTACATGTACAGTACAGGCACAGACCAGGTATAGAATAGACCTATCAACCAATGTATTTTTCTGTCACCGGTTTGGGGGGTCCTAGGACCCCCTTACCATTTCAGTGTCGCATGCAACGTTACCGGTGAAGTCTCGAAACATCTTGTAACGCTACGCGTGGTAGGAATTAGAATTCAGCACGGGTAAAATAAGGTTATTTTTTGACAGTCGAAGCCCGCGATTTACAAATGTTTCTGTTAGAGTAACAATTTAAAAATCGTCTTATGAACATATTCCGTTCAACGGAAGTGAAAAGAGGATGAATATAAAACGATATTACATTCGATTTTTAACTTTGCTGTCCTATTCCGGTTTATTTAACGCAAAACAAATTTCATTCGCTTGCAATAACATAATTTGTAAAAACTGTGCTTTAATGTTTTTTAAGAGCATCTGTTGCTGAACCCCACCCATTCATCATGTGTTTGCGCATACATTAATGATGGTCTATATGATATAATACAGACATATAATAATAACAATAATAATAATAATAATAATAATAATAATAATAATAATAATATCTTTCTACTGTACTATATTATTTAAAAGGAACATATCGAACCCGTACACACCGATATTGGTGGAATTTTGCAAGTGTGCAGAGTAGCCAAAAATATTCGATACATATTTTTTGAAGAAGGAATTCATTCTCCTCCATACTATTAGAAAAATTCATTTGTTGATACTATATACTAACTCACGTTGACTAACTAATGTTAACTGATGTTCGGATGTTTCAGTAAGTTTATACACTATGTCCGATTTATTTGTATATTATTTTTCACGCGCTGTTATTTTACTAACTATTGAAAAAGCAATAAATGTTTCATATGAAACTTTTTTTATTTGATCGAGGAAACTGAATAGTATAGGAGGAAAAAGGAGTACGGTATTTAGAATGCAAGAAGTGAATATATTTAAGGTTTGGAATACATAATGTGCTCGACACTACCGTCCTATGCGAGCGACTACAGGAGACCAGAGATGGCCAACAAATTATTTGAAATAAAAATTTGTGTACGAAATTTTTATTTCAAATAATTTGTTGGCCATCTCTGCAGGAGATTGCCTTCGTCGGCCGCCCATCGTCTTGTTCTTTTGTCCATGTCGACGGGATCGACGTCGCATTTCTGCCGCGTCCAACAATGCATTTGCAGACTTCAGAATCTATTGTTCTGGTTTCTCAACTTCAAAAAAATAAAAATGCGATAAAAAGTAAAAAATAATTTTGTCCCTTATTTAATCTATGACACTCAATTTTTTTAAGTCGGCGCCAGACTTACACAGTGCAAATGATTAGTACAGATTAAATAACGACCGCCGAAATGTCGTAGATTAAATAACGAACAAAATTATTTCTTACTTTTTAGTGCATTTTTATTTTTTTGAAGTCGGTTTTAATTATAATTTTCCATTTTATGCAACGATGCGCCATTATTGTGGCTTTTACACGCAGGTGGCGAAAAATCTCTCCGTACGGGAGTAAACGCCGCGGTCAACCCTGTCGTAGCTAAAAGTTTTGAAATTGAGACGGGTACGAGACCAGTCGACATTGTTTTCAAACTTCATTACAGTAATCTGGGGTGCGAGTGGTAAACCGATCATAAAAGCAGAGCGCGCAGCTCGCTTACCTGGGCCAGAAAATTCCAAATAGCTCTTTGCCACGTGAATTTGAAAGAGACCATCCCAAAATTTTAGAAGCTCGGGGATCACTGCTGTCCAGCGGTCGCTGGCAGCTTTCCGAAGAGATTGCCTTCGTCGGCCGCCGACCATCTCGTTCTTTTGTCGATGTCGACGGGCTCGACGTCGCGGTTTCGGCCACGTCCAACAATGCGTTTGCAGACTTCAGAATCTGTTGTTCTGGTTTTCTTTTTCATAATTCTATCTTTAATGCAGTGTATGCATAGATACGACTTAAGGGGCAACTAATCAGACGTGTCTTTGATAGTAGCGGTGTTTTAATTTTTTTTCTAGAATTTTTGTGTCTGAATGTTTTAAACTTTTAGTTACTCAACGCCACGCTTATACCGGCTTCCATTAATGCCATTTTTTTTTGGAACGATGCGCCATTATTGTGGCTTTTACACGCAGGAGGCGAAAAATCTCTCCGTGCAGGTGTATAATGCCGCGGTCAACCTTATCGTAGCTTAAAATTTTGAAATTCAAGACCATTATACTCATTCATCTTTTTCCTTCAGTGTCGGATCTGTATTCGTACTCAGAAAGTTAAAATTCGATGGCCACAACATTCTGGCCTTTTCACTGTACGCTTTCTTGAAATCGGTTGACCGGTAACGCGTACCTTTTTTTACGACCGTGATGGGTTCTTAGGTAAAACCTTTCAAATGATGCGGGTCGGGGGTCATAAACGCTAGAGTAGTGGCATAAAGACAAAGTCAGCGATAGGCCATTCAGTAATGAGTATGCCTATTTCCATCATAGAAGTATCAAAAATGGATTACTAGTATTTTTCTGATGAAAATGACACCAAACTTGATAAAATCATGATTATTTTTTATGACTGTAATGGAAAGTACTTGGAGTAAAGTAATTGAGGAAAGTCATGAAGAATACCTGAATTCTACGTGAACTGACACGGAACTGCTATGTGTGCCCAGATCTTAACGTAAGCGATACCTACGCTCGTGTATTTACATCGTAGATGTTTTTTTATCATTTTTAAATCCATTCAATAGTTAATAAGGACAGAGCCAATCAATTTGTAACGAAACGTAGGGATTCAGGGGCCTCGGATCCCAAAAACTACGAATATAAATTTTAGAAAAACGTTTTAATTCATTATTTTCAATGATTTTTACGTGCTGTAGATGGGCACCGTCTATTTAGACACGCGCGATGTGCAGAGATTTGCGGGAATGTTAGTAATAGCGTCAATTTTTAATATTTTTCGGCGTACGACACGTGAAATTATTAGTTAAATGTTCCACTACATGTAAAATACTAACAATCAATTTCATCTTGCAATTTATAGTTTGTATAAGCTCTGAAGAAGTGCCATATTGCAGCGCCATATAGGCTCCTGATCACCGAAATAGATTTTCAGAGAGGAATCCCGCGTGAGTCGTTGACAAATCGAGCCAAAGCGTAGCTTAGCGAAAGCCCGCCCTCTATGTTAAACTCTCACTCTGAACAAGTCACATGTATACAAGCACGCACACATCTTTCAGTATTTCAATACATTTCAGAGTAGTTCTTGAGTTGGACGCTGTTCATGAACAGAGGTCGCTAAATTCAGTCCTCAAATTATGGGTCGGTAACACAGTTTGGGTGGTGACACGAAGTCCCATAAGGTGATAGGTCTATTCTATACCTCGTCTGTGGTACAGGTAAAGTGAGGAATACACTCTGAAACTGGGATAAGCATACATCCCAACGGTGGCCTGTTGCTCCTGTCTTCACTTGGCATAACTTCTATCCCCGGTGTCCTACTTACCGACACACAATTAGCTTCAGCTAGATTAAAATTGGCAATTCATAATTTTTCGTGTGTTCGGCTCACACATGCCTGAATGAGTGAATGCCGCTTTATCACTGTCGAGCGTTGGCCACGTGCAATGGAGGGTGGGGATGGATAGCAGCAACATAATATTAGTTTGCGGCATAAGTTCTGCCGCTAAAGTACCTAATAGAGTTTTCTAAAAATTCCATTTTTGAAAACTGCTTATACATACATACCTACTGACTTCAAATTATGTATTTTCCATAATTACTTATGACAGTTTCCCATCTATGTGGAAGTTGTGTCTCGACTCTTTTATAAAAATCTTCGGATTTATCATTAATTAATTTTTTTTTACAAAACCCGACTTTATACTATGTATAAATAAATTAAATTTTAAAGTGTAAATTAATTTAGTCTTATTTTTGTCCTTTTTGTTCGCTTTTTAAGCAGTCTGGTTTTTTTAAAAAATTTAATTTTTTATCTTTTACTTTTTAGTTATGTATAACAATATTGTACAGCAAGGAGCGTAGAATTTTCCTCGGATCCAGGATACTAATTGCGAGTCCTTCCCATCTTTTTATTTCTATCTCATAATTTTGAAAATTATATATCGCAGGACATTCGGAAGGACAAGACCATTCTAAATACACCTCGTTTGTCCGAATCGGCGTATCCGTATAGGTTCTAGTGCTTAACATCTGGACATACAAACATAGACTGATAAACACAATACCTACCCTTCTTTGCGTGCCGCAGTCGGGTAAAAAAGGAACTCATTGCAGTTTTCATGGCCTCGAAATAATTGAAGTTTCTTCCGTCTAAACTGTTTCGTAGTGATCGAGAAATGTGAAAACCCGTTGGTGCCAGATCCAGGGAATATGGTGGATGAGGAATAAGTTGCCAGTGCAGTTGCAATATTTTTTTTTGGGTTGCTGTCGCCGCGTGTGGTCTCGCGTTGTTGCGAAGGTGCAGGGTACCATTTCGATTCACAAGGGGTGGTCTTTTAATTTGCAGTCCTTGCTGCACTCTTTCGAGTTGTTAACAATAATTTTAGCATTGAAAGTTGTACTTAGATTGAGTAACATTTCAGGATTCTTTTCTCTTCGAACCTTCTTTTCGGCTCGTCCCAAGCGGTTACAAACTTGCTCAGTTTATAGTAGCTGGAAGAGCTATAATGAGGTCGTGAGATCAGTGGAGTGCTAAAGTAAACATGTTTCGAGTGTCGCGTCGGCACAAACGAGTTAACAGAAGTGTGAGAAGACAACTATACGAAGCGTGAATCAAAGCTGCTACATCAGTCGGTGGATGGTTTAAGATTTAATATACCTACAGACGTCGCTATACATTTTCCAGTTACTATACCTACACTGTCGTTCGATTCGTTAATCAGTGTTCGATCTTGAAGGAGAAATGCGCTGGAAGAACGCTGTTTTATAGATCGGATAACTTTCTTACGATCGTCTAAGGTCGGTAACTGATGGTTACCAACAGAACATTGAACTGTAGTTGAAAGAAAGACATATCTAGGAACAAGTAGTGGTAAACTTTCGATCATGATGCCGTTCGTGTCCCCTCTATAACGTACCCATATTGCAGAGAATTGTATCCTTAGTATTCACTTCTAGCGAAATTGTCGTCTTGTACAACAACAGACGAGAAAATGCTCTTACTTTATTCAAAACGATGGGGGTATCAAGGAATTCCATGATCACTGAACATTTTTCCACTTTTACTCCAACTTACCAAATAATCGATCGTAGATACTTTTATTGCTGGTTCTTTCCTGTTTCTTCGAGCGAGTGAGCTCGCAGCTTGGACAGAAAATTCCGATTCGAGGAATACTTTTATTATTTATTAAACACACACACACACTTTTTCTTTTGGACTGATAGGGAAACGAGCTGAAACAATAATTAGTCTGAACATTAGCTTCTTTCGATGACGGTGAACCCAAAAATCTAGTCCCGACAATATTTGTTTCTTTTAAATAGGAAATGAAGCCTTGCAGGTAAAATGTAGGTAATTATTTTGCATTAGTCCTATATGTATTATATATTTGTTATAAGTATAGCAATATAAAAGGTTAGATGTATGCATTTACATTTTTGTCAGTTACTAACAACAAGGTATAACGCCAAACAGTGCAATATTTTGATTACGAACTTTTGCGACCAATGTCGTGTTCAACGTAACCTACAAAACCACGTAAAATGTTTTTAATCGAACGAGTGGCATAATGGAACCATAGAAAATGTGCTTATTGTAAACTTCGTTGGAATTGAATTCTTGCGGTTGAACCCTCAATAAATATCTCGACTGCAACAAAGAAATCGATCTTTCCAGTTTTAGCCACATAATCCACATGACGCCATTACATGAAGTTCATTAAGCGATCGTTGCATAATTAAACGGGCGAGTTGCTACCAAAACACACGTGTACGCGGAGCAACCTATCCAGTGTTATCATTAAAATCGGCCACGAAGTAAACGTTTCAGTCGGTAAATATTTAAGTCGGCCTGTAAGGGTTCGGTAATGAGAGTCGAGATGGATCGATATGGACATGTATGCGGACTTCGTCGGTCGCCGACACTCTCAATAAATATTATCCATCCACTAAAATTACTTTCCCATTTCGCCCCTCCTGTGTACGCATTTACGCGATTCTAACTCAATCATAACTAATTCTTTATGGCCCCTTCACATCGTCTTCCTTATTCCTATATTTGTTGGCTTGTATGTGTGTGTACGTGCGCGCGCGCCTTTAGCTCTTTTGAACTATAAAGAAGGGCTCTCAATACGTCTTGCCTCGCCCCGCCGCGGCTCATTTTAAGGTAGGCTCTCACTGCGTCTCGCCTCGCCTCAACTCATTTTATTCTTCCTATGCTTTTCTTATATATTTTGACAATTTGACTCACACTGCGCCTCTCCTCACCTCGCCTCCTAGTCCAGTGAAATTAGACGGAAATCTGCCCAATCGACGGAATAATTCCCACCAAGCTAAATTTTGTTATGGACCTTTATTTGGCCGTTTCAAACAATATGTCAAAAGTCTCCATCGATCCGACCGCCGCTAAAAATTTTACAATATTGAAAAAAAACAATGGATTTTCGCGAATATCTCGTTATCTAGCAGTTTTGAAGCAAAATAGTTATTATACCATTTATAACTCAGGAAATTCTCTATAAAAAAGGTCCTATGAGTTTTTTTCGTAGAAGTAACCATTTTCATGTATGTCGGGTTACCAAGTTTCAACCCCCATACTTTTGACAAGGGTAGATCCCGAATCCGGAAATTCAAAAAATTATGAAACTGTAAATATGTAGGGGAAGTCCTCCTGAGTACAACGCAATTTCGTTTGCTGCCCAAATTCACTCCAAGAGGGTGCAATTGATCCCTGAAATTTTTTTATTTTGTATTATTACTCACGAACTGTAGGAGATAGAAAAAATGTTTTCAGAGAAAAGTTACTTCTTTTAATTAAGATTATCATCTGGTAACTTATAGTCCCTGCAGTTCTTACAGTTTGCGAGTTATAACAAAAAATCGAAAAATAGCCTGATTTTCAGGGGTCAATTTCATCCCCCTATAGTGAATTTGGGCAGCATAACAAAATTAAGTTATACATACCTATATATCCTCTACATATCTCCGAAGATTAAAGTTTAAATTTCATTCACTCTAGGGGTGAAATTGAGGCCTGAAAATCTGGCTATTTTCCGATTTTGTGTTATAACTCGCAAACTGTAAGAACTGCAGGGACTATGTTACCAAATGATAATGTTAATTGAAAGAAGTAACTTTTTCCTGAAAACTTTTTTCTATCGCCTACAATTCGTGAGTAATAATACAAAATAAAACAGTTTTCAGGGGTCAGTTGCACCCTCTTGAAGTGAATTTGTGCAGCAAACGAAATTGCGTTGTACTAAGGAGGACTTCCCCTACATGTTTACAGAGTTTCATAATTTTTTGAATTTCCGGGTTCGGGATCTTCCCTTGTCAAAAGTATGGGGGTTAAAACTTGTTAACCCGACATATATGAAAATGGTTACTCCTACGAAAAAAAACTCATAGGACTTTTTTTGTAGAGAATTCCCTAAGCTACAAATTATATAATAACTATTTTTGTCTCACAACTGCTAGATAAAATTACTGCTCTGTAAAATTTTTAGCGCCGGTCAGATCTATGGGACTTTTGACATATTGTTTAAAACGACCAAATAAAGGCCCATACCAAAATTTAGCTTGATGGGAATTATTCCGGAGACTGATCCTAATTTCACTGGACTATCCTCGCGACTCCGAGCCGCGGATTCTGCCTCGAGAATATTTTGAAGAAGAGAGGCGAGACGAGGTGAGGCGTAGTGTGAGTAGATGCCATGCCACCGGTTTCGGTGACCGTTAAAAGAGGAAGGAAGAAGTTCTCTGAGCAACTAACCAAACACATGAACCGAGGCAAGCTCAGATAACTTCAAGTACGGAAAACATGAAGCGACGCAAGGCTAGATGTGAGTGCGAAAAGAAGTTGTACCGAGCCGAGGCGAGGCGAGGCGTAATGAGAACCTACCTTTATTCTTCCTATGCTTTTCTTATGTGGGTTGACGATTTGACTCACGCTGCGCCTCGCCGCGCCTCGGCGCGACTCCGAGTCACGGATTCTTCCTCGAGAATATTTTGAGGAAGAGAAGCGACGTGAGCCGAGGTGAGGTGTAGTGTGAGCCTATTGAATTGACGACTGCACAGGAAGAGGTTCTTTGAGCAACTGATCAAACACATAAACCGAGGCAAGCTCAGATAACTTCAGGTAGGGAAAAACCGAGGCGATGCGAGCCTAGATGTGACTGCAAAAAGAAGTTGCGCCGAGACGAGGCGTTGTAAAAGCCTACCTTAGTATACCTAGCACTTGGCTGGTACGGACGCATGCAGATTTAACATTTAACGATTAAATTCAGAAACACCTTCTTCTTTAAGCTGCTAATGAGATCCAATAAATGTAATAAAGCATGGTGTAATATATTGTAGCATTCATTTTTACAGAAACGAATGTGCGTGCGGGCGCAAGCATTTTATCATGATAAATGAGTTACCTCTTTTGCACCGATACCACGATTGAAACGATAACGGGAATTCTCAACACCGGTTGCAAAATTTATGCGCAAGATGTAGCTCGATAAATTGGCAAAGAAACGATTGCTATGTAGGTATATATACCTATTCACCAGGGCCATTTTTGGGCCAAGTTCCTTAGCAAGGTTGAGATTGTAACGTTGTTACAGTGTTACCCGCATGCAAGGCTGCGCGTACATGCCTCTGTAAACAAAACGAAAATAATTTCCTGAACAGGGTGAAAGAAACCGCAGTGCACGCGGGCGAATGACACTGACAAATAGGTCACGTAAAAAGTTTGTTCAAGTTCAAGAATAGTTAACATTTTTTTCGATGGTATGTCGCGCGTGGAAACGCAAACATGGTAAAATTGAATTCGGAGGATTAAATAAGAGTGTTCAGTTACAGTTAACTGAAAATATGGAAATTCGTTCCCCAACGTGAACGGGATGCAGGTTAGGAGAATATGCAAATCGATTCATCGAGAATATATTTTAGGTGAAAATTTTATTCCGAGAGCAGCGGAAAATTTACCCTCTTGTAGCGTGACGTTTTCTCTTTTCAAATGGAAAATGGAGATTATCCTCTCAGCGTAGATGGCTGAAAGAGTTTTCAAAAGACATTATACTTCCGTTGCACTATGCTGCTCCTCTAATATGCAAAGTAGAATTCTTTCACCGACGATAGAGCGATGTTTCTGTGATCGGAATACAACGACACGACTAATTCAGCACCATAGTCTGCCTTCCGCTTCGTCAATTTCTCATATAAATGATCCTATATTAATTAAAAATAAAATTGTAAGTACGATGGTTATGATGCAAGATTCTGCGCATGGGTAAATACACAGATCTCACGAAAGAAAACGGAGTCTATCGCAATATTTGTCTCTTTGAAATTGATTTTGTTAGGCATCTTTTCTTCTTTTAAGAATAATTGTAATTATTGCGAGTCACCTTGGAAGTGTGTGTACATATAAATACAAATATTTTATTTTATTTCGAAACACTCTTCTCTTTTTTTACCTTATCTGTGATATTTGAGGGATTACATTTTGAAATTAAATAGTGAGATAAAATACATGAAATATAGGACGAAATAGGCAATCAAATTTTAACTCAACGTAATTGTATTTGCCAAGTAGTATTTTGTAGTCTTTTGCAATAGTTTATAGACTTACTGTTTTGACGAACCACGTATATTATTTAATATGTTTTACATGTTTTATGTGTAAAAAATCTTAAGGAAAATAACTTTGAAAATAAGATTGTTAGGGAACGTATTTAGATATTTGTGAATGAAGAAGGTCAAATTATTGAACGAATAAATTTGATATTCAATGTAAATAGTAAAATACTTTTAAGACGTTAATATCGGTATCTCACTCGATCTGTACATATTCTCGCATCTGCAAACGCACATATTTGTACATGTTCGAGATTGAAACACTGGCTACATAGTTTCACATACATTCACGAGGCAGAGAGAATTAATTGGTAACGATTGATCATAGCACTGGTTTTCGAAATATTTTTTGAAAAAACGATTTACTTAGGTTAAAATAGAACAACTAATATAGCTACCCTTACGAATCATTTTATCATGTTAAAGAGCTACAAACACAAAATTTACGTGAAACTTTAAATCCACGACAACAATAAGAAATACATGTGTAGGTAATTTAATTGTAGGTATGTACAAGTAATTAGTTGTAATCAGATTTATATTTTATTCACCATCTTCATCTATTTAGGTACTTACCAATATTAAGATATTAAGAAATAGAAACGTGTAAACATCAATGAAAAAGTATAACTTTAAGTTGCAGCTTTCTTAAAATATGAGCAATTGTTTTTAAGTTTAATATAATTCGTTTCCGATACTTCGAGGAATGTTCCGTTTTTGTTTACCAATGAGTTTTAGATTATATATATATAGGTAGGTACATACATGCCACTATTAATGTACATGAGAATCCTTCTGATAATGAGATGGAACTTGGTTCGCAAAAGCTTATAGACAACCATCTTTCATTAGTAGTAAAAGGGTTGTAGATCGAAAGCTGACCGAACAATTACGATAATGGTATTTTTCCTTGCGTCGTTCTAAGCGATGACACAAACGAACTGCTGCTTGCGATAACAAGGCGTCTGTGTCGCCACCGTTGTACCATTGTCCGTGTTTATAGCAAAGGCGATATTTCTGATGATATATCGATGCAAATTGATGGCACCGTAGTCCTGGAAAGTGGGGAAAAGGGGAAAAGCGTAAGGAAGACGAGTCTGATAAGAATTTTATTATTTCAGAAAAGTTTTACCGTTATCTCTCTCCCTCTCTCTCCCTCTCTCTCTCTCTCTCTCTCTCTCTCTCTGTCTCTCTCTCTGTCTCCCTCTCTATGCGTCTATCTACCTACCTATCTATCTATCTATCTGTCTATCGATCCCTCAGGATATACATATGCATGCAATAATATTGGATATTTGTTTGATTACACTAGTTTACAGCCATTTTGTGCAGCAGATGCCAGTATCTCTTTCTGATGTAAAATGGCCCGCTGATTCCGAAACTAAGGTCTAAAAAAATTTCTATGGATAGGGTAAAGAGCACAATGGTTGGCCACTTAAGAAAGAGTGTCACATAAATAATGAATTATAAATGTAAATATAGTAAATTTGCAATGGAAATCAATATAAATAAGTACGAAAAACCGCTAAAAATCTAAAGATAAATAGAGTTTATAAAAAAAACAAGAATATATAAAAATATACAAAAAATGTGTTTCCTACGAAGAAATATAGTTATTGGCATGGTCAGGACAGCAATTGTCCAATCGGTTCGACAGTGATTCGCCGCTATTTGATACATAATACAAGAAAATGTTACCTGATTTGGTGATAGAAATAAGATTAAAATTATTCAATAAAAATGGATATATTTTATTATGTATGTATTTGTTGTGTTTGTTTTTGTTTTTAACAGGGGGGCTAATTACTGTTTCACCATTAACGTGGTTAAAAAATAGTCACTGGCCGCCCGGCCAATTACTATCATTCAACATTATTCATATGACAGTTGTTGGCCCCCTGTATTTTTCATAATATATGTATAACTTTAACAAATAAATAATTCTTTTATAAAGTTGCGACTTTTATACCGAATATGAAAGATATGCATATCATAAATAAATTAAACTATTCGCAAACTTTCAACTGTACTCTTATGGTTTTTTTATTAAATTGCTGTAATTTCCGAGCTTCAAAGCTGAGTCATCCTATTTGCTTTTATATTGTATATAATCACAGTATATAATGAGTGGAGAAATGTTGATTAGATCCGAAGCAGGAAAGTACAAGGAATATGAATATGTTCATTAAAAAAAGGCATAACATTAGTATTTGTTTATATTAATTTATTTCTCAAAATAAGGCCAATCACTGTCAGGTGTCCAACCACTGTATTCTTTACCCCTACGTTTTCGAGATATCGACAGGTGAACTTTTTACCTGTCTGTGAGACAGGGGTAAAAAGTTCAGACGGGTAAAAAGTTCATCCATCGATATCTCGAAAATTCTCATTTTATATAAGAAAAAAATAGTGGCATCTGCTGCACAATTTTTTTATTTTGTAAACTAGTGTTATTATTTTCGTTACATTTTTATAGTGATTTTTTTTGACAACTTATTGCTATTAATGCTCATAAGTATTCGGAATAATAAATAGATCAAAAGAAGCCTTCTTTTGCGCGTTTCACGTCTTATCTTTACATAAGTTGGTTTCAATCGTAATCGCGAAGCGGACTCATGACGACGCCGCCACAGGTTAAATTAATTTCTTCTCGATAGAATCTTAACAGTGATGGGTCCGTCGTACAACTTACCTACAAGCTTTTTATCAGCATTTTACAATCAATACACCGTTTGTTTGGAATTTCGAGGACAGCTGTTTGCACGAATTATCAAACGATCATCGTTAGACTACTCGAGGACTTTCTGTACGCGTTTTTCCTCTTATCGACAGCTTGATCCGCATTGAGGAACATTCCTGAGCGATTGATAATAGTTCGAAGCAAATATTTAAGTTTCATGGAACTCTTTGCATAGTTAACGAAGAAACTTCGACAAATTTCGCGGGGTCGGAACCTAATATAAACTTTTCACATCTGTGTAACAAATTATATATATTTGTCGATACTCGACCAAGTGCATTCCAAATGCATGGATAAAATATATTACGTATACTCACTATTAACCGAATTAGAGCGAGGAAAACTTTCCTTAAAGAGTTTTACTTACAATCCGTTTTAATTTGCATTATGAGTTGAGTAAAAGGAAAAGTATTTGCTTTTTATCACTTATAGTTTTTAAAAATTATGCCTATTATCCTTTACCAACTTTAGTAAAGTTAAGTGCTATGTTTGAAGAAAATTACAAAATATCACTTCTGTCATATTTTTATTCAGTGATCCATATATATTTGTATCGTCTTTATACAAAAAAATTAAAACTTTGCATTTGCAAAAAACATAGGTATAACAGTGGTTATAATTCCAAATAGTATAAGTTCTAAGTAAATAAACAATATATTTTATTAATTTTAACAACTAATATATTAAAAAGAAGGCTGATTAACCTTAACGGTTAATCGTAATAATTGCATTTTTATTGAGAGTAACTATAATTGTTTAAAATTAATATTTTACAGCAGGCCCAGCTCGAGCCTTTTTGGGCCCTAGGCGACCTTGCCAAATTGCGCCCTTTATTTATAATACATTTATTTGAGCTTTTTGGTGATCTTAAACTGAGTTTTTATTCGTAGCTTAAAACACTTATAGTACAACTTGTAATATTTCATTTACAACTCATTTTAAAAAATGCCAACAACGAAAAGACCATTTTGCGCCCCTTGTCAACTTAACGCCCTAGGCAGCTGCCTAATTTTGCTTATAAGGGCGATGCGGATCCGCCTTGCAGGATGTTTTAGGAATCGTTTTATAAAATTGTATAAAATACGATAGTAGGTATTTAAATCTTCCAAAGATACTTCCATTTTAACTCTTGCAACACTATTCAATTTTTTATTTACCTACGTATTAGAAAATTATGTAACCATCAAATTCAAGAAGTTAACTTTTATGAAAAAGTGTACTTAATAGAACGTTAACATTTCTCTGTACAGGTATAATATCTTACAAAACAGTCGACATGACTAACGAAACTAATCCAATTGCTGGATCGTAGTACGTTGAATTATTAACTTCCGCTTAATTGCCTGTGACCAGTCGGTCTCTTGACTTTTATTGTGCGTCAAGAATTATTTGTAATTCGAAGAAGAAACGTGGGTACCCATCACGTTGGAAAAGGACTTTGCTCGTCACTGACACAAACAGATTATTCGAACTGTCTGTTATAAAAGACACACCACGATTTATAGGTTGATTCAGGTGCGTTCAGTTCACCTTGACTCATTATTCCAAATCGCGTTCTGTTGCTTTCTTCATTTGTTAATCGAATTTGCGCTGCATCCAGCTTGCATACGTATATACCTACCGAACGATCCAATAAACCAATCGTTACTAATCGATTTACGAATGTCGATTCGATTACATATTTAAAAACGGTATATACTTTTCGAAAAGTAAGCACTGCTGTGAATTAATTAATAAGAGAATTACGTTAGTTTCTCTACGAACGCAATAGAATATGCGTACGATAGTTGCACATCCGCCGCTCTGATTGCGAGTATGGTAGGACAGTTGTTATGTATAATATTTCTCTTTACAATCTCATACATTTGTATCAGACATTGGCTTTACACTTCCTGTCAGCCCCAATAACTGGAATACAACTTCGATTTTACATTTTCTTATTAAATTATTTGTTTCGTAAGGGGGTAGACACGGATAATGCAGCGCGCTGTATACCGACACAATCTGACCCGAAACATGGGTTTGGGAAATTACGTTGTTTGTCCTTATATGAGCAGATTTTGGGCTGGGTGAGGTCTCATACGAAAGAGGAAGGTTCAATGCAGCCCGCTCTGGTCATGGCTCAACGAGATTGTGTTGATATCTGATAATATGAGTGTCCAAAGTAGAGATAAAATCGACAAAATAGCCTCGCAGGTTCCAAGTATTTGTAAATCACTAAAAGAGTTTTATGACTCAAACGATGACCAGAGCGGGCTACATTGAAGCATCCTCTTTCGAATGAGATCTCACCCAGCTCAAAATCTGGTCATATAAGGACAAACTTTTTTCATATTTTCAGTGTTTGATGTGTCATGAATGTTTCCTGAAAATTAGGGACTGAAAGTCACAAAAATATCCAAGATATTTTTCTTGACAACTTTCAAAATTTGAAAAATAAAAATGTTTTTTTTTGTTTTTCGTACTTTTTTCGAAAACCGTTTGCCGCACGAGAAGAAGCAATACAATATAAAAGATGCTCCTTGTCTGGATCTACAACTTTTGTTTGAAATATTTTTTTATGTAATCAATAACTTGGAGGATATTATATAAATTCGACTTTGTGAGCTGTTAAATAATTATTTAAATGTTCAAGGGCCCAGGGGCACCTTTACCTGTTATCCGATCGGGGTCAATCTTTACATAGATTTTTTTTAATATGTGGAACTATTCTGGGGGTGCCGCGAATAAAATTCAAAAGTCGAAAATAAGAGCCACCCTAATCATGATAATAGGATATTCCTGAAGACTAACAATATTTTTTTATTCTCTGATGAAATTCAGTTGCTTATATGCTTGCATTGCACATTATTGATTGCGAAAATAATACATTTCATTTTAATAACAGTATTGGAGAAAGAGAGAGGGAGAAAGAGAACAAGAGAGAGAGAGAGAGAGAGGGAGAGAGGGAGGGAGGGTTAGAGAGAGAGAGATCGACATATCACTTGAAATCTGCAAGATGGAATCATTGAAATTCTTGTTTCAGGTGAGAAACCGCACAAATGCGTTGTCTGTGGCAAGGCGTTCTCTCAGAGCAGCAATCTGATCACACATATGCGCAAGCATACCGGTTACAAGCCGTTCCAGTGTGGCCTTTGCGACAAGGCTTTTCAAAGGAAGGTCGACCTGAGAAGACATCGGGAAGGACAGCATCCAGCAGCGCCAGCACTCGATTATCGTTCCCTTCAGTTACCCCCGCAGTCTAACAACGTCCGACACTCGCCAGCGCTTCAACCACCTTCCGCTTATCACATGATACCCATCCCCGGTAACAGTTGAGACTCTTTGCCAACTACCATCTTACATTTACTTGGACTTTACACTAACTCTCCTTATAACCGTTCATACACCATTCAATTGTTGCATGTTTGATGATTATCTTCTATTCGTGTACGCGTAAAATGGAATCAGAATGGGGAAAGAGAAGCAGTTAATTAAACATGGAAAGGAAAGACGCGAAAGATTCCAAGTAAATAAAAGTGCGGCGACAAATTCACATCGTTCAGACGCTATTTAATACTATAATTGCAAAGTTTTAAACATGAATTCGTTTCCAATGAATTCCGCGCTTCTGTCGACTTACCTGTTGTTTCCGCGGAGACCACCTTCTTTCTCAAAAGTCACGAATATGTAGGTGTAGTATGAGGCACACCTGTTCCGAGTATGTACCTACCTCGCTCTGCCTGTAACCGGTACTTATATATATATATATATATATATATTATTATATGTATTATTATATATATAGGTATATATATATATTATTATAATCAGGGAGATATATATATATATATATATATATATATATATATATACCTCCCTAATTTTCAATAATGGAAAAGCGCCTTAGGGAAGTCACGTTTTTACATATTTTATTGCTAAATTTATAGTCATCGGAGAATGAACAAGATCAGCCAATTAAGGTAGGAATCCTTCAGCCGTCCATTATTACTGTATTTTCAGCATGTGCATACATGTACATATATAAATATACACTTATATATATAGAAAATATATTATATGTTTTAATATAAATTCAAAGATGTATGTACATATGGTGTGTAAAGCATACGATATGTGTAACGAAAAAGGAAAATTGGTAAAATTCGCGATTGAACCAGTCAAAATTAGTTGTGTTCATTGGTATAGAAACCTGAAAAATTGTACACGTGCCTATTGGAATATAATAGTGGTAATAATTTTACATGCTTTTTTGAAAATCTAATTAATTAAACATTTTATAATACAGTGTTTAATGAGCCTAAAAATCTTGACGCAATCAAGTGGTAGCTCCTCTGGAAGCAAATAGTTATACATTTTGATGAAGATGCAAGTATGTGAATTGTGATTGAAATTCGAAGTTGTATTAGAGGGACATAGATCTCGTTGCTATGATTAAAATTGTATACGCGCTGTAGATACTATAAGAGAAAGAGCATAAGAAGCACAACAGCTATAAAAATACATGTATCTTCTAATAGAACATAGGTAGGTACTTTCCGCACCTGTACGTCTATAATTATATTTTTACGAATCGGATGTGTATGCGTGCGCGCGTGATGTGTGCGAATGTGTAACCGCATAAATCCGTACAAACGAGTTAGCGTTACCAGTTGCACGTGCAGGGTTTTAGGATACTTATTGTTAGATTGACATATTTCTACATACTTTTAGAAGCGATTTATTAATCACTTGAGTGGCAAAATGGGATAATTTTATTCAAGAAACCTTCTTTCATTGGTAAAGAATCGAACGGTTCGTTACGAGAGTATGGTTGAGACTATTTGTCGAATTTTTTGGTATTCAAAGATTCGAATAGTTCAGTTGCTCAATTATTTGGTGAATATAATTCGAATATACAAGTATCCAAATACTATTCGAATATACAAGTATCCAAATACTATTCGAATATTTAAGTATTCGAATAGTATGGTGTGAATTATAAATCAACTTCTTTAGGTTCATTTTTTTACAAGCTTTTATTTAGTTTCAGTTGTGAGTTCGTTAGTTTGACAGGATGAAATCTTATAAGTTAATTTTGACCCTATTCGACATCTCCAATCGACTTGAAACTTTGCACACATACTTACATAGTTCCGATGACAACACAATATTTTCACTTAAAAGCATGAAATATTTTATAGATTTTTTTTAAAAACAAGCTTTTATTAAAATGTACTAAAAAGGAACCAATAATTTTAATAGCGGCTCAGATGACTGCCTGTGAAGAATTCCGCATATGACTAAAAATAAACGCGTGAAAATATTGTATTGTCATCGGAACTACGTATGTGTGCAAAGTTTCAAGCCGATCGAATAGTATTCGAACACTTAAATATTCGAGTAGTATTCGAGTACTTAAATATTCGAATAGTATTAGAATTCTTAAATATTCGAATAATAACATTCGAATACTCAAATATTCGAAGTTTATTCGTAGCATTTGAATACTTGTAAAATATTCGAAGTTTATTCGTAGCATTCGTATACTTGTAAAATTTTCGAATATTAAATTATTCGACTACTCCCAGCTCCATACTAGAGTGATGCGGAAAATCGAACAAAACTCGAAGTTCCGTAATAATAAATGATCATTTCAATTTAAATACATTTGCTGTTGCTGCACGGAAGGGTGTAATAAACGGGGCTTTTAAAAGTAATGTATTATTTTTGGCGTATATGAAAAATGTATTGGATATTCAAAGCGAAACATTGAGTTGCTTCCAGTGATCCCCAGTAAAATGTTTCAATTTGTACGTGTTATCATAAAAGTCCACATGTTTCATAGATTTAGTTAAACGAAACGGACATGTCCAATTGATTTGCCACTTGAGGTATTAAAGGATAAGAATTACTTTTGAAGCGTGTTTCGAACACTGTTTAGGAGAAAGTAATTTTTTTGAATGCACAGTGATAATGCCGCAACATTCAATACGTATTATCATTGTATTCGTTTCAATGCTGCCTGATGTTTTATGTAGTACATTTTATTCTTTTTAATTCCCAGGGTTAGAGTGACGGATAAACAAAACGTTTGGTTTTTGAACCTAAAAACTCGAAATACGTGGACGTGCCTTATCTCAGTTAGGTACCTACAAATTTCAATTAACCCAAACCGTGTGTATGGACTACTTAGCGTCTACTGTTTTATATCGTATTTCTAAGTATTGGAGCACTTTACAATAGATTAAGAATTGTATGTTACAAACGTGAAGAAGGCTTCGAGTTTCACTTTAATGTGGCGTTTTTCATAGTAATCAAAAGGGAAAGAGAAAGTGTAAGAGTTTCTTTTAATTTTTATTTTTATGTGAAAGATTTTCTATTTTTGTTACCATAGTCTCCAATATTACATTTTTTTTGCAATAAATAGTTTCAATAAAAATAACAAATTTTTCATTACAGCTGTTTTAAACATTAAGCATTGATTGTAGAAGTGAATTTGCATTTTAGGAGTACTACAAATTCCGAGTGGAATAATATTATTATTGACAATGGCTTTCGTAAACGAAGTAATTTTCATTTTTTTTTTGTGCGGTCGAACATAGTTTAGTTTTTCGTTTGCGATTGCGTATACGGTTCGTGTTTACATTTTCCTGGTAATACGAATGCAAAGAGATTTGAAAATCAATTTATTTGCAAAGTTTTCATTTCAACCAGATGGAGCAATGATTGCTAGATTTATTTTGCTAATCGAATAGTGTTGAGGTGGGTTAAGCGTATAGAACTCGAATATTCTTCCTGTTTGTAATTAAAATATTTATGTCTATAATAAAATTAATCGTTGTGCCATTATGGAGCAGTAAAATGCGTTGAATGTAATACGTCTGTTCTGCATCGAAACAAACTCACAATAGTGGTACGGTTTTCGTGTTATCAACTCGTTTCAACTTGAATCAAAAGAAAGAACCAGTTAGAAATGAGAGTTAGACTTTTAGTAACATTTGCCTGACGTTCAATAATTTTTAAGCGAATCTGTGGGTTCAAGGAATTTAATTTATTATTCTTCGATACGTTCTACCTTCCAAATTGGATCAATGGTGTGAGAGAAGCTATGTCGAAATTGAAATGACATTGTTTGGTGATTGTAAATAATGTGTTTTTATCAAATTAAAAGAAAAAAGGACTGACAATTAAGAGGACTATGAAAATTCTGTAGAAATTCGATGTCTGGCAAAGAAATATAGCGGCTAGAGGACCAAAGATAGAGTAAGTCGGGCCTAGTCAAGCGGTACTGCTCGGGTTTTCGAATAAAAAAATACACGATAAAATTAGAATTATTTAAAATTTAATCGATTGGTTTTATCAACCAATTTCGAAAGCCCAAAATTTACCAAAGACTTTGGTCCTTATACGTACGTATAGATTGTATTATATGATTAGAATTATTTAATCGTTTCATTAGGAACGCGAATTTCAAGATGAAAGCAGTGCCTGTATGATAAAGATGGATGATACGTATAAATTCAATATTTTTTCAGTACCTAGATTCATGGCAGTCGATGTAACCATAGCGTAGAAAATGAACGACCGAAATAATTATTATATTGTGTGGTCTCATTTTCTCTTATGTAAACGTTGATTTTGCAATTAAAGGATTGAATTATCTACACAGATGAGAATAAATCAAACGTAACAAGTGAAAGAAGGCTGATGCACCGATAAATAGATTCAAAACGAGCGACTGTCGACGAAAGAACGCAAGTGCGAGTGTAAAAAACAAATTTGTGTTAATCGGTAAAACCAAAAAATATGTTTAGGTATAACTGATATGAAGATGATATCGATTGAATAAAGCGTTTTTCTTATAAATTATCCGTGTTTTTTCTTACGATATTTTAAACCAATGAGCTTATACAGTAATCCCTCGTTACGTGTGTACGCCTTCTCCTTGCCGTATACTCGCAGATAGCACTTTTTTTAGTACTCAGCGCGAGCGACTCTTTAATGGAAGAGTCTTCATCCACGAGCAGTCGATCCGGCACCAGACGGAAGCGATACTGTCTGAAAGTGTGTAAGATTTGTTATCTATTAATGAAGGTCAATGGAAAGAAGGAGAATGGTAAGAAATGGCAAATTTTGTCATGCAAGTTTTTGAAAAACCATGCACCTGTTACATACGCAGACCTGCTTTTGACTTTTTAACCTTTTTGGGTGTCCGAAATGCATGCGACCCGGCGGGATCACCATTTCCTGCAGTAGTGTGATGCAACCGAGTTTTCCCCGAAAACCTAATATTCAATTGAAGGCATTCATGTCTCCACTACTTTCTAGCCGAATTTCACCGTATAAAAAAGCCACGAATACACATTCGCGGGCTCATTTTCAGTCTAGCAGAAAGTTTAGACGAAAGAGGCTTACGAGATCAACTTTCATTCTACTTCAAACATTTTATCAACTTAAACCATACAGTACGTAGAGTTGCTAATAGGTGTTGTAATCTATTAAAGTCTTTGAGACACCCGCATTTCTCAGTGCGTCAAAAAACCGAGAGGTGGACTTAAGTACCGCGACAACTAAACGCTCAAACAATTGTAAGAACCGAGCTTATAGAATATAATTAGTTATTTTTTATTCAGAGTTCTTTTATTTGAATCAATTATCATCTGAATTTCCTCTTCGAGATAAATCCATATAGATACATCTTTACCGCTCAAGGTGTATCACATTATATAGTTACGAGACTAAACTAACATTCCTAGTGGCTCCTGGGGATACCAGACCCCAGTTCGTCCACGACAATCAACCTCCTAGTGGCTCCCCGGGATTCCAAACCTCAGTTCGTCCACGACAATCAACCTCCTAGTGGCTCCCGGGGATGCCAGACCCCGGCTCGTTCACGATTTCCACCTTCCTAGCGGCTCCCGAGGATACCAGACCCCGGTCCGTCCGTGAAACTTACCTTCCTAGTGGTTCCCGGGGATACCAGTCCCCGGTTCGTCCACAACAACCAATGCCCTTATAGCGGCTCCCGGAAATACCAGACCTCTGTTCGTCCGCTACTAACAAACTCAAACAAACAGACTCTATCCTCGTAGCCGCCAATCTCATTGCCCTCAGCCTCGGCTCGTAATACACCTGTAGCGTCCAAGCGAACAAAAAATTATAACTACTTATTGCTGACATGTAATAGGAAAATTATACAGTAGTGTCTCAAAAGGCAGTCTGCGTTTCAGGCTTGGACTAAAGTCACCGTTATCCCCTCCACTTCTTCTCCTGTTCCCGCGAGGAATGAGACAAACTGCGTATGAGCGAGAGGGGCACTCAATCTTCCTCGCTCATTGACAGTCTCTGTTACTCCACGCGATAACGGATAAGGCAATAAGGTTGAGACTACACGGGCGTTTTATACGCCGCGTGTTGCATGTCGCGTTTTTCCGCCGAAATAGGAACTGTGTGTTGCCATGCCGCATTAAAACACACAGTTCCAACTTCGGCGAAGTAAACGCATACTCCTAGCCTAAAGGCAAATCAAGAAGATTCCCTGTCGTCCCGAACCGTCACCATCTTTCGAGACAAATCTGTAACATAGTGATGCTTTAAAAGCAGCAGGGAATAAAATCGGTGGGATCCTTGAGTCTCTTGAGGACAAGTGAAGAACCAAGGATATATTCAGCATACTTCTTGAACCGCAGTACTTTAAAGTCCTTTAAATTTAGGTAGAGTAAAGGTAGGTAAAAGTTCGCAGCGGGTAAGAGTTCGCACCATGCGAATTTCATGGTTTGAGTTATGGCAGTTGCCAATGGTGATCGACAGTCAATTGCCAATCAAGTTAGAGTCACCAATGTCCAATTGTGTATCTGTGCTTCGTTTTGTTATCGTACAATGCGGTAAGTACTGAATCATTAGTTCTTATGTAATATTCTCATTTTTAGGAATCAATATTATTCCTATAAATTGATCAGTAAATTTTTTAATTTATATGTCGCCTGAAAGAGCTGAAATTATCATATTCAAAAGTGCTAATAGAATTTTTCAATTCTCCTCACAGATAACAGGATTGATTAAACAATGGAAAAGTAGCTGTGGGGGCAAAAGTTCGCACAATGCAGTGGGGCAAGAGTTCGAATGCGAACATACGAACTTTTGCCCAAAAATAATTTGACGCGTGTTATAAATTCATTAAACTTATTTTATTTCTAGTGTTTGATAAATTAGTAACGAAAACTGATTAAACCGACTATAAAAAATAAATTTGAAATTAATTATCAATTACAACATGGAAATAAAATTTGAGTTTATGATCGTTGAGCCGCGCTGATATCAGCTTTTGATTTTTTTATTAATTTTTAATCCGCAATATTTTTCCAAAATACGTTTTTTATTAACTTTTATGCCTGTTCAAATTACTAAGACCGGGGTAATTTTATTTGCGATTATTGTTAACTTCACCTAAAAAAATTAATTATAAACTATTGGGCGTTTTACTGTATTACTCCAACTATGTACCTATCCAGGAAAAGAAAACACTTCTTTGGATATTTCTCGTTGCGTTCTTTTACTCCGTAACATGCGAACTTTTGCCCCACATATCGGGTAAAATTTCGCATTTGACACTTTTTGGAAATATTTATTTTATATAAGTTGTGACAGGTAAATTTACATCAAATCACTACCTATCGAATAATGAGGGATAGTAGTTATTTCTCACAAAATGATATGACTATCAGTGTAATACTAAAGATTTTAGAGAAGTCCCGAATTCAAAATCTCTATTCCTAAACTATGTATTCAGTATCGCAGTATACTAACAAATAAGTAAAAGGCGAGAAGAAATGGAGGTGACCACAGAGTCGCCAGTCGCTCTTGGATGTTCGTGCGAATTACACGACGCCTTCGTTATTTTATTATTTTGTTGTTTTATACGAAGTAAACCACAGTTTAAAAGTGTATCAGCTAAGTACGTTAAGATTGTATGTTCCTTTAGTAATGCGTGCATGATATTGTTTATTGCTGAATAATAATATTTTCTAACGTATATATCACAGAAACTATCGAGGTACCATTGGGGCAAAAAGTCCCTCAGACTGAAAATATATATTTTATTATTTGTTTTCATAATAAGATAGCCAAACTATAAAGAAATGATGCCAAAGTCTTTAAATAGTGTTTTTGTTTTAGTTGAGCAATTGTTTTTTAGTTTTTAGTTCAAAGTGAGCGTCTGACGTATATTTTTATGTTTTGGTAAAGAAGTCATACTTTCCTTTCAGTACTGTATACCAAAAAGAATTGGTTTAATAAATATTTGTTGATATGAAAAGAGTTTTTTACTTATTTAGTTTAATATTACATGAAATGACATTAAGGCCTTTCTACCCTATGCAATGGACTTTTTGCCCCGTGCGTGGGCATTTTGTGGTATAACTCAACAGAATATAACAGTATCAACAAACGAACTTCGTGAACGTAAAGCATAATAGTTATAGTTTATACAAAATAACCCCAGATATCTGTAGATTGTTAGTACTAAATTTTACATAGGTTTATACGAAAAACGGGACATTTAGCCCCAGCCTACCCTACTCTTGCCCCACAATACTCTATGTGACTAAATTCTCGTCGAAGAAGTGTAGATATGAAGCAATCACATTTGGAGTTTAGAATAACTAGAAATATTCAATACTTAAGTGAGTGATGCGAAGAACATATTAGTATTTCTTCTTTACAATTGTCTTTGGAATGAAAATCCACTTCGTTTATTCTGTATTTTCACATTAAAAAGTTCAAGTACAGAGTCTACATTAGGGTGATTCTTTTGTGTTGAAATGACTCTTTTGAATTTTTTTTCAAGATTTTCTTTGCGGCACCCCCTACAATAGTTCCAAATAATAATAAAAAAATCTGTGTAAAGTTTGAGCCCGATCGGATAACGGGAAAAGGTGCCCCTGGGCCCTTGAACATTTAAATAATTATTTAACAACTCACAAAGTCGATTTTATATAATATCTTACAAGTTATTGATTATATAAAAAAATATTATACATTTAAGAGGCACATACCGAGATATGCCAAAAAGGTAAAAAAAAATCCATATTTTTAGTGTTTGATATGTCATGAATGTTTCCTGAAAAATAGGGACCGAAATCCACAAAAATATCGAAGATAAGTATAGACTCTATTTATTTCTTAATATAAGAAAAACATTTCATATCGCATAAGTGTTTTTATACAATTTTCTTTTTCGCAAACCATTTCAATAACGATTTTAAATCATTTAATGGATTATCATTTTCTTTGAGTTATTGTGTATTTTACTAGACAAATTTCAGCAGAAATATTTTGTAATATTGTTAAAGTATATCGTTTGAACACGAACCTTTTCGTTTAGACTCTTTTATTAGGTACGATCTACTTGTTTATTGAATGAGGGAACACTATTTGACTATGAAAAGAGGTAACGATGCTCGTTCTACCAACGCATTTAATTACGCGTATTAGGTAACCCGTAAATTCTGATTTTGTTAAACTCTACAGGTTAGTGGAAATCCTCAACGGAAGTGTCAGGTAATTTTTTTTTCAGGCAATCATCTGGTAATTTTTCAGTCAGAGTAAAAAAGTGGACAATGTCACCCCGGCGGGCAAAGTCACCCCAGTTTACGGTATCCCACCCCCCACAAACATGACTTATGTATGAAAGAAGCTAATTCCCTTTAATTCACGAAAAAAGTTCTCACGCAAAGATTGTGAAATCAACTTTGTTAATTTCAATTGTATTCTCGTTCTCCGCTCGAACAGTGATTCCTCTGTCACTTTTTATACGTGACATTCCTTCATTGGCCACAAATTAATTCAGTGCTCAGATTTTCAGCTTCGGTTTTAAGGAATTAGCGGGCGAGAGGCCTGTAGTTGACACAAAAACATTTATAAGAGGGGCATCTTCTGTTAAAACTGACATCTTCTGTTAAAACTTTTCGCATCCAATTGGCGAAAATTCGCACCCAGTGCGCACCAGTGCGACCGTCCGAATACGCTGTAAGAGAGATGCGGAGAATATATTTTGTATTAAGTCGACTTCATAATTTTTTTTCTTATACAACGCCCGCTAATTCCTTAAAACCAAAGCTGAAAATTTGAGCACTGAATTGATTGGTGGCCAATGAAGGAATTTCAAGTATAAAAAGTGACAGAGGAATCAGTGTTCGAGCGGAGAACGAGAATACAATTGGAATTAGCAAAGTTGATTTCACAATCTTTGCGTGAGAACATTTTTCGTGAATTAAAGGGAATTAGTTTCTTTCATACATGAGTCATGTTTATGGGGGTGGGATTTCATCACTTTTTTCATAATTTATTATAAATTACTAAGTGCCCTATTTCATAACGGTCTTCATCCTCAAAGCGGTTCATATTCATGCAAGATACGTGATGGTACATCAGCATAGAAATGTATTAACAACGACAAAATTAATCAAACGAAATGGCCCAAAAACGCTAAAAATGTGTATATTCTTTTTTTGTAACGTCAAAAATTAAAATAAATCGTATTTTTTAATCGAATTTATTCAGCTTCGATTCCTCTGTTTGCTTCTGGTACGTCTGCTATATATCTGAAAACTCAAATTTAAACCAATTCCACCAATCCAATTCTCTTGAAACTTTGGAGGCGTGCGTAGTTCGGATGACAATACGATATTTTAAAAACCAAATTACCCCGAGGGGGTGAAAATTGTACCCAATCAGCAATAACCAATAAATATAACCCATAACCACAAATCGAAACGACTTAAAATCAGTCACTGCGTTCGGGTAGCTAGTCGCATCACGAGTTCCGTAAATACACAATTTATATCGAGAAATGATTCGTTAATGTACCACCGATCACGTCCCGCCGCTATCGCGCGAGATCTTCTTTACCATCGTGACATTTCAAAAATGTTAACAACTAACACTTGGCAGGTTATGATTGAGTGACAGCCAAGTGACATTTATAAATTCTGCTTTCGAATGGCGACACCTACTGGCGTCAAGTGGAAGAGGAAAACGTGACGTCACGAAAACTCTTAATCCCAAAAGTATCATTTTTATAACTATTAATTCAGAATAATTCTTTTATCTTTTAGACAAACAGCTTGATACATTAAGTAAAACGACAAATGGGTTCGAAAAAAAAAATTATTCGCTTAATCATGTTAAAACACCGGCACTATATCATAAAATAAGATAATAAGGCCAAAATAGCTGCGGCGACCTGTCAATTTCGCTATCATTCATGTGTAGCGACATGGTCGCTCAGTGTGCCTATGGTTAGAGGGGGAAGGGGAATTAGCTTCCAGACACGACCGCGTCTGTTGATACCTTGGAATACTTTGAATGGAGAATCGTGAAGGGAAAAACAATAGGGCCAAATTGTTTACATTCTTCGAGCAAGACCGGTCTTTTGAACAGCGGGGGCAATTTCTTGTACCAATTCTCTGTTGCATTGTTTTGCATAACAAGAATACGAGATAATTGTCAAGAATGCGATAAAGAGACAAACTTCAGGCTCCCCCAAACCAACGCGAATATTCGCGGCGCGAATAAAAATAAAGAGTAATGTAAAATATAAATAGAGAAGAGAAGAAATAGAACACCAAAATATGAGAAATAAGTACTAGATATTTTGAGGACAAGATTGAGAGATGTAAATGAATTTCCACGTGATGATATTACGACACTGGCAATTCCGTAAAATTTATTATTTCCGTAACATAGTATTTTGCCCAATATGTAACCTAGTATATTACAAAAAATAAAACATTTTATGAGTTTAAATGACGACAGAGGTGGAAAGATTTGTCAGTGTGGTAATATCATCAGATGGATCTTCAGTTGCATCCGTTAACCTTAATTGAACACTGTTAGTACGATCACGAAAAGAACTACTATCGGAACTGTCAGACATATGTACATAATTCGTAGTAATTGTAGTTTGAGAATGAAGCAGATCTGAAGGTGTCAGTTCCCCCTGATTCAGGAATTCTTGTTGCATCACTACTTCTGCAATCTTAACACTTTGCATGCGGGCGATATTTTCCACGCTCCTGGATGTGTAGCGGGGAATTACAGTCTTTTCGCGTGCGAAGATCGGCAGAAGTTCATTGTAATCTGTTACATTGTAAATGTGGCCGATTCCGCCAATAACAAAAATACGTGTGCCCTGTCTTTATGAGTGTGCACCAATCGGTAACAAAAACCAATCGTCGTAGCAGCGGCCTGCCCCGCTTGCCAGGAGCGCTTCCACCACACAGCGATTACAGTCTCCCGCATTCAACGTTTGGTCTGTTGCGGACTGTGATCTGAGTCTCCCGCATACAAAGTGTTAAGGGGGTAGACACGTCACGTGACTTGGCCGATTTGGCAGGTCGGTATTACAGCAGGTATTTTCTGCACAAAAGTGGTAATACCCATAGATACGCGGCTGCCTGCTGAACGCGAGAGGAAGCTGTTTGCTATTTCCATATTCTATTCTGAATGTGGAAAGAAATTCTCAGCTGTTGCGTTGTACTTGTAAAAATTTAAACGGAAAGTCTGCTGGTACTGCAAACGTAGAAAATTCATTGTACATTTTAATTACTTGAAATGTGCTTATGCTACAATATTCTACGTTGGCAGTAAGGAATTATAAGTGAAAAGGAAAAATAGATGAGGGGATGTACCCCAAAAAATTAAGTTCGTTGGGTTAGACATTTTTTTATAAGCAAAACACTGAAACAGAACATGAAATACGCTAATTACAATATAATTACGTCATATGCAGAAAACAGTTACGGACAAACATTATATATAAAATTGTGTTGGATGTTGAATTGGGCTAGTGAAAATGCACAGGCTGGAAGCGCGTGATTATTATGTGGTCCCCTGCTCGAAGTGACAGAAAATAAAACCTATGTATATGCTATATGACAATAAATGTTGGGCGGCTAGTTCGTTCTTTTGCGCTACATTTGTGAACTTTTTATCATCCTTCCGAAGCATTATTATTACGCCACAACAGTATCTTTAGGAAATTGGATATAGCATATAGGTTATATTTTCTGTCACTTGGAGGAGCGGATTTTCTATCACTTGGAGGACCGGATTTTCTATCCTCGAAGTGACAGAAAATATAACCTATATGCTATACCCGATTTTCTGAAGATACTGTTACGGCGTAATAATAATGCTTCGGAAGGAGGATAAAAAGTTCACAAATGTAGAGCAAAAGAATGAAGTAGCCGCTCTACATTTATTGTTTATTAATTTCCTTAATTATGGTCCGAATTATTTGATCGAGAAAACATAAGGAATCGATTGACGTCACTTTCGCAAAGATCTGATTAGAAGTTGCAGAACTTCAGATTCGTCACTGCTTAGTGTGCAACATTGTATAGCCCCACTGGTTTCGAGCGTCGAAGCCCACAAAACTCAGCGAGACACATGATTGTTGGCGAGCATCGCGTTTGACGATTCTAGCTAGCGAATCACCTCGTATAAATGCTAATAAACGATAGTGTGAAGTACGCAAACGGTTAGGCTCGGATTATCGGGAAAGACCTACCCACCCCAAAATGTTCATGTTTTTGATAACTGTTGATGAAAGTATTACCAATGGAGTTTTTAGGGTTTCTCGATGAAAATGATGCCAAACATGGAGCAATTCGGTCCATTTTTAGTGAACGTAGTGTGTGTCCTTATCATGTATTCATAAGAAAAAATAGACTGAATTGCTTCGCGTCTCGACTCATTTTCGTGAACATAAACTCACCAATCCATCGTGTGGTAACACTCTTATCAAGGTGTAATGAGAAATATGAACATTTTCATATTCAGTACTCGATGACTCAAGTCACCGTCGATCGAGGGTCTCTCGCTGGTGCGCCGCTATTTCACTCGCACTCAGTTTATGTCATTCAGTCTCCTTGTCAAGCGGTTCGGGCGAGGGCCCTGATAAATGTGAATTTATTTGAGAAACCAAAGTCGCGTCATTCGTGACCCCTACTCGCGAACATATATATGTCCTATGTACGAGAAAAAGCAATGATGACTTGAATCAAGATTTGAAGCAACATTTCTAATAGGGAAATGCATGAAACTTTGGGATCAGGAATTCCCAACCAAGTAATGCATATGAAAGAACTGGCGAAATTCAACAATAGGTCGTCGTCTAAATTTTACAATTAAAGTATTTATTTGACGTGAATATAAAGTTTGTCAGCAAAGTCTTTCTTGATTTGAGTTCTATAGAAGGCTGACTTTCCTTCGCCATGGAAAGCCTCCTCTTGTCCTTCACGCTGGCAATCATGCGACTCGCTGAGTTTCGTGGGTTTCGACCCTCGAAACTAGCGGGGCCATACAATGTTGCGCACTAAGCAGTGACAAATCTGCAGTTCTGCATTTTTAATCAGATCTTTGCGAAAGTGACGTCCATCAATTCCTCATGTTTTCTCGATCAAATTGGCCCCAAAAATTATAATATTCGGACCATATTTTGAAGGAAATTACGTGCAACATTGTTTGCACGATTGAAAGCCTGTTTCGTTAAAAATAGTCCGATTTAAATTATTTTCTGTCAATTTAATCGGGAGAATGCCAGGAATCCATTTGTGTCACTTTCATATTGATACGATGAAAAATAAACAAATTCTGTTTTTAGTAAAGTCTCGTTAGCCGCTCGCTGGTCGGGACCGGCGGTGAGCCGGTATCGTGAACGGAGCCCTAATTCCAAGTGTGAGTTTCTCGCTTCTTTCTGGCCGAAGGGGGGAGCGAGATGGAATGCTTTCCGTGCGCGGCGGGCGTGCGCGATGGTCGCAAGCGCTTATGAGTTACGGTGAGCATGGGAACCGCTTCGCAAAATCTTGACGCAGGCCCGGCTCAAGTCTTTTTTACGCCCTAGACTAACTTGTCAAATTGCGCCCTTTATTATAATACATTTATTCGAGTACATTGATGTCCTTACTCTTAATTTTTACTCGTAGTATAAAACCGTTGTAGTACAATTTGTAGTATTTCATTTACAAATTTATTTTTAAGAATACCAACAATGAAAAGACCATTTTGCACCTCTTGTCAACCTTTCGCCCTAGCAGTTACCTATTCTTTTAGAGTAAAGTCATAAATAATCTAAAATAAATGCATTATAATAAAGGGCGCAATACAAGTTCGCCTACAGCGCAAAAAAGACTTGAGCCGGGCCTGCCTCAAGATTTGCGAAGCGGTTCCCGTGCCACCGTAAGCGCTTGTGACCATCGCGCACGCCTCTCGCGCGCACAAAGGACGGAGTGTCGGCGTCCGAAAGACGGAGCGAGACAAAATATCAACGCGTCGTCTGCTCGTACTGTCCTCGCTCGCTTTCAGTGCCTTCGCTTGCTCTCGTCTCATCTCGCTCTCGCCTTCGCCGGACAAGACTAAAACAGAAGTGGTGGGGATAGCGAAAAGTCCGTATCGTGTACACCAAACCGAGAGCGTAACGAGACTTTACTGTAATCGATGACACATCACCAAGCAACGGTGATCTCGCGCGGCTCGGACCACAAAGGTTCTCGTCGGTTATTCGAGCTTCTAAGATCGTATTCAGATATACCCTTCGGTGGCCACGGAACTCCAACTGACAAATCCACGATCGTCAGATGGTGGTGGCTAATTTCTCCTCGATCGCTGTTCACGAAAACGAATCGACCGGCCAATATATCTGCATACGATCTTAGGATAAAAATACGATGAAAGATGAAATAGGATTCGAAGCTCAAGATGAAAGGCCTTCGAATAATCAAAGGAAACTAAATATCCGAAGCTAAACAGAATTTTAGATTTCGGTTACACACACCCTCCCCGAAACCTTGTGTCGATCGGCCACTGGGCCCATTCGGAAGTATATTCTTTTATTTAAATAATGCCCACCTCTGCATAGGACCGTAAAGAATTACAAAAAAAATCAGGGAGTCAACTGTTGATCGATTTGGAGACTTTTCCTTGTTACATGTTACATACAATAGTCGGAAGAATAATAATAAGAGCAATAATTGCAAATAATTGCCAGAACTTCCACATTCTGAAAATATGATATCAGTAAATCAATATTTCCAGTATTAGTACAAAAGTTCCAATTTCTCTTTTCTTATTTTAAATAATGTGATCATATAATTATAGCATAAATTCGACAGCGATTTCAAGTGATGTATGTGTCACGGTAAAAGCATTAATTTAGTAAATGTATACAATTCCCAGCAGTTCCTGGTTAATATATTCCTAAAATGCATATAACCTAACCTACAATCGTACGAAAATGCATACATTGACTGCATCACGCTTTTACTGTGGCACATGTATCCAGCTGACGCTTCAGTTTTGCTATGATTCCACGTTGGCAGTCCTCCCGAATAGACGCCATCTCGTATCCACTAGTTGAACTAAATTTGTCACGTGACTTGCTCTGCATTATCACCAATATGGCGGTACTCGTATTTGGGAATGTAATCACGAGATTACGTTGTTTGTCCTTATATGACCAGATTTTGAGCTGGGTGAGATCTCATTCGAAAGAGGATGCTTCAATGTAGCCCGCTCTGGTCATCGTTTGAGTCATAAAACTCTTTTAGTGATTTTCAAATACTTGGAATCTGCGAGGGTATTTTGTCGATTTTATCTCTACTTTGGACACTCATATTATCAGATATCAACACAATCTCGTTGAGCCATGACCAGAGCGGGCTGCATTGAACCTTCCTCTTTCGTATGAGACCTCACCCAGCCCAAAATCTGCTCATATAAAGACAAACAACGTAATTTCCCAAACCCATGTTTCGGGTCAGATTGTGTCGGTATACAGCGCGCTGCATTACCCGTGTCTACCCCCTTACGCTTGGCAATAGCTTTTTTTTATTGTTTTTGCATAACCTAAAAAAACCTTGGTCGGTGCCATCGTATTGAGGCGTTGCTTTTTTGTCCAAATAACGCTGTCCTACAGGTGATATTGCTTCTGACTTCCGCTTGTTCCCTGTTTGTCTTGAATGTCGTGATAGGGCTTCAGGAGATGTGTTGAGGACATCTGAAAGTGTTGACTGTTGAGTGAATGGTGTGGACTGTTGCGTGAATGATGTTGACTGTTGCGAGAATGATGTTGACTGTTGCGAGAATGATGTTGACTGTTGCGTGAATGCTGTTGAGTCCGGTAACGCACTATTGCTGGTACTAAATTGTGCGTAGGGTTCTGGGTTTTCTGTATTTGCTGCATCCTGAATAAAATTGTTGTCGGAATATTCCGATCGAATATTATGATTTTCGAAATCCTCAGCAGATTCTATAGTGACTTCGTTATCGATATCGCTGACATTGGTAAAAGTGGTAGCATAAGCCAAATAACAATCGAAACCTTTCATTTGGTTGGCCCATATCCATTTCTTATTGCTATTCGCTGCCTGTCCAGTTTTTGGTTTGTTACGCCTAACATATTTGGCATAAGTGTCCCTTAAATTTTTCCATTTTTTTGCTCTGTTCACCTACAATGAAAACATTTTATTTCGCAGATTTCTTGCCACCGGCGATACATTCTACACAATTGGTCATAATTTCCGACTCGGATTTGCAACAGTGAGTGCAATCGTGACAGAAGTTTGTAATGCTATATGCCGAAAAATGGAAAATATATATTTAGTCGAACCTACAACGCAAATTTGGAAACAGTCTGCGGAAGGGTGTAAGAATTTATGGCAATTTCCTAACTGCATTGGTAGTGTGGATGGCAAGTATGTAACCATCAAGTGTCCAGACAAAACATGATCTAACTACTGGTGCTATTTAAATAAATTTTCGTTAGTGCTCGTGGCTATTGTTGGTCCAGATTATAAATTTATATGTGTTGATATTGGTAGTTATGGTAAGAACAGTGATGGTGGAATTTTTGAGGTTTCCAACATGGGAAGGAGATTAAAAATGAATTTAATGAATATTTCTGGACCAATAAATCTTCCCAGACAAATTGAACCCTGCCCTCATGTTTTAATTGGAGATGAAGCTTTTGCTTTAAACTCGTATCTAATAAGACCGTTTCCGTATGCGTAATCTAGGTTAGATATTCGTAAAGATAATTATAATATAAGTCTCTGTCGTGCAAGAAGAGTGGTGGAAAATGCTTTTGGCATATTGGCTCAAAAATGGCGAATATTTTTTAGGCCTACAGAAACAAAAGTAACCACTACAATTCTAGTTGTGAAAACGGCATGCTTATTGCACAATTTTTTACGAAGTAAAAAAGATGATGATCAGCGGCTGCAATATTTAGAGCCACCAGAGCCTGAAGTTGGAGCTTTTATTAATTTAGAAAATAATCCAAGACGAGCAGCAATATTAGCATTTTCCACCAGAGAAAAATTTGTCAATTATTTTAATTCTTAATTGACGCAAACTGTTAGGTTACATAATAGGTTCTACATAGGGCGAATTCCACTTACGCCCAAATTGCCCGTAATTTTCATTAAGGTAGGTTTTCCTATACGCGACTGGACGCAACGTCAAAAATTTCAAAGTCAATTTTCTCGAAAATGAAGCGCGATATAAAAAAAAGTTACTCTTTCTTTTCGACTTATAACAAGTAAATAAGTCGAGAAAAAGGAATAAAATTTGTTGATATCGCACTTCATTTTCGAGAAAATCGACTTTGAAAATTCTTGACGTTGTGTCCAGTCGCGTATAAGAAAACTTACCTTAATGAAAGTCAGTCGTTGCGGGCGATTTAGGCGTAAGTGGAATTCGCCCATAATAGATTATTAATAAATATAAATGATTTTGTATGATTTTATATGATAAATAAAGTAATTATTTGTTTATAACTATATAATTACTGTTGTCTGTATTATCAGTAGTACTACAGTAAAAAGCAACCACAATATCAGATACTTACCACATCCATTTAATTCTTTTCCAATTTCATCCCATATTTTATCCTTCTTCTTTACATTCTTCTAATCCTCGTGGGATAAATCGTATAGAATACGATAGTTTTTGACCAATTGTATCAGCTTTTCAGTAATGGACATTGTTTCATAAACAAACGCAACAATCGAAAACCAAAAATGCTTTTTATTATTCACTATCCCTATGTCACGCTGTGGCTATTATAATGCGACTGATCGCCGATCGTGCGCGGAGCCGTCTCGCGCCAAGCCCCGATTTTCAATTGGTTTTGAACTCTGCATCGATTGCTCGATCGCAGTCTCGGGATTTGCCTTACATGGGCATTTGGCGGTTATTCGGAGTGTATAGCATCTCTTTATCTTATTGTAATAATACAGTGATCACACATGTAGCATACAAAATAAGGCTTCTGGTCAGGCTATCGTATTTAAGTTTTTGGGGAGTGAAAAATTATACACGGATTTTCGATTACACGGGATGTCGGCGTCCTGATCCCCTGCGTTGTGCAAGGGTCTGTTGCACAGTTGGACATTAACTAAATAAAAAATTATTTAAATAACGGATCGAATAAAAGTTACTTTAACTTTAGATTATTCGACGAATAAAGTTAATTTTTTTATTCGACGAGAAGTTATTCGAATAAAAAATTAACTTTATTCGTTGATGTGGCGAGCGAGACTCGGTTTAGAAAGTTCGTGGAACCGAGCGCGGACCAAAACAAACGGTCGCGGAGCACGACCTCTCCTCGCCCTTAGGAGAGCCGTTGGGAAGCGATGTGGAGGGGCCAAGCGTGACCCAGCCAGTCAGTTATATTCTACCTATGAACGTCATTATTTATCCGTACAATAACCCTATAGTCGAGCATTTCAAATTCGGCGTCGAATACAGTTTTCCACTTATACTTTAATTTTAACTTTCTTCGACGTCGAATACTTTTCTGGGGCGCGTTCGTGCCGCTCGCGCCGAGATATGGGAATCAAGACAAGCCCGATATTTTACCTACAATTGGCAGTGAAAAAAGGCCTTGGAGAGCGGAGAAATTTCGCCGCGGAAAAAACGCCTTGGAGAGCGAATCGATATCGCCGCGAAAAAACGTTGCGGATCCGCAGTCGCAGCGAAAATATTTCGCGTTGGTCTGAACAGCCCCGTAAGCCGCCACGTATAGTAAATTGCCGCGGATCCAACGCGGTAAAATATTCGCGTGTCCGCCGCGGAAAAAACGCTAAGGATCTGCCGCCGCACCGGAAACGTTCCGCGTTGGTCTGAACAGCCCCATAAGCCGCCACGCATAGTAAACTGTCACGGATCCATCGCGGCAAAATATCCGCTCCGCGCCGCGAATATTCGCGTTGGTTTGGGGGAGCCTTTCTTTTCGGTTCGCGGGTTTGTTCTTGAAAAAAAAATGATTTTGGAAAATTACATTGATCGACTGATTATTTTTAAACTTTAGGGTAGAGTATAGAAGAAAAGAACACAGGATAAAATTACAAGTACAGAGATGTTTATTACTATAAAAAACGGTTAAAAGGACGAGGACATTTAAATATAGTAATTTCTGATAATTAAACTATTATCATGTTTATATGTAACGCATTTGAGTCACCTTAGATCAAACCACACAACATTTCACACCGTACTCATTCATTTACAATTTAAATTTAGGAGCATTAATTGACCGTCTCTAAAAACAAAATTTAAAACATTCTATTTCTCGCGATTCAGCCTGTTTAAACATGGAAGCTCATTGCCTGTTAATGACTGTAAACAGGATATAAAACTGCATTTATATACATACATTTATATAAATACATTTAAAAAAAGAGACATTTGTATTTTCGTTTGTCTATTTAAAATGGATAAACGACACATTACTACATATCTACTACTAACAACCTGTCAGAAAAATTATGTCCTCAAAATCCAAATGATAAAAATTATTCATCGATCGTGCATATTCGTTCGATGGAAAGAATTTATATCGTACGACCTTGTGAAACATGACTAACTATCTGGCTTCTTGCATGTTCTTCTACAATCACTAATGTTAAAGCATGTGACTAGTGGGCTGTGGAATCCGTATTACCGGTAAACAACGAAATGTATCATGTACAGGGTCATCCGTTAAAACTGCAACCTACGCGCGTGCGAACAGACGAAAATGGCAACACCGCCTCACGGACACATTTCACTACAACCATTCACCGGCCCAGCGTTCGGAGGGTTGCCAGCGACCGCTGTACAGCGGTGATGCCCGAGCTTAGAAAATTTTAGGATGGTCTCTTTCAAATTAACGTCGCAAAGAGCTACTTGAAAATTTCCGGCCCAGGTTGAAGAATTTGGGGCCTTTTTCGTATAACTTTTGAACTATAAAAGATATCCGAATGCAATTTGCGCCGCAAAATGAGGAAAAATTATTCCCTCTTAATGATGGATAATTTAACATATTTTACTGTGACGTCCCAGCCCCGCCACGGAGACCGCGCCGGTTAGTCTTCGCCAGCGTCGCTAGATGTCTAATCCTCTCACAAGTCCTAAACTCTAATCTCGTTCATATATATACAAGTTCCAAGTTTACTCCTCTTAGTCCCCGTGTGTCTAGGGCAGGGGCCGCCAGCTATAGCCCTACTGATGAGTCTGGCTGACGGTCCCAAGACGAAACGCACATCTTCTTTTCCTCCTCGATCTTTAAATAGCCAATCTACCTGCCCCGCGCACAGTACTCCAAAAAGCGTGACCGGCCTTAGGGATTACGGTTACGCCGGAGGCGACGGGGCAAGATCCCCTCTTTACGTTGCGAGGTCAATCATCAATCACATTCTCGATTTTGGACGTAACATTTACGTTTAATTAATTTTTCTTTTATAAATTTTTTAACCATAATTGTTGTGAAAAGCTTTTGCGAATTGTTTATTTCATACTGTATTTAATGTTCTTTTTAAAATTCATGGTGCTGATAAACAATAGATTAGTTGTTTCTGTATCATTACTTTCATAAATTGAGAAATTAAATTTTTGTTGAATTATGTGTTAGTTCTGCAAACCTCAGAATCTATTGTTCTGTTTTTCTTTTTTATAATTTGATCCTTAATGCAGTGCATGCATAGATCGGACGTAACGGGTAACTAATGGGACGTGCCTTTGATTGTAGCGGTGTTTGAATTTTTTTCTACAATTTTTGTGTATGAATGTTTTAACCTTTTAGCTACTCAAAGCCACGCCTATACCGGCTTCCGTTAATACATTTTTTGGAACGTTGCGTCAATATTGTGGCTTTTATACGCAGATGGCGAAAAATCTCTCCGTACAGGGGTATAACGCCACGGTCCACCCTGTCGTAGCTAAAATTTTTTAAATAAAGACGGGTACAAAACTAGTCGACATTGTTTTTTTGAAAAATTATTCCCTCTTAATGATGGATAATTTAACATATTTTACTGTGACGTCCCAGCCCCGCCACGGGGACCGCGCCGGTTAGTCTTCGCCAGCGAGGTTTGTCTCATCGCAGTAATCTGGGGTGCGAGTGGTAAACCGATCATAAAAGCGGAGCGCATGACTCGCTTACCTAGGCCGGGAAATACCGCACAGCTCTTTGCAACGTTGATTTGAAGGAGACCATCCTAAAATTTTCGAAGCTTGGGCATCACTGCCGTCCAGCAATCGCTGGCCACTCTCCGACCGCCGGGCCGGTGAATGGTTGTAGTGGAATGCGTCCGTGAGGCCGTGTTGCCAATTTTGTCTGTTCGCGGGCGCGTAGATTGCAGTTTTAACGCAATGGTGAAAACGGGTGGTACAACCAGGCATATCGTAATTTCTTGGATAAAAATAAATCGGAAATGTAGAATAAATTTTCTTTGTATGGGCCACCGTTTTCGAGAAAATCGATTTTGGAAATTCGTAAGGTATGCGCGCAGCTGACCACAAGTCAGCAGAATTTATCAGTAAATCTGGTATAACTGCGAGTGAAATAAATCCTTGTGCAGAAATAAGTTGAAATTATACAACAATTTTCGTTCAAATTGGACTTAGTTTTGGAGAAAATCAAGTTTAAAAAATTGCATAAAATTTACTAAAAAGTAAATTCATACGAAGAAAGTTATTATAGAATTGAGGTGTTCACTGGAAAACAGGCACGTGCCACATATGCATAATTTTTCGATTCTTTGTACCGTTAATTCGTTCCTGCAATATAGAGTAATTCTAGTTTTGCTACGAAGAGATTGTTCATTTTTCCGCGAACGTCGGAGGATAGACAACAATTGATCGAGGGAAACCCGTAACACATCCTAGGTGGTTGGATCAATCGCCGGTTCCGTACAATGGCATACTTAAAATCACTCACCGATTCGGTACGAAGAGATTGTTAATGTTTTTAGGACGGCTGATTCTCTCTCTCTCTCTCTCTCTCTCTGTTTCTCTCTCTCTCTCTCTCTCTCTCTCTCTCTCTCTCTCTCTCTCTCTCTCTCTCTCTCTCTCTCTCTCTCTCTCTCTCTCTCTCTCTCTCTGGAGGGGCCTGCGGTACAGGATCTCGAAGCGCAGGTCACGTCGCACAGTATCCTTTGGTTAATGTTTGTATAAAGGAGGGATGTAATATTAATACGCAAAAATATAAGAATTAACGAGAAATGATTAAAGTAACGATTTAATAGTAATATTTAAATGAGTCTCTACGGGGACTGAGTCTTTCCACGTTCACTATGACACAATGGAACTCTGGCTCAAGGACTATTTTACACAAATAGCAATGTCCCTCGGACAGAACGACCGCGCACTACGCGACTTGCTAGCCGACTGCCTTAAATAGTCAAAAATAGGTAATATTGAATAAGATGAGATATAATTATATACAGTCTCTACGAGGGAACTGAGTCTTTCCGTTGTCACAAGACCACTCGGAACTCCAGCTCAAACGCCTATTATACAATATGGCAATATGTCCCTCGGACAGAACGACCGCGCACTACGCGACTTGCTAGCCGACTGCAACGAATGAACGCAGAGTAGGCCCGAGCACTTGGGACTTTGAACAAAGAGCGCCAAAATGGCTGATTCCGCACCTCTTGCACACGGGCCCAGCGCGTAGTCGCTTCGGAACGTTCCCAGCATCTCAGTGCTTAGGTTTTCAAATGCTTATCACATCCGGCGTTCTAGCAACGTCGCGCACTGTTGAAAGATTGTTGTCGACAATCTCGCATGGGAAAATATGCAGTGGCGTGACAGGCTTCAAGAAGCTAAATAATTTATTACCGTAGGAATTCGGTTTGTTAATCATTGACAATTGATCGAGGGAAACTCCCATAACACGCAATGGTTTGATCAAATGTCAATGATGGTGTAAAAGAAATTTAATAAAAATGGTCGGCACGTAACAATATCATACTTGACATGTTTCTTTATATCAAGAAACTTGTTACAGCGTGATACTCGGTGACAATCTTATTTGTTTTCCTTCCTTTTTATTAAAACAGCACTTAGATTTATGACACATTGAGAAGGGAATTACAAGGGTAACTTTAAAGATATTTTACTTTGTTTCTGTGGAAAGTTTATGTCTATAACACCTACTTTAATGGTAAACTGTTTCACACATGGATCTTTTCAGATAAACTTTCTCTGACACATTAAGCATGCTCCCGTTTTCAAGACATTAAGGAGCATGAAATTTCGTCACCTTTGACAGCCTATATCTCAATAAGCAATCAATATATTTAAGATATTCCAGCGGCATTTGATGCATTGATATATATTGTTGCGAGCACCCTATGGATAGAATGCATGGCCTGCTGGTGCCCGCGATGAAGACAAGAGGACAGCGAGAAGAAGGCGATCGGATCGATCGCCTGTCAAGCTGCCATTCGAGAAACGGACGCCATTGCGAGCAGACATATTTGAGAATACCACATTTCCTTTGTATTAGACATTTATTGTTGTTGACCGTTCCTGTTCATGTTCTGTTACTCTTGTTGTATATTAATGTTTCATTATGCCAAACCCGGAACGTAACAATATACAACAAATCTGCTATAATAGCAAAAACTGCTATATACTTCGAAAATTGAATTTTTGCCAGATTTTGGCGATTTGGGACCACTGTATCCCACCCTACATATCACTGGCATTATATACATCGTAAATGTATAAAAGGCTAAGTTTTTATTTGGTGGAAACGTCATAGCTTAGACCTTGTGGAAGATATTCGAAAGGCTGCATTAATAATTTCTTCGTTTATTCTCACTGCTAGTCACGTAAAGCAAGTAACTGTGTACCAGTATGAGTTTGATGGCGTTTCGCTTATCTTTGGCAGAGCGGTTACCCGTTAGCGCGGTTCGCTGTGACAACGTGCAGTTATTACCAATGCCTCCACTATATAAATAACGAGTCAGTAAACAATAGCGTTCTCCCTGAGCAGCACGCAACACGCTATGCGAATAGTGAGTGCGAGCACTCTTAGAATCACATACGGTTTCATTTTATTCTATAAAAATTTTTCCATTCTCCTTTAATCATCGTGATTATTCATCATTGTTATAAGTAGGTACATATAGCGCGGATGGTACAAGTAGCACGTAATTGGGTTTCTTATTTAGCTAAAGATATAAGACATAATGCCACAACAATATTGAATAATTTGTACGTATTTTTGTGTCGTTGTTACATCGATACACTTGCAACATTCAGTTGTAGGAATCCCATCTCTAAATGTAATGATGTGTCTCTTGATATCGTGTCCATGGTTTCCAGAACAATTTACTCCGCTACTATTTATATAGTGCTATTGAATCAACGTGATAGGAAATATAAAGTGGTTCTTGAAAATTGTCGAATTTTGGAAGCGGAAATTTCCATTGAAGAAAGTAAACACCAATTAAGTTTAAGATATAAAACTATAACAATATCTACAATATGTTACGGTTTCAAGGGAATTTAATAGTGCTCGAGGCAGTTGTCAAATATTTATCACAAATATTTTGGTCTATGAAAGTGGAAAAAACGACAGTTAAACAATAAAACAGGGATCGTTATAACAGCAATGTTACTAAGGTCGACTTCAGATTTATTGGCCTGTGAGTTCAGTTTCGCGAGCAGCGCGCGAGGAGAAATCAGCCACCACCACCCGACGATTGTGGATTGGCAGTTGAAGTTGCTCGGCCCCCGAAGGGTATGGTGGGGTAATGGGAACGCTGCTCGGCTTCGCCTGAACGAAGCCGTGTGGCTGTTGTTTATTCTTAACGTAGTAATTGTGTCCGTTACGAAGCTATGCGTAGACCAATGCGAGAAGAAGCTATCCAGAAAGAATCAATCTTCTGACCAATAAAACTCCTGAATTTTCGAAGCTAACGGCACACCTATTCTGATGTATGTATTTCTACGCTAAGAACTCGGTTTGGCCTACACGTTAGGAGCTTAGTGCTATCCCCACCGCTTCTGGCTCACTCTTGTTCTGCGAAGGCAAGAGCGAGATCGAACGAGAGCGAGTCAGAGGGACTGAAAGCGACCGAGGAACGGTACGAGACAGATGACGCGTTGATACATACTTTGTCTCACTTCGTTTCTCGTACGCCTGATACTCCGTCCATTGCGTACGCGACGGGCATGAGCGTTTTGACACGTTTTCATTCCATTTCGCTCTCGCCTTCGGTAAGAAAGAAGCGAGAAACGACCGCTCGGAATCGTGTCTCCTCAATGTACTCAAAGTAGTGGGGATGCTTCGCTGCGTGTGTGCGTACTTCACGGACAACAATCCCCACCGCGCGACGGCCACGCGTAGCCCGAGAGAGAGTGAAAACGTAGAGAAAAGGAGCACCGAGGCAGGCAAGTGGTGTGGTGAGAGTAATCCAAGTAACTGTGAACCCTTTTAGTGTTGAAATTGAGATTAAAACGCTGAACACACGCTGTTTGCGTAAATCTTTCGGTCATACCTATTTGATAACCATACTCGCTGAACGTAAGAAGTTGCTCGCACATATACCGTGGATTGACTGAAGAAAACTTGAAGTGTTAAGGGGTCATTCTACTTTGATCGATCGAAAAAATAAGCTAATTTTAAAGACTTTTTTCTTAGTAAATACAACATATTATGATTAAATAATTCTTTTTGGTATTTATTACGCTACTCTTATATTATACAACCAAAATTTTTTAATTTGTTTTAATGGGTATTTCACAGCGTCAATATGGCACCTAAAAAAGAAGTATGTTCGTGGCGCAGGTGATTTCCCGGCTCAGGCTTATCTGAAACAAAAAATTCGCAAAGATTCTTAATCTGTATGAGTGTCGCTATCGCCCGTAACTCAATTAACAATTTTTGTTGAAAAGTAACAAAATGGCGCCGGTTTGAAAAAAACGTCTCTGTGAGAAAAAACTCAAGGTCTGTGACATTGGCACTCCCAAATGCGAATTTTTGGAAAAAATCGATGGCATTCATTTGTCCATCGTTTGTCCACCCTTCAAAAAAACGTTATGGAGAAAAAAATTTTTTCACCAGCACACCCATGAAAACTTTTCAATTTTTCAAAAGTGGGATACCCTTATCCTCGATCTGTTCACGTTTGTCCACCTAACATTTTCTTATGTCCACCCTCCACAAAAGCGTTAAGAACAAATTAAAAAAATCGTCATCAGCACACCAACGAGCTATGAACATTTTTCACTTCTTCTTAGGAGGGATACAATTGTCCACGGTTAGACCTCGTTTGTCCATCACAGTGAATCGAATTATTAATAAAATTCACGAAAGAGAAGGGTACGGCTGAACCGACCAGAGCTCGATTCTGGATGGTGGACAAACGAAATCTTTGGGTGGACTAACGTCTACTACATCTAGACCAGGGGTGCACACTAACAAGGAGAGGTTCCCAGGTGTCCGCCTCCGATTGCTTTGAATTTTGGATATGTTTTAGAGGACCGAAAAATAAGATATACGTGTTTTTTTATAGCGGCCCGTTTTCATATTTAGGGGGTGAAACCACCCCCCAAAGTTATAAGATTTTCAGGTGTTCATCTCCGATTGCTTTGGTTTTTGGATATATTTTAGAGGACCGAAAAATAAGAAATACGTGTCTTTTTATTTTGGCCTGCTTGAATGTTTAGGGGGTGAAGCCACCCCTCTAATGTTCATACGGGGTACAAAATTGTGTTGAGTAAAACTTCATATAGATTTCATTTGCGTCATAATTTACTGTATGGACGATGTTCTTGTCGTCAGTCACCCTTATTGGAGGGTAAAATACCCGCAACCGTTTCAATACGTATTTAAGAGACTTGAAAAGTGTAAAAAATGTCATAAAAAAACTTAAAAAACCATAAACACAAATTATTTTATGGTGACACATCAGTGGTTTTATGCCCTCCCACTGTTACCGACAACCCCCTGTGAACAACCCCTAGTTAGTCAGCTACGTCGGGCTTATATAAGATATTTAAAAGGAGCGTAAGCATTGAACGAATATAAAGGAAACTCAGGTAAATAGTACTTTATAAAGATGGAGCTCTAAATTGTCATTATAATTATACCCACAATGGGAGTTCAATAAGCTAAAATTAAAATATTGATAAAATAAAAAAAATTGAGGAAGCCAAGTGCCAATGAATTGGCAGCCGTTTTCTTTCATACGGAACATGTATGGTCAGCTGCATTTGACTTGAATCTTATTCCCCACGCTATTATTATGACGCTAAAAGTAGCACTTATATCGAGTTACGCGATATTTTCTGCAAGATTGCGTTACGTTGTTTCTCGAAAACTAGTTTGTTCTTCAGTCACATCCGAGTGCTTCACGTGTTCACAGAATTTACAACTACAGTTCTCGCGATTAAAAATGATTATTAATCCGCTGAACGTGATCAATTTATTATTAGTAACATTTCAAAGTATGTACTTGATGGAAACTCTTATAACAAGGGAGGAAGTACTATTAAAAGAATCTATACAAAAGATGTTGCTTGATAGCATATTTGAATTTAATGTAGTCGAAGTTTCGGAAGAGATTTTCATTGGACTTTCTGGATCAATTTAAAGAGTGTGAAGTTGAAGCTGTTGATGAAGATGATAATGATGAAAATTGGTCTGAAGAAACATATACAGGAGTTTGTTCTCAACGTGATAAAGATGTTGATGTTGACTATAAGCGGAGAGCAGTTGCATTTTGGAATGGCGGAGGAAAAAAGCGTAAGCTTAATACAGTTCAACATAATTTTAAATATGTTTCTTCTGAACGGCAATTACGGCGATGAGCTCATCAAATTGAAGTAGGAGGAACCAAAAGAGAAAGATTAGCACAAATTTCCGAGTATGTAATACAAAATTTGAGGGAAGCTATTGATGCCGGTTATATTTTACATGACAGAGATATTCGACGATGGGCTTTGAAGGCATATAAGGAGCAGGGTAATGATAATATGGTTTTTAAAGCTACTAGAAAATGGGTAAATAATTTTAAAAAAGCTCATCGCATTGTTTCACGGGAAATAACCAAATTTGTTACACGAACAACAATAGAAGACGATGAAGTATTAAAAGTCAGAGCTACAGACTTTGTTAAGGAAGTAAAGCCTTTGTGTGCCAAAATCTGATCTGACAATATATATAATTCAGACCAGAGTGGATTTCAATTAGAAATACATTCTGGACGAACCTTAGCAGTGCAAGGCACAAAAAAAGTAGAATGTGTTGTACAATCTGTATTTTCAACGGCACATAGTTATACAATACAACCAACAATAACTGCGGATGGAAGATTGTTGTCACCCCTCTTTATGGCCTTGCAAGAAGCGAATGGAGAATTTGGACCAATAGTTCAAAAAACATTATTTAAGCCAACGAACGTGTACGTGACGGCATCAAAATCTGGAAAACTCACATCTGGTAATGTATATTTTGAAATTATCTTAATTAAAGATAATTCTTATTGATAATTGAAAATTAACTATACATATATGTGTAGTTACGACGGATTTTAATTTAATATTGCAGCTCATTTCAAAACCTGGTTGGAAGAAGTCTTTTTTCCTAAAACCAAACAAACAAGTGTGTTGTTGCTAGACTCTTGGAGTGGGCACTGTGAACAAGATGTACGTGATGCGACACCAGTGGGCAAAGAAATTATAATTAAGATGATACCAAAAGGTACCACTGGACAAATCCAACCTCTAGATGTTTATGGATTTAGGATGTGGAAGAATTATGTTAGGCGTTTCTCCGACGATGTACTTTTGCATAACTATGACGTTAATCTTCATTTAAGAAATAATGTAATTAAATTACAATCACTTGTGCACAACCAATTGTCTTCACCCAGATATATAAATCTATTCCAGTATCCTTGGTATAAAAGTGGATACACAGAACAAAAGTTAGGAGATTTTGTGAATCCTGTAGACTTTGTTTTTGAACAGAATACGGAAATGAAATGTGCACTCTGCGATGAAACACCGATAGTTAGATGCTCCTGGTGTAAAAAAGCATATTGTTTAAAGCATATTTTTCATGAATACCACTTTTGTGACAAATATAAACCGTAAAGTCTCCGATAGTATATATACAAATACTTTAAGTGATCGTTTCGTAAACTGTATATATCTTGTAAGAAATTCGGATTAAAAATTTACGTTATAAAGAATTAATGCAATAAGTAAATGTCTTCATTGTTTACAATAATGTAACTGTGCACTTGGGGGCTATTTTCTCATTAAGCAAGATTGAAATTACCTCCACCATTTTATAATCAATTTTCACAAAATAGTCTTCTTGAATTCTGTAAGCCCGACGTAGCTGACTAACTAGGGGTTGTTCACAGGGGGTTGTCGGTAGCAATGGGAGGGCATAAAACCACTGATGTGTCACCATAAAATAATTTGTGTTTATGGTTTTTTAAGTTTTTTAATGACATTTTTGACACTTTTCAAATCTCTTAAATACGTATTGAAACGATTGCGGGTATTTTACCCTCCAATAAAGGTGACTGACGACAAGAACATCGTCCATACAGTAAATTATGACGCAAATGAAATCTATATGAAGTTTCACTCAACACAATTTTGTACCCCGTATGAACATTAGAGGGGTGACTTCACCCCCTAAACATTCAAGCAGGCCAAAATAAAAAGACACGTTGTGACGTCCCGGCCCCACCACGGTATCGCGACTTAGTGTCGACGAGCGCCACCAGAGGTCTAATCTTCTCGCTAGTCTATTTCCCTTACCCATTTCATATATATACAAGTTCCAAATCATATCCTCTGTGTCCCCGTGTGTGTCTAGGGCAGGGGCCGTCAGTAATAGCCCTACTGATGAGTCTGACTGATGGTCCCAGGACGAAACACACCTCTTCTTTTCCTCCACGATCCTTCGAAAAAGCCAATCCACCCGCCCCGCACAGTACTCTATTGCGGCGTAACCGGCCGGCCTTAGGGTTTAGGTTACATTGGAGGCGACGAGGCAAGAACTCCCTTCTCGTTCAGAATGTTCCGGCAATTCTGGATGTGACAACGTATTTCTTATTTTTCGGTCCTCTAAAACATATCCAAAAACCAAAGCAATCGGAGATGAACACCTGAAAATCTTATAACTTTGGGGGTTGGTTTCACCCCTAAATATGAAAACGGGCCGCTATAAAAAAACACGTATATCTTATTTTCCGGTCCTCTAAAACATATCCAAAAACCAAAGCAATCGGAGGCGGGCACCAACTATTCTTATGAACTTCGGGGGTGGGTTTCACCCCCTAAACATTCAAGCAGGCCAAAATAAAAAGACACGTATTTCTTATCTTTCGATCCTCTAAACATATCCAAAAACCAAAGCAATCGGAGATGAACACCTGAAAATCTTATATCTTTGGGAGGTGGTTTCACCCCCTAAATATGAAAACAGGCCGCTATAAAAAAACACGTATATCTTATTTTTCGGTCCTCTAAAACATATCCAAAATTTAAAGCAATCGGAGGCGGACACCTGGGAACCTCTCCTTGTAAGTCTGCCCTAGGACAGTCGGTGCGCCTTCGAGCTCGACCGTGGTATGCTCACTCCACACTCCTCGGTATGAGGTCTCGTGGTGGGGAACTCCATGACTGCAAAGGCCACATTTTGTTTTCTCCAAGGAAAATATGTTATTGTCTCGTGCTTCTCATTATTCCCCAACACGATCACCGGAAAGGTCCACTTTATGCTTTTATGACACCCCCGGCAGCTAAATGCGATTTCAAGCGGTGGATTAAGATTGACTCAGTCAATTTTTTAAAATTTTTGTATGGAATAATAATAATTTGGGGTTAACTTGCCGATTAACAGGGATCACGCTGATTTTGATGACCTTCACACATGTTGTCAAGGTCGTAATTTTGAACAACATTCCCCTTTAAACCTTTTGGCGATCGGCCTTAGTTTCAGAAATATTGAGGAAAAATTGTTGCTACTACCACATTGAATTCTGGTTATATATGTACGCCACCGTGGCAGCGTATGCGTTAGCGCGAAACCGCCGCTCATCTACTGTTTCTCCATATACATACGTCGCGGCAGACAACGTATGTACAGGATAAACTAAACGGTTCGGTAAACTTGCTGACGAACTAGGCCCTCGCCGATTTCGATGACCTTCACATATGTTGTCAAGGTCGTCATTCTAAACAACATTATCCTTTAAACTTTTTGGCGGTCGGCCTTAGATTCGGAGATACTAATAAAAAACTTTCGGCATAATATACCTATTGAAATCTGTTTCACAACCGACGGTATTAGTATTGTTTGGAGCTAGATCATGGCGGGGGGCGCGCACCCGCTCCCGAGCGCGTAAAGCATGGTAGCGAACCGATGTGACTTTGGGAACGTTCAAAATGAGTCTGCGGTTATAAATATCGCACGATGGGGTCAATATCGCTATTGTTGTCAAGGTCATCATTCTGAACATTTCTCTTTAAACGTTTACGAGATATTCACATTAACTTTATTTAACTTTAGAATTACCCAGTTTAACACATACTCGCATCGGTTCGCTACCTTGCTTTACGCACTCGCGAGTGGGCGCGCGCCCCCCGCCCCAATCTAGCCCCAACCAATACTAATACCGTCAGCTGTGAAGCAGATTTCAATATGTTATGCCGAAAGTTTTTTTATTAATATCTCCGAATCTAAGGCCGACCGCCAAATATACAACGATCCTGAAGACGTAGGCTGTAGCACCTCGTCAGAATAAATACATTTTTGTATTAGAAAAGATTAAAGGTAGCATGTACTGTTAGTACCCTGTAATTCAGTTTAAGTGGGACTATTTTTCTTGCTGCGACACCACGCGTGCACCCGTTAGATATATATGCTGCAGAGTTGGGCATTATTCGACTAAATTGTTCTTCGACTAACCTTCGAATATAAATTTCGAATAACATGAAGTTATTCGTAACTAACGAAGAAATTTTTAGTCGACTATGTTTTTATTCGATGAACTCGACTAAATTTTTAGTCGTTATTCCTTCCTCATCATTCATTATTCGAAGGACCTCCGTGGCGACTAAGCGTCACGAAGAAGCCGCTTAGGCTTAGTGTCTCATGAGTCATGATACCGGTTCGGGTTCTGACCCCCACTTATTTGTGTCGCTTAGTCGCCACAACGGTCCTTCGAATAACGAATAACTTAAAATAATTAACGAATAAAAATTTAGTCGAATAAAAATTTAGTCGACTAAAAATTTAGTCGACTAAAAATTTATTCGTTATTCTCGAATAACTTCACTTTACTCGAAATTTTTATTTGAGTTCATTCGAATAAAAATGTAGCCGAATAAAAATGTCGTCGAATAAAAATTTATGCGACTAATGCCCAACTCTGCCAGCGTGCACGTATACGTAGAGTACGATTGTATAATAGCGAAAATTTTCCTGCGAAAATTTCGGAAACTAAGGCCGACTGCCAATTTTGTCAAAGGAAAAAATTACTCAAAAGGTCAAGTTTTGCAACATATGTGAAGATCATCGAAATCGGCGAGGTCGCAGTTCATCGGCAAGTTTACCTAATTTTGTTCAAAGTTATAATGATAGCAGTAAGAAGGGTTTAAAGAAGTTTGTTGCTGGTGGTGATGATTCTGGCTGCCTTATCCATCGGAAACAAATTTTTCTTAATCTATTGGGAAGTAACATGGGGGCGGGGCCTAACCAAGATGTCGCCGATTTGGGAACAAGATATATGCGGTATTGTAGTTATTTGTGAAAATGTTCCTTTCTATGCAAAGTATATGTGATTGGGCAGGTTCAAATCCTGCCCAGCGGAATTTTATAGTAGGTGAACGTGTACTTCGAGGGATTGATATGTACCCCACGAACGCTTCTACTTTCGTCACCAGATGTCATGGGGACGGATGTCACTTTCCAATATGAGTGCGGTTATCGTGTGAACTAGAATGAAGTAATTATTTGCAAAAATCCAATTTTGCAACACAGAAAAAAAATGGACAAATGCTTTTCCAAAAAATTAATGTTTTCATTTGAAATACAACCATTTTTTGCGTTTTTCAACATTATTCATTCAACTTGAACTAAAGTTCATACGATAACCACACTCATATAGATTAAGAAAAATTGTACGTTTTTTGTTTCAGATGATTACGACAGCCAAAATCATGCTCGCCAGCAACAAATTTTTTTTCAAACTCCTCTTACTACTACCATTATAACTTTGAACCAAATTACTATTATTGCATACAAAAATTTGAACACATTTTTCAAATTTCAATTAATAAGAGTACAGAGATTGAAATTATAATACTCAATGCTTTTTTTTTAAAAATTCCCCAAAATGTGCCTTATTTTCGGAGCGTCAAACTCTGGAAACCTCTGCGGCAGCCTGTGACGCCCTACTCCTACTACTGCAGCCGCTCCCCACTCCGTTGGCGTACTCGCTTGTCGTTGAACGAGCTCGAATGTGCGCTCGCGCCCGGAATTGGGAGTCCTGTGCATGCCTGATCTAGACTAACGAAATTCATCGTTGGACACATGATTTTGATAATTTATTTGGAAAAAATCGAACTTAAACGTGATCAGTTCATCTGTACCCCTCTTTTTCGTTTATTTTTTTTTTAATAATTCGATTCACTAGGGTGGACAAACAAGGAGAAAATGTTCATAGCTCGTGGGTGTGCTTTTAATTTGTTCATAACGTTATTCTGGAGGGTGGATATAAGAAAATGTTAGGTGGACAATCGTGAACATATCGTGGACAATCGTATCCCACTTTTAAAAAATTGAAAAGTGTTCATGGGGGTGCTGATGACAAATTATTTTAATTTTGGTCATAACTTTTCTTTGATGGGGTGACAAACGTGGACAAATCGTGGACAATCATTTCCCACTGTGCGGACAAACGAAATTTTTTTTTGAACAAACGTGGACAAACGAAGAAACGAATGACATCGATTGTTTCCAAAAATTTGCAATTGGGGGTGCCAACTTCATAGACCTTAACAGGTGGCTTCACCATGATTGACAACGAAAATTCTGCTTTAAAATTTGGTGCACAGCCCAATTGTCAGTGTTCGCGAATGAGAAACCGCGATGAGAAAGAGTTTGCCGGGGAGGTTATGTTCGGAAGTCACAATGCACTTGTTTAAGTAAAAATGGTTTTGTCTTTATTATGAAAATAAACACTCGTTGAGTGTGTGTCACAAAATGAGTGGTGAGCAGAGCAATGAATCAGATAATGGTGAGAATTTAGGGTGATGATGAGAACCCACGCACACCGACCGCCACGTGGCCGAGCCTCGACCAAGATTCACAATCGATACGCGTGATGGGGATGAGAATTGAGCGTTGTTTGAATTGAGAGAATGATTGAGATAAGTGATAGATCGATACTGAGCGCGATGCACTTGAACAATTCACCAGTTACGTGGAATGATTTTTGATTGAGAACCGCACGTCTTCCACTGTACGCTGTGTGAACAAGATTGATTTCAAGATGTCTGATCGATTTCCGTTAGTCGTCTTCTCCAAAATCTCTAGAGGGTCGATCGACGTGGGGAAATTTGATTGGAAAAGAGTTTTGTCGCTGACACATGATTGGCGTATCGATTGTGGATCGGGCTTGGCGCTCCGCTGCCCAGGAGGTGCTGCGGTGAGGTGGGTGTGGCGGAGATCTGAACTACATGAATCTCAAACATGCTTCCGGCCTCAACAGCTGGAAGAAGATGTTGATGATGAATCTGTAACATTCAAAATGGCCAGTTTGGCAATTGGCCTGGTTAAGGTGGTAGTGGCGGTCTTGAGTGTCACCACCCTGGTCAATCCATCCTTCCCTGGGTGAAGAGTGAGAACCCGAGCAAGTGGCCACTTGCTAGGGGGAAAGCGCTCATCGGTGATGAGCACTAGGGAGCCGACCTTGATGGCGTTGGATGGATGATGCCACTTCGAGATTGATAACTGCCGTTGCAGATAATGGGCTGACCATTGAGTCCAGAATTGATGAGTTTTTTGTTGCATGAGTTGCCACCACGCTGCTGGTGAGATGGATGAGTGCTCCACAGAAGGTTCCGGTAGAGCTGAGAGCGGGTGGCCAATGAGGAAGTGAGCAGGAGTGAGAGCTGCGACATCTTCAGGATCGTCGCTGAGGGGCTCAAGAGGTCGTGAATTCAGCATAGCCTCAATTTGAGTGAGAAGGGTACTGAACTCTTCGTAGGTGAGTGCTGTTTCACCCACGGTTCGCCGAAGATGGTGTTTGGTGGACTTCACCACAGCCTCCCATTTGCCTCCCATGTGTGGTGCGGCTGAGCGAGAGATTGGTGATCTTGAGAGCCCTGAGTGAACATCCTCTTGAGCGTGGCATCAGCTCCGATGAAGTTGGTGCCACAATCTGAGAAGAGTGAGTGAGGGATTCCTCTCCGTGAGATGAAACGCCTGTACGTTGCGATGAAACCTTCTGTGGAGTAGTCGGTGACTAGCTCGAGATGAACAGCTGAGGTGGTGAGACAGACGAACACACAGATCCATCCCTTTTGAGTCTTGGCGCCTCGCCCTTTCCATGTCCTTAAGGTGATGGGATAGTCCAGTCCAGTGTTGGTGAATGGGCGTGTGGGTGTGACTCGTGAAAGAGGTAGTTGGCCCATCAGTTGATGGGCACGGATCCCCCTTTGCCGAGCACACACGACACACCGCAGAATGTGAGATTTCACTGGAACTCGTCCACCGATGATCCAGTAGTTTTGTCTGATTTGAGCGAGCGTGAGTTGAGTCCCTCCATGGAGAGTTTGTCGATGAGCTTGATCTATAATCAGATCGGACAGACGTGAGCGACGAGGCAAAATTGCAGGATGCTTACTTCCATATGCAATGTGAGCGTTGTTGAGTCGGCCCCCGACCCGAATCACTCCTTTCTGGTCGATAAAGGCTGTGAGACGATTGAATGTGTGCGAGGCTGGCATTGTAGTGCCTGAGCTGAGAGCCCTTATTTCGTGTGTGAAATAAAGGCACTGCGTCGCTTTGATCCAGAAGATCCTGGCCCTCTCCAGATCCTCGGGCGATTGTGAGATGATTGGCAAGGAAATCGTTGACCTCCTCAGCCGTGATAAAATTCTGAAACAAACTGAAGTGATACGAAAGAGTTTGTTGAGTGATGAATATTTGTAAATGAGGTCCCAGTGGTATTCGAATTTTCGAATGTTGAGAAGATTTGAAATTCCAGGACGAGCTTCCAGCATGCTTGGACTGTCCTTCAATGTAGGTTGAGAGGGCCATGAGTCACTGGGTTGAGTGAGCCAAGATGGTCCCGTCCACCAAAGCTCATGGTGTTCAAGCTGATGTGTTGTTAAGCCTCGAGAGGCACAATCAGCTGGATTCGCTGTTCCAGGAACGTGTCTCCAATGTGCGTGTGGGGTGAGCTCTTGAATTTGGGAGACACGGTTCCGCACATAATCCTTCCAGCGTGATGCATGAGATTTGATCCATGATAATGATATTTGAGAATCCGTCCACAGATGAATTGTAGAGATGTTGAGCTGAAGAGTAGCTTGAACATACTTCGTGAGCTTTGCAAGCATTAAAGCTGCAGTGAGTTCGAGCCTTGGGATTGTGAGTTTCTTGAGTGGTGCTACCTTGGTTTGGAGCACACGAGTGTCGACACTTTGTGAGCTGTGGACGGTGAGGTCACGATAATGTAAATTACCGCTGCCATGGCGAGCTGAGACGCATCAGAGAATCCATGTAATTCCACTGTAGAATTGGAGAAGGTGTTGAACCACCTTGGTATTGAGAGTCTGGCCAGACTTGTTAGATCTTCTCTGATGGTGAGCCAGTGAGCAGTGACTTGGGAAGGCAGTGGGTCATCCCAGTTGAGTTTGTGCAGCCACAATTCCTGCAAAAGTGCTTTTGCCCGAATGATGACTGGAACTAAGAAGCCAAGTGGATCAAATATCTTTGCTACTTCAGAGAGAATGAGACGTTTTGTGAGTCTTGAATTGTTGATAGGTTTTGTTGAGAATGAGAAGTTGTCATTGAGAGCGTTCCATTGTAAACCGAGGATTTTGGTATTGCAGTCGTCAAGTGCTATGTACGAGTTACTAGCTCGTATTTCATGAGACATTGATTCAAGCAATGGAGGGTAGGTTGATTGCCACTTGGCAAGTGGAAAACCCCCCGCCTTGCACAGGTCATTTAATTGTTGAGCAATTGTGATGAGTGTCTCACCTGTATCGGCGCCACCAAATATATCGTCGACGTATCTGGCATGAGTGATTGATGGTATTGCCAGGGGAAAACGATGTCCTTCGTCTTCGACCAACTGCAGTAGTGCTCTGACAGCGAGGAACGGCGCAGCCTTGGTTCCATACGTGACCGTGGTGAGTTTGTAGGGCACCTCCTTTGAATCCTCATCAATCCACAGTATCCTCTGGAGGTCCTGGTCGTCTTCGTGAACCTTGATTTGTCTGTACATTTTTGTCACGTCCGTGGCAAAGATGTACTTGTGCTGGCGAATCCACAGTAACACATCCGTAATGTTGAGTAGCAGATTCGCTCCTGTGTGCATGAGATCGTTGATCGAGTGCCCCGTTGATGTTGGGCTTGACCCATTGAAGACGACCCTCAACTTCGTAGTCTGGCTGTCGAGCTTGAGCACTCCATGATGTGGGAGATAGTAAACAGAATGAGTGTTAGGTGAGATTGAGGTAGCTCTTACCATATGATGGAGTTCCTCATATTCCTTCATGAACCCTTGGTAGAGGTTGCGATATTCAGTATCTCTGTTGAGCTTGTTGAGTGTTCGCTTCAGACAGGCATGGGCTGTCTGGTAGGAATTGCCTAATAAACTTCGCGATGACTTGAGAGGGATGCGTACGATGTACCTTCCTGTTGAATCACGAGTGTGTGTCGCTCGAAAGTGATCCTCACACTCTTGTTCTTCAGGGGTGAGCTTTGAGGGCGCATCTGTCGGGAGCTCTTCTTGAAGCCAGAACTTTGCCAATAGATCTTGTATTGTTTTGTAGCTGTGCTGCATTACTGCAGCTGTGTGCGACGAGCTAATTTGAGACTGAGGTGTTCTAACTGGCCCAAGAACGAGCCACCCAAAGATTGAGAACTGGGCAATTGGCATTGAAGGGTCACCCTTGATGAGGTTAGGCTTTATGATTTTCCCATATGAGTCTGCACCAATAATTATGTCAATGGGCCTAGGTTTTAGAAAGTCTGGATCAGCTAACCTTAACCTGGTGAGATGTGGCCATTCTTGACGTGGTGCTTCAACGGATGGTAGACTGGATGTGAGAGTTCGCAGAACATGAGCTTGAATGGAGACCGTAGAGATGTCGTCATGTGAGCGTAGAGTGATAGTCACGACACCTCGAGTTTGAGTAGTCTTGTTGCCTCCAATGCCAAGAATTGAGATGGATGAGTGGGTTCATTGAAGGTTGAGTTGAATGATGAGCTCCTCCTTGATGAAGGTGAGCTCTGAGCCTGAGTCGATGAGTAGCCTCACTGGCAGTGAGGCCACTAGTGAGATGAGCTGTGCGTTAGCCGTAGCTAACAGGGTGAGCGTGTGTGAGGTAGCGTGGCAACCTGCGGCTGAGTGAGACAATAATGAGTGGGCATGACCTGTTGAGCTTGGAGGTGATGAGTTTGATGAGCATGAGCTGACGACTGCACCAACACTTCAGAAGTCATCGCTTTCTTCTGTTTTCATCCCTTCAGTGTGAAGGGTAGGAGCTGCTGAGCTTGCTTCGGCCGTTTGAGTGGGTTGAACGTGAGATGAGCCTTGAGCTGATGACGGCTGAGAGGGGTGCAGCATCGTGTGGTGCTTTGCCCCACATGTTTTGCACCTGTATGCAGATTTGCACGCCTCCGTCTGATGGCGACCACAGCAATTTTTGCACAAAGCATGTGCAACTATAAACTTGCGACGTTCAGTCGTGGATTTCTCCCGAAATCTGGGACACATCACTATAAAGTGGTCCTCAGAGCAACAGTCGCAAGGGAACTTTGTTGATTGTGCCTTCGCTGAAGGCTGAGAAGCGGGTTTAGCCTGCGTTGCAGGGTGAGCAGAGGACCTGCAATGAGCTGAGCGTGTTGTGGAGGCGGCAGGGGCCGATGGCTTCTTTGTAGGGGACTCCATTTGCTCTAAGGCCCTACCCTTTCTTTCCACAAAGGCCAGTAGATCTTTATACCGAGGGCACTCTGCTGAACTGGCGAGAGAGGTTTCCCAGGCCTCTCTGGTGACCTTGTCGAGGCTGTTGGTTAAGATATGCACCATTAAGCAGTTGTGCATATCCTGATCCGCCTTCAACGCAGCCAACGTCTCATTTACTTCTGTCATGGTTGCTGCCAGGTCCTTGAGAGCAGTCGCTGACCGTGAGGTGATAGGATTGATCGTGAGCAGTTTGTCAAGCTGCTCCTTGATGAGAAGTCGCTTGTTAGAAAAGCGTTTATTGAGATATTCCCAACACGCTTGGAAGGATGAGCCCATGAGTGGAAACGCATTGACGCGTCTTGACGGCTCTCCTGTTAGGCTGGCCCTCAGGTAGTACAGGCGGTCAATTTCCATGAGCTGAGCGTCGTTTATTATTAGTGAGGTGAACAACTCACTAAATACAGGCCACTCTACATAGTTCCCCGAGAACTTGGGGATGGCGAGTTCCGGTAGCTTTGCAGCTCTACTCGTAGATGTTGTGGCCGTTGCGATTGACGTGCTGGGTTGAGCAGAGCTCGCTTGAGTGGTGAGACGCCGGAGTGATCGCCTGAGCTCTGCCACGAGCTTCGTCTCTCGGGCTAGGAGGCCCGACGCGAAATACTCGTGGTCCAGGCACTTCACCGGCCAAAACTCCTCTAGGTGTTCATGCTCCTTCAGGAACGCCGTGTGGAGCTCTTCGACGCTGTCGAGCAGTGACTGCACCTCGTTGGGAGTCGTCGATTCCAAGTCCTCCGGGACCTCTGACCGCAAGTCTTGCAAGGTTTGGAAGCGACAAGCCTGTGAGTGCGCCTTGATAATGAGCGGTGCCGGCGTCGTTGACGGTGACGAGGACCTCGTCCTGCCGGTGGCTTGCGCAGCTTTGTCCTGAGGAACCTGGAGCGTTGCTCTTGAGCTATGGGTTCCTGACAGATTTGGTGATGTCGATCTCGACTCGGGATTCGACGTGGTGGAGTTGTTCTCTCCGTCCGCCATGGTGAGCACTGAGAGCTGAGACTGAGCTATTCTAAGTGAGCACTGCACTGCACTTCACACAACTAATCCGGCTCGAAGGACCAAACAATGTTCGCGAATGAGAAACCGCGATGAGAAAGAGTTTGCCGGGCAGGTTATGTTCGGAAGTCACAAGGCACTTGTTTAAGTAAAAATGGTTTTGTCTTTATTATGAAAATAAACACTCGTTGAGTGTGTGTTACAAAATGAGTGGTGAGCAGAGCAATGAATCAGATAATGGTGAGAATTTAGGGTGATGATGAGAACCCACGCACACCGACCGTCACGTGGCCGAGCCTCGACCAAGATTCACAATCGATACGCGTGATGGGGATGAGAATTGAGCGTTGTTTGAATTGAGAGAATGATTGAGATAAGTGATAGATCGATTCTGAGCGCGATGCACTTGAGCAATTCACCAGTTACGTGGAATGATTTTTGATTGAGAACCGCACGTCTTCCACTGTACGCTGTGTGAACAAGATTGAATTCAAGATGTCTGATCGATTTCCGTTAGTCGTCTTCTCCAAAATCTCTAGAGGGCCGATCGACGTGGGGAAATTTGATTGAAAGAGAGTTTTGTCGCTGACACATGATTGGCGTATCGATTGTGGATCGGGCTTGGCGCTCCGCTGCCCAGGAGGTGCTGCGGTGAGGTGGGTGTGGCGGAGATCTGAACTACATGAATCTCAAACAGTCCCCTACCCCCTCTACCCATACGCACACTTAGCGACCATATCTCTATACAGGAATGCTAGAGAAATGGGTATGACCCCACAGCTATTTTGGCCTTATTATCTTATCGTAGACATAGTTCCGATGTTTTAACACGATCAAGCGTACAATTTTTTTCTTTGAACCCAGTAGTAAGGCTAGGCGGGTTCTAACGCAGGAGGAAGAGTGGTTGCGCGCGCACGAGCCGCGGAGTGGGGGAAGCCGCAACCGCAGAGGGGACCACTCCGGGCCGAGTCGCCGCGGAGACCGGACCCACCGTCCCCGAAATTTTTTAGAGGGAGGGAATGACCCCCGAAAAGTCTTTTTCAGACTTTGGCCCACTCCGAAAAATTTTTCAGACCTAACCCAGGGAGGGGACGGCCCTCAGGATTTTTTTTCAAACCAACATGCGTCGGAAATTGTTTAATAATTTATTTTTTATCTGAAATTGTTTCGGGCGATGTCGGGAAAGATCGGGAAAGATCGGGAAAGATCGACGTTCTTTTCTTTTACGAACCACGTCTTCGGGAATATGCAGCAGAATTTTTCCCCCAATGCATAATAATTAATTTTTGAATCAGCGATCTACCGAACCATTATGCAGCATTCATTCTAAAGCGTTCCGATTTAACATCGCAACGTATCGCGCGATCACGTGTAATTCGAATCCTCTGGAGCAGCCGTACGGGATGACGTCATGTGGTGGTGCGAAGAAGGCGCGAATCATAGAAAGAATTATGTGGTGTCAGCAGAAATTGGTGAGGTGAGAAGGAAGAAGACGGATAAGTAAACAGAGAAATAATATGATTAAGAGATTTATTTAAAATTAAAAGAATATAAAAATATAAATAGAAATGTAATATAATTTAACATTTTTTTTTCCTACGAGCATTAGCTAGAATATCATTGATGGCACATGCTACCAGTTCGCAATCTATAAGATAATCCTCATCGTAATATTCGCCATCACGTATGATTTTAGCAGCAGGACGCGTATCTAATGTTTCGCAGGCAGCATCGCTCTGTTACAACACGTTAACAAAAGTTTTAAAGTTTTTCCTCACATCTTCTGCAGTTTGATGCAGCCGCGGATACACATAGCTTATACATGGCTTAAGATTAAATAAAAATGATACTGTATTCAGTTTGAAATACAAAGACTTCTTATGTAGTGTCGTCTTTACAATTGGAGGCGAGAATCATAGAAAGAATTATGCAGAGTCGATAGAAATTGGTGAGGAGTGAAGGAGGCAGACAGACAAGTAAATAGATTGTAATATATGTAAAATGATTATATATTGTTCCATTAATTAAAAAATAGAAATATAAAAAGAAAAAATATAAAAATAGAATATAAATAGTGTCTCGGCAGAACCATCTATCTCTCCCTCCCTCTCTCTCTCTCTCTCTCTCTCTCTCTCTCTCTCTCTCTCTCTCTGTCTCTCTCTCTCTCTCTCTCTGTCTATCAATCTCTTTCTTTCTCCTTCTCTTTCCTTCCCTTTTTGTCTTCTTCACATCAATCGCAAGACAACTTGAACATTCTCGAACAGCTGATGGACTTCCTATTTACTTTTCGCGACTTCATACATACATACTCTTCCCACAACACCTCGTATAAATTCATACACACTCGCGCTTTCGTGACCAACCCGAGTGTTCAGTTACACAGAACAGTAAATAACTCGACTATATTCGCCGAAACTGTTACGTATCTATTGTATCGCCTCAATTCTTTATCTCTAAATAAATCGCACTATTCTCAACATTTTTTAGTTCTCTCTATACAAATAGGATATCAAAATACAATATAAAAAGAACAAATATAATAATAATAATAATAATTTAATTTAATTTATTGCCACTTTCGTGTTACAATTTAACGATCAAATAATCTTTCCATTTCATTCCCATGATTGTGTCAGTGTAAGTCACACCCTTCTAATGTATCCTATTGTCTCTTAACAATTTTTTCTATTTTACAAGTGTTTCCTAATCTATTCTATGTTACATAATCTTCTTTTATCACTTTCCTGTTCTTCCCATCTTTTCCTTCTCCCTATTATCTCCCGTAGAATAGCCAAGTTTTTCCCTTCTCCTCTAATTACCTCTGCACAATTCCTGCCACTCTTTCAACTTACTTCACATGTTTCAATCGCGTGTTTCACTGTTTCTTCCTCTTTCTTACATACTCTTTCTTCTTTCATTAGCCAATATTTGCATGTTCTTGTTTCACTACCCTGTATGAATCTTCCTATCCTTTCTAATTCTCCTCTCCTTTTTTCATTCCCCCCCCCCCCCCATAAGCATTTCGGCTTATCTCCTGGTTTCCTTGCCACCTCTTTTAATTCTCTTAGGAACTTTGACTCTTTTACTTTCATCTGTCTTTCTTGTTCTTGGATGTCAATTACTTATCTGTTCTAATTTTTAATCCACACTTCTTCTCCATTTAATCTTCTTCTTTTCCATTCTTCGTTTGACCATCCTCTCCCTTCCAAGAATTTGATTCGCATTCTTTCCTTTTTTCGTTACTTCATTTCCTCTCATTAGTCTTCTCCTACATTCATATCGTATCGATCCTTCTTCCGAGTTTATTAGTGTCTCTTCAAACTTCATTACCCTTACTCCCATTTTAATTGCTATGCCATCTCTTCCTGTTTCTTTTAACAGCCAATATGTTGATGTTGATCTCTCCAATTTCATTATCCATCGTATGTATTTCGCCTGCAATTTTTCTATTTCCTCATACCTTCTCCATCCCCATATCGCTGCTCTATACGCCACGGTGCTTCTAACTAGCGCATCAAACAGTTTCATTCTTATTTCAGTCATCTCTGAATAATCTTTCTCCAATACATCCCCCCATACTTCTCCTAGTATCATATTCGCTTCCCTAACTACTTTCTTAATATGGTGTTTATCCTCGCTGTTCTCTCCCTCTCGTTCTATAAGCTAAATATTTCAGTTCTCTTACTCTTTCTTCTTCATCCCAACGGAATCTTTCCTATTTTCTTCTTCCTCCTGCTTTCCTGCATATCATTATCTTAGACTTTTACACATTTAACTCCAAGCCTTTCTTCTTTATGTATCTCTCGAATCTCTTTATCGTATTCTTAGGTCCCTGTGCATTATTTACCATTAACACATCACCCGCGTATGAAATTGTTAAAATTTTCCTTCTATCTATTACGACTCCTCCTTCCTGTTCTTTGCTCATTTCTTCTTTCCAGGTCTGCAAATGCGACATTGAAAAGTGTCAAGCTTAACGGGCACCCTTGTCTAACACCCTTTCCTGTTAAAAAAACTTTCCTATCAGTTCCTTCTTCATTCCTAAAGCGCATATAGTTCTGTCGTGCATTTCCTGTATCCGTATTCTTAGTTGTTCGCCTACTCCTTCTTCATAAAGTCTTTTCCAAATTTCTTCCCTTTCCAATCAATCAAATGCTCTTTTCATATCCGTGAAAAACAGATATAGTTTCCCTCTTTCTTTTGAGGTTTCTATATCTATAACCATTTTAACTACCGCTATTGCGTCTACTGTTCCTCTCCTTCTCCTGAATCCCATATGCGTATCGTTTAATATCCCATTTTCCATTTGTTCTTCTAATTTTCTCCTTAGAATTTCCATGCATATCTTATAATCCGTGTCCATCTAAGTTATGCCCCTATAGTTCTTAACCATTTCCTTTTCCCCTTTTTTTTTTTTTTTTTTTTTTTTTTAATACAGAACTTAATATTCCTTCTTTCCATTCTTCCGGAAAGTCCCCTTTCTTCCATGTTCTGTTTATCACCTTTGTTTGATTACCTATATTTATGAAGATGATTGCGACCTCGATGTTGAATTAAGATATAATTTAAATGCAGGAGTTTAAATTTTAAGTCTGTTCGACTTTTAATATCTTACATGATTTGAGTTGAAATCGACGTGAGCCAGATCGGTTTCTATCTATATTTACCTAATAAATTTTTATACAAAAGGACTTAATTTGTAAATTATTTTTTGCTATATTCAATAAAAATTGGAATTTTATGTTCATTAAGAATAGGTGTTTACCCTGTGATAATTGATGGTTGGGCTTCAAATTCTAATTATTCAATATTAGGACCGATTGGGTTCACAGTCAGTTTCTTATGAAGTAAGTTTATTTTTAACAATATTTTCTGTAATTTTATTAATTGAAAATTATTCATTATTGGATTTGTATAAATTTCAATATTATATTAAATTTATTTTAATTTTAATTCCAATACTACGACAAGAAAATCGCGGATAGTTCTTTTAAAATCGGAGACCATGTGCTACTGCACGACAAGACGCGAGCGGTCAAAAACTAACACCTGCGTGGATAGGCTCTAACACGTTTCAAAACACGCACGATAATAATAATTACAGTATAGAGGGCGACGAACAATCCGCGTTCAGACAAACACATCATAGAATAGGGCAGTAATAGGGAAATGGTCACAGTATTGAAGGAAAGTAACGATACACTAACAATTACATATAAGGATAAGACTAAGAAATGTAATTTATTGAAAAAGATGGTAAATAAGCGCACAACTAGGCGTCGTCGTCCCAGCCACGTAGGGCGCAGTCGGCCTCCAATAACAACCACAGTCGAGGCCGCGGATCAGGCCCAACGAAGATGCCCCGTGACGTTCTACAAAAAAAAAAAAACAATTGCAAGACTATTACTACACGCACGGAAATAGAAACAATAAGCAGATCTACAATCCCCGATGCAATAAGACACTCACCAAATAGGACCCTCAGACCCCATGAGTCTTCGTCATCCTCCCAGAATTCTGCGTGCTGGAAGAATCGGTGCCAGTGCACCCGAACAACCCATACGTCAACTCAACGTTTGGATACAGCGAAGAAATAAGAATACCCATTCAACAGCAGGATTTATACACATTGCCGTGTGAAAGTTTCCTCTACGTGGAGGGAAAATTGAAGATAAATAAGCCAAACGATACATTAACGGTGACGTTGGGAAATAATTGCATGGCGTTCTTATTTGATGAGATTCGATACGAGCTGAATGGCGTGGAGATTGATCGCAACAGAAACGTTGGAATAACTAGCACCCTTAAAAACTATGTATCGTTGACATCTAGCGAAGACAAAAATATGGAGAATGCCGGATTGGGCTTGAAACGACGCGATGGGTCAATATTGAAAAATCATTTCAATTTTTGCATCCCACTCAAATATTTGCTGGGATTTTGTGAGAACTACAAACGCATTATTATTAATGTGCGTCACGAATTGATTTTAATACGATCGCGCAACGACAATAATGCTCTAATAGGATCGCCGATGCTGGAACCAGAAATTGAATTACTTAAAGTGCAGTGGCGGATGCCTCATGTGACGCTGAACGACGTTAATAAGCTATCCTTGCTACGTGCTTTGGAACGTGGGCAAAACCTGTGCATTTGTTTTCAATCGTGGGATCTGTACGAGTATCCTCTCTTACAGAGTACAACCAAGCATTCGTGGGCCGTGAAGGCATCTGCACAGCTGGAGAAGCCGCGAGTTATTATCCTTGCTCTACAGACTGGTCGAAGGAATGTGATGAGCGAAGACGTTACTAGGTTCAACAACTGCAAATTGACCAATGTAAAACTTTTTCTCAACTCGGAATTTTACCCATACGATGACATGAACTTGGACTTTGACAAGAATAAGCATGCCATCTTGTATCATATGTATACGCAATTCCATAAATCGTATTATGGACATAGTTGCAACGAGGCATTATTCACCGTGGCCGAATTTTTACAATTTGGTCCCCTCGTGGTAATTGATTGCTCGCGACAAAATGAGTCGATCAAGAATGGCACAGTGCACATGCGCATAGAATTCGAGTGTAAAGGGAATGTGCGATAAATACTACGGCCTACTCTCTGATTCTACACGATCTGGTGGTTGAATACAATCCGCTGACAAACGTGGTGCGCAAAATCAATTAAATTGCCACGCCCTCTCCTGTGTCAAATTCATACAAAATTTCATCGTGAAAATCGAGATGCTTTACGAGAAGGACTACATTCTCCCGACTGTCTTGGAAGTGAGCGGACCTCTAAATTGTATCGATAATGGTCGCACCAACATTTGTTGACCTGCAAGGGTTCATCGTCGATGGAAGATTTGTCGTCAAGGAAGTGGCTGTCCTACGAATGGGAACAATTCTCTCGCACTATATGTTTGGGAGTTCGATGCCACAATATCTTCTTACGAAATCCGACAAATCGAGCATTCGGTGGTTGGTGGTAAAACATCATGGACTACGGTGGGACGATGGAGACGTTCCATACTGTATGGCTAAACGGCTAATTACGAAAGCTGTAGCTGATGCGATCGACGAAGAAGATGACGCATCCCATATCGTATACGTAAAAGGGTTGCAGAAACGCGACTGGCTTGTGGATTTCCTCGATGAAAATACCAGAGCGGACGTGGTCATTGAGACGCTGGACATTGACTACGAGGATATCAAATCTCTAAATAAGCTAAATGTAATTAATACTCTGCGATGTGGCAGACACGCAAAGCACTCTGCCATGCAAAATGTATTTAAAATATTCAACTGGTGGCCTAAACACCAGAGAGAAATGCTTAAATAAAATATAATCAATTTTAATGTATAAAATGTTTTTCTTCGCCCTCTCCAACCTAATCTCCTGCACATGATGTATGCCAGATTAAGACGATAGTTATAATTACGTAGAAGTGGTTTGATACACGTTCAGAGTGATACGATAGACGTTGAAAGTTACCATACACGTACAATACATGATCAATGTGGTACCATACACGATCAAAGTGGTTCGATTCATGTTGAAAGTGGTTCGATAGTTATAATTACGTAGAAGTGGTTTGATACACGTTCAGAGTGATACGATAGACGTTAAAAGTTACCATACACGTACAATACATGATCAAAGTGGTACCATACACGATCAAAGTGGTTCGATTCATGTTGAAAGTGGTTCAATTGATGTTGAAAGTGGTTCGATTGTGGTTGAACGTGGTTCAATACACGTTCGATACACGATCAAGGTGGTTCGATTCATGTTGAAAGTGGTACGATTGATGTTGAAAGTGGTTCGATTGATGTTGAAAGTGGTTCGATTGATGTTCGATTGATGTTGAAGTGGTTCGATTGATGTTCGATTGATGTTGAAATTGGTTCGATTGATGTTCGATTGATGTTGAAAGTGGTTCGATTGATGTTCGATTGATGTTGAAAGTGGTACGATTGATGTTGAAAGTGATTCGATTGATGTTGAAAGTGGTTCGATTCATGTTCGATTGATGTTGAAAGTGGTTCGATTGATGTTCGATTGTGGTTGAAAGTGGTTCGATTGATGTTCGATTGATGTTGAAAGTGGTTCGATTGATGTTTGAACAATGTGCTCAACAGGGGAACCTTTCTCCTTTTTTCTTTGAATACCTTATTCGACTAGATCATACCACTTTGAATGTGTATGGAACATGTATTGAGCCACTTTTATCGTATATCGAACGTGAATCGAACGTGAATCGAACGGGTATTGAACGACTCTGAACGTGAATCGAACGTGAATCGTACCACTCTGAACGTGAATCGAACGTGAATCGAATGTGAATCGTACCACTTTCAACATCAATCGAACCACTTTCAACATTAATCGAACCACTTTGAACGTGTATGGTACCACTTTCAACCACAATCGAACCACTTTCAACATCAATCGAACATCAATCGAACCACTAACAACATCAATCGAACATCAATCGAACCACTTTCAACATCAATCGAACATGAATCGAACCACTTTCAACATCAATCGAACATAAATCGAACCACTTTCAACATCAATCGAACATCAATCGAACCACTTGCAACATCAATCGAACATCAATCGAACCACTTTCAACATCAATCGAACCACTTTCAACATCAATCGTACCACTTTCAACATCAATCGAACATCAATCGAACCACTTTCAACCACAATCGAACCACTTTCAACATCAATCGTACCACTTTAAACATCAAACGTACCACTTTCAACATCAATCGAACATCAATCGAACCACTTTCAACCACAATCGAACCACTTTCAACATCAATTGAACCACTTTCAACATGAATCGAACCACTTTGATCGTGTATGGTACCACATTGATCATGTATTGTACGTGTATGGTAACTTTCAACGTCTATCGTATCACTCTGAACGTGTATCAAACCACTTCTACGTAATTATAACTATCGTCTTAATCTGGCATACATCATGTGCAGGAGATTAGGTTGGAGAGGGCGAAGAAAAACATTTTATACATTAAAATTGATTATATTTTATTTAAGCATTTCTCTCTGGTGTTTAGGCCACCAGTTGAATATTTTAAATACATTTTGCATGGCAGAGTGCTTTGCGTGTCTGCCACATCGCAGAGTATTAATTACATTTAGCTTATTTAGAGATTTGATATCCTCGTAGTCAATGTCCAGCATCTCAATGACCACGTCCGCTCTGGTATTTTCATCGAGGAAATCCACAAGCCAGTCGCGTTTCTGCAACCCTTTTACGTATACGATATGGGATGCGTCATCTTCTTCGTCGATCGCATCAGCTACAGCTTTCGTAATTAGCCGTTTAGCCATACAGTATGGAACGTCTCCATCGTCCCACCGTAGTCCATGATGTTTTACCACCAACCACCGAATGCTCGATTTGTCGGATTTCGTAAGAAGATATTGTGGCATCGAACTCACAAAAATATAGTGCGAGAGAATTGTTCCCATTCGTAGGACAGCCACTTCCTTGACGACAAATCTTCCATCGACGATGAACCCTTGCAGGTCAACAAATGTTGGTGCGACCATTATCGATACAATTTAGAGGTCCGCTCACTTCCAAGACAGTCGGGAGAATGTAGTCCTTCTCGTAAAGCATCTCGATTTTCACGATGAAATTTTGTATGAATTTGACACAGGAGAGGGCGTGGCAATTTAATTGATTTTGCGCACCACGTTTGTCAGCGGATTGTATTCAACCACCCGATCGTGTAGAATCAGAGAGTAGGCCGTAGTATTTATCGGCACATTCCCTTTACACTCGAATTCTATGCGCACGTGCACTGTGCCATTCTTGATCGACTCATTTTGTCGCGAGCAATCAATTACCACGAGGGGACCAAATTGTAAAAATTCGGCCACGGTGAATAATGCCTCGTTGCAACTATGTCCATAATACGATTTATGGAATTGCGTATACATATGATACAAGATGGCATGCTTATTCTTGTCAAAGTCCAAGTTCATGTCATCGTATGGGTAAAATTCCGAGTTGAGAAAAAGTTTTACATTGGTCAATTTGCAGTTGTTGAACCTAGTAACGTCTTCGCTCATCACATTCCTTCGACCAGTCTGTAGAGCAAGGATAATAACTCGCGGCTTCTCCAGCTGTGCAGATGCCTTCACGGCCCACGAATGCTTGGTTGTACTCTGTAAGAGAGGATACTCGTACAGATCCCACGATTGAAAACAAATGCACAGGTTTTGCCCACGTTCCAAAGCACGTAGCAAGGATAGCTTATTAACGTCGTTCAGCGTCACATGAGGCATCCGCCACTGCACTTTAAGTAATTCAATTTCTGGTTCCAGCATCGGCGATCCTATTAGAGCATTATTGTCGTTGCGCGATCGTATTAAAATCAATTCGTGACGCACATTAATAATAATGCGTTTGTAGTTCTCACAAAATCCCAGCAAATATTTGAGTGGGATGCAAAAATTGAAATGATTTTTCAATATTGACCCATCGCGTCGTTTCAAGCCCAATCCGGCATTCTCCATATTTTTGTCTTCGCTAGATGTCAACGATACATAGTTTTTAAGGGTGCTAGTTATTCCAACGTTTCTGTTGCGATCAATCTCCACGCCATTCAGCTCGTATCGAATCTCATCAAATAAGAACGCCATGCAATTATTTCCCAACGTCACCGTTAATGTATCGTTTGGCTTATTTATCTTCAATTTTCCCTCCACGTAGAGGAAACTTTCACACGGCAATGTGTATAAATCCTGCTGTTGAATGGGTATTCTTATTTCTTCGCTGTATCCAAACGTTGAGTTGACGTATGGGTTGTTCGGGTGCACTGGCACCGATTCTTCCAGCACGCAGAATTCTGGGAGGATGACGAAGACTCATGGGGTCTGAGGGTCCTATTTGGTGAGTGTCTTATTGCATCGGGGATTGTAGATCTGCTTATTGTTTCTATTTCCGTGCGTGTAGTAATAGTCTTGCAATTGTTTTTTTTTTTTGTAGAACGTCACGGGGCATCTTCGTTGGGCCTGATCCGCGGCCTCGACTGTGGTTGTTATTGGAGGCCGACTGCGCCCTACGTGGCTGGGACGACGACGCCTAGTTGTGCGCTTATTTACCATCTTTTTCAATAAATTACATTTCTTAGTCTTATCCTTATATGTAATTGTTAGTGTATCGTTACTTTCCTTCAATACTGTGACCATTTCCCTATTACTGCCCTATTCTATGATGTGTTTGTCTGAACGCGGATTGTTCGTCGCCCTCTATACTGTAATTATTATTATCGTGCGTGTTTTGAAACGTGTTAGAGCCTATCCACGCAGGTGTTAGTTTTTGACCGCTCGCGTCTTGTCGTGCAGTAGCACATGGTCTCCGATTTTAAAAGAACTATCCGCGATTTTCTTGTCGTAGTATTGGAATTAAAATTAAAATAAATTTAATATAATATTGAAATTTATACAAATCCAATAATGAATAATTTTCAATTAATAAAATTACAGAAAATATTGTTAAAAATAAACTTACTTCATAAGAAACTGACTGTGAACCCAATCGGTCCTAATATTGAATAATTAGAATTTGAAGCCCAACCATCAATTATCACAGGGTAAACACCTATTCTTAATGAACATAAAATTCCAATTTTTATTGAATATAGCAAAAAATAATTTACAAATTAAGTCCTTTTGTATAAAAATTTATTAGGTAAATATAGATAGAAACCGATCTGGCTCACGTCGATTTCAACTCAAATCATGTAAGATATTAAAAGTCGAACAGACTTAAAATTTAAACTCCTGCATTTAAATTATATCTTAATTCAACATCGAGGTCGCAATCATCTTCATAAATATAGGTAATCAAACAAAGGTGATAAACAGAACATGGAAGAAAGGGGACTTTCCGGAAGAATGGAAAGAAGGAATATTAAGTTCTGTATTAAAAAAAAAAAAAAAAAAAAAAAAAAAAAGGGGAAAAGGAAATGGTTAAGAACTATAGGGGCATAACTTAGATGGACACGGATTATAAGATATGCATGGAAATTCTAAGGAGAAAATTAGAAGAACAAATGGAAAATGGGATATTAAACGATACGCATATGGGATTCAGGAGAAGGAGAGGAACAGTAGACGCAATAGCGGTAGTTAAAATGGTTATAGATATAGAAACCTCAAAAGAAAGAGGGAAACTATATCTGTTTTTCACGGATATGAAAAGAGCATTTGATTGATTGGAAAGGGAAGAAATTTGGAAAAGACTTTATGAAGAAGGAGTAGGCGAACAACTAAGAATACGGATACAGGAAATGCACGACAGAACTATATGCGCTTTAGGAATGAAGAAGGAACTGATAGGAAAGTTTTTTTAACAGGAAAGGGTGTTAGACAAGGGTGCCCGTTAAGCTTGACACTTTTCAATGTCGCATTTGCAGACCTGGAAAGAAGAAATGAGCAAAGAACAGGAAGGAGGAGTCGTAATAGATAGAAGGAAAATTTTAACAATTTCATACGCGGGTGATGTGTTAATGGTAAATAATGCACAGGGACCTAAGAATACGATAAAGAGATTCGAGAGATACATAAAGAAGAAAGGCTTGGAGTTAAATGTGTAAAAGTCTAAGATAATGATATGCAGGAAAGCAGGAGGAAGAAGAAAATAGGAAAGATTCCGTTGGGATGAAGAAGAAAGAGTAAGAGAACTGAAATATTTAGCTTATAGAACGAGAGGGAGAGAACAGCGAGGATAAACACCATATTAAGAAAGTAGTTAGGGAAGCGAATATGATACTAGGAGAAGTATGGGGGGATGTATTGGAGAAAGATTATTCAGAGATGACTGAAATAAGAATGAAACTGTTTGATGCGCTAGTTAGAAGCACCGTGGCGTATAGAGCAGCGATATGGGGATGGAGAAGGTATGAGGAAATAGAAAAATTGCAGGCGAAATACATACGATGGATAATGAAATTGGAGAGATCAACATCAACATATTGGCTGTTAAAAGAAACAGGAAGAGATGGCATAGCAATTAAAATGGGAGTAAGGGTAATGAAGTTTGAAGAGACACTAATAAACTCGGAAGAAGGATCGATACGATATGAATGTAGGAGAAGACTAATGAGAGGAAATGAAGTAACGAAAAAAGGAAAGAATGCGAATCAAATTCTTGGAAGGGAGAGGATGGTCAAACGAAGAATGGAAAAGAAGAAGATTAAATGGAGAAGAAGTGTGGATTAAAAATTAGAACAGATAAGTAATTGACATCCAAGAACAAGAAAGACAGATGAAAGTAAAAGAGTCAAAGTTCCTAAGAGAATTAAAAGAGGTGGCAAGGAAACCAGGAGATAAGCCGAAATGCTTATGGGGGGGGGGGGGGGAATGAAAAAAGGAGAGGAGAATTAGAAAGGATAGGAAGATTCATACAGGGTAGTGAAACAAGAACATGCAAATATTGGCTAATGAAAGAAGAAAGAGTATGTAAGAAAGAGGAAGAAACAGTGAAACACGCGATTGAAACATGTGAAGTAAGTTGAAAGAGTGGCAGGAATTGTGCAGAGGTAATTAGAGGAGAAGGGAAAAACTTGGCTATTCTACGGGAGATAATAGGGAGAAGGAAAAGATGGGAAGAACAGGAAAGTGATAAAAGAAGATTATGTAACATAGAATAGATTAGGAAACACTTGTAAAATAGAAAAAATTGTTAAGAGACAATAGGATACATTAGAAGGGTGTGACTTACACTGACACAATCATGGGAATGAAATGGAAAGATTATTTGATCGTTAAATTGTAACACGAAAGTGGCAATAAATTAAATTAAATTATTATTATTATTATTATTATATTTGTTCTTTTTATATTGTTGCGAGCACCCTATGTAGAAGATTCATGGCCCGCTGGTGCTCGCGACGAAGACAAGAGACAGCGAGAAGAAGGCGATCGGACCGATCGCCTGTCAAGCTGTCATTCGAGAGTCAGCCGCCATTACAAGCAGACGTATCGATATTGTATTCCTAACTGATTATATTCGTTACCTGTTCTGATATTATTCTTGTTACCCCGTATTTAATGTTCTGTTATCGTTGCTGTTCAGAAAATTTATATTATGTCGAACGCAAAACGTAACAATGGTGTCAGAAGTGGGATGCCCACTCGAAGTGGGATGCCCACTCGTGCGTCCGTGGCCTCCGCGAACCCTTCTCCTGCAGCGACGGGTGATGCCTCTCTACAGGAGATGTTCACCTCTTTCCAATTAAGCATCGTAGGACACATGCGAGAGCAGAGGAAGGACGACGAAGCTCGCTGGCAAAGGGAGGATCGTCGCAGAGAAGAGAAGGACGCAGAGGACCGGCGAACACAGGCGGCCTTCGAGGCACGCCTGTCGAACATGGAGGAACGAATGCAGGTCGTAACCACTTCGTTACAAAATGGCTATAGTTCGGTTGGTAGCGGCGCGCATCCTGGGGGTGGGGAGAATGTACATGTAAATAGTGTTGTAAATAGTGTTCCGCCGACAGTTATCCCCGCACCCGTTAGAACGCCCGCCGCTACCCCCTTGTCGGAACCGCACGTACTCAGCTTGGGGTACACGGTGAAACCGACAATTTTTGACGGTAAAAACTCGTGGGAGGAGTACAGAGTGCAATTTGATACGATCGCGCGCGCAAATGGGTGGAATGACGAAAAAAAAGCTACAGCCTTGATCGCTTCCCTCGGGGGGTCGGCGAGGAGCGTCCTCACGACGCTCTCCGCTGCCCAATGCGAGAACTTCGTGGAATCGGTTTCCGCGCTCGAATTCCGTTACGGGGCGAAGAATCTGTCAAATCTAAACTATGTACTCTTCCAGAGCCATAGGCAGCGGAGAGATGAGAGCATCTCCTCGCTTGCCACCAAAATCGAGCGATTAGCGCAGTCCGCTTTCGCCGAATGCCCGGCAGAAACACGCGACAAGCTTGCTGCGTCACAATTCGTTACGGCATTGTCGAGCTCGGTTATGCAGCGGGAACTGCGACTCGGCGGTTTTACATCGTTAAGGGCCGCCGTGACCAGGGCCCTCGAGATCGAAGCTGTCGAGACCGTGTCTCGAGGTCCCGCGGTCGAATCGCGAAATCGCTATCCGGAAAAACGGAAGGCTAAATCCTCGAACAATTTTGAAAGGTTCCCGGCGAAACAGCCAAGATTTGGGAAGCCCGAGGAACGAAAGGACGACCAACTAAGAAAACCGAAGTGCTGGATTTGCGGAAAAACGGGGCATCTGCAAAAGGATTGTTTCAAGGCCAAGAACGTCCAAACAGGAGCAACTTCTACCAAAAAGTCCAATGAGGGAAACGGAAAGAGGACGGCGTAAGGGGGAGACGCCGGACCGCAAGGAACAGTCCCCCGGTCGTCAAAAGTGTGGCGATGCAGGAGGCGACTGCGCGGAATCCAACTGGAGAAATCTACGTATGTGGAACAATAAATCGAAAACCCTGTCCGATTATTTTAGATACAGGTTCTCCGATCAACCTTCTGGAGAAGGAGTTCTGCCCCACAAGGGACCTCGATAAGACGAAGGTCGACATTCGCTCCACCACAGGGGAGAAAATCAAAGTATTTGGAAAGAAAAGCTTGGAACTCAGCATTGGAGAACTCTCGAGCGTAGAAGACTTCTACGTTGTCGAAATGGTGGAAAAGTGCATCTTGGGAGCGGCCTTCTTGAAGAAACACCGCTGCAGCATCGACCTATCTCGGAGTGTGCTGAGCTTACCCGGCAAATCGGATATTCGCTTTGGAGAGCCAAACCCCGAGAAAAAGAAATCGGAAGAAGAAGGGGAAACAGTCGTCCCACAGCATTTGGAAGAGCTGTACACACGCTGTTCGTCAGGTTTGGCGGAAAGACAAAAGAAACTTTTTGCTGATTTACTCCGTGAATTTCAGGACGTTTTCGCCAAGGACTCGACTCAGATAGGAAATTGCGACCGGGTGAAGCACGTCATCGACACTGGAGACTGCCCGCCCATAAAACAGGCACCGCGGAGGTTGCCTTTACACCGTCGAGCAGAAGTGGAAGAGCTGCTCAAGAAGATGTTAGTACAGGGCGTAATCGAGGAATCGCGAAGCCCGTGGTCTTCTCCGATCGTCCTTGTCAAGAAGAAGGACGGCACCATAAGGTTCTGCGTGGATTTTCGACGCCTGAACGAGATAACGAAGAAGGACTCGTACCCTCTGCCCCGTATAGAGGATACTCTGGACGCTCTCACCGGATCTTCGTGGTTTTCAACCGTAGATCTACAGAGCGGATACGGGCAGATCTCTATGGACGAAAAGGATCGAGAGAAAACTGCGTTTTCAGTGGGGACAGGACTGTGGCAGTTCAAAGTGATGCCCTTTGGACTCTGCAACGCCCCTGCAACATTCGAGCGGCTGATGGAAGACGTACTTCGAGGCCTGACATGGAAGACCTGCTTGGTTTACTTGGACGACATCATCATCTACGGAAAGGACTTTGAACAGGAGCTCGAACGCCTTCGAACGGTGTTTTCGCGTCTACGTCAAGCCGGACTATTGATGAGCCCCAAGAAATGCTCCTTCTTCTGTCGGGAAGTGAAGTATCTGGGCCACATCGTCACCGAGAACGGAGTCAAGACGGACCCGGAGAAGGTTAAAGCGATTTCGGAATGGCCACAACCGAAGAACGTGACGGAATTAAGAAGTTTCTTAGGATTATGCACCTACTATAGAAAATTTGTGAAGGATTTTTCCAGGATCGCCAAGCCCCTGCATCGCCTCACCGAGGCCAAACAAAATTTCCAATGGACCGAAGGATGTCAAGAAGTTTTTCAAGAATTAAAGAAGAGGCTAACCGGAACACCGGTGCTGGCTTATCCGGTGATGGACAAGGATTTCATCTTGGATACGGATGCCTCCGACCTCGCCATACGCGGTGTCCTCTCGCAGGAACACGAAGGCCAAGAGCGGGTTGTAGCCTACTTCTCCAAAACCTTAGGTAAAGCCGAAAGAAACTACTGCGTGACTCGGAGGGAGTTACTAGCAGTGGTAAAGTCTATCGAGCATTTCCACCACTACCTCTACGGACGGAGATTTCTCGTGAGGACGGATCATGCAGCGCTTCGTTGGCTGCTGAGCTTCAAGAACCCCGAAGGACAAGTTGCCCGTTGGATTGAACGTTTACAAGAATACGACTTCGAGATTCGACACCGGGAAGGAAGAGCCCACGGAAACGCCGATGGACTTTCTAGAAGACCTTGCAGCGAAGAAGATTGTAAGAAATGCGACCGACTGGATAAAAAGGAGACACAAGAGGAAATGCACTCTACGAAGAAGATTCACCGGATATTCTGTGAAGAAAGGAAGAATGAATGGAAACGAAGCCAAGAAAAAGATGAAGAGATTGGCTTCATCTTGAAAAAGAAGGGGGAAGGAGAGAAGCCCGTCTGGCAGGACGTTGCTCGTTTCTCCCCACAACTGAAATATTACTGGTCAATCTGGGACTCGCTGGAAATTCATGAAGGTTTGCTTTTCAGAAAATGGGAGTCCCACGATGGTGCGACGACCTCATGGCTTTTGGTAGTACCGCGCGAGAGGGTCGCAGAGGTACTGAGGGAATTCCATGATGCGCCAACAGCTGGACACTTCGGAGTAAACAAGACCTTGGCGAAGATCCGCCAACAGTTCTTCTGGTCCACGTGTCGACAGGACGTTCAAGAGTGGTGCCGGCGGTGTGACACCTGTGCGGCGAAGAAGGGACCACGTCAAAGGGGAGCAGGGAACCTGAGAGTATACAACGTGGGAGCTCCGTTCGAGAGGCTTGCCCTGGACGTTGTGGGTCCGCTCCCGAGGTCTCAGGCCGGCAACAGGTTTATGCTGGTCGTGGCGGACTACTTTACCCGGTGGCCGGAAGTAATCGCGATGCCAGACCAGCGAGCTGTCACAGTGGCAAGAGCTCTTCTGCACAACGTGGTTTGTCGTCATGGTGTACCATTGGAGATACACACGGACCAAGGAAGAAATTTTGAATCCTCCGTGTTCAAGGAATTGATGAAGCTGTTGGGAATCAGGAAAACGCGAACAACTCCCCTACATCCTCAATCCGACGGGATGGTAGAACGTTTGAATAGAACATTGCTCCAATATCTCGCAATGTTTGTTTCAGAGCACCAACGAGATTGGGACGAGTGGATTCCCATGTTCCTCCTCGCTTATAGATCAGCGCGACATGAGGCTACCCAACTAACGCCAGCGATGATCCTGTATGGTCAAGAACTTCGTTTACCCGCACAACTTTGGAGAGGACTGCCTCCGGAAGTGGAACACGACGAGGACGTCGAGCAGGGATACTCGGAATGGATCCGAGGAAAAATGAAGAGGATTCACGAGTTTGTTCGACGCCGTCTGGATATCTACAACTCGAAGATGAAGTCCTGGTACGATAGTCACGTTAGGACGGTGGAGTTCCAGCCCGGAGAACGAGTGTGGTTATTCCAACCACGAAGAATGAAAGGGAAGTGCCCAAAACTGCAGTCCGACTGGGAAGGACCCTACACGGTGATAAACAAGATCAACGACGTCGTCTACAGAATTCAACGCTCGCCTAGGAAGAAGTACAAGGTGGTCCACGTACGACGCCTTGCAAAATATGAGGGACAATTACAAGAGGAATGACCACTTCCGAGAGGAGACTCAAGAAAGAAGATTAGTTTAAGCTAATCCGGTGGACTGGGCTGCGGAGGTTGCCTTCGTAGTCCGGTCCCGCTCTTGAGTTTGTTACAGGTGCACAATACCCCACGACGAGGGACAAGGTGTCGGGGGAGTGCTACCGCGGCTTGGATGCGGTCCCGAATTCCCCGAATGTGCCACAACAGCGTGGCGGTCCGCAGCGGGGTGCGGACATACGTGGAACCACCCCGCTACCCTCCTGGCTGGGATCCTGGCCGCGTCCCCGGTACAGTGTCTACCAAGGGGTCCCTTCCTACGAGGTGGACAGCAAACGGGAAATGGTGTCCCCAGTCACCGGACGGACGTGCGACGCAGTCGCACGGATCGGTCGGAGGGGGCATCGCGGAGACGGGACCGCTGACGAGCTGCACCGAGAGGGTCCCCTGGAGCAGCACCAGATGCCACGAAGAGGAATGGGGCCAACAAGAAGCCACGGATTGGAGTACTGGAGGAGATGAGAAGAAAGAAGAGGAAGACGAGTTGAGAGTCCGGGGAGGATTGATCGGGGAGCGGGCCGGTGACAAGCTCATGAGTTGTGACCCCCTGTTGTCGTGCCCGTCTCGCCTTTTCGTCTCCCTGACTCTGTTCGACTCCACCGTTCCTCGGGAGAAGAAGAAAAAAAAAATTAAGGCATGCAATGTTTTTCTGAAAGGGACTGTTGGAGTTCCGGAGACGTCGTGGGACAATGAGCTGGAGTCCAGAGGAGCTCCGTCGCTTGACTTCCACCGAGGGACTGTTGGAGTTCCGGAGACGTCGTGGGACAATGAGCTGGAGTCCAGAGGAGCTCCGTCGCTTGACTTCCACCGAGGGACTGTTGGAGTTCCGGAGACGTCGTGGGACAATGAGCTGGAGTCCAGAGGAGCTTTGTCGCTTGACTTCCACCGAGGGACTGTTGGAGTCCCGGGGACGTCGTGGGACAAGGAACCGGAACTTCCAGAAGAGCGTCGTCGCTGGACTTCCGCCGAGGGAACACCAGGAATGAATCGTTGGACGAGCCCGACCAGAAAAAGGATTGGACCTCTTGCCAGTCTCTACCCAAGAAGAAGATGCGCCATAGAAGAAGATGAAGTCCATACAAGAAAGAAGTACGCAAGACCGAAGACGCAAGTGGAGGGTAGAGACGCGAAGAGTCATGCACCCACGCCTTGCCCAGGGTTTTTGGGGTGGTTTTTCCTTGGGCGTGAAGGTGAATACCGAGGCGACGGACGGAAGAGGCCACATAGCGTCCTTCCCACTCTTCCGAGCCAGGGTGCAGCTGCCACCAAAGGAGAATCTGCAGCGGTCGGGACGATCGCTCCTCGAAGGGGGGGAGCAGTGTTGCGAGCACCCTATGTAGAAGATTCATGGCCCGCTGGTGCTCGCGACGAAGACAAGAGACAGCGAGAAGAAGGCGATCGGATCGATCGCCTGTCAAGCTGTCATTCGAGAGTCAGCCGCCATTACAAGCAGACGTATCGATATTGTAATCCTAACTGATTATATTCGTTACCTGTTCTGATATTATTCTTGTTACCCCGTATTTAATGTTCTGTTATCGTTGCTGTTCAGAAAATTTATATTATGTCGAACGCAAAACGTAACAATATTGTATTTTGATATCCTATTTGTATAGAGAGAACTAAAAAATGTTGAGAATAGTGCGATTTATTTAGAGATAAAGAATTGAGGCGATACAATAGATACGTAACAGTTTCGGCGAATATAGTCGAGTTATTTACTGTTCTGTGTAACTGAACACTCGGGTTGGTCACGAGAGCGCGAGTGTGTATGAATTTATACGAGGTGTTGTGGGAAGAGTATGTATGTATGATGTCGCGAAAAGTAAATAGGAAGTCCATCAGCTGTTCGAGAATGTTCAAGTTGTCTTGCGATTGATGTGAAGAAGAGAAAAAGAGAAGGAAAGAGAAGGAGAAAGAAAGAGATTGATAGACAGAGAGAGAGAGAGAGAGAGAGAGAGAGAGAGAGAGAGAGAGAGAGAGAGGGAGAGAGAGGGAGAGATAGATGGTTCTGCCGAGACACTATTTATATTCTATTTTTATATTTTTTCTTTTTATATTTCTATTTTTTAATTAATGGAACAATATATAATCATTTTACATATATTACAATCTATTTACTTGTCTGTCTGCCTCCTTCACTCCTCACCAATTTCTATCGACTCTGCATAATTCTTTCTATGATTCTCGCCTCCAATTGTAAAGACGACACTACATAAGAAGTCTTTGTATTTCAAACTGAATACAGTATCATTTTTATTTAATCTTAAGCCATGTATAAGCTATGTGTATCCGCGGCTGCATCAAACTGCAGAAGATGTGAGGAAAAACTTTAAAACTTTTGTTAACGTGTTGTAACAGAGCGATGCTGCCTGCGAAACATTAGATACGCGTCCTGCTGCTAAAATCATACGTGATGGCGAATATTACGATGAGGATTATCTTATAGATTGCGAACTGGTAGCATGTGCCATCAATGATATTCTAGCTAATGCTCGTAGGAAAAAAAAATGTTAAATTATATTACATTTCTATTTATATTTTTATATTCTTTTAATTTTAAATAAATCTCTTAATCATATTATTTCTCTGTTTACTTATCCGTCTTCTTCCTTCTCACCTCACCAATTTCTGCTGACACCACATAATTCTTTCTATGATTCGCGCCTTCTTCGCACCACCACATGACGTCATCCCGTACGGCTGCTCCAGAGGATTCGAATTACACGTGATCGCGCGATACGTTGCGATGTTAAATCGGAACGCTTTAGAATACTGTTAGCTTTAGAATGAATGCTGCATAATGGTTCGGTAGATCGCTGATTCAAAAATTAATTATTATGCATTGGGGGGAAATTTCTGCTGCATATTCCCGAAGACGTGGTTCGTAAAAGAAAAGAACGTCGATCTTTCCCGATCTTTCCCGACATCGCCCGAAACAATTTCAGATAAAAAATAAATTATTAAACAATTTCCGACGCATGTTGGTTTGAAAAAAAATCCTGGGGGCCGTCCCCTCCCTGGGTTAGGTCTGAAAAATTTTTCGGGGTGGGCCAAAGTCTGAAAAAGACTTTTCGGGGGTCATTCCCTCCCTCTAAAAAATTTCGGGGACGGTGGGTCAGGTATCCGCGGCGGCTCGGCCCGGAGTGGTCCCCTCCGCGGTTGCGGCTTCCCCCACTCCGCGGCTCGTGCGCGCGCAACCACTCTTCCTCTCCCCGCAGGCCCCGCGCCCAGGTTTCCCTCCGCCACGCTCCCCCGCGCGCCCCCACTTCCCCCCGCCCCCGCGCTCCCCTCAGAGGACCTGCGTTAGAACCCGCCTAGCCTTACTACTGAACCCATTTGTCGGTTTACTTAATGTATCAAGTTGTTTTTCTAAAAGATAAAAGAAATATTTTCAATTAATAATTATCAAAATGATACTTTTTTTTTAAGAGTTCAGACAGACAGAGTTTTCGTAACGTCACGTTTTCCTCCTACACTTGACGCCATTAGATTTCGCCATTCAAAAGCAGAATTTATGCAATCAGGAATGGCTTTGATAAAAATGCGGTTGCGCAGTTGACGAAAAAGACAAAAAGCCGCTGCGTTCGGGTCGCTAGTAAATGTCACCTAGCTAGTGTCAATCAATCATAATGGTGTCATTTAAACGAATCAAAGTCGGTAATAGATTAAGAGAGACGCGGAGAATGTGAAACATTTTGTTTTAAGTCAACTTCATATTCTTTTTTCTTATACAACGCCCGCTAATTCCTTAAAACCGAAGCTGAAAATCTGAGCACTGAATTGATTTGAGTATTAATCTCAAAGATCCATAAATTCAACAATTCTGTTATTCACTGGTTGGTTTACCCTACTGTGACAACCAACCCGACCTCGGAGTATGTTGTCACAAAATAGTTCCTGCAAATAATGTGAATTGGCTCCTAATCTGGTCGACAAAATCCATAGGATCAATTTTTTTTTATAAAGTCGGACGTACTTAGTTTATATTAATTTAAGTTTGAATGAACTTCCCTGCAGCTATAACCTGTAAAAAAATCAAAATAAGAAAATAAGACAACCATCCCCGGTCTCCCCTATCCTTTGCGTAGGGTAAACCAACCAGTGAATGACCGAATTGTTGAATTTATGGACCTTTGAGATTAATACTTGAATATATTTATGTATAACAACAAAACAACTTCTGAAATTGCATTTAAATTTATTTTTCTTGAAATTTCTATAAAAATAATTACTTATTCTTATCGCAATTTAAAAAAAAAAAACGATTATAAAATGCAAAACGTGTAGAAGCCCAGTAAATGACCGCATACTTTTAGTAAGAATTGTACTTATTAATGTTTGCTTAATACGCGTAACAAAAAATATGGGATATTAAAAGTGCAACTACACTCCATTTATAAACATATAATATTTTTAAGTTAATAATTGACATTTCTTTGCTTAATGGCCATTCACTGGTATACGGTCAATTACTGGTTGGTTTACATTAGTACGTATTCTGGGAAGTACTTTATATCCTTATTTTGTACCTGCTATTCTTGCTTTAGTACCAATTCTATTGTCTAAAAAACTACAAAAATGATGAGAATTGTTATATGTTGTTTTTAGTGGTGAGAGTACCTATTATACATAAGGATATTAAATAAGCCGAGAGACAATACTGTAGGGTGGTTGCAGTTCTGCGGATATTTTTGCTGGATCTTTTGGAAAACATGGAATGATATTTTTGTACCTTGGCATGAATCGTCGATCCTCTAAATTTGTCCAACGTTCTGATAGCACTCTGTTTACAAACGTATTATGAAATGCAATTAAATCTCCCCAAATGAAAAAACTAGAGTGCTAATATTTGTAATTACGACGCTTGTATTCCATATTTAGCTGACAATGCCCCCAAGCGAAGCAGGCGAAGAAAAGACACGGAAAGAAAGGTGAAAGGAACATAGTCGGTGGTAGATTATCCACGATTATCATTCGCCAAAGGGGCGAATTGCCGACGGAGGACGTCTTCGAACGATAAACAATGAAACCGCGATAGAAAAAGAAGATAAATTGCTCGAGATATCGCGTACTTCTTTTGTTTTAGCCGACAACGATCTCTGGATTCTCATCCGAACGTATTACTAAGATACCCTATCGGAGTAAATAATAAAAGCATATTAATCATCATAATGTTACATTATAATAACATCTTAATATATTATGGTCAGTTTTATAATAAATACCATAAAACGAAATGAAAATGCTTTTATGTAACTTTGTGGGTGCGTTTAGAATATTTGAGGCTGGTACTTATTTTTCAACTTCCGATTTTTTTGTCTTACCGCCATAAATTGTGATACTTGATGAGAAAATGATATGTGCAAACTATCAAAGTGATTGGACACCGCGAGAGGCCGGCGAGGGGGGTATTTCCCAAGGAAAATGGTTTATGAGTTTGTTAATTAGGGGCGCGGAAGAACCTTATGCGTAATCAAGGGTCGCTAGGATTATTGTAAACTAGACAAGTACACGAAAATCAAATAAATCACAAAAAAAGAAGGTAACAATATAAATCACAAAAAATAGAAAAAGTATACAATACAAAAACAGATGTGAAATCAAAATGAGCTGCCAGTACATAAAGGTGCTTTCCAACTGCGCTTAAGATGACACAACTACATACACACACCTAAAATGCTGTGTTCATACATTCCATTACAATGTATTACATAATATTAAGCAGATATATTTTTATACAAATAAATATTTTAATACGAATAAATATTTTATTCAAAATACTTGGCGCTGCGAAACTGAATTGGTGTTGCTAAACTGAATACATATGTATAAATTGCAATAATCTTTTTCTTTCTTTCTTGTGCGTGCGTTCGTGAATGTGTGTATGATATTCGAATTAAATATATGTAGAATAAATCTGACAGCGTTTCAAATACTCGTATGTATATGTATATGTTTATGTATTTTAGATTGTAAGGGAGTTATTATAAATTTGTAATACTAAGACAATTAACATTTTTTCGGTTTCGCAGCGCCAAGTATTTTGAATAAAATATTTATTCGTATTAAAATATTTATTTGTATAAAAATATATCTGCTTAATATTATGTAATACATTGTAATGGAATGTATGAACACAGCATTTTAGCTGTGTGCATCATCTGTTGTGTCATCTTAAGCGCAGATGGAAAGCACCTTTATGTATTGGCAGCTCATTTTGATTTCACATCTTTTTTGTATAGTATACTTTTTCTATTTTTTGTGATTTATATTATTACCTTCTTTTTTTGTGATTTATTTGATTTTCGTGTACTTGGCGTATTTTTTTTCTTTTTTGAAGTTTTTTATGGGGATCTCACTTCTTTTTACAAAGATAATTTGCATAGGGAATGACTTCAGATAATTTTTAATATTATAACTTACAAATTATCGCGGGACAGAATTAAGGATAAATTCTACGTTAGTTCAACAACTACGAAAAGAAACCATGTGCACCGCATTGCCGATCTATATGTATTATGTGTATAGTACTTTGTGTACAATACATGGTGCGCGAAGCAGCTTATGGCGCTGAAAGCAGCCTTGGCGCTGAACGTATTTAACATTAAAGTGTAATGATAACCACAATTAACACCTTTCGAAGAAAAATATGTATGCATTTTTAGCATTTCGTGGCCAAGCTTGTTTTTCTACTCGTAATTCATCAACGGATACCCACGTTGTGCCCTTACCCCGTACCATACTCGTGTAATGACCATCGGCAATACTTTTACCGTGGTGGAAAATCGCTGCCTTAAGTTTATAACAGTGATCTACCAATTGTATTTTAGTAGTAGGTATTGCTTTGATGTAGAAATTTTCCACTTTTGTTGTTGTTCCACTTGTAACGTTCTCGAACGAGACGTTGCCGTCAGTTACAGGCGATTCCACAAGTAGAGCGGCTTACCTGTGAAATAGTAGGATTGGTTCGGGTGGCGTGCGATAAAGAAATGAATTTCAAGAACTAGAGTCCTTCCTTTTAACAATAAGTAACAAAAATGGTTTATTAAAGAAAATAGTTTTGACGCTAGGTCGTAAATGAACATAAGATTTTACGCTGAGTCGTTGAATTGTGATTATAAACTAATATAACGGAACATAAAGTAATTTCGTGATTACGTTTCGGTCGGTAAGAAAGTATAATGCTTGATTTCGATTTAGACGCTAAGTCGGTTATAAAGAGTATTATGTCGGTTCTAACGCTTAGTCGATAATTAAGAATATTGCTTAATTAGTATTAAAGATATTATATAATGGTACGATGCTAAATCGTTAATTGAATATAAGATCTCGACACGAAGTCGGTACAAGAAATGACGTTTGGTCGATTTGGTATGTTTAGTTGAGAACAGCAGAGAGTTTCCTTCCTTTAGACTAGTAATGTCTTCTGGTGCCTATTAGCTGGCCCACGCTTTCTGGATAAGATGGAGGCGCAGGTTAGGCGATTTTGAATGGAGTTGAGGGGGCTAGTTAAAGCGACCTCGTATGGATGTGAGGGGGCTAATTAAAGCGACCTCGGATTGGAAGTAGAGGAGCTAACTAAAGCTACCTCGTAAGGATTTGAGGGGGCTAGTTAAAGCGACCTCGAATGGATGCTGGTAGTTCGTATGGAAAGGAAACGAAGTTTAAGAAATACTTCTTTAGACCTTTAGACATAGGGGGCTAGTTAAAGCGACCAGAGTCTCTTTGGTTCGGTGGCAGAACCAAGTCTGATTCTGCTGCTGGCGGGACTGTATTTATACCGGTGGCTGCCACTTGGCCCGCACCAATCACTTGCTGCGCGAACTCGCGCACCAATTAGAATTAATATCCGGTTCGCGCCACTCGCGTACTATGTTCAGAATATTTGGCGTCCGGTTGTTCGTACGATATGCGCACGCGCGCTTGATTCACTCGCGGCACTGAGTTCACTGTTTGAATGGGCGGTTATGCGCATGCGTTGCGCTTCGTTTAATTCACTGTTTCCCGCCGCATGGCGTGTCGCTCGACGTGTTTCGTGTATTCTTAATATTAATGTTACAAAGGATAAGAATGAACAAAGTAATGATTAATATAGATATAAACGGAAAAATGTACGGCGGTTCGTAGCGGTACGTTACACACTACTATCGTGATCGAACAAATGTAATTTTGCAATAAGAATTTGTTTGGAAGCAGTTATATCGATTTTCTCCATTGTGTTTGCATTTGATTTATCACAATTATTGCAACGATCTTTCACATTTTCCCATTTGAAATACTGTGAAATTGTATTTTATTATATCTTGAAATTCAAATGATTTTTTTTTCAACATCTTGGGTAGTGCAAGATGTACTACACAATTTGTACTGATAGTAGTACTTGTGTAATTACACTCTAAACATCTTAATACCGTTGTAATTTTGTGTGGTACTGCATTCTTAATAAGAATTTCATGATCACAAAGAGAGGTAATAAACTCAGCTGCATCATGTAGCTGTTTGTTAACGTATTTTTCTCCTGCGAATTGCCGTAATGATATTATGTTTGGATTTTGATCCGATTTATATTGGTCCATAAAGACTTTTATAATATGATCAGCTTTTTGAGTCGAAAATAAGTTTTCTCTTATGGATGAACAATATAACATACATTGCATTGTGGCATTCGCATAACAAGACACACCATCAGAATTCGAGAGACCTCTTACGTAGTATTGAATGGTATCCTCGATGTGATCATTAGTATTCTGACATTCGGATACATTATAATTAGGTACTGCCCAAAGAGCATCACGAATATTGAGTCCGCGTTTTTTAGAAATTGAAATAGTCATAAGATCAGGTTTATATTTTTTTCGCAATCTATTGCACTCTATTATAGCCAATTCTTATGCCTTTACGGAAGATGGATCATAATTGATAAGATGCAGTCCTTGTAGTGTGGTCACCCGAGAAAGAACAACGTAAATTTGTCCGCAAGTAAATATTGAATTACCTGCTTCTATGACAGCATTCTGCAAGCTTAATCCTTAGATAATGAAGATATAAAGTAAAAAACCAAATCTTGTGTTCTATTTGATATATATTTTTTTATTATACTTGTTTAAATGCGCAATGCATTGCCATAGAGTTACCGCCATAAACGTAAGAGTTGTTAAGAGTGGTCAAGAGTGAAATGGTGAATATCTCTTTCTCTCTCGTGGGATTTGATACTCGTCAGGTTATGTTGTATAAAAACACGTGGCTTCTCATTATAACCTGACTGTAAGCTATCAAAATTTGGAGTAGATTGCATAGTGAAGATAGCGATTGACGAACGAAACATGCATTAGTTCGTTTTGGCTGAAGGTGTGCGTGTAACACGTATGAAGATAGCGATTGACGAACGAAACATGTATTAGTTCGTTTTGGCTGAAGGTGTGAGTATAATAACGCGTATACGTATTATGTCGACAAAAATTTGAGATTGAAGAAGAATCAGAAGAAAAATCCTTACCGTTTTCGACAGATCCCTGAGACGATATTACGATATCTCTGTCATGCGTGAACCGATTTTATTGAAATTGGGCTTATTCGAAAGCTGATATGCGGTTTACATAAGAAAAATGCCTTTAAATTTAAAAAATATTGCAAGCGTGATAAGATATTATTGAAATAAGTTTCAGGTTAGGTTGGAATAGCCCGGGGACGAGTAAATGATAGCGGTAGCGACAGTCGACATAACATATACAGGGTGTCTACCGCGTCTCTAGATAGGACGAACCTGATGCGAAATCGGGGAGCCTCCAGGGATGGAGTCAGACGCGGACAAACCTGATTTTAATAATCAGGGAGCCGCAGGAAGATGAAAGTCATGACCTCTTGTGTACGATAACCGAAAGGAGTTTAGAGCGTTTTCCCCCCGCAGGGGTTGAAATTGACCCCCGAAAATCCGGATATTTCCCGATTTTGTGTTATAACTAGCGAATTGTAAGAACTGTGAGAACTGTAACTTACCAAATGATAGTCCTAATTAAAAGAAGTAACTTTTTCCTGAAAACTTTTTTTTTATCTCCGAGTAAGGAGATCTAGCTCGTGAGTAATAGTACAAAATCGAAAAAATTTTCAGGGGTCAATTGCACCCTTTGGGAGTGAATTTGGGCAGCAACCAAAATTGCATTGTGTTCAGAAGGACGTGCCCTACATATTCACACAGTTTCATAATATTTTGAATTTCCGGGTTCGGGATCTTCCCTTGTCAAAAGTACAAGGGTTGAAACATGCTAACCCGTCATACATGAAAATGGTTACTCCTACAAAAAACACACATACAACCTTTTTTGTAGAAAATTTCATAAGCTATAAATTTCATAATAACTATTTTTGTCGTAAAACTGTTAGATAACAAGATATCCGCGAAAAACAAGTAACAGTTTTTTTACCTTTAACTCCCTGCAAAATTTTTAGCGGCAGCCGGAACGATGGGGTCTTTCGACATATTGTTTAAAACGACAAAATAAAGGCCCAAACCAAAATTTAGCTTGCTAGGAATTATTCCGCAGATAGGCCATATTTCCGTCTAATTTCGCTAGACTATTATGCGTACCGAAGGTTAGGCTGAATGTAGTTTGACATCATGAAAGTGACCTCGGAATACTCAACTAATGTTGATAATATATAATGTTGATATAATATTTTCTAATGAAAATATTGCTTCTTTGGACCATTCGGGTTGGTTCGATGCATTAAAAAAATGGCACACCTATAATGTTACACCAGAGCGGAAACAAGGCGTTGGCATCACTTACGTCACCATACACTACTATCCCTCTTATTATTAAAGCTGTCAAGTATAGACATGTCTCGAAAGAAGAACGAGGTTTCTGCCATGAAGTAAGAGTAAGGAGACTTATCTCTATATCCCGGACAGAAAAAAGTTGGTCACAAAAAATGTTCTTTATTGCATGATGTTCGCCAAATGGAATAACTTGGACTTTGTCGTCGCCATCTTGAAAATTCGTCTCATAATACATGTTACGTGCAGTGCGTTCTCTTCAGTTCTGATATAAATTGCACAAGAAGTGTTTACTGTTTTGGTGTAGTTTTTGTAATAAATTTGAAAGTGAGTATAGTTTGATTACAATTCCATTTCTATTCACATGATAATATAAGATTTAGAAGAAAATTGTAGACTTTTCTTTAGCATAAATTTGAAATAAACTTTAGTTTTTATAACCTAAAAATATTTATACGTCCAGTGGATTAATATTTAGTAATGAGCAATATTTTTTATGTTATTATTAATAATAAAAGGGTATATTTCTAAGTATATTCAAATATTAATATGAATAATTTTTAACGGTATTAACATTTTCAATTTTTTTTATAAGATAATTGCGATGTATTTTAATTTTTAATACTTTTAATTTCTATAGTAACATCCTAAGTAAAACGGCCTGTTGCATCAAGGGATGCAGCTGTAAAAGAGAGAAAAATGAATCATGCAAAGAAAGCTTTTTTACTGCTTACACAATAAGTATTTATATTGTAAGAAATAATTCATTTATTTTTTTTCAAAAGTTATTGTTGGAGGGAAGGTTATTAAGTTATTACTTAGCAATAATCGATAAGATGAACATTTATTCTACTGAACTTAGTTCCTAACAGTTAATATATAATACTGATCAATTGCTTCTATACTTGGCCGTGGCCTATAAAGGAATAATGGTACGATCCGTGGATCTTCGTATATCCCCGATCGATGGCGCTGTCATTGCCCGTGCGCATACGTGACCACCAGTAGCTTCCGGTCTAGCTTCATTTCCCCCTCTTGGTCACGTATCTGGGTTCTCTTCCAAAATTCTGTTTAGATAGATAAGGTGCGTTTCCGTAGGTAGCCCCTTGGTTAATAGATCTGCTTCCAAGTTGTCAGTCCTTGTGTGTTGTAGTTCTATGTTATTACTTTTCCATTCGTCACGAATAAAATAGAACTTTCTATTAATGTGTCTTGTCCTTGTCGTCACATTATTTTTCTTTACCCAGTTGATTGGGGCCTGGCTGTCAGTTTTTATTTTTATTGATTTATTTTCACCTGTAATAATGCCCAGACTTTCTATTAATTGACTGAGCCATGTTACTTCCTTCATCGCCTCACACATAGCGATTAATTCAGCCTCACACGTTGACATTGCTACGAAGCTTTGTTTTTGGCTCTTCCAGCTAATAATATTATCTCCCATTTTGACAATGTATCCTGTGTATGATTTCGCATCCGGTGTTACATCCCAGCTGGCGTCCGATAATGCATTGATTTCTAAGCTTTTATTATCGTATTTTAAACCATATTCTTTTGTTCCTTTTATATATCTATAAACCCTTTTTAGCGCCTCCAGGTGTATCTTTCTAGGGTCTTGACTGAAACGTGATGAATAAGATATTATAAATGCAATATCTGGCCTTGTACTTACCACTAGGTACATTAGGTTTCCGAGCATTTCTTGATACTCGGTTCTAGTCACCGGCTATGAGTCACGTGCTGTCTAACTTCTGTTGGTGTGCCACCGGTGATTTTGATATGGAGGCATTCTCCATTGAATATTTATTTAATATTTGATCTACATATCCTCTTTGCGATAAGTAAATGCCGTTGTTTTCTTTGATTACCTCTATGTTAAGGAACTTTAATCTGTCTTTAATTTCTTTAATTTCAATTTTCTTCTCTAGTTGGGACATTACTTTTTGGATAAATTTATCATCTGAGCCTAAGAATATGCAGTCACCCACATATATTGCCACTGGTACCATTTTACTTCCAGTTACTAATTTGTATACACATGGGTCTTCCGGTACGCTTCCGAATACAGCATCTTGAAGTATCTCATCAAATTTTTCATTCCAGTGCCTCCCCGACTGCTGGAGTCCATAAATACTTTTATTTAATTTACATACTAGGCTTCTACTTCCTTCTTTTATGAATCCCTTGGGTTGCTCCATATAAACTGGCTTCTGCAGATTGGCATACAGGTACGCTGTCTTGACATCATATTGTCGTATACTTAATCCTTTGATGCTTGCTATTGCCATTAGTGCTCTGAAACTTTCTAATTTTATTACTGGTGAGAAGGATTCGTCATAATCTACCCACTCTCATTACAGCATACTTCGTTGCAGCTGTATTACAGGAACGTTGCTGCAATATTGCGTTGTTGCAGGTTGCATTGCAAAATTGTAGAAACGTTCCTGCAATATTGCCGTGCATTATTGGAGTGGCAATGATCCTACAATATTGCAGCAATATTGCAAGAACGTTGCCGTGCAATGTTCCATTGGCAACGATCCTACAATATTGCAGCAATATTGCAAGAACGTTGTCGTGTAATGTTCCATTGGCAACGATCCTACAATATTTCTGCAATATTGCGCGCTCATCGACGTGCAATGTTCCAGTGGCAACGATCCTACAATATTTCGGCAATATTGCGCGCACATCGATGTGCAATGTTTCAGTGGCAACGACCCAGCAAAATTGCCTACATATTGCCGTGCAATACTGTAGTGGAAATATTGTAGAAACAGTACAGCAATATTCTGAAGCAACTATGACTTTGACGAAATTTGAAATATGACGTCGAGTAGATTCTACAGCATGTTTCATTTAACTGGATATGCTAGAATTTCTCGTTGGCCGTTGAAGATATGAAAAAAGTGTTATTGTGAGAGTTGTTTGTACATGAAGTTAAATTATAGAAGAGATTTGAAAATGAATTTAATTTGTTTAGATAGAGTAGATACTATATACTTTAATGTGTGAAATTATTATTATTATTAAACGTCTTTATTGCACAAACACTGTTTGGGATTGGCCCAAACGGCCACAGGACAAGCCGGCGCTGATTCGCTGCCGATGTCGCGCGCGATTTAAAACAGACTAATGCGACCAGATCGCGGTATACACGATCGCGGTGATGAGATCGGTCGGGCCATCTGTTGGCGCGCACCTCAGCTGATTAGGAAACTCTCTCGCTTCAGCGCGTGGGCAGCTTTGTCCTACCGTTGCGGTCCTCGTCCTGCTCAGGATGATCAGCTGTGAGGTGGGGTGCTGAGGTCACAGCATTCGGCGAAACGGCCCGATCCATCACCGCGATCGCTCTCTTCTTCTACGAATCGTCGCATCGATAAGTACTACTTCTCTCGCGTGCTTGCGCTTCTCTGGAACATTCCAGTATTCGGCTATTTCGAACTGCTCAGTTCGCGCTCAACTTTTCGCGTGCTTTCGCGTCATGGCTGATTAAATCTTAAATATAATTAATTAAGTTCTGTACTGTTTGTGTTAATTTAAGTGGACAAACTTTGTAATCTATTGTGCAACGTCTTGTAAATACAGAGTGCCCGTGACCTTAGTTTAAACTTAACGACTACTTTAACGACTATTCTCATAGACTATCTTTTACACTAAAATAAGACTAAAACTAAATCAAATCCGCGAACGCTCGAAGCTTCACGTTCGTGCTCAAACAAACACGTATATACAATCAAGCAAGAGAAAAGAGAGATGAAAAGACAAATGCAAAGGTTTAGTCTAAAGACTACTTTCCAACCTAACATAAAATGACACCGGATTATAGTTAGAGTCCGCACCTACAGTGTTAAAAATCCCTAATAGGTTTGTCAAATGAGCCTTCGTTTTTGAATAATTTGAGTTTAAAGTTTTGCACGGTAGGAGTATAAGTTCGAATACGTAAGCAATTTTATCAATCAGCGGTTGTAGCTGCGGCGCACAGTGGGAGAAAATGACACAGTCGGCGTCAAAAATCGATTCCCACGCCAAATCGGAATGAAAATCAATAAAACTTGGTATACTGAGGTATTAGGTATCGCTGATTACGAACCCGTTGCACGATTTCTGAAAAAGAAGATGGCGGATCCAATATGGCTGCCCAAACTCGGCAAAAACTAGTAAAATAGGGATCATGCGAACGAAAAACGTTGTTTCTTGAAGTCCTAAAGCTATAACTTTACATTTTATGAGTCTAAAAAGTTGCATTATACTGTATAGAATGCTATACTGAAGAATAGTTGTTAAAAAATGGTAGTTAACAATAAAAGAACCAACATTATTTACTAATTTTATCATTTCCGCGGCAAATACTGCAAATACATGATTAATCTAACCATTGAATATCTATCTGAGACGAAAATAAATATTATTGACATAAAAAAATGTTAGTTGAATTGTTTATTAATACTTTGTTTAAACAATTTTTTAACAAAGTGACTGAAATCCATTTTATACAATCAAATTGATCATATTTTGTTGTAACATTACTATAAACAATTGATTGTTATTAAACAATTTGTTAAAATAATATATTTCAGTAGTATTCAATAACGATCTGCAATATAGAGGGTACATTTTTTTTATGCCGTAGGTACCCACTAAGTAAGGATTCTTGGAAATTTCATCCCCAAGGGGGTGAAAAGGGGTAAAATGTATTTTCTCGGATTCCTTAATATCTCTTAGGCCCGATTAGATATCGCCTTGGTTTGCATTTACAACGGTTGCCCACACAAATACCTAAAACTCAATTTCAGGATTTTGCCCTAATCAACTCCTAAGGGGGTGAAATGTGTTCTCATGTATTCTTCAAAATCTCTTGGGCCCGATTAGATATCAACTTGTTTTTTAGTTACGAAGGTTACCCCCACAAGTGCCTATCAATAAATTTCAGGATATTACCCTAACTTACCCCTTTTCACCCCCTTGGGGATGAAATTTACAAGAATCCTTACTTAGTGGGTACCTACGTCGTAAAAAACCATGTACCTTCCAAATTGCATTTATCGTTATTGAATACTACTGAAATCTATTATGTTAACAAATTGTTTAATAACAATCAATTGTTTATAGTAATGTTGCAACAAAATATAATCAATTTGATTGTATGAAATGGATTTCAGTCACTTTATTAAAAAATTGTTTAAACAAATTATTAATAAATAATTCTACTAACATTTTTTTATGTCAATAATCTTTATTTTCGTCTCCGACAGATATTCAATGGTTAGATTAATCATGTATTTGCAGTATTTGCCGCGGAAATGATAAAATTAGTAATTAATGTTGGTTTTTTTTATTGTTAATTACCATTTTTTAACAACTATTCTTTAGTATAGCATTCTATACAGTATAATGCAACTTTCTAGACTCATAAAATATAAAGTTATAGCTTTAGAACTTCAAGAAACAACGTTTTTCGTTCGCATGATCCCTATTTTACTAGTTTTGGCCGATTTTGGGCGGCCATATTGAATCCGCCATCTTCTTTTTCAAAAATCGTGCAACGGATTCGTAATCAGCGATACCTAATACCCCAGTATACCAAGTTTTATTGATTTTCATTCCGATTTGGCGTGGGAATCGATTTTTGACGCCGACTGTGTCATTTTCTCCCACTGTGCGGTGGTAAAGTGTTCGTCTACGATGCTACAGGTCCTCGGTTCGAATCCCCCTGGGGTAAAAATATTTTCTATGAGAAAAAGACACACGGGCGTTATACTACTACGATTCTGCATACATTCATGTCGTCGCGTCCTTCACTGCCCGAAACGTTGCGGTGGGACTATTGCTGTAAAATTTCCGAAACGTTGCGGGAATATACTCCTGCAATATTGCTAAGGCGGACATAGGAGTGAACCTGCAACTTCCCTGCAATGATACGGTGCAACATTGCAATCTCGCACCGCAATATTTCCGAAGAGTTGCAGGATCATTGCCACAATTTTGCCGTTTCGTTGCAGAATCATTGCCGGAACGTTGCAGGACTACATGTTTGCAATGCTGCCGCAACATTGCAAAAATACACACCTGCAATATTGCGAAGGCGGACATAGAACTGAACCTGCAACGTCTCTGCAATGTTATAGTGCAACATTGCAATCTCGCATCGCAATATTGCAGAGACGTTGCTGCAATGTTATGGTGCTGTGTGGGTCTCGCTGTGCGCACCCTACGGCCACTAGCCTAGCTTTGAATCCATTGTTTTCTTTAACTGACGTATTTTTTATGTTATATACCCGCTTACTTTTTAGTACTTTCATATCTTTGGTCCTTGATACAATTTTCCATACCTTATGCTTTTCCATGAAACTCATTTCTCTTTCCATCGCTTCCTTCCACTGGACATTATTTTGTAGTGTTATTGCTTCTTCATAGTTTTTGGGTATTATGTATTGACTCGCTATATTAACTTGGTTGCCTTTCTCCTTCAATCTGTCTGATTTTCTAGCTCCTTGTTCTTGTAATTGTTCCTCTCTTCTCTGCACCCTTTCTCTGTGTTGTTGTTCAATTTCCTTGAGCGTAATTCCCTGTTTTCTCCCTCTTTTTTTAGATGGGATTTCTATTTGGGTTTCTGTTTCTTCTGCGCTACCTGTCGTCTCTATTTGTTCCCTACGCGTTGGTTCTTCTGTTTTTTCCTCTTGTGACATAACCTCATTTTCGGGTGCTGTCACGCTTTCATCTAGGTTAGGTAATACGTTAATATTCCCTTTTATATTAGTGCACTTATTTTTTAGTAGCTCCGAGCCTTTAACATTTTCGTCAAATTTTCCGCTTCTTACTGCGTAAACTGTTTCAGGGTTCGGGTCTAGCACTCTATACGCCCTTGTTTCGTTGGAGTACCCTATGAATATGCCCTTTTTGGCCCTATTTTCTAATTTGTGTCTCATAACTTTTGGTACATGGTCAGTATGCAATACATCCGAATACTTTAAGGTAAGATACAGTAGGTTTCTTACCTGACCATATTTCCCTCGGCGTAACATCCTTTGCGGCTTTGGATATTGACATATTCTTTAAGTATGCTGCTGTGGCAACTGATTCTGCCCACAAACGCGCTGGTAATTCTGCGTCTGCCAGCAGTGCCCTTGCTTTATCCAGTAAGGTCCTATTCGTCCTTTCTACAATGCCGTTGCTTTGAGGGTTGTATGGTACAGTAAGGACTGTACATCAAAGGTGATGTATTATATTCCCTTTCTTTTTGTCAAATTCTCGAACTCTTTATTGATGAATTCTGTCCCGTTATCTGTTCTAATTCTCTTTAGCTTTTCATTCAACTGATTTTCATATTTATTTACATACTCAACGAAGTGATTGAGCACTTCGTTTTTCTTTTTCATAAAATAGACACAAGTAAATCGACTATGGTCGTCAACGATGACCAGCATGTATTTATTTCCGTTTAGCGATTCCACCGGCATTGGGCCTCACACGACCATATGAATTAGCTCTAATTTGTCATTTGAGCTTTCATTTCCCAATGGCCTGTGAGGCTCCTGTGTCAGCTTTCCCAGTATGCATGCCTCGCACAATCCAAGGCTTTGCCCCTTGAATTTCAAGTCCCTTACTATTTCCTTCCTTTGCATGGTGTCCAGATACTCTTCACATATGTGTCCCATGCGCTTGTGCCATAATGCTTTATCTCCTTCCGTGTACCTGTTTTTAATATTTGAGTTATTAGCTAACCTATTCTTTTCCACATGCACGGTCATACAGCCTTCTTTCTTGGGAATAGTTTTCAAGATGTATATGCCGTCTTTTTCTTTGGCTTCCCCTATTGCAACGTTCCCTTTACTTAATATGTTGGCTCCTTTCTCGCTAAAAATGACTTTGTAGTCGTAGTTAATTAGCTGACTAACGGACAGTAAACTATTTCTTAAGGCTGGCGCATATAATACATTTTTAAGAAAAAGGTTTCTTTTACCTTGATTGGTCTGCGCTGTTACCTTTACGCTTTACCTAGCCTCAGTCTCTATAGTTCTCTCCTCTTCTGCCAAGCCTATAGTCGTGTGATAAGGCCTCACGTCGTGCATTATTTTATCGTTTGGCGTCATGTGCGGACCCAGAATCCAACCCACTCTTGTATGGTGTCTCGTTCATTTCTAGTTTCCTGGTTTACGTACCTTTTTCTTGTGGCAGACAGGCAATATTCATCTTCTTCCTTGTGACATTTATTAGGCTTGTGTGAAGCGTTGTTGAATTTCTTTTTATGTTTCTCCTCATTATTATTATTGCTTACCCTGTGGTAGCAGTTTCTTGCTATATGGTTGGATTTACCACAAACATAGCATCCTTGATTCTGGTAAGTATCTTTCTTTTTGTGGTGTATCATTGTTTTGAACGCCTTTTCATTTTTCCATTGGCTTAAGCCTGCGTTTTCTACCCTATTCGCCACCTGTATTCGTTTACTTTCTTCTTCCTCCAATGTTTGTTGGGTTTCTTCTAACTTTATTGAGCGCTGTGCCCTCAAGACTGTGGCAACATTTTCGTATATCTCATTGATTCCTCGTACTACGTGATATACCAACTCTCTTTCCTCAAATTTCCTATATTGGTGCTCCTTGAGGCGATATTTTTTGCGCGCGTAATATATTCCTTGACCGACTCTTTATCTGCCATTCTAATATTGTTCAATTCCACAGCAATGTCGATTTTTCTATCCTCTGTCTTTCCAGTGTGGACGCGGCTTAATTTATCCCACATCACTTTTGCCTTCCGCTCTGTTAGAAATTGACCAGCTTGATCATCTGACAAGGTCGTAATTATAATACCGAAGGCTTCGTCATTTTTCGCTTCCCATTTCTCTCTAACTTTGTCTTCCGGAGAGTACGGGTCTACGGCAACTGGTGGCTCTGCACTTTCGAGCACCTCTCTATATAATTTCCTCGCTCGAAGTACAGCACCGATTTTTAATGCCCATACGTGATAGTTTTTATCATTGAGCAACTCTATCTTATTAAATGGGATACCAATACCTTCCGACATCGTACGCTTTCGTTTCTTACCACCACGTGCTTTTCTTAAGGGGGGCAACCACTTTAGGAGACCGAAAATTAGATGATTTTTTGGATTTTTTTTTTATTGCGAAAAAACGGAAATTTCCGCAACTCTGCCAATAATTTATTCATATTTTCATACATCTCTGGTAATTTTTTCAAGTTATTTCATGCATTATATTAAGGTGTAATCCGCTGTGTCCCTTGGCGTGTCCTCATCGTCGTTGTCGATTTGCGGGAATTGTGCAGCTCGTAATTAGCATCTGAAATAGTCCAAAAAATGTTGATACATACTTGAGATGTTTTTTAAGAACGTGAACCTAAATTTTGAAAAAAAATCGAGAATTGAATGTTGGAACGTGTTTGAAAACAAAATGATCGATTTTTAGCATTTTGTTTCCCGGCATTTTGCAATAATAAATATGTTTTAAATAATCCAAGCTTTCCAACTTTAGGTTCATGTTTTAATAAATTATATTATGTAAACGTGTTCCAAATTTGAAGATGATCCATCAATTAGTTTTTGAGTTATGATTCCCGAAATTGAAAAAATGTCGTTTCGAGAAAAACACGTTTAAAGTTTCACAAACGAAAAACGAAAAACTCAAATGTGTTTAATCAAATGATAAAGTGTCTTACCGATTAATCAGCGATTCCAGCACCATACAGCAGTCCTTCCTCTTCCTCATGGAACTCATTTGAAGCTTGCATTTCCTCTTTACGAGCTGTTCGAGCTTCTTTTGTCTCTAATAAACTTTTTCTATTTTGCCGAGCCACGCGCATCTGATCCATTTGCTCAGCATATCCGTAGCTCTGCCTGCCAACTACGATTTGTAGTCCATTCATAACCATAAGTAGGGCTGAATTTCCTTCATTGAATAGAATAGCAGCAAAGACTGCCGCTACCTCGATTATTTTGTACCCAGAATGGAGATGTTTTGGAGCTAATAGCCAAACGGTCGAGTTAAAACTTTCGTTTGCATTTTGGGTATAACCGCCTAAACATCTTTGCAATAAATCCTCTCTTGATAAATCTTCATATATAGGAAGAATATGCTCTTGTACATCCGGGTGTAATGGGGATGGATGTGGCTCAGGCTCCGTTCCGAGAGCTGTAACCTGCTGCCAATTGCACCAACTGTCGACTCCTTCCGGGCAGTTTTCATGTTGAGGATTTTCGCCTGTAGACTGCAGATGATGGAATGTGGCCATTATAGCCTTTTTCATGTCCTCCACGCTGTTAACATTTCTACGAATTGCCAATCCGGAATACGTAGTAAGTTTCTTCAACAAAGCCTCGGTCAATTTTCCTTTGCCACTCAGTTTTTCTTTTTTCCTGATATTTCGGAGGCGAGTTCCCATTCTTTTCGGAACGTGGCAAATACATTCACTCTTGCAAACTGGAAACTCATCGCCGTAAGGATTGAGTTTCAGAATTGCATTGAAAGTTTTGGAATCACCATCACCAATGTAATTTCCATATTTCACATCATAGAGTTCTTCTGATCTCGAAAACATCTCTTTGATTGATTCTACCTCCATGCTTCCCGAAGAGCCATGATCATTTGATGCACAGTTTTCTTCATCATGTTCTTCTTTCCACTCTTGATATTCTACTGTATTTTGAGGCTTATTTTTCCAATATATACACGTTTGACAATAACTACTTTTTACCATCATATCGACGACTTTTCCAGAATAATACCCTATGAGAGTTGTTACGCCAAACAACGATTTAAAGCCACGTTTTTTCCAACTACCGTCACCAGATACTTTTAAATCCAGTAGTGGTCTCTCGCGTTGCTCATTTTCTGTTTTTTCCTCCTCTACAGCTTTTTTACAGAAAAATTCGAACACTTTCTTCGAAGCCACATGAATATGACTGTAAATTTTATTGTAACTTTCTTCAGCCAAACCGCTACCGATGTCCATATAATTACAGAATAATTACAGTCTACCTATGCCTAAGAGACGCATGACGAACACAATTCTACGATTGATTTTAAAACCAGTATTGATGAAGGGACCTGAATTTATTTCTCTTCGTCCACATCAGCAATTGACAACAACCTTAAAACCAAGGCCTCTCATTCCAGTTTCTTCAAATTTTATGTTCTGCTTGCAACTCCGACAAATAAGGATATCAGACAACGCCATGAAGACAGTGAAAAATTCAATGAAACGATAACAGTGTAACGGATTCACGCGAACGTTTTCACTCGTAGCAGTACTAAGTTTTTTCGCGCTAGCACTCGGACCCGCGGTTTCACTTGCATCTTTGTTAGTAAACTGATTCCCATGGAAAGATCTCTTCCGTGGCTTTTGGCGTCTTTCAGATGTGTTATGATCACCTTTTGGATACGATGACATTTTGCAACTGTAGAATATTCACGATGCGTCCTAGGCAAAAGCCGAAGCTAAACTGAATTCAAAATGACGGTGACGCTTCTAGTAGTTTCTATTATATTCTTCTGATTCATCTGTTCCACCCCAAAGCAAAGGTACAATGATCTACGTCTGCAGGTGAGTCATAAAAAGGGACTACCTAACTCAGCGCTCGTGGTTACCTGAGTGCGCTTGGGAGTCTTTATCATTAATATACATATCGTTAGAAGAAATCCGAATATCGTTTTGAAATTTTCAGGGTATATTCTTAAGATATTTTGCTAACGATTTATGAAATAAAAAAAAAATGATTTTTTGAAGCATCTAAAGTGGTTGCCCCCCTTAATCTTACTTTCGTACACGTGCTCTTTCCCTATACGGTAATATTTGCAGAACCACGCTCTGCTACCAAAGTGTTGGAGGGAAGGTTATTACGTTATGACTGGTTTAGCAATAATCGATAAGATGAACATTTATTCTACTGAACTTAGTTCTTAACAGTTAATATATAATACTGATCAATTGCTTCTATACTTGGCCGTGGATATAAGGAATAATGGTACGATCCGTGGATCTTCGTATATACCCGATCGATGGCGCTGTCATTGCTTGTGCGCATACGTGACCACCGATAGCTTCCGGTCTAGCTTCAGTATATATATTGTACTAGTATATATTTATATACATATATGTTATATTACGTGTATTATATTTAAAAGTAGAAATGTATCATTTTTTTTATAGTGTTGTGCCAAGGCGCTTGGGGTCGAGATTCTGGGTACGAATCTCGGGGTACTCCTGGGCGTCCTTCACGATCGTCGTCCACGGGCTCCGGAGGTTCGGGTGATTATGCCGGGACGGGAGGATTCGGTTTAGAACCCGGAGGTAGGAGATCGTTGCAGGTTAAAGAGTTGGAACTCACCGTAAGGTTAACAAGTTTATTCTGTCCCGATCTGGGTGACTAGGACACTGTGCCTACTTTGGCATGAGTCTCGTATAAAATCGGGTAATGTTCCCGTAACAAAGCTTTATCAAGTCTGAGCTCGCATTGCTCGTACATCGTTCTTATACTATAATCGGGACGAAGCGGGGACCATCGGGGTCTCCGCCTTTGGCCTGCTTTTGGGTGTTTCGCCATGTGCTGACGGGTCTCGGTGCGTTTCCGAGATCCCTTCCGCGGTTGTGCCGGATTTCGGCCGCTCGATTGTGTCAATCGGAATGTATGCGGTGTCGACACGCTTAGGTGTCACACAGTGGGACGAATCGCTAATTTAGGTGGAAAAAATTCAAGTCATCAATATTTATAAGAATCGATATTTTGGCTCAAAAATGTCTAATTAGAGCAAATCCAGCATATTATCTTTTTAATGTACACCGTTTTCGAAAATCGGTTCGTTCAAGTTCATATGTTTGAAGGCAAAAGTCAATCCTGAGGAAATTGCTTCGAAATTAGAGCTTTTTTCGCATTAAGGTAAGTATAATATTTAAAAACCTTTTTATATTATAAATATTTAATATATTTTCTTAATTTAGCATATTTTGGTTACTTGGAAAAACCTCTATTAATGGTAGATATGGGGCATTGACTATGCAAAATTTACAAGGTCTTTTTTTTTTTAAACTTAATTACTAACCAATGCCACAAAATGCCACTGTAATTCCATTATAATTTGTAAGGTTACTACGGATAGTTTCGATTTATGCTAATTTGAACTGCTAATATGTGCTAATGGATTGAAAATATAATTATATGCAAAAGTATCACAAGCTCAAGTTAATTCGCGCAGCGCTTCTTTTTAATATTACCATGTTTCATACGCTCGTATTAACTTAAAGATGAAAAATAATTATGTACAAAGCTATTTGCGTAAAGTGTATGTCAGTATACGTCAGAAATTTAGTTTTGTTGTAATAATAATTTAGGGATAGGTCGAGTAGTCAACTAGACTGATAATAAGTTCTGTATACTACAGTTAATTCTATATACTATAGATAATAAGTTCTATATTCTACGTAAATTTTCATAATGTTCTTGTACATGTTTTCAAACTCCAGCGTGCTTCGTGACGTTACTATTTGTTAGAAACAGTTGCATTGGATTGTTGCGTAGCGCCCTTGCAAATGAATATCGGGACGCTTGGTAAACAAACGAACTTATTAGCTTCAATGCTCCCAGACAGCATACATCTCAAATAATCAACAATTCAATAGTGTGAACAAACTCTGTATATTCTTCGATAGTTTCATACTTGTGTATATATTTACATTTATTATTATTATTGTTAGTGTTAGTGCTAGTTTACTTGTTATTATTACGTGTTTGAAAAGACTTTGAAAAGAAGAAAGTATTTGAATATTAACACCACGCGCAGTTGTCATTTCAACAGGTAAGAATACTTTCTTAAATAAACTGTACATATTATAATTTGTCAGCTGAATGCATATAAAATATATTAATGAAGGTTCATAATAATATCAATTATAATGGGTAATTCTGAATGGAAAACTTTTAGATCGATGGCTGAATTAGGAGCATCGGCAGACACCGAAATGCTAACAAGAAAGAGCTTTTTCCAATATTGGATTCAATATTGTCATAATCCAGATGAGATATTTCAGTGTATAATGGAAAAGATACAAATGAAAAATCTGACAGAAGCTTCTGAAAAAAAGTTAAAGCAGCAAATTCGAACATTTGCAAAGCACATCGACAAACGCTGGAGTAAATGTGGTAGAAATCGACAATTTTTTGAAAATAAATATACAGATTGGCTTAATGGGGATGATCTGGCACTTAGCATGGAGTTTTTGGAACCAGAAACTCAAGAGCCAAGTACTTCCAATGGTCGCGGTCGTCCAAGGAAGACTTTCTTGGAATGTTCTGCCAAATCTAAAAAGGCAAAGGTTGAAGACATTATACAAAGAAGCTACGAAGAAGTAATCTTTGCAGCTGAAACAATTGTGCGAGCAGCAGGGAAACGGGATGCAGCAGCAATTATTAAGGAAGTATCATCAGAGTCAGCTGAAGTAGGTACAAGGATGAAAAAAGTGAAATTTGATATCGGTAAAACTCAACAACGAGCTCTTGAATCTGAGGAAGCTCTAGCGTATTTTATCGATTGCAAGCTGACTAAACATTCATATAGTCTCACCCGCAAACGGGCTTTGAGTGTTGGACATGACATATACCCGTCTTATTATGCAGTCCAGCAAGCCAAACGCACTTGTTTTCCGGAAGAACGATTTATTACGATTTCAGAAACAAGAGCATGTATTAATCTGCAAAGTTTACTGGATATTACTGTAAAACGACTCTTGACTGCTCAAGCTGATGTATTAGATCAATACATGCCTACTGATAAAACTTTCATTTTGATTAGTAAATGGGGATGTGACGGTAGTTCCGGATACAGTAATTATAAACAAAAATTCAGTAATAATGCAGATAGTGACGAATGTCTATTTATGTTCTCGTTTGTCCCGTTGAAATTATGCCCATTGAACGACCATACCAGATTAGTGTGGTATAACTCTAAGCCTTCGTCGACCCGTTATTGCAGGCCAATTAAATTTATATTTTCCAAAGAGAGCATTGAATTAACACATACAGAAACCACCCACCTTCAAAATGAAATAGACCAGCTTATTCCAACTAAAATGACATTTAGGAATAACGATATTACTATTTACCATAAATTGCTATTGACCATGGTTGATGGGAAAGTGTGCAATTCATTGACAAACACTAAATCCACCCAAAAGTGCTACATTTGTGGAGCCACCCCGAAAACTATGAACGATATTCCCAAATCATTCCATGCCAAGGAAGAACATTATGGTTTTGGTCTATCAACGCTTCATGCCTGGATTCGCTGTTTTGAATGCTTCTTGCATATTAGTTACAGATTGCCGGTAAAAAAGTGGGCAATTAAAACAACCGAACAAAAATCTGAAGTAAAAGAACGCAAGAAGCTTATACAATTACGTTTCAAAAGTGAAATGGGCTTGATCGTTTATAGACCAAAACCGGGGTCTGGCTCCACAAATGATGGAAATACTGCGAGGAGGTTCTTCAAAAACCATGAAAAAAGCGCTGCAATTACGGGCACCTTATTATAGATAGCGGGCTTCTAGAGCGATTTTTTTACATCCTAAGCGCATTAGCATCAGGTTACGAAATCGATATACCACAATTTGAGAAATATGTAACTGAAACCAGAATTATATATTTAAATTTGTATTCGTGGTATTTTATGCCTGTGACTGTACACAAAATACTGACACACAGTGTAGATGTTATAAAGTCTTGTCTACTGCCAATAGGGATGTTATCAGAGGAGGCTCAAGAAGCCCGCAATAAAGACTGTAAGCGATACAGAGAATGCCACACAAGAAAAATGTCAAGGGTTCTTACAAATAGGGACATATTAAACGCGTTACTACTTTCTTCAGATCCGCTTATTAATACTTTTAGGGAATTACCATATAAAAAGAAGGAAGCTATTCCAAAAGGTACATTGCATTTGCTGAAAGGACTAGAAATTTTAAACGATCCCTATTCTAATCAAAATGACGATAGTTTTAATAGACTTTCAGAAGGCTCGGATTCTAGTGCCAGCTCATCGTACGAGTTATAACCCTCTATCTTTAATTTATTAATTAAACTGTTAGGTGAAAATTTATTAACATGCGTTTGAAACAATAACAATATGTATATATACTTCTGTATTCATCAAAAATATATTGCTCGTCTTTTTCAACCTGAAAAGTATAAAAATTGGCCATTACTTATTTTTTTCCACCTAGATTCGCGATCTGTCCCACTGTGTGTCGGCTCGGGCACAACAATAGAATGACATGTTCATCTCATGGTCCAATGTTTTGTGTAATAAAAATATAAAATTAAGCAAGAAAACACGATTTGCGAGCTGCACTTTAAACCAACAGATGTTATTAGAGAAGATGCCTTTTTACAAGACGATGGAATAGTCATGTACATGAAAAGAGGAAAACTAAAATTAAAAAGAGAAGCAATTCCATCAATTTTTCCAACAGAAAAGGTACCATACTATCAGTAGATGGAACGTATTAGAAATAATAATGACGTTATGTCTTCTGAGTTTTCAACTGAATGTGAAATGTCTGAAACATTACATTTGGTGGAAGAACCAATTCCTTCTATGTCGCATGAGGTTAATAAGGAACAAAAAGAAATAAGCATGTTTTCTGCTCAACATTTAAGTTTTGGAAAAAGTACAGAGCTTCCTACAAGCTATTGGGTTTCTTATATCTTTTGTAACTCTTTGTATCGCATAAATAAATATCATATATTATTATATCTTTCAATATTGTTACTTCTTTTTCTCTGCAACAATGTATATATTCATTTCAATTTTAATTTGGTTGAATAATGATATATACCTCTATAGATATGTATTAAAAAATATTCTCATCCAGTGTTCTACTCTCTGTGATATATTTAATTATATTAACTTTAATTAATGTAAACAATTGTTACTATAATCTTATTCTACTATAGAATTGATTTATTTTAAATTTAATTTCGATCCGATCGGATCGATCGCCTGTCAAGCTGTCACTCGAAAGTTAGACGCCATCGCGAACAGACAAATCGAGATTACCACATTGGTGTGTATCTAGAGACGCGGTAGCGTCTCGACGCCAAGTACATGATCGACACCCTGTATATATATGTCGACTGTCGCTACCGCTATCATTTACTCGTCCCCGGGCTATTCCAACCTAACCTGAAACTTATTTCATTAATTATCTCATCACGCCTGCAATATTTTCTAAATTTAAAGGCATTTTTCTTATGTAAACCGCATATAAGCTTTCGAATAAGACCAATTTCAATAAAATCGGTCCACGAATGACAGAGATATCATAATATCGTCTCATGGATCAGTCGGATTATTAAGATTTATCTCTGTCTACTGATTCTCCTTCTCCAAGAAATTTTTCGTCAACATAATACGTATATACGCGTTACACACACACCTTCAGCCAACACATGTTCGTTCTTCTTTCGTCGACTCTCGGGATTATTCGGCAGGGATCGTCGTCCGTCATTGTACATATATACTTATATATACTATTTTGAATTTTATAACCTACCAAGTGCTAAGTGTCAAATAAAGTAAGTTGTCTGAATTTGGAATGTCACGAGTTTTTACACTACATAGAAGACTGAATTATTGTCTCAATTAATAAGGTAAGTCGCCAAAATTTTTTTAATAGATTTCTAATGTAGAGTCGAAGACTTGGAAGTTGTCCGGAGATGGTTCGACTGAGAAGCATGTCCTTTCACACAAGTTTCTGGAAATTTGTACCATGCATGTACAAAATAAAAAAACTTCAAAAAAGTAAAAAAATACGCCAAGTACATGAAAAATCAAATAAATCACAAAAAATAGAAGATAATAATAATCCAATTAATCCCATAGATGCTATATGGGATTGATCTGTGGTAATTATGGCGGCGTTTTAAAATATTTTGGTGGGCTATATAATAAAACCCTCTGTCTAGTACATTATAATCTTTGTAAAAAGAAGTGAGATCCCCATAAAAAACTTCAAAAAAGTAAAAACATTACGCCAAGTACATAAAAAATAAATCACAAAAAATAGAAGATAATAAAATAATAATACAAAGTAAAAAAAGATGTGAAATCAGAATGAGCTGCAAGGACATAAAGGTGCTTTCTAACGGCGCTTAAGATGACACAACTACATATACACAGCTAAAATGTTGTGTTCATACATTCCATTACTCATATCGCGAACATTTTTTAATTAACCCAACAAAAAGAATCTCATTTAAAAGCATTGTCGTAAATTAATAGCTTTACAAAATTAAGGATATACAAAAATTGCGCCAATTATAACAATGGCTATTTATACAAATAAGAAAATGTATTAAATAATATTAAGCAGATAAATTTTTATACAAATAAATATTTTAATACGAATAAATATTTTATTCAAATTACTTGGCGCTGCGAAACCGAAAAAAAGTTAATCGTCTTAGTAATAATTTACAATAACTCCCCTACAACCTAAAATATATATAAACATATACATATACATATTAGAAACGCAGTCAGATTTATTCTATATATATTTATTTAATTATAATATCATACGGAGCATATGCACACATTCACGAACGCACGCACAAGAAAGAAAGATATGCATATACATATTAGAAACGCAGTCAGATTTATTCTATATATATTTATTTAATTCTAATATCATACGGAGTATATGCACACATTCACGAACGCACGCACAAGAAAGAAAGAAAAAGATTAATGCGATTTATACATATTTATTCAGTTTGGCAACACCAATTCGGGGAGCAGCGCCAAGTAATTTGAATAAAATATTTATTCGTATTAAAATATTTATTTGTACAAAAATTTATCTGCTTAATATTATTTAATACATTTTCTTATTTGTATAAATAGCCATTGTTATAATTGGCGCAATTTTTGTATATCCTTAATTTTGTAAAGCTATTAATTTACGACAATGCTTTTAAATGAGATTCTTTTTGTTGGGTTAATTAAAAAATGTTCGCGATATGAGTAATGGAATGTATGAACACAGCATTTTAACTGTGTATATGTAGTTGTGTCATCTTAAGCGCCGTTAGAAAGCACCTTTATGTCCTTGCAGCTCATTCTGATTTCACATCTTTTTTTACTTTGTATTATTATTTTATCATCTTCTATTTTTTGTGATTTATTTTTTATGTACTTGGCGTAATTTTTTTACTTTTTTGAAGTTTTTTTATGTTAGAGATTACGTTTCGTTTATTGTTATTGTTCATGTTGTATTCCTTCTGTCTTATATTAAACTCTTGTTATGGCAAACCGAGCCAACCCCGTTACCCAAAAATATAACAATATAATTTAACGATCAAACGAACTTACCTGTATGTGAAGTTCGATCGTAATTATACGAGACTCTCGCCCCAGATGATTACAAGTATAGTAGCATTTATTCTACCTACTAACATGCATGGTTTCAGAGTTTTAAACCTAAAAATCTTGGCTCCCGGCCCACACGGGCCTGGCGCCTTCCGGCGACTCGACTCGTCATATCGTTTAAAGCCTTTAAAATTAAAAACAAAAAATGTTTGTTCGAATTACCGGGCAAAAGAAATTACATTTCTTCGGGTATCTTCCCTGAGTGGGACTGTAATCATCTCGGGTGAGAGTCTCGTATAATTATGATCGAACTTCACATACAGGTATGTTCGTTTGATCGTTAAATTATACTTCGAATCTCGCCCTCGAAATTACAAGTGTAGCTTTTTAGAGCATGAAAAACATTTTTTTATTAATATTATTAATATGTGAATATAAGTGTATGTTATATCTAAACTCAACGCAAAAACTATTTTAGCTTTCTAATTATGACCACATATTTTTGGTAACGCTTAAGTTTACTTAGTCTGTTACCACCGCTAGCGTAAACCCGTCACTATCTTGGAAAATGATTGGCCTTTTATAAAAAATTAGCAAATACAGTTGAATTTTTTAACCAACCTGCTGTCTTTTTGATCAGGTCTAGGCCTATCCTTTTTCCGACGCTCTCGAGATCGACGCATGCCTCGTGCTATGTGCCGTTAAAAATACGTCTATGTCACATTTGGAAAGGACTACCTTAATCCACTTACTCAGAGTTTGACTGGATACCGGCCCATGCGGTTTGCGAAAAGAGAGAAATTTTTCTTCCTTACTAATACGCTTAATAGCCTTCACATACCTTAGAATAGCTTTAGCCACACAAATTTCTGCTTTGTTCGCAAAAAATGGAAGATCTAAAAACTGGCTGGGGTGCTCCAAGTCTCGAGGTTTGAACAAGCCGAGGGATTTTAATCCTTACACCCTGCGCCGAAACAATGATATTCTCTACTGAAATGAGAGAAAAAGGTTTGACCTCTATGAGCGGTAGCAAGGGCTAGCAGAATGATCGTCTTATAAGACAACTGTCGTAACGAGAGCTGTTCCAGGGGAAACAGATTGCTCATTTTTGTTAAGACCGGGCTTACGTCCCATGTCGTTTCATAACAAGGCGTACTCAGTCGCAAACGAAATATTCATGAAACGGGATATATATACATTATGTATGAGGTTTTTTGACGCCATCAACGAAATAGCGGCTCTTGTGGAATTGAGCGTTCCGTAGGAGGCTCCATCTTCAAATTTTTTGGATAGGAACTCTAGCACCGTCGAATGTGTAGATTCCAGCGGGTCCCAGCTTCTTTCTTGAGAGAAGCTCCACCATTCCTTTAATGCTGTATTATATTGTTTGATTGTTGCTCCTGCCAATGAGGCGATCATAATACGCAATGATGCAGTGGGAATGTTTTTTCTCAAAAGCGAGCTCCTGATAACCTCGCTACAAACAGGGTAACCTTAAGAGGATGGTACCGTTTCCTGCAAGGAGGCACCAAAAAATCACGATTATACTTAAAGATCAGTGGGTCCGAGGTTAGTAACCTCTGGAACAATGGAAACCGTGGTTGCGTTGTACAAAGCGAGATCACAACCACACCAGACGCTCCTTCATTTAGAATCTTCTGAAGGACTCTAGGGATCACCGCGCAAGGTGGGAATGCATAGAAATCTCTATTCTTCCAATTTATTGTAAACCCATCAATGTTCATTGCATCCGGATCTCTCTCTCAAGCGCAATAGACTGAGCATTTTGCATTAGCACCTGAAGCGAAGAGGTCAATAGACAGTGACCCAAAACGCCGCACAATATGCTGGAAGGCATATTCGGCCATTTCCCACTCGGTATCAGTATTCTTTATCCGTGATAAGAAGTCTGCGGCCGTATTCTCGCGCGATGGTATGTATGCAGCATGGATCCATAGCCTACGGGTCTCGCACCAGTTCTAAATATCTGCCGCTAGGTTATGTAATTGAGGAAACTGGGTGTCTCCCATTTTATTTACGTCACCATACCAAATCATGTTTTATATAGTCCGGCAGCGTTACCGGTACATCAAAATATCCTAAACTATATTCAATAGCTTGACATTTAGCCCCTTTTTACCTTCTATATTTACCTTCTGTATTTACCTTCTCCTAGATTCGAGGCTCTCTCGTGTAAGCTCAACCGTAAATTTTTTGTCGATCATAGACTTATCTCACGTATAAGTTCGATCGCAATATCCTTACGCCATCGTGTTATGTCTCGCAGAACCTTAGCGTTTACAGGAGAAAATGTAGGAATTACCCATCAAAACTCACCCGCATAGCTCGATAAATCCAGCGGCCTCGACATATTTTCGTCTGTCATTATTTCACTGTCTGAAATTGCGCCTTCATTATCAGAAACAAAAGAGCGCGTAGACGCCATGCGATCTGTCTTCCTTTTTAACATTCTTTCCAGCTTTTTTAATCTCCTCAACAGCCCCTCGTGGACTTTTCCTTGTGTTTACCCATTTCTTTGTGGTATACACACTGATATTATCCGTAAATAATCTTAATAATCGAAAGAAAAAACTTGATCGAAGAAACTCATGATGTGACTGCTTCGGCACGAAGAAACGTTATGACGAGTTGAGCCGCCAGAGGGTGCTAGGCCCCTGTAGGCCTATATAATGAATACATATATACACGTTTTCCTTTACTTATATAATGATTATTTTACTCATACTGTAGGTTATGAATTTTTTTCTTTTAAAAAATTATAACATTACTTTCCTTTCAATTTTTCATATTCATTTCATATTCAATTTTTCAATTTTTCACACACACGCACGCACGCACGCACACACACACAGAGAGGTTATGAATTTTTTTTCTTTTAAAAAATTATAACATTACTTTCCTTTCAATTTTTCATATTCACACGTCCTACTGTAACCGCGTAATAGTAGTATTTATTGCACCATCCGAACATTATTTTATGTTTTTCGGATATGTGTATATGTACATCTCCTGTAATGTAACCATGTATTTCTAACCTTTTTGTCTCATCATCTGTAATTTACAATTTCAAGATGACGATGACAAAGTCCAAGTTATTCCATTTGGCGAACATCCTGCGGTACGGAACAGTTTTTATGACCACTGTCAATCTAGGCAGATAAGTCTCCTTACTCTTACTTTATGGTTTCTGCCTTGAAGCAAGATGACCGGTATCCCCTCTACTTCTTCTGTTGTCGCGGCGAATAAAACAGACTGTATGAGTGAAAGGTGCACTCAGCTTAGTCTCTCTTGCTCATTGGTAGCCTCTCCCATTCTACGCAATAAGGAAATGAAAACAACCCGAGCACACTTCTTGTCTCGAAAGAAGGTAACATTCAGTCCGGAAGAGCACGATATCAAGAGGGGAATGGTACTGGTTCGACAATGTTCGTTAAATTTTTAAAAAAAATCAATAGTTTATGTTGTGATAACTATTAAAATTTGTAAATTTAAAAATCATTAATGCTTGTTGTGAATTTTAAGAAGTTGAAGACTTTGATGTCATGCTTTCGTTTTTGGGTATGTTTTAGAGGACCGAAAAATAAGAAACAGATGTCTTTTTATTTTGGCCTGTTTGCATGTCCAGGGGGGGGGGGGAAGCCACGCCTCAAATTTCATGAGAATAGGTGGTACCATCTTCCGATTGCTATGGTTTTTGACCAAAGCAATCGGAGACGAACAGCTGAAAATGTTATAACTTTGAGGGGTGGTTTCACCCCCTAAACATGCAAACAGCCCCAAATGAAAAAACACCTGTTTTTTATTTTTCAGTTCTCTAAAACATATCCAAAAACCAAAGCAATCGGAGACGAACACCTGAAAATCTTATAACTTGGAGGGGTGGTTTCACCCCCTAAATATGAAAATGGGCCGCTATAAAAAAACACGTATATCATATTTTTCGGTCCTCTAAATTATATCGAAAAATCAAAGCAATCGGAGGCGGACACTTGAGATACTCTTCTTGTTAGTGGATTTTCCTTGTACACCTACGAAATCTATAAAAATTTTAAGAGCATATGGGAATGAGCATATGGAATTATATCTATTGCAAAGGTTCATATGATGTACACGTAGATTCGATATGAAACTGCAAATTGGATACGCGTGAAAGATAATCTATCCAGGGAGCGTGAAATTATAGAAGCATAAAAGCACGATAAACTAAGTACGAAGCAAGGCAAGATTAACGACGCAAAAAACCCGTGTTTCCAAACGAGTGTATTGCACCGCGGATTTATTGCATCTATAATTAGAGGTAATAAAGTCAAAGACGTGGAAACCAGAGCGGCATTGGCCTGTACCGAAATGTTCGTTATCGACGATGCCGTAAAAACTTTTGTTCTTAGAATCTCTGCGCAGCGATACTTTCCAAGCAAAGCATTCCGATCTCTCGTCGCTTCTATTACGCGCAAAACTTTAACACAAACATTTTTTAATAAGGAAACGAGAACAATTATTTTTTCAACTGAGTTTTTACAAACGTCCACTTCTTATTTCACTAAAATTGGATATTGGATAAGTATCACATACAAATCAAAGCATTTTGAAAAATATGTGAACCGCTCGATTCATTTAATAAGTTTTCTTTTCAACACTGCGTTTGGTATGCATAACTCTATCAAAAGAATATGTCAATTAGCGAATCTTTATAGCGAACATGTTGATTTCTTAAATGGTACGCTAACCTCTTTTAAATATCGTTTGCGGACTTCGATTCACAGTAATTTTTCTGTACATGTCTGTTAATTTATTAGCTTATTAGTTTTATTATTTTTTTCATTTCTATTATTACCCGTTGAATATCTGAAATAATAATAATAATTTCTGACAAAATTTGAAGAAAGATACAACAAAATTCAATACTCATTTTTCCTCTGTAACTCATATCCCATTCAACTTCTAGATGTCCACTTACGACATATTCCTATCAATGTCCCGTAAAATTCCTATAAAATTCCTGGCATTGAATACTATAAGTTCTAAATGAAAATATTTTTATGTAAATTATGTATATTGTTACGTAATTAGGGTAATTCCGAGGGAGATGGCCATACGGAAGAGATGGCCAAGGAAGATATTTCGAGAAGAAATGTACAGATGGCGAAAATTTCGGATCAGTGTTTTGTTTTAGCTTATGTAATGTGGATATATGCGTGATTCCGTAAGAGAAAGAAAACAAAAAGTAAGTAATGTCTGTGTAATGTTTCTGACGTAGTGTGACATTATTTAGTGCGGTTAAAGATCCAATTCTTTACAATACTTTCCTGGTATATTTTTGAATTACGAATTTTTTAGGACAATAAATATGTTTGCAGCATTTTATAAACTAAAAGTGAGTAACGGTATGCTTAGAACTAAGGCGTGATAATTAGTATGGCCATCTCATCCGCAAACTTACGAGAGACGGCCAAATTTTGTCAGGGTTAGATGGCCATATTTCTGTAGCACCGATATGGTCAGGTTTATCAACGGTAATGCTATCACTGATTGCCGTGGGTGTGGCAGAAACTACTATCGAACACAACTAACAGAAGATTGGCTGGACTTTAAGATTTGCAAATATTGGGTGCATGAAAACTTCACCGAATTTGATGATATGTGTCACTCGTGTGACAGTACCTAAGTGTTGCAATTTGTTATTTGAACTTCCGTAATAAATATATTTGGCATTATTCCTCAGTGCGCATTAGGTGTGTCGACTTTTATTTTAACCGCCTACAATAAGGTACAGAAAGATAAAAACAATATCCTACTGTAGCATGCAGAAAAGAGAGCGTTGAGAAACCCTGACCATCGAGAAGTTTCGCGAACACGCTTGTAGGTCGCCCGTGAGGAGAGACGTGCGGGCGCGGAACCGCCGCTCGCGAGGCCCGTGCTTGACGACGCGTCTGTTGATTGGGTATAAATTAGAGGTCTGCAAAGGTATTTCCTTCTTCGCTGTTCCGAGAGAGAGGACGAGGTAAGACCAACGGCCACTCTCGGACAGCTTAGGAACTCCGGCAGGAGAGTTCGGCGATAATACCTGGACACCTGCTGGAGGGAGTACGCACTAGAGCAGGCGTGCACACTAAGTCTGCCCTAGGACAGTCGGTGCGCTCTCAAGCTCGATCGTGGTATGCTTACTCCCCACTCCTCGGTATAAGATCTCGTGATAGAGAACTCTATGACTGCAGAGGCAGTATGCCCAATTTGTTTTGGGTAATAATACCAAAATATGGTATTGTCTCGAGCCTCCCATTGTTGTCCCAACACGATCACCAGAAATTCTCAGTTTATGCTTTTATGACACCCCCGACAGCTAAATGATCGCTTGGCCGCAACTGACATACACAGCTCCGTCACTGTGTGCATTAGCGATCAAGCGGTGGGTTAAAATTGACTCAGGCACAGGATACAGAGAGTTAATTGAGATTTGAAGAATGTTTAAATTTTTGTATGCAATAATAATCATTTTGTTCAAAGTTATAATGATAGCAGTAACAAGGGTTTAAAAAAGTTTGTTGTTGGCGAACATGATTCTGGCTGTCGTAGTCATCGGAAACAAAAAGCGCAAAATTTCCTTAATCTATATGAGTGTTGTTATCGTGTGAGCTAAAATGAAGTAATTATTTGCAAAAATCGAATTTTGCAACACAGAAAATTAACAAATGCTTTTCCAAAAAATTAATGTTTTCATTTGAAATACAACCACTTTTGTGCTTTTCAAAATTATTCATTCAACATGAACTAAAGTTCATACGATAACCACACTCATATAGATTAAGAAAAATTGTACGTTTCTTGTTTCAGATGATTACGACAGCCAAAATCATGCTTGCCAGCAACAAAATTTTTTTTCAAACCCCTCTTACTACTACCATTATAACTTTGAACCAAATTACTATTATTGCATAAAAAAATTTGAACACATTTTTCAAATTTCAATTAATAAAAGTACAGAGATTGGAAACTCAATACTTTTCTTTTAAAAATTCCCCAAAATGTGTCTTATTTTCGGTGCGTCAAACTCTAGAAACCCCTGCGGCAGCCTGTGACCTCCGCTCCCACTACTCCAGGCGCTCCCCACTCCGTTGGTGGACTCGCTTGTCCTTGAACGAGCTCGGAGCTCGAGCTCGAATGTGCGCTCGAGCCCGGAATTGGGGGTCCTGTGCATGCCTGCACTAGAGTCTGTTCCTGGACGCTCGACCGGTATGGAGAGTACAGCGATAATACCTGGATGCCTAATGGTCGAGAGAGTAGAGAGCATCTCATTAGAAAAGAGAGGAGAGTACGGGAGAATATGCCTGGACGTCCGTTCGATATTGAGAGTTCGGCGACAATACTTGAACGCCAATCGAACGGGAGAGGACAGAGGAACTCTTGGACGCCTCGTTAAAAATAGAGGGGAGAGTACGGGAGAATATTCCTGGACGCCCGTTCGGTATGGAGAGTTCGGCGATAATGCCTGGACGCCAATGGAACGGGAGAGTACAGAGTAACTCCTGGACGCCTCATTAGATTAAAGTCAAGTGCCGTCTACACAATAGAAACTAGTAGAATTGTATAAAATCAGCGAGACGCAACGTCTGTTTTCCGAAATTTGTAACCCCATCCTGTAAACCAAACCATGTCCTCCTACCTAATCCGACTAAACCTTGCCTGCCCAGCAGGCAGGCCTTTCTTTGTTATCCTTGTTCGTATCAATCCTTTCGGATTACAGTAATACATATAATTTAATGGGGCTTTGTGCATTGTATTAAGGATGTCTTAAACTATAGAAATATGTTTTTTTTGTAATTAATCATTGCAGGCGGCACTAGCGAGTCGTTACAGTCGAGGCGTCAAAAAATTCATCGACAAAGGCGGAACTTGTAGCACGTAAACCATTGTTCCGAAATAAAAAACAATACCAGATTATTAAAGAGCATGAAACTCCCTAGTGGCTATACCATTAAACATTACAAAATATGACAATTTTTGAGAAAATAACGACACTTGAAGTTTGAATTCACTTTTTCCCTACATTTTTCGTCCTTTCGACGCCTTTAAAAATTACAAATTTTCAATATTTTAAAAATGTTAATGGTTTCCCCAGTACACAGAGGTATATTCTTCAAAATAAAATAGATTCAGTCGAATTGGATAATAACTTTTCGAGATATTGGTTTCGCCGATTTTAAGAATTCTATTTCGAGAAAAACGCGTTTAAAGTTAGGATTTCCTAGACGCGATCCGCCGCGGCGGTCAATCGCGGCCCGCCGCTGCGACCAACAGACCTCAGGTACCGCGTTAAGGGATCGAGTTGGGTTCGAATACTTGAAAGGGTCTATTCTAACGTTCGGCATACCTGTTTCAGAAAAATCAGATTGTTTATTCTTTATCGTATCGATATGGAAGTGACACTGCTTCCTTAGATTTTTCCAATGAAAATCATATCAAATCTCATGTAAAACAGACTATTTTTAACGAAGTTAGTTTGAAATCATGTAAATCAATTTTTCTTCTTATTTCCTTCATTATGGTCCGAATTGCGTCGTTCTTGGTGTTTTCTTTATCGGAGAAACACAAGGAATCGATTACCGTCGTTTTTGCAAAGATCTCGTGAGAAATGTGGAACTTGAGCATTTTTCACTTCTTACTGGGTATTATAATGATGTCCAAGCGCTTTGAGAGTTGAAAGCCATAAACACTCGGTGAGGTTCCGCGGGGTTCTACCTTCGCCACGTGGTACCAGGCGGCATCAGGTTTGTGCAGTTAGCACCCACAAATGCGAATTTTTGGAAAAAATCGATGGCATTTGTTTGTCCATCGTTTGTGCACGTTTGTCCAATAAAAAATTTGGTTCGTCCACCCTTCAAAAAAGTTATAAAAAAAAAAAATTCACCAGCACCCCTCATGAAAACTTTCTAATTATTTGTCAGTGGGAAATGATTGCCCACGATCTGTCCACGTTTGTGCACCCAAAATTTTCGTTTGCCCACCCTTCAAAAGAAAGTTCTGTCCAAATTAAGAAAATTCGTCATTAGCATACCCACGAACTATGAACATTTTCCACTTCTTTTCAAATGGTTTATTATTGTCTACGATTAGTTCACGTTTGTTCGCCCAAAATTTTCGTTTGTCTACCCTTCAGAATCGAATTGTTAATAAAAATAGCAAAAAGGTAGGGTTTATTTCCATGGTATATTTATCAAATTCTTTTAGTTTTATTGGAATTATTAACGAATTGACGTTATTTTTTTTAAATAACATCAAACCTTCGTATGAATTATATGTTAACTCTTCCTTTATGAATTTCCTTCATAATGTTCAGTATTTTGAGTGCAAAAAATTGGATGTTGAATGTTTCTCCTATTTCTTGGGATTCAGGTCTACTGTGCGACATAGGATACAGGTAATTACTCCATGATTGGCAAATATGGCTAAATCTTGTTTTCGCAGTTGCAAGGACAAATATATATTAACTATGGAACAAGAAAGAAATTTGCTTGGAAGACCCCGGAGGGTACCTAATTAAAAAACCGATAATAATTGCTGATATTTTTTCTATGGGTTTCTTATGGAAAAAACTATACGTAACTAATTATTTGCTACTGCTTATCGGAAACCATAATACTCATTTCGGTTTCCAAAAACATGTTTTCTTTTATATCACCGAAATTCAAAAGACTCGATTTAAAATTTTGCAAAAAATAAAAACATACAAACTTTGGCACGTGTTGAGACACAGATCAGAAGTAGGCGCCATGCTATTTTTCCCTTGTTTAGGAGCTCATATTATTAGTTTACAAGAAATATACAACAAAAACATAATGCCATGACTTTTGAATTTCGACTTGTTTCCCTATTTCTTGGGATTCTGCCCCTCTGTGGCGACGGATCGCGGGGCGGCCGCGGCTAGACTCATTGTCAGTTTGGAGGAGTCAAGTTTTGGCTACCGGCGGCGAGTCGCAAGCTAGGAGATTTCGCCATAATGGCGGAAAGTAGACACTCATCGCATTGTCTTGCGTCTCGAGTAGCCTAAGTAAGTAGCTGCGGAGGCAGACGCACTGACACAGCGGTCGAAAACGCGTCTAGGAAAATAGATGCATGCTTCTCCATAAGAGTGCTTGAATCGCATCTAGGAAATCCTACCTTAAGAGGGTATTACACCCAAAAATTCGATTTTGTGTTTTGATTTTCTAATAGTGTCGTGTTTTGAAAATATGTCCCTGAAATATTAAGGTGAAATTCGTAGAACTGCCAGGGTTATAGGGGCTTAAGGCCGCACCGTGGCACGTAATCGTTCCCTCGACACTTGTATCTAAACAGGCTCTGACTGCTGGCAGAGAAGAGACAGTTGCCCAACATGAGTTTTTTGAATAAGTTGTTATCTACCGTAACTTCAGTCTTATAAGTCGTAACTGCATGAAAAACATTAAACTCGTTTTTCTTGAAACAACTTTTTTAGATCGGGCGCACATTTTTCTTAAAAACTACTGGACCGATTGAGCTAAAATTGTACACACATTCAAAGTGAATATAGGCCGTAGCAGAATTATATCAATATTTTCAATACAACCCTGTCCCCACTCCTTGTTTTAGTTCAAGAAAAGTCGAAAAAATCAAATACAAATTTTTAAACAGCTGCGATATCTGTAACAATGTCCGGACTTTGTTACGACTGCTAGGGGCGATAACTACACTCATAGAGATTAAAAGAATCTTTGGTACTTTCGTTTCAGATGACTAGGACGGCCGCAATTCGTGCGCCCGATGGGGCGTGTAACTTGTACAATTTTTAACACGTTGATCGCCATGTCACCCATATCTGGGTGACGGCTATATTTCCGCGGGGGCTCCGTCACCCGTTTACGGGTGACGCTCTTCATCGTCCAATTAAAACAGGATTTCGGAGGTAACGTATACACAATATAAAGTAAACAAATTAAAAGTATACTTATACTATATTTAAATTTGTTTCTAAAATATTATATAACATTTTATTAGTTACGATGGTATTCGTTAAAACATTATAAACGTAATTGAGGTGACTGTGGACACTCAGGACAATACGTTATAGTCTTTTGTACATTTTTTCTTGCTTCCTAGCGTTCGAGAGTTCGCCTCTGGTTTGCGTAGCACCGAACGCACATCCTTCTTATAGATTTGCCCTGTGGATTTTTGCGAACTTGCAGGTAGTGAGACACCTTTTTTGTTCTTTGGGGCCTTGCGTTTTCCGATTCCAATCACTCTCGAACTATAAGCTCTCGGAAGTTTCTTATTTGTATTTTGTGGTTCGTTGCTTTTTGATAAACAATATGTGCATTCACTACAGAAGTTCCTATTAGGAAGTGAAGTGCCAGTTTGCGATACCATTTTATGCTCTTCCAAAGTGTCATAGCATATGATGCCATTTACAAATATTTTTTGGTAATTATCTGTAAGTATCTGCACTAATGGCAACACTTTCCCTAATTGATTATTCTGTTGTATGGATTCGTTCTTTTCAAAATGTAAATGTGCTAATAATAATTCGAATCGATTCCGAGACATTTTACTACAGGGAAATGGAAAATTATAAAGAGGATCCTTTGTCCAACGTTTGGTTAGTGGCGCTTGCACTAAACCCATCCAAAGCAACAGTCCAAGAAATATTATGATCTCTTCGGAATTTGTGAGTTTCCATCTGTTTATTCGACCGTGTTCGCTACTTGGATTGTTCCACAATTTTTTCTCCGCATACCTGTTCGTTTCTGTCACCATAAGGTTTATCACTTGTTCAATCAAAAAGAGAGAAAGAACTTCACCCGCTGTAATATTGGAAGGTAGTTCCACAAGAAGTCCACTTTTCCCGGTGAATTGAAATGATTTTTACTTTCCGGTGAACTCCTTCCACTGGATATTGTCAGATGAACCGACAGTATCAGTTTGTTCATTCTCTTCTTCCATAGCCAGGTTTTCTAACAGTTCTTCAAGTTCTTCACTCTCATACGAATACTCATTTTCCGAGCTTGAACTTGATGCAATATTATTTCTAACTTTTCTTGGAAATCGGACTACTTCTTCATCACTACTCGGATCATTTTCAATTACACTTTTGCGCTGTCTAACAAACATTTTAGGGATCAGGAAATAAATATAAGTTAACAAAAAATGCTGCTAGCTTGAATGAAGGTTCTGGTATAAATGAAGTGAGATCTCTCATTGTGATCTTTTTTCGGAACGCTTATCGCTTTCCCCAATTCGTGGCCAGCCCCACTTCGAGGCCCTTTATACTTTGTAATAAACCGAAGGTTTAATGATGACGACGTTATGTGACCGACTGCTTACGTGGCTACATTTAAATTGCATCGTATCGCTCTTCCAACTACTTGCGCTGTTTACACTCCGAGTTCTAATTTGTGCCCCGGGAGAAACTCCACCGATTCACGCTGGGCGATCAACGTGTTAATATAATGCATTGCAAGAATTTGTGTTGATAGTTCAAACGCTACTTAATATGTGTGCAAACCCCCTGCCCTGTATGTGCGATAGATTTTTCAGAATTAATTTCCAAATATCACCTTCAATAACGAGTGTCTAGGGTGTAATACCTATCCCTTTAAAGTTTTACGTTCTACCAAAGCGTTCGCCGCTACTCATATTCCTATAACTTCAGGAATATTTAGACTTTCACAAAATCCCTTTAAACACGTATTCTTAAAAGGTTAAACATTCGAAAAATGAAATAAAAAAAGTGATTTTTAGACCATAACCTCCTCTTAACTATTCAGCGCACAAATCTTTGCTTCTTTGAGACCCCTTAATCAAGTATTATGTTAGTACACAGCAGCACTTTAGCAGACGTTATTAAGATGATCACTACCAGTGATGCCAGAATCGTCGGACGCGGGACCAAACGCTTACCCTCACTTTCTTCCCACCGCACTGCACACAAGCATATTTTTACTCCTGTCCGTGTGAGCTGCCTGTTGGGCTGCCGAGCACACAGACAAGGGTAGGGATATGCTTGTGTGCAGTGTGATGGCAAGAAAGTGGGGGACGACGATAGGCCATAGTGGGAGACAACGGTAGATCACAGTGGCGGTAAGCGTTTGATCCCGTTTCCCACGATTCTGATATCACTGACATCCCTAAATCTTGTTTAGATCAATTACAGGCATTTGGATGGTGAGGATAAATTTTAACAAAATTATTTTATTTCGAAAATTCTTTATTAAAAGAAGTGCAGCATTTTTGGAATACTGTTGGTAATTTGGAATACCGAAGTACAGTATTGTCTCCGTATGTGATCGCTGGTCGGGACTGGCGTTGAGCTCCTATCGTGAACAGATCCCTAATTCCGAGTGTTCGTTTTTCGCTTCTTTCTGGCCGAAGGGGGGAGCGAGATGGAACGCTTTTCGTGCGCGCGGGCGTGCGCGACGGGTGCGAGCACTCAGATGGAATCGTGACTGCTCGACGCATGCGCGCGACGGTCAGATAGCCAGGCACGGCACGAGTCTTTTTTGCGCCCTAGGCTAACTTTTCAAATTACGCCCTTTATTATAATACATTTATTTGAGATTATTGACAATCTTACTCTGAATTTTTATTCGGAGTTTAATCCACTTATAGTACAACTTGTAATATTTAATTTTAAAGTTTATTTTCAACAATACCAGTAATGAAAATATCATTTTGCACCTCTTGTCGACTTTCCGCCTTAGGAAGTCGCTTAATTCTGCAGAGTAAAGTCATAAATAATCTCAAATAAATGTATTATAATAAAGAACACAATTTGACAAGTTCGCCTAGGGCGCAAAAAATACTTGAGCCGGGCCTGCGTCAAGATTTTGCGAAGCGGTTCCCGTGCACGCCGTAAGTGCTTGCGACCATCGCGCACGCTCGTCGCGCACGCAAAGGACGGAGTGTCACGGCGCCCGAAAGACGGAGGGAGACAAAACATCAACGCGTCGTCTGTCTCGTACCGTCCTCGCTCGCTTTCAGTGGCTCTCGCTCGCTCTCGTTCCATCTCGCTCTTACCTTCGCCGGACAAGAGTGAGACAGAAGTGGTGGGGATAGCGACAAGCACGTATCGTGTGCACCAAACTGAGCACATCCGGAGACAATACTGTACATAGGTTTTATTTTCTGTCACTTCGAGCAGGGGACCACATAATAATCACGCGCCTCTAGCCTGCGCATTTTCACCAGCCCAATTCAACATCCAACACGATTTTATATATAATGTTTGTTCGTAACTGCTTTCTGCATAGGACGTAATTATATTGTAATAAGTGTATTTCATGTTCTGTTTCAGCGTTTTGCTAATAAAAAAATGTCTAACCCAACGAACTTCATTTTTTGGGGTACATCCCCTCATCTATTTTTCCTTTTCACTTATAATTCCTTACTGCCAACGTAGAATGTTGTAGCATAAGCACATTTCAAGTAATTAAAATCTACAATGAATTTTCTACGTTTGCAGTACCAGCAGACGTTCCGTTTAAATTTTTATAAGTATAACGCAACAGCTGAGAATTTCTTTCCACAGAAAGCAGAATAGAATATGGAAATAGCAAACGGCTCCCTCTCGCGTTCACCAGGCAGCCGCGTATCTATGGGTATTACCATTTCTGTGCAGAAAAAAGTCTGCTGTAATACCGACCTGCCAAATCGACCAGGTCACGAGACGTGTCTACCCCCTTAAGTACTGACAAAAGCGCAAGATAGAATATTATGTAATAAGCGAGCAAAATGCGAAATAACGAATATCTATTCACTGCGCATGCGCCAGTCCGCCAATTTTCCAGTATAAAAGGAGGCGCACGCAGCACCTGGCGCGCCCATTCGAATACGAATACGTTCTTGCGACCAACGAATGCTAGTTCCTATAGGCACCTTAAGTACTATCCAGGAAGGGTACTGGTGCTCCTTTTTGGATCTTTCATTTAAAGGTTGAGAACTTTGTCTTCGTCTACAGAACACTAGAACACGAACTCTGCCAAGAGTGTCGGGAACCGCTCCGGAAACGGCAGCGGCCGAACTCACAGCAGAACTATAGAATATAGAAATCTGTCAAGAGTTTCGGGAACCGCTCCGGAAACTGCAGCGACCGAACTTGCGGCAGTAGCACACACACACACGCGCGCGCGCGTATACATATTATATATATTTTTCGCAGCGTATTAGAATTAATTAGCATAAATAAAAAACCATAAAACACAAAAAAACATAAAAACTATATATAATCGTAGTTGTAAGCAATATTATTATACTCGTTATTAGAAATAAGTGTTGTTTGATTAAAGTCATTGTTACGTTTTAAATTGGATTCTACTTGTTGCCGCCGAAGACGTGAGTCCTGAATATTTTGAAAAACTCTAACGTTGAGCGCCCTTTCCCTTTCCCTTCGGGGGTCGTACCCCCCAGGGAGTGATACTATTGAAATAATTAATGTACCTTATTTGTTTATACGCTCCTGGGACTAACCGTGCCTGACTATTACGGCCCTATTGTCCGTGCGTATCGCTGCGCGACACTCACGCGACATTCGTTAGTTGGCAATACATATCTTGTGGAATAACACGTGTCTATATAACTCCTACTTTTCGTGCAAATAAAAGCTTTTCTATTTTCTTTGTATAAACTACGTTCTGCTCATTAGGTTATGGGCCCAGGAGCGATACTATTGCGCATAGTTTATCCTGGTGTGTGAAAAGCTAGCTCGCGATCGAAAAATTGACTTTTCGGACGGTTTGTGTAACCTGTGTCATCGCGAGTGGTTCGTGTAAAGTCGAACAATGGCAGAAAAAGTGGATGTGGCGTCGATAAGCAAATTCGATGGTAAAAATTATCCGCAATGGCGTTTCCAAATGGTATGCGCGCTGAAAGCAAAGGGTGTCTTTGATATTACGTGCGGGATTGAAAAACGACCTGTTGCTACAGAGACAAACGCTACAGCACGTGCGAAATGGTCGAAAGATGATGCAATCGCCATGTTTACTCTCACGGCGGGAATGGAAATTTCGCAAATAACCTTGGTCGAGAGCTGTGAATCGTCGAAGGCAATACTCGACAAGTTGGACTCCGTATATCAACAAAAGTCAGAATTTAATAAAATGATGATTCTTGATCGTTTTCATCAGGTAAAAATGAATTCAAATGAGTCAATCGCACAACACGTGGCAAAGGTCGAAAATTTAGCTCGACAAGTAAAGGAGTCTGGTGAGTCCTTGAGTGACATTGCCATCATTACAAAGATATTCAGTACCTTGCCAACTAAGTACCGAAGTTTTCGACAGGCATGGCTATCTTTGGCGGAAGATAAACAAACATTGCCAAGTCTCACGGCGCAGCTTCTCGACGAAGAAGCTAGTTTGACCTCAACTGAAGAGCAAGAATCGGCATTTCTGGCCTCGTCGAATCAAAAGTGTGATACCAAGACTAAATCTAAAAGTGAGGTTAAGTTCGGATCAAGAAAGGTTGATGTTCGGAAGGTAACCTGCTATAAATGTCACAAAAAGGGACATTTTGCTCGCAGCTGCCGCAGCGTTAGAAAAGATGACGCTGATCAAAAGCCTAGGCAGGACAACCGATCGGCTTTCAATGTGGAGTGCAATAGGATTCTGCATGTGATCCCGGAGAAAAATGAAGACAAATGGATAATGGACAGCGGTGCGTCTGCACATATGTCTTATCACCGTGAGTATTTCAGTGACTTCAAGGAGATTGACAAATATGACGATGTCACTGTGGCCAATAAACAAGGGCTACCGATAAAGGGTATCGGCACTATCAAAATAGAGAAATTCATCGACGGAGACTGGTATGAGTCAACGATTACAAACGTCCTATATATTCCAGATCTCAGCAGAAATTTATTTTCCGAAGGAGTTTTGGCAAAAAATGGGTTGAAGATAATAAAAGAAAATGACTCCGCCGAGGTGTTTGATGGACATAGACTAGTGGCGTGCGCGATTCGCGAAACAAACAATCTATATACAATGCTGTTTCGCACGGTTGTGGTTCCGGAAGCGAATACTGTTTCGCGTGGTGATCTAAAACTCTGGCATGAACGCCTTGGTCATGTGAACGTAAAATTTTTACGTGAGATGGTGAAGAAGGATCTAGCAGACGGCGTTGAAGTGTCAAATGATGATGTTTTCTTTTGCGAATGTTGCCAGTATGGCAAACAACACAAAAGTTCGTTTCCCACTAATGAGAGGAGAAAGACTGTACCTGGTGAGTTTATTTATTGTGATCTAGGTGGTCCCATGACAACTCAGTCAATCGGTGGAGCATTGTATTATATTCTGTTCAAGGACGATGCTTCGTCCTATTTAACGGTTATGTTTATGAAACACAAATCAGACAGTTTCGACTGCTTCAAGAAATACGCAAATCTGTGCAAAAGTAAATTTGGTCAAATGATGAAAATCCTGCGTTCCGATAATGGCACTGAATTTGTAAACAAGGAATTTTGCAACTTCTTCTCGACTCATGGAATCGAGCATGAGAAAACTGCTCCATATACACCTGAACAAAACGCTAGACTGGAGAGGGAAAACAGAACAGTTGTAGAAAGCGCTCGATCCATGCTGTACACAAAGAATTTGCCCATAAATCTTTGGGCTGAGGCAGTGAATACTGCGGTTTATATTTTAAAAAGAACTCCATCAACCCAGACGCCGGATACAACACCATTTGAAATTTGGAAAGGTAGAAGGCCTACCCTTGGTCATATTAGGCTATTTGGCAGTGAAGCATTCACGCTAACGCCTAAAGAAAAACGCACTAAACTCGAGGCAAAAGGAAAACGGCTGATTCTTGTTGGATACGAAAATAATTCTACGAATTATAGATTGTTTGATCCAGTAACTAAGAAGATTACAGTATCCAGACATGTAATCTTTAATGAAACCACTGACGTCAACCCTATCGTGCAGACAACTATGATTCACAACGCATCGGAGCATGAAGAGGACTTGCTACCAGAAGAAGATGGACAACACCCAGAAGAAGAACCAGCAAACGCAGGTAACCTGAATGAATCTAATGGACCTGTGCTTCGTCCTAGAGAATTGCTTCGTCCCCCAGATCGCTACGAAGCAAATCTTGTTGAAACAGATGTACCTCAGTCCTACGATGAAGCGATGAGTAGCCCTGACTCAAAGGAATGGGCGGCAGCTATTAAAGAAGAAATAGACGCTCTAGATAAGAACGAAACGTGGGAGATGGTTCCCCTTCCACCTGACAAACGGTGTATTGGCTCCAAATGGATTTTTAAGGTAAAAAGATATCCAGATGGGAACATTCAACGCTACAAGGCTAGAATCGTTGCAAGAGGATTCTCGCAAATAGAAGGAGTCGACTATACAGAGACTTTTGCTCCAACAGCGAGATACGACACAATTCGGGTCTTACTTGCGCTATCGGTAAAGAAAGATCTAAAAATATCTCAGTTCGATATAAAAACGGCCTTTCTTCATGGCTTACTGGAGGAAGAAGTATATATGAGTGTTCCTGATGACGTAACGAAGTCTACAAATATGGTATGCAAGCTTAAACGGGCTCTCTACGGTCTCAAGCAGGCCCCTCGTTGCTGGTACAAGAGGTTTGACGACTTTCTTAGAAATTTGGGTTTACAACAGTGTCAAGCTGAAAAATGCGTTTATTTTGCTGATGTTGAGGAGAAGAAAGTTATCCTCGCCTTCTATGTGGACGATGGTCTTATTTTTGCTAAAGATGATAAGACACTGTCAAGAGTCGTCAATGAATTGAAACGAGATCTCAAAGGATCCAAGAGATGGATCTATCTTCATACATGGAACAAGCTACATCGATCGTCTACTCAAGAAGTTCAATCTACAAGACGCATGCACCAACAGCACGCCAGCTGATACACATGCGGTGTTAGTGCAGCCTGCAAGAGAAACGGATGCCAACTCTAAGAGAAATGTTCCATACAGAGAGGCAATTGGATCATTAATTTTTGCAGCAGTTACCACAAGACCTGACATCATGTTTGCTGTCAGTGTGCTGAGCAGATTTTTAACAAACTTTGACAATAGTCACTGGAATGCAGCAAAACGCGTTTTCAAATATCTTAAGGCAACGCGTACCCTTGGAATCAAATATGTAAAAGACAACAAAAATGAAAATCTCATTGGATATTCTGATGCGGACTACGCAAACGATCTGGACACGAGACGTTCCATGAACGGATACGTCTTCCTGATGAGTGGAGGACCGGTCACTTGGACTTGTCAACGCCAGAAGTCGGTCGCCCTATCTACAACAGAGGCAGAATACGTAGCTGCGTCAAATGCATCAAGAGAAGTACTGTGGTTGAGACAACTGATTTCAGAAATTGATAAGATATCAAACAGTGGGACTGTTTTATGTGTCGACAAAAAAAGTGCCATAAAATTAATTAAAAATCCAGTTTTTCACAGACGTTCAAAACATATTGACGTTGTCTATCATTTTGTAAGAGAAAAGTTTGAAGAAAACATTATAGATATTAAGTATGTTCCCTCGACTGAACAATTAGCTGATATGTTTACAAAAGTTTTACCTAAAGTTGCTTTTCAAAAGAATTGTACCTTGCTTGTTATGAAACATCATACATAATTTTTGATCTACTGCTGCATTGTTATAAAATTCATTTTTAGACATCATCTTTAAAAATAAGGCACAGAATTAGTGGGAGTATTGAAATAATTAATGTACCTTATTTGTTTATACGCTCCTGGGACTAACTAATTCGTTAGTTGGCAATACATCTCTTGTGGAACAACACGTGTCTATATAACTCCTACTTTTCGTGCAAATAAAAGCTTTTCTATTTTCTTTGTATAAACTACGTTCTGCTCATTAGATACCTTGTCGAGGTCTGGGGGCTCGACTAAAGCGCTTTAGTTGCCAACATCACTACAGGTAACCCTGTTTTGCCAAGTTTTGTTCGGCTCTACCTTGCCGACCGCGGATTTACGACCCGCGGGTCCGTTATTTAGAGATACAGTATTGTCTCCGTATGTGCTCGCTGGTCGGGACCGGCGTTGAACTCCTATCGTGAACAGATCCCTAATTCCAAGTGTTCGTTTCTCGCTCCTTTCTGGCCGAAGGGGGGAGTGAGATGGAACGCTTTGCGTGCGCGGCGAGCGTGCGCGACGGGTGCGAGCACTCTGATGGAATCGTGACTGCTCGACGCATGCGCGCCACGGTCAGATAGCCAGGCATGGCACGAGTCTTTTTTGCGCCCTAGGCGAGCTTGCCAAATTACGCCTTTTATTATAATACATTTATTTGAGATTATTGATAAGCTTACTCTGAATTTGTATTCGTAGTTTAATCCACTTATAGTACAACTTGTAATATTTAATTTTAAAGTTTATTTTCCACAATACCAGTAATGAAAATATCATTTTGCACCTCTTGTCGACTTTCCGCCCTAGGCAGTCGCCTAATTTTGCAGAGTAAAGTCATAAATAATCTCAAATAAATGTATTATAATAAAGGGCGCAATTTGACAAGTTCGCTTAGGGCGCAAAAAAGGCTTGAGCCGGGTCTGCGTCACGATTTTGTTCCCGTGCTCACCTAAGTGCTTGCGACCATCGCGCACGCTCGTCGCGCACGCAAAGGACGGAGTGTCACGGTGCCCGAAAGACGGAGGGAGACAAAACACCAACGCGTCGTCTGTCTCGTACCGTCCTCGCTCGCTTTCAGTGGCTCTCGCTCGCTCTCGTTCCATCTCGCTCTTGCCTTCGCCGGACAAGAGTGAGACAGAAGTGGTGGGGGTAGCGACGAACACCTATCGTGTACACCAAACCGAGCACATACGGAGACAATACTGTATTCAGACTTTCACTTACACTGTGCTATTGAAGTGCTGATCCGGCTCGAAGGACCACAGAAACGAGTATATCTATCGCAGCAGTATAATTGTTGCTATTTACAGTAAAAATTATCATGTTATTGCTTGCTTTAATATATAAACTAAATAATAGATCATAAATACACGTATGCAAGTGATATGTAGAAGTAAAGAGTACATTTGCGTTGAAAAACACACATTTTTTTCGACGCGCGCGTTGTCTGAAATGTCGACACTTTAGAGTGCCAAACTGTTCGAAAAATCCGACAAACTCGTAAATCAGACTCGTGCGCGGCGCACAGTTCTATCAGTGGGAACGTCTCTCTGCAATAAATCGGCCTTGCGCGTCGAAAAAAACAGAGACCAGAAATAACAGTTATTTTTTAAATTTTTTCGAAAAAAATCATTGAGAAAAAGTTCATTTTTATTCAAATGGAAGTCAGTCTTCATTAAATACTGCATGAATTTTCCGAAATATGAAATGATTAAAAAATATTAAGACTTACCGGTTTTGGTTACTGATAACCATTATTGTCGACGGAAATATTTTTTGGTCACTAATAACCGTTATTGTAGATGGAAATATTTTTTGGTCACTAATAACTGTTATTGACGACGGAAATTGTGTTCGGTTACGAATAACCATTATCGATGACTAGAATTTTTTTGGGTTACGAATAACCATTATCGATGACCAGAATTTTTTTTGGTTACGGTATAACCAATATCTATGGCGGGACTTTTTTCGGTTACGGTGTAACCACTATATCTTGCGGGAATTTTTTTGGTTACGGTATAACCAATATGAATTACGGGAATTTTTTCGGATACAGTATAACTATTGAACTATAGTTATCTGGAATATTGCGAATGTTAGGAGCCGCGACGCGCTGTTGAAAAGTTGTTGATAGTTGCACTACGTGGGATGCTGTTTCACTCTTACACACAAGTCTATACCTGCCTATACTCAAATTTACTACAGGATAGAAGTACATTTACTACAGGATGGTGTATAATACAGGATAGACACCCATTCAATGCTACTATCTCTCTCGGCCTGGCCAGTTCGGGTTTTTCCGTCCCGTGTTCGCATTCCAGATATTCTATAGTTCAATAGTAACCGAAAAAATTTCCGTAATTCATATTGGTTATACCGTAACCAAAATAAATTCTGGTCATTGATAATGGTTATTCGTAACGGAAAAAAGATTCTGGTCATCGATAATGGTTATTCCTAAACGAAAACAATTTCCGTCGACAATAATGGTTATTCATAACCAAAATCATTTAAAGAAAGATATTAATTTTTATGCCATAACTTTTAAAATTTAAGTTATAACAATTATGGTCTCTGAAAAAAAACGCCTTAAACGGCTACTCCCGCGCCAATTTGAGCTAGGCGCTGTCCATTTATATTTACCTAAGATTGTTCCTATATTGTGATCTTTCAGTCTGACTAGATCATAGAGGAAATAATTTTATTATTTACCTGTTTCTTTTTTAAGTTTATAAAGTGAAGGTAAGTTGGAATACCGGTATTCCAAATTATCTGCACCTTAACGAAATCGATACTTCCTGTCATTTCTCATCATCGCTATGCTTAGGAATATTCCAAGTTACCTTCACCTTCGGTATTGTGAATTATCAACATGGCATTGAAACCTGAAATTTCATGTCACACTTTGTATTCTCGAAATTATCGCAAAAGTGACACGGAACCATAGAAGGAACGCGCAAATGATAGTAGATTAAGTGTTTAACTCTAAAGTTTCAACATATTTCAACCCTGATTGGAACGTTTGAATACTTGCTGAAAAAGTTTTGCAGATTGACGTTTTCTTACTCCGGAGATTAAGTCGAAAATGTCAAAATGGCGGTTCATCCACAAATGTCATTAGTTAACAGGTGTCATTAGTTATTCCTATTATCTAAGGTGGTACGCTTTATATAGCGTTAGTAGTTTATTATATATTTCGGTATTCCAAATTACCAATAGTATTTCAAATACGCTGCACTTTCTCTATAATTCTCTCTACACTTATCTTCTTAAAAATGAATAAAATTTTACAAATATTTACACAGCCAAAGTATTTCTGTGCATTTGGGCCTGCAAATGCGTGGGGCGTAATTACACCCCTGTACACGGTTAACGTTAAACTATTAGTACGCAGAGTGAAGATTAATGGTTTCAGTTTGCACAAAATTAGATTGTAGTGTCATAAAACAATCCCCTACGGGGTGTTTTAAAATAAACAAAGAACTTGAACAACAGTTTTGCAGTTTCAAATTTTTGTGAGTTGCCGGACATCCATTATTCTACGTAAGTACATACGTATAGTCACGGGGTTGACTAGCCTGTGCGCCTAATATGACTGTCCCTAGATCAACACTCTAGCGTCACTCTAGCGATGGTCTATGAGTGACAATAATTTCTCAAGTTACATAATAGTAATCGTGAAAGGTACTGGAATTAGCCAAGTTGTTTAATGTAAATAATGAAATTGTTAGGTTTAAAATCTGAATTTTATCTTATACAATGAACATAATTTAAAACAGGCATCGGAATTAAGTGAACGCAGCGGTCGATTTTCGAAGGCAACGCCTCCTTTCTCCCGCCACGCTTCTTGGTCCCCGCGGCGATCAGGGTTCGTGGAGCGCCTCAGGCCCGTACCATATGAACCGCGCGTGGCGCATTGGAATGATATTGTATCAATTGTTTTCCACCTCGTCCCAGAGACCACGATTGTCGATGCGTTGTTGTTTTGTCAACGCGCCACGCGCGGTTCACGTGGTACGGGCCTGAGGCGCTCCAAGCACCTAGGCCGCCGCCGGGGCCAAGACGCGCGGCAGGAGAAAATCGGCCGCGCGTCACTTAATTCCCATGCCTGATTTAAAATATTTATGGATTTATAGATGTAGGTACCTACACTTATAACTACAGGTATAAGCCTCCGTAAAATAAAAACTGCAATTAGGTATAAATAGTCTCTTAGCAATATAACTGTTTTCAAAATATATGAGAACAGTCTTTAAGGCGTCTTAAAGACGTAATTTTTAAGCGTCGCAATTGGGTTCCATATACTGTTCCAAGACATACAATGGATGGTTATATAAAACGACATGCTATAGCGAATGACGACGGATCTGTAACATAACGTTGTTGGAAATATAAGGGGGGTGAATAATTCTAAATTATTTTATTAATTTTTTACTTGCTTTTACTCATATCACGGACGATTATCGCAAATTGTAGATTCTAGAAAACGATACGGCGGAGAACGGCAAGTTGAAAAGAAATGATACAGTGAAAGAAGTCTGCTTATTTTTTATTTAGTATCCCCACGGGGAAAATTTTGTCTAGATATTTATCGAGCGTTCCTTGCGAGGTAAAAGAGACCCGATTAAAATCATTCTTGGGTAGAGAATTCCCCCACGGCATGGCAGATAAATGTTTCCACGAGGGTCTTCTCGGGGACTGGCGCAGTAGCGTGAAATTTTTATTTTAATCGTTTGTTTGAAGGTAGGTACTTTTGCTAGTATGTTGCTTTTATTGCGTGTTACGTACATATGCTCACATTCGAACGAGCGTCGCGTAATTAACACAGATGGCAATGAATAGAAAAATTACTTTAAATAGAAAGAATTATGCTACTTTAAATATAATAATTTAAACATTATAGAATGTATTATAACTCCTTAGTGCATTATTTTTAAGTGCAATCAATAAAAATTTCTTATTAGGTATTGTGAAAGTAGTTTGATAACTTTGATTAGTTATGCTTTCTTTTTTCTGGCATTCTTTGTCTCTAATCTTATTTATTTTTTAGCCAACTGTTCTTCTGTACCTTTTTTATTCATTTAGCGTAGTTCCTGCCTTATCAGTCAGTATCTTGTGTCTTATGTCAGTTATCAGATGTCGCCTGCTAGTGGTGCTGTGTTGTCCACACCCTCTGACTATTTTTTCCTACCACGTCTTTCGCGATCGTGTCTACCACGAACTACACTATTTACCTCTTTCTTGTCTTCCTTGTACTTTTTTTTTGCCTTTTGATGTCTGCTTATTTACTACACTTAATACTTTCAGTGGCGCAAGGTTTGAAGAAATACCCGTTCTGGCGGCAAAATTTTATCCAACTTGCCTCTCCTTTTCAATGCATATCGATAGTAATGAAAATTCAAACCCTCATATACTGTCTGTTAAATTTTCATTAGAGTACATACTGGCAACGGACAAGTGAGATTTTTCCGTTAAAAATGAGTCCAAATACAACCTTTTTCGGGCTGCTTTTAATTATACATTAGAGTGTTTCAATTTTCCAAAGGTGCTATTTTCACGTAACTTTGCTCGCCCTCTTGGTTCTATTCATTTAAGTGATCTGTATGCCAAATTTTAGACAAATTTAATAATATTTAGGTGTTGCACAGTTTTATCACTAGGGTAGGCCTGGGGCGGTAGTAATACTTTGACTTGGGAATACGATTACGCAGGAATTATTACATTTACAACAGAAATTCTTATACGGAAATGTTACTTACTTATCTGACATTATTGAGTCACGACATTTTCACTGTATGTTAAGTAATATCCAAGCTATTGATAAGAAATGAGAAGCGAAGTGTTATAGCCCTAACGTTACAGTATAAAGTGTTGCAACCGTCTCTGACTTCGGATCGGTTGAAACACTGCATAGATTCTATGCAAACAAGACAATTTTATTCGCCTTCTTTGACACTATGCGGTTCTGTTGCGGTACAACTGACCCCGACTGCCGATGTTACAATTGCTCCCGACCATGCTTTTGAACTTCAATTATAAATTGTGACTAGCGAGACACTTGAAAGTGCTAAGTAACGATCAGTATTACTTTAAAAAAAGTCAAATTACAGATTAATAAAAAGCACATACTTGCAAAGGGAGTGTTTACATTACATTCATAAGTCAATAAGAAAAAGTTACTTTAGGGTATCGAAAAGTTATTTTGTTCACTATTCATGTCTGTTGCCTATCTATACCTACTGCTAGGACATGGATGTGTGTATTCCAAATGCCATTGTTTATCATATGTATATCTAAAATTGATGTTAATATTCATTATATGTTTCATATTAGTGTGTTACATTGCCCCCCCCCCCCCCCCTGTTACTATCGCTCCCGGTCTACCCTACATATTTTCGCTTTTTCAGGTTTTAAGAATGTGGGTAAAATAATAAGGTACAGAATTTTTATAGGTGTGAACAATAATAATAATAATAAAATATAAATCCATCTAAGGCTAAATCTTCTTTAAAGTTTAGTTTCTTTTTTAAGGACTTGAGAATAAAAATAATTATTATTGGAAATCGTGTTTCCTTAGCCTACTACATATTATTTAGTGTGCAAAATGTGCAAACTCTAAATATTACTCAATGTTCCTAAAATTTGTCAGATTTCTTTTTATATTAATAGGAATCAAGGCATGAGCAAAGTAAAAAGAAAATGTAATATTTTAATTTTAACCCTATAATATGAAACACCCTATTATACATAAGTAATTTGAATAGCTTCCGAACTCCACAAACTGTTTTAAAATTTTGTTTAACAAAATTTCCATCAATCCAGAGGTGTGGGGTCACCCCAGATAGCCATGACAAATAATTTCTTTGCACCCTCGCACGGTTAAAAATAATCCGAGTGAGTTTGTGTTCGGATTCATTTTTATCAGGATAATTGGTAATACTCTTACGAAAATTTCGCCGACGCAGTATTAAAGTAGTATATCGTCAAACCTTGTACTATTCAAAGTGTTAAGCGGTTATAAGCCCGGCAGCAGGCCCGATCATTCGTCCTACAGAGGGAATAGATCGGCTACTTAGCACCTACTTAATTGTTTTACACTTGATTGGATAATATAAGGGACGTGAATGGCATATTTATATCAGCTGGAAAAAATATAGCGGCACCGATTAATGTAACGACGTTGATTGGCATGAGTTATCGCAAGCTCGACTTCCGCGCAACCGAACGGTCAGTCGTTAAGGCAGTGAAGTAAAAAAGGAATTCAGAGCTTTGTTTAATTTCAAAGTAAAATATTCGGGGACTCTGGGACAATATTTTCGATGCTTTCCAAAATATACGGGGTGTTTCGCCTAACTTTATCGCCTGAAATATTTCTGCTATATTCAAAATTTCATAAAAAAAATTTCTACAGAATTTGCATAGTGTTGTCAGGGCCGACGCATAGGAACAATAGTTTTCCGTTTAAAAAACCTTATAATAACAAAGTTTAATCTCATTAACCTCTCCCAGCAGAATAAAATTATTGTTATTTTACGCTGCCCCCCGCAAACCTGTGCAACTTCATAGGAAACATTTTTATGAAATATCTCTTCTTCTCTACATATGTAGGTAGTATAAAATACAGTGCCCGGTAGGTGTCTGTTTGTTCGGGCTAATCTAAAAAACAACTGGACGGATTATGAGGCGGGTTTTACCATATTATAGAGCATTTCTTGAAGAAGGTTTAGGTGTTTGAAACACTATGCCCCGTTACGCTCTTGGCGACAAATCGCCGACGACTATGAGGTGCACGGGGACATATGAGTTCGTACGCACTTGGTCGCGGCGAACAACAAAGGTTTCTGATCTCTCGGCGACCAAGTTGTCGGCGACTGGTTGCAAGTGCGTAACAGGGCTAACCTATGAAAAAAAAAAGAAAAAAGGAGTACGCAACATTAATCTATGACAAAAGGAATTCGAGCAGTGACGATTTTAGTGAAGTATTCCTCGAGAATGCTCTATGGGGGTGATGGGGCCGCTAGGCAGTCCCTCTAGTGGTTCTCGAGATTAGCCCGAACAAACAAACAGACGCCTACCGGAGACTTTATTTTATACTACCTGTGTAGAGATAGGTTTTTGTAAATATTCATAGTTCACATATATCTGTACATAAAATAGAATGTCTGTATATATGTATGTTCCTCATTAAGGAGGGAGAACAATGTAAGAAGTCGGGAAATTGATTTTTCTGAAAGACATGCGTTTTAAGAATGTTCTCTCCAAATTTTATGAAGAAATTCATCAAATTGACGTAGATTGACAGATTCCGTGAAGCGGAAAACCATATTTTTTCAGTGGTCCGCCATTGACTTTTTTCACGCTACGTAATAGACGTAGGCTTTTCGTTCTTAAATATTCTGTGTGTATAAATTCAGATTAACCATATGGCGTTAAACTTGCCGATGAACTAGGCCAGGCATGTACAGGACCCCCAATTCTGGGCGCGAACGTATATTCGACCTGAAGCTGAGCTCGAGCTCGAGCTCTGAGCTCGTTCAAGGACAAGCGAGTCCGTCAACAGAGTGGGGAGTGACTGGAGTAATGGGAGCGGAGCGTTGGTAGGCTACCGCAGGGTTTCCAGAGTTTGACGCTCTGAAAATAAGGCACATTTTTGGGAATTTTTAAAAGAAAAGTATTGAGTATTATAATTCCAATCTCTGTACTTTTATTAATTGAAATTTGAAAAATGTGTCCAAATTTTTATATGCAATAAATGTAATTTGGTTCAAAGTTGCAATGGTGGTAGTAAGAGGGGCTTGAAAAAACAATTTGTTGCTGGCGAGCATGATTTTGGCTGTCGTAATCATCTGAAACAAAAAACGTACAATTTTTCTTAATCTATATGAGTGTGGTTATCGTATGAACTTTAGTTCATGTTGAATGAATAATGTTGAAAAGCACAAAAATGGTTGTATTTCAAATGAAAACATTAATTTTTTGGAAAAGCATTTGTTAATTTACTGTGTTGCAAAATTGAATTTTTGCAAATAATTACTTCCGCTAAATTTTCCGCTTTTTGTTTCCGATGACTACGACAGCCAGAATCATTTTCGCCAGCAACAAACATTTTGAAACCCTTGTTACTGCTATCATTATAACTTTGAACAAAATTATTGCATACAAAAATTTAAACATTTTTCAAATCTCAATTAACCCTCCATATCCTGTGCCTGAGTAAATTTTAACCCACCACTTGAGATCGCTAACGCACACAGTGACGGAGCTGTGTATGTCTGTCGCGGCCAAACGATCATTTAGCTTCGGGGGTGTCATAAAAGCATAAACTGGACCTTTCCGGTGATCGTGTTGGGGCAACAATAGGAAGCTCGAGACAATACCATATTTTCCTTGGAGAAAACAAAATGAGGCCTTGCAGTCACAGAGTTCCTCACCACGAGACCTTATACCGAGGAGTGAGGGACGGGGATACCACGGTCGAGCTCGAGGGCGCACCGACTGCCCTAGGGCAGACTTAATGTGCACCCCCAAACTAAGCCCTCGCCGATTTCGATGACCTTCACATATGTTGTCAAGGTCGTCATTCTGAACAACATCGGCCTTAGATTCGGAGATATTAATAAAAAACATTCTGCATAATATACCTATTGAAATCTGTTTCACAACCGACGGTATTAGTATTGATTGGGGCTAGATCAGGGCGAGGGGGGGGGGGCGCACGCCTGCGGGCGCGTAAAGCATGGTAGCGAACCGGTATGACTTTGGGGATGTTCAAAATGAGACTGCGGTTATAAGTATCGAATGATGGGATCAATATCGCTATTGTTATCAAGGTCATCATTCTGAACATTTCCCTTTAAACATTTACGAGATATTCGCATTAACTTTACTTAACTTTAGAATTACCGAGTTTAACACATACTCGCATCGGTTCGTTACCTTGCTTTACGCGCCCGCGGGCGGGCGCAACCCCCCCCGCCCTAATCTATACCCAACCAATACTAATTCCGTCGGCTGTGAAACAGATTTCAATATGTTATGCCGAAAATTTTTTATTAATATCTTCGAATCTAAGGCCGACCGCCAAATATACAACGATCCTGAAGACGTAGGCTGTAGCACCTCGTCAGAATAAATACATTTTTGTATTATAAAAGATTAAAAGTAGCATATACTGTTAGTATCCTGTATTTCAGTTTAAGTTGGACTATTTTTCTTGCTGCGACACCACGCTAGATATATATGCTGCAGGTTGCTGCGCAGTGTTTATACAAACAGAAGACTACCATCGACAACGTGGTGCTGCGCACACTGTCGCCGGAGTGCACGTGTACGTAGAGTACGATTGTACAATAGCGAAAGTTTTCCTGCGAATACTTCGGAAACTAAGGCCGACCGCCAATTTTGTCAAAGGAAGAAGTTACTGAAAAGGTCGAGTTTTGCAACATATGTGAAGGTCATCGAAATCGGCGAGGTCCCAGTTCATCGGCAAGTTTACCCATATGGCTAAGGCACTGTGAACGCCACAGGAAGAGCAGGTATACTGGAAACGGATTCACAAATTTGATTGAAAAAAATTTTCACCCTTGTCACGTCCTGGGTGGCGGAGGTTAGGACTGTGGCAATGTTGGGGAATATTGGGAGGTTGGGCGCGAAGGCCAGCTTCGCAGCTCTGGGTAGTTAGGAGCTCAGGCACGAAGGCCAGCTTCGTGGCGCTGAGGGGTAGGAGGAGTTCAAGCGCGAAGGCCTGCTTTGCAGCTCTAAGGGGTGGAAGGAGTTCAGGCACAAAGGCCAGCTTCGCAGCTCTGAGGGGTAGAAGGAGTTCTAGCACGAAGGGCAGCTTCGCAGCGTAAATCGACCAGGGAAGGTTAGGGAGTAATCGCTCATCAGAGTGACACCCGTTAGAACTCTTGTGGCTTGTATTTATGACTCGATAATTGGCTTAACTACTGCATTGCAATAAAAAAGACACACGTCGTAGTTCTTTACAATAGGTGTAGTAATGCATGCGGGATCCTAAGCGAAAGTAAGCTTGTAAACACTGATAAGAACTCCCGGCGTTCGCGAAGAGAGATCAGCTGTTGCTATGGCTTGTAATGATTCTAGGTATTCGAAGGATAATTACAAGAATTCAAACGTCGGTAAAACAAAAGCGTTATTTATTGGAACGCATGCGAATAAGCCATGCACTACTGAAGCAATGGCGGTAGAAGTATTATAACAATGTGTTGGACATTAAGCATTGGCACAAAACATTTATATAACGGCGATCAATGGTAATAATATACATATAAGAAGTGTTAGAATTAGTTAGAAACAAGTTAACATAAAGGAATTTGCTTATGAAATAATATAATTAGGAGGTAAGTATAAGCAATGAAACGATATAAAGCGATAAGCGTAAGCAAAAGGAGATAATATAAAGCAAATAACTTAAGCGAAAGAATACAATATAAAGCAATAAGAGTAAGAGACTAAATGATATAAATGCACATAAGCATAAGCAAAAGGAAACAATATAAAGCAATAAGCGTGAGCAAAACTAAATGATATAAGTGTAGATAGGCATAAGTAAATGAAAATAATAGAAAGCGATAAAGTTAGTGATGACAATAAGATAAAATGATATGCGCTTACAGTGATGTAGAAGGTTTGTAATCCTTTTGGGGACGTTGCACAGAAGCGAAATTTTATACTGTACAAAATATTTTAAGAGATTTTGGAATGTCGTAACAAAGTGACTCGCGTAGCGGATGTTGCCGAACTAGCTGTGTGTGGTCCATGCGGCGCCGGTATTTATCCAAAGCGATGGAATGTCAGGTATGCGGGGAATTTGCGGTATGCGCGATGACTCATGCTTAAAATATGTGTTATGTAATCGGAATGTCTCGATGAGTCCTGCGCGAAATATACGTCGCAATAGCTTAGTTGGCGGTCCTTTGGGATTTTGAAAAGGGGGTAGGATTTTGTACCCACCTCAACCCGTTGTGTGGATTTTGTAGGTTTTGATTGAGGAGTTTGAGAGTGGCTTGCATTTGATGTTGATTGGTAAAGAGGGGAGGAGAAGAGGTCTTGATTTAAGAGGGCTTTGGGACGAGGGACTTGTGAGGGAAAAGATCGTGCCTTCTAGGGCAAAGAGGGTAGGGGTTTTTTGTATTTAATTGTCTGGAGATGGGGACCGCTAAGGTACATCGTCCAGGCGATTGATGATTGGGAAAGGGTTAAAAGTTGCTATTTTATAGATTGTAGGGAAGATGTTAATTAGGACCGCGCGAAAAATAGTGGGACGTCACACCCTTCAATATGTATTAACTATACTACGCATACATTGATTTACTTACGTTGTTTGGTTGAAAAAAAATACAAATTAAACATATGTTTGACTTTTTTATTTCCGATGATCCAGTCGTCTGAATTTTCTACAGCCAGCAAGTTATCAAATTCTGAAGACACCAACTTCACTGCGAAATATTTATCTAAACTGTTGGAATATATAACTCTGGGATACCAGAGTACTAAACGATTGAACTAAGCGATTTCACACTTTGGTATTAGGTATAAGAAATATGATAGTTTATTTAATATATGCAAGACGCATGTATAGATACTTGAGTAAGCGAGAGTAATACAAGAAGGGATGAACAACGTATACAGGGTGTCCCAAAAATGCTGCGGTTCCTTGAAGGGGGTGATTCGGGGGGTGATTGCAAACAACTTTTTCCTTTGCGAAAATGCTCTCCGAGGTTTCTTTAACGAGATATTAACAAAAAGCACCGACCAATCAGAGCGCGAGTCTGACGGTTGAGTTCCCGCGCTAGCGTGGCTACGCGCCGCGCTGCGACTACGAACAAGCAACTCGGCATGTATCGAAGAAAATTGCGTAGAATGGCAAATGAAAAAGACGTAACAAATAAAATCGAACATGTTGTCATGGATTGTTTGTCATTTAAAGTGAATAATGAATGAAGGATAAATGGATGAAAATCACGTCTAACGTAGAAAGACGAATACACAGTTTTTTTGCATTGTCTCGCTTGTTTGGTGAGCAAATAAGAGAAAAGTTCGATAATTATGTTAAAAATAAAAGGTTCTAATAAGAATAAGTTATATCTAACAGTTCCCTTCTTCTCCTCTATTTCCAGCTTATATGTTTGCCCCATGTGTAATTAGAGACAAAAGTATATAAATTATCTGACTTTCTTACTACGCGTCGCGTATTATTTCCTAATAAACGTTAGAAAAACATTGCTCGTCGTGCAGCTTAAGGCACGTTACATTGGGATCTAAAAGTTCTTCGATTGTCGCGGAGCACAGTTCCGCAACACGACAATAGTTGAAATTGTATGGAAAAAAATATGGATTATGCGGTTTCATAATTATTTAAACATCCAGTTCACATTTCACGTGAAAACCCGAATTTTAGAAAACATTATTACTATTTTTGTTTATAACTTTTTTCTAATTGTTTAAACAATTGGTAAAACCTTTTCGATTTGATAGATCTAATTAAAACAAGTAACTTTTGTCTAGAAACTTTTTTTCTATCCCTTACAGATTATGTGTTACAAAATAAAATCGAAAAATATCCGAATCTTCAGGGGTTAATTTCACCCCCATAGAGTGATTTTGGGCAGCAACAAAAAATTGCGTTGTAATCAGAAGGAAATCCCCTACGTATCCACAAAGTTTCAGAATTTTTTGAATTCTTGAGTTCGGGATCTTCCCTTCTTAGGTAGGTACATCTGCGGTATCGAGAAGCGCACCGTTAATGTTTTAAAACGACATAAAATTTACTTAGAGTTTGTGGGCAAGGAGAAGTAGGAAAATATGACTCAATTTTCAACTTGAATAGTTTTTTATTTCGCACTTGCTTCTACGCTCAGATGACCGGTTGTTTTGGAAGGGATGCAAGTTCTATTGGTTAGAGTTAGGAGGTGTGAAAGTTGCTATACCAAATTGCAACCATAGGGAGCAGATTGCATTAGAACCAATCGGATTTGCATCCCTCGCAAACGGCTACTCTCTTGAAGAGACCCACTTCACAGCAATACCCACACCTCCCCAATGCCCACCTTCTCTCGCACGTGTAGCTCGTCCTTATACGCGAGAGATAAGGGATCTGTGCGAATTTTTAGGGAGGACCTCGCGTCGACAACGGGCTACCCTTTTTCGTCCTGTGTCTCTCCACGAGGCGTATTAACGGTGGATTGTAGGAGCGTAGATGTCTGGATGCCAGTTGTTGAATTCAGGAGACGATAGAAACACTTTATTACAAAACACACATGTACTATAATTAAAGTAAATCATATTCCTCTCGGGCAGGAGTCGTCTGACGCTCGCCAAGGAGATGCGGCCTGGTACCCCGTGGCGAGGGCTGCCCATCGCAGTGCCTCACCCAATTTTTATGGCTTTTTCCGGAAAAGGTACGAATCCTGGGCCGAACGTAACGAATTGGGGTCGAGCCCCCGCAGTCGAGGGTGAAATATCCATTACAGTGTATTAAGAAATTCTTTTCTTCGTCGTATCGAAAGGGAAGTGACGCCAATGGATTCCTTATGTTTTTCCGATGAAAATCATACCAAATATCATACAAATCGGACTATTATGACACAAGCTAATTGTTTATTTATTTATTTATTTACACATGAACAACATTTACAATTTAAACAAGAAGAAGATGTGAAAGACCAGAGTAGAGACACATTATTACAGCAACCATAGACAACATAAGAAACGTCACAAAATAAACACAAATATAAAAATATAATGTAATGTACAAACGTGACGTAGGTCCTATATAATGTTAGATGGAGTCGCTCTGTAAACGCTAGGTTTAAACGCAGGAAGTGATCCCTGGAAGAGATTAATCTCGGATCTAAAGAGGTTCGCCAGGTTAGAAATCCTGTGAAAGGGGTCAGTATGACCAAACCTGGAAGTGTAGAGAAGCGGTCTAAATAGTTCGACTTGTCTGGTGGGCTTTCTAGGGACATTAAAATTAATTAACCCGATTACGCGTGGGCTGCACACCATGCCATTGATAATTTTGAATAGGAAAGATAAGTCCGCTACTATCCTCCTACACTCCAGCGTTCGGATGCCTATTCTACGCATGATGAGCCCATAATCATGGTCATAACGCGGTAAGGGTTCCCCCATTTTAAAAGCCAGGAAACGCAGAAAAAGATGTTGCACTTTCTTCTGAACATTTCTAGTCTTGGCCGTTTTCGGAGACCAAATGACAGAAGCATATTCAAGATGCGGTAGCACCAGCGCATTGTATAAATGGAGGACAGTTTTCGGATTAGTAAAGCCAGAACAGGATCTCCGTATAAAGCCCATGATTTTGTTTGCCCTGGCCGTTATAACACGTATATGTTCATCAAATGACAAGGAGGAGTCAATAATGAATCCCAAATCTCGAGCCGAGGATACCGTAGAAAGAATACTGTTTGATATCGCATAGGAATGGGTAATCGGGTTCTTGCTCCGCAAAAATCTCATGATATGACATTTATCTATGTTCAAGTCCATATGGTTAGCCGCGCACCACTCACCCAGTCTATCCAGGTCTATTTGTATTCATTATGTAAAAGCTGTCCGATTTACACGACATTCGGCATGATTTTCATCGGAAAACCCCAAGGAATCCATCGGCGACACTTCCATATATCCACAGATATCCAGCTGTCCAGTCTTCCCACGGACACCCTGTACAGGGTCAACGTTTTATCCTGCAACCCGCGCTCGCGCGAACAGGTAAAATGGCAACAGCGCCTCACGGACACATTCCACTACAGCCATGCACCGTCCCGGCGTTCGGAGAGCTGGACAGCAGTGATGCCCGAGCTTCGAGAATTTTGGGATGGTCTCTTTCAAAACTTTGGAGCTATTCAAAATTTTCCGGCCCGGTTGAAAAATTTGGGGCCTTCTTCGTATAACTTTTGAACTATAAAAGATATCGCGCAATGCAATTTGCTCTGAAAAATGAGGAAAAATTATTCCCTCTTAATGATGGATAATTTAATATATTTTACGTTTACTTAATTTTTTCCTATCAATTTTTTAACCATAATTGTTGTAAAAACCTTTTGCAAATTGTTTATTTGATACTGTATTTAATGTTGTTTTTAAAATTCGTGGTGTTGAGAAATTAAATTTTTATTAAATTATGTGTTAGTTCTGCAGACCTCAGAATCTATTGTTCTGATTTTTCTTTTTATGATTGTATCCTTAATGCAGTGCATACCTAGATCAGACGTAAGGGGTAACTAATGGGGTGTGTCTTTGATTGTAACGGTGTTTGAATTGTTTTCTAGAATTTTTGTCTCTGAAAGCTTTAGCTACTTAACGCCACGCCTATACCGGCTTCCGTTAATGTCATTATTTGGAACGATGTGCCATTATTGTGGCTTTTACACGCAGGTGGCGAAAAATCTCTCCGTACAAGTATAACGCCGCGGTCAACCCTGTCGTAGCTAAAATTGTAGAAATTGAGACGGGTACGAGATCGGTCGACATTATTTTCAAACCTCATTACAGTAATCTGGGGAGTGAGTGGTAAACCGATCATAAAAACGGAGCGCGCGGCTCGATTACCTGGGCCGGGAAATTCCCAATACCTAGCTCTTTGCGACGTTAATTTGAAAGAGACCATCCTACAATTTTCGAAGCTGGGGCATCACTGCTGTCCAGCGGTCGGTGGCAGCTCTCCGAACGCCGGGACGGTGCATGGTTGTGGTGGAATGCGTCTGTGTGGCGCTGGTGCCATTTTACCAGTTCGCGCGAGCGCGGGTTGCAGGATAAGACGTTGACCTTGTATAATGTGATATAGACTGTGGCGCACGGTGATTCTAAATCGCTAAAAAGCGACAAACCCCTCAAAACGTATTTCAATTTAGTCAGAAATCGGTGCTCGTGGGTTTTTGGGATCGTTGATTACTAATCTGAAATTTAAAATTTTTAAAACAAAATAGCGAATCCAATATGGCGGAAGCTTATATCAGAAACGTATCAAATTTGATATGAACTTGGTATCCTACAGTTTTCGAGGTCGCTGATTACGAATCTGAAGTCAAAATTGCAAAAAAAATGGCGAATTTAATATCACTGGTATAAACGTTGTTTTCAAGTTAATTTTTGTGAAAATTGATTATTTTCCGATTTCTGACTAAAATAATATAATTAGAATGTCGAATTTAATATGACGACGTTAATTTCAAAACTTTTTTAAAAATTATTTTGAAAATTTTATTTTTTCCGATTCTACTGAAAAAGCTCAACATTTCTACGTTTAGTAGGTCACGTAGTTCAAGTATATTGTCGATAATAATAAAAGAAATCTATTTATTTTAAGTGTTGTTTGAAATAACGAATGCTGTGTTATTCATATACTAATCTTAAAAAACCGCAAATTTTCTCAATTGCATATCATACTTGACATGTTACTTTTTATCAAGAAACTTGTTACAGCGTGACACTCGGTGACACTTATCTTTGTTTTCCTTCCCTTTTATTAAAACAGCACTTAGATTTATGACACATTGAGAAGGGAATTACAAGGGTAAATTTAAAGATATTTTACTCTGTTTCTGTGAAAAGTTTATGTCTATAACACCTACTTTAATGGTAAACTGTTTCACACATGGATCTTTTCAGAAAAACTTTATCTGACACATTAAACATGCTCTCATTTTCAAGACATTAAGGATCATGAAATTTCGTCACCTTTGACGGCCTATATCTCAATAACCAATCAATATATTTAAGATATTTAAGCGGCATTTGATGCACTGATATATATACAACAAATCTGCTATAATAGCAAAAAGCTGCTATATACTTCGAAAATTGAATTTTGGCCAGCTGTTGGCGATTTGGGATCACTGTGTTGCGCCTCGTTTCAAAGCGTGTGCCTTGAACCGCGAGATTTGAAATATGAATTTCAACATAAACAAATGAAATAAACAAACAACAAAGACTTTTTCTTATATTTCAAGATATACCCCCAAACGTTTAAAAATGTTAAGTGTTTATTTTATTATAAACCATCATCGAAAAATGGCCTAATTTTCGGCCCAGACTGTAGAATGTCCCCGTAACGAAACATCCCCTAACCTTACACCTTAGCCTGCAATGTCTCTATCGAATGAATATTAATTTAGGTACAGTTTCATTCATATAAGATTTTAATTACACGAAAATTTTAACTTGCCAATATTTTGATTCATTAAACATTTTCTGTAGCGCTACTTGAAAAAACTTTCCAGTGCCAAATCATTTCTTGGAATAGTGAATTTTAGGGTGGACCTTATTTTTCGACCATCAGATTTTTGTGGTCCCGCCCCCCAGAAATGTGACACTTGTTGGGAAAATAATCTGGAAAATATTTCAGCCCGATTGGACCACGGGAAAAGGACGCGCCACGAATTTGAAAATTTTGAACTTTTTAAACTTTGACATAAATATACATTATGATATATCGTTGGATTTGTATTTTTTTTCTGTTTAAGAATACATACACAGCATATACGATTGTTAACAAAAAAAAACGTCCGTGACCTTGAAAACTCGAAAGAGTGACCTTGAAAAATAATTTTTTTCTTCCATTATATTCGCCTCTTTATATGCTACAACTTTTGTCTAAAGAATTTCTTCGTATATCCATAAACGATGAAGATATTAAACATTTTTGATTTTTATTATATCGCTCCATTATACAGAAGAAAAGCCGTTCTAAGACTGAAAATAAGTTACTATAGCTATTATGTAAATTACGAATAGAAATGATATCAAAGTATTGCGTCCCAGACCTGCTCGTGGACGTTCGATAAGACCGAGCAGATCTTGCCCTAGACGCGACTGTCTTAACAAACACAGTCTTAAATGCGTCTCAAAAATTCATATAGCCACGGAGGTATTTATTAGGGGTTCGTTTATATTATAAATGCTTTAAAAATCTTTTGATAAATTCTCCTTTGTGACGTCAGGATACTGCTTTATATATTCCATCACATTCTGCACTATAAATTGTTTCTCCTCTTCATTTTTTGATAATATTTTGTTATATTCTTCTATAAGTTTAACGCCACGCTCAGCGGTGTCATTTACCACTTTTAATCCGTTCACGATGTTTCGCCCAATTTGGAAAGCCTCGTCATCATCCCATGTAGAAGGTTCTTTTTCAAAAAATGTGGTACGTATTAAAAACCTTTCAAAGAATCTTTTGGAATCAGGAGAAATAATATGTTCCATTTTTTTGTTGACCAATTGTTCCACATCCTTTGGAAGAATTTTATATTTTTTAAGGTATTCGTTGTCGTCACTGCCTACACTGGCATTTATTGCCTCTATCATTTTAATTTTAGTGTCATTCTCAATAGCACTATCGAAAAATGATAATGAGGTAGTTTCTGGTGCCAAATACCATAAATGATTGATCATTTTGCTTATTGCAGTGCGGCTTATTGTATCGTCAATTTGACGATAAGTGAATAAATTGTTTAGAAATTCCAAATCTTGTCGCGGGGCTTCTGTTGCGACTGGAGCTTGTATCCATGCTTTTAAATACAAATTGGCGAGGAAAATACAAATGTCGCGAATTCCAGTGGCCTTTTCGCTAGTCAAGATAAATTCTTTTCGAAATAAATATATTTTTATACAATATATCGCCTTGGCCATCCATCGAGCGTGATGAAAAGCTCCTGGAACTCGAAATGTATAATTTTTTCTAGGAGTTCCGCCTAAGAAAAGAACTGTAAGCTCCAAGAATTTTCTGTAATCTTCTCGTGGTTGATTAATGTTTTTCAATGTTTGCATTGCAAACTCCAGCACTTCAGTAATATTTACAATTGTAGATTGGTGGACGTACTCGTCTTCAATTCCTGCCACAAAATTCGATTTATTGATCTGAGGCCAAGCCTGCTGAAATTGTTTAAAAAGTGGAATATTTGGACCCGATGATTTCTCTAACTTTACATAAAAAACACTGCGTAAAATAATTTCATACATGTGATGCCGGCAAGGAAAATATAGTAAATCTCTTTCAAATTTTTGTTCGAGAAGGATACATGCGCCTTGGAAACGTCCCATGTTCGACGACGTTGTGTCACAGCAAAGTGCTTGCACTTTGCCACCTAAATCCCATTTCTGCACTAAATCGTATACCGCAGAAGCTTGTTTGTCCCCAGTACCCGATAGAATTGCAGGGATTCCAAGCAACTGCTCAATACCTCTGCAAGTTATTAGTACAGGTAAACGATCAATTTTCTCATTGCCTATTAAAGCTGGCAACAGCTTTCCGTCCCAATGTAGTGTAATAGCACCAAGCTCACAGTCTTTGAACGCTACACGATATTTATCTGCAAGTTGTGCTCGAAGATCCGTGCGATGACGCCGTATAGACGTTCGATTGATAATTAAGTCGCCTAGGTCATGACCAAGAGCTTGAGCTGTTGCTGTTATTATACGAACAGCATCACGATCGCTTACTTTGTCAAGGGCAACAAAGGCAACACTTGTCAAGGGTTGCAACAAGTTTTGGCGTAATTATGTCGATTTGAGCACGTCTTTTTTTAGGGTTGCTTGGACCAGCTTCATCCACTGGAATAATAAATTCAATATTTTCACCCTCACTTGATAGCTGACTATATTCTTCGTTGGATAATGCTACTTTGTCCATTGTTTCGTCTTGATTTAAACGATATACAAGTGTCAGTACAGACCAATATATCTTATATTATATATCTAAGATAACGATCAATATTTTGAGTTTTAAAAATGAATTGCATAAAGAATATTTACCTTGCATAGCTTCTACTTCACACTGCGCCTGCCTCGATTCTTCTTGTTCCTTCCGAAACGCTTTTTTCTGTTCTTTCCGGTACAATATATTATCGCTTCCAATCATAGATCCAGGACGTCTTTTTTTTCGTTGACTTAATAGAAAAAGTTTGTCTTCCTCTATTTGAATAGTTTTTAACGCATCGGTGGGTGCAATATCAAAAAGATCATCTAGCTTGTCTACAAACTCCTTCTCCCGATTTTTTTGGGTTTCAGTACTGCGCTTGCAACTTTTATGCAAATTTACCCATTCTTGATACAATGCATCTAGCTTATCAATGCAATGCTGTGGTCTTTTCATTGGGATTCGCGCTTTCTCCCAAAATATTTGAACTTCCTTAATAACTAAAGAAGCACTAGACTTAAGATTTAATTTCACATTCCGTAGATTGTGAAATAGGACTCTTAAGACTTGCCCGTTGGATGGCAATTTTGCACCGATAATTTGACTTTCGTCATGATCGAGTAAATATAATTTTTTCCTTGTACCTTCCACTTCACTTTCACTTTCACTGCGATATTTCACTGTTACCTCGCTGAACGCTCAGAACATAATGGCCCAACTATGACTTGCGGACCTTCTGTCCCATCCCTTCCTGCGCAGGTAGAATTCTAACGGTTTCTGAGGGGTACAAACTGATTACCTGAGTCAGCTGTAGCTGCATTTCGAAGGCTTTCAAAACTCGCATTTCAATACATGTACGAATTAAATATTTAAAAAACTGTAGTATTGTCAAAAATGCAACTATTTCACATGAAATTTAAAATGTACCGTTATATAGCATTGTCTACCTTTTTTCTACAAGCTACATGGGCGTTTAAATGAAAATCTTTAATATCTCCATCGTTTATGGATATACGAAGAAACTCTTCAGACAAAAGTTGTAGCATATAAAGAGGCGAATATAATGGAAGAAAAAAATTATTTTTCAAGGTCACTCTTTCGAGTTTTCAAGGTAACGGACGTTTTTTTTTGTTAACAATGCTATATGCTGTGTATGTATTCTTAAACAGAAAAAAAATACAAATTCAACGATATATCATAATGTATATTTATATCAAGGTTTAAAAAGTTCAAATTCGTGGCGCGTCCTTTTCCCGTGGTCCAATCGAGCTGAAATTTTTTCCATATCATTTTCCCAACAAGTGTCACATTTCTGGGTGGCGGGAGCAACAAAATCTCGCAAAATAATTTTCGTCAAGAGTAGCTAAGGTCCACCCTAGTGAACTTGCATGGCCCACGCGTTCGCAGGACTTAACTCTTTGTGACTATGTACGTTAACAAGGTTGCAATGCTAAGAGGAATACAAGCAAACATTTTGAACGTAATTGTTGTGATAATAAATACAACAACAAATATTTCTAGATTTTAATATTTTTAAGTAGTGTTAAACTGAAATTTTTCAATCGCCCATAGCTGAAGTCGTACCTACAAATCAAAGGTTAAGTGTATTTGAGAATTTTGTTTATGTAAATGTATTAAAAAATATAATATATTGTACCTAAATGGTTTCAAACAAAGTATTTTTTTCATGTGTTGCATTTTTTTCTCATTTTTTGGAGGACGAATCAATACAACGCGTATGTACCTATGTAGTACATCATAATGACGCTCTCAAAGTTTGGATTATTTATGTTGTAAGGAGAAAAAATTTTACCAAGACATATTTATACAGTCATTGTAACATTTTACAACAACAGTTTGATATTATTTATATTTTCTGTAATCACATATTCTGGTTTATATGGATATATTTTCATTACGTTAAAATTTTCCTTTCAGTGAATACAGTTAATTAGACTGTATAAACCTTGTAATCAATATAGATATTTCGTCATCAGTCATTGCCAAAAATTTGTTAATTAAAATGTTTTTTCTCACTCGTATGTAAAATCCATTTAAAAGATATTAAAGTGTAATATAGGTTCATTGTCTCTTATACGTTTATTTAAATCGGAGTGTGTTTATTATACGTATTATTTTTTTATACTATATTATATTTGCAAATAAGCTTTAGTGTACGTTAAAAGCATAAGTATCCCTATATTCTGTTGCATCCTAAATATGTTTTATATATACAATATAAATTTGATTTGTCGTAGCTATAATTAAATGCAGTCTATGATGTGACATTTGAGAATGTTTGAATAGGAAACATCTTTGCGTTGTAGATCCAAACTGAAGGCTGAGCATTTAAATAACTTGTTTTGAACAAAGTAAATAATTCCTTACGAATATTTTAAGCATCAAGAATATGTTCTACCTACGAAATTAAGGGACTATTCACGCTATCTAGGAACGAGTGAAACTGTCGTTTCTCGGGCACCCTGTATGAATAGGTGTGACAGAAAATTCTCGTCCCGAGAACCTTGGAATGTTCCCTTTTTCTCTATTTCTATTCATCGAAAATGGAAATTTTTAGGATTTCGATGTTTTTTCACTCCTGGATACGTGCACAGACATATGTATTTTTGTATAAAATACAAGTTTGACGTAAATTTCTATCAGTTTTGAGAACACATTTTCATATAAAATAGAACCTATAAAAAATACGTACGTGCATATGCCAAGATGATTTATTTATCCATATTAAGTGGAATTATATTTGAGACGGTTAAAGTAAGATTAAAAACGTAATGAATCGATACCATATTTGTTAAGGTGATGAATCCACTTTTACACACGCATACAGTTCTCTAATTATAAACTAAATGTTTAGTGTACAATTATACCATTAATTAAAAGGTTTCTTCCGATTATGTCGCGATAAATCAACCTGATAAACTATCTATTTTGTATAAAGAGTATTGGGGAAAAAGCCATCGGTAGTCTCATAAAATATTTTTTAAATATTTGGTCAGCAAATAGTTTGTTGTTTTGATAGATTAAATAGTATCAAATGATCTCAAAAGAATTAAAATTCATTTAATATCAAAAAATTCAGGCGTTCTGAAATACAAGTTAAATATTCCTAAAGGCCAGACGAATGGAAATCATTAAGAATTCAAATAAGCATAGCTGTAAACTTATATCGTCAAACAAGATGAAAGGATACCTATAGTGCCTCTCCGAGATATAGTGACTTAGGTGTGAAGTCCCTCAGCGGGGTCTTAACCGACACCCTGCTGGGTACTGGCCGCTAAACGTACCCCTCTACTACCTCTTGCAGGACTGTATTTAGAAAAGACCAGGACAAAACCGGGGCCCTAACAGAAAATGAAACAGAAATTGAAGATACGATTTATCATTATTAAAAGACATCAATTAAGCTTTGCTACTGGCTATTAAAAATTGTCTCATATTAAATAAAAATACGTTTTAGTAAGGTATATGTACTGCATTAGAACAGTAGTGGAGAATTTATGAAACAATATAATAATTATGTAGGAATTAATTAAAATTTACCATTTAATATTTTCTTATACGATGTGTTAAACTTCTCCTTTTTCTTCTTCATCTACTTCTTCTTCTTCTTCTTCTTCTTCTTCAGTATCATCGCCAGTATTTATTATAAAATTTGTAAAATTGTACAACAAATTTCGTTGAACATATTCGTCTTCAATTCTTATAACTTTATTAATGGCTCTTTTCCAATGCAATGCTTCAATATTGTTCACTTTTTGCTGGATCAATTCTATGATTCTATTGTCGAATTTTGGAAATTTATTGTGCCTCCTAACATTTTTTTTAGCTTTCCCCATATTATTTCAATCGGGTTGAATATACAAAAGTATGGCGGCAGCCTCAAAACGGTGTGTCCATATGCCTTTGCAATTTCATCTATTACATATGTTTTATTAAATGTTTTTGTTTTCAAAACTTCTAGTAATTCCTTTTTTGTGTACGTTTCTTCGTAGTATAAGTCATGTGTATGTAGAAAGTTTTGTATTTCCGACTTTGTGCTGCTACTGTTAGGGATTTTTTCATATATTCGGGAATGATATGGTGCATTATCTATTACAATCGCACTGCTTGGTTTTAAATTTGGAATTAGTTGTTCCTCAAACCACTTTTCAAAAACCGCGGAGTTCATGTTCTTATGGTAATCTATGTTACAATTTTCAATATTTTTGCCACACAATTTCAGGGCACCATGCACCCACCCATCTTCACTTCCACAGTGCAAAATTACCAATCGCTGCCCTTTGTTTGGTGGTATATGGACCACACATTTTGCACTATTATCCGACCACCCTTTTTTTGCCGTGTCGTGGGTATCATACCACGTTTCATCAAGGTAATAAATTGTTTTACCGCTATTCCGGTATGATTTTATGATATTTAAATAGTACAGCCTCCATCTGACAATTCGTTCACTTTCCATGATTGAAACGCGTTTATCTATAACTTGGAATTTGAATCCCATTTTTTCAGGCACATTCTTAAAATCTTTTCAGATGGTATATATCCTAAAGTTAGGTCGATTTGCAATTTTTGGTGCAGTGTTTCTATTGTTGGAATTTCGTTATTTTGGTAGCAATTATATATTTCTGTCCGAATTATGTCTTCCATGGAAGCTGTTAATGATATAAATTTTCCAGCATCTGAGCGTATTTTTCTTGTCTGTATTCCGTTTTTAATTATTTTGTGTAGTTTCGAATACGAAACACCTGTCAGTGCCGCCGTTTTTTTTAATGCTTCGGTTTTTTCTAGATTGTCTAGACGTCTTATATTTTTATATACATTTATACAAATTTTTAGGGCATCTTCTGTCAGGTGTAGCCTCTTCTTCCCTTGATCCTCTTCCTCGCTATCGCTATTGCTATCGCTATCGCTATCGATGTCGCTATTGCTATTATTTATCGTTCTTAGCTCTTCGTTAATAGCTTGACAATTCCCACTTGAAGATGCTATTTCCCACGGTCGGAACATATTACACAGTTCAAAAACACCACAAACACACAATCACACACTAAGAAAAATGTTAGTATTCGAGTCGATGCTAAATACACGAATACTGGTGACTGCGTGCGCTCTGTCCGGGAGTTTTACTTTGACTAAAAATGTCGATTTTTAGACCTGAGAAAACGGCAAGGAAAACACAGATGTCCATTTTATAACTCTTACCTGGGTTAGGTACGCTTACAACCGGAGACGTGTTATAAACTGTGATTCGTGAATACCTACCACAAGCTATACCCATTCCGAGAGTTCGATATTCGAACACTCTGACTGCCACGGCGAAACCTCAAAAATGACTTCAAGACATGCAGTGATTTTAATTTAAAATAAGTTATTAATATAAAATAATTAATATTACTACTGTTCTAATGCAGTACATATACCTTACTAAAACGTATTTTTATTTAATATGAGACAATTTTTAATAGCCAGTAGCAAAGCTTAATTGATGTCTTTTAATAATGATAAATCGTATCTTCAATTTCTGTTTCATTTTCTGTTAGGACCCCGGTTTTGTCCTGGTCTTCTCTAAATACAGTCCTGCAAGAGGTAGTAGAGGGGTATGTTTAGCGGCCAGTACCCAGCAGGGTGTCGGTTAAGACCCCGCTGAGGGACTTCACACTTAAGTCACTATATCTCGGAGAGGCACTATACACATGTCGATGCTTTTTTAATGAATAAAAAGTATGATTATTGAATATGCAGGAAGTAACCTCGACAACGAAGAAGCTTACAACAGCAAAGTTAATATAATAAACATATGGAGAACTTTTAGTTCTAAATTATGAACTATTAGTAAAAAATGAATTTATGTTTTATAGCAATGTTTTACTATAAAACAGGTCCTCAATTAATTTCGTTTTACTTAACAATAATCTCCCATTGATGCATAGCAGTAAAATAAGGTATTTGTGTACCTACACATGTAGTGGTGGATTAGTACGCATAATCAGTTCATAGCCAACAGTCAGCTGAACTCCTACTACAGATTCTAAAAGAGCGGAAAGAGCGTACAGGATGTAAAAAAATCTGACACGCTTTGCAACTTTTACGACTTAACGTGCTATACAGTTATGAATTATCCTTTGGTAATTGCAGCAACAGATGAATGTTTATTGATCATTCATTTACTTAAACCTCACACCAGAGTTCCGAGACGAGCCGATATTTCCAGGCTTTACCCAGTTCTTACCCGAGCGTTTCTTGATTTACTCATTGTCAGCCTGCCAGAGATTGCCGCGAATGCCATTGATCAAAATAAGTGATAAGGGCCGAATGTTAATATTCGTCATACCTCCAGTCGTGTCGAACGTGATTATTTGTTAAGTTTGGGGGTGTTCAATAAATGTTTCGGTGAATGTGTAGTAATACATAGAGTTTATACAAAAACCAACTTTTGAAAAAATCGGTTTTCGAATGCCACTATTCCCAAAACCCGGTTTTCGAATTTTCGCATAAAATATAATTAAAATAGTAAATACATATTTGTATTTATTTAAAAAAAATTCAGTTTCCTTAATATTTTGGAATTTCAAAAATATACTGTATCTATCTATACAAAACCAAATAAAAAGATTAAAATAACTAAAATCGGTACAAATACGTACAATTTTTGTGTTTATTTAATATTTATGGATCTAGAAAAATATAACACAATAAAATAGAGTGCATACAAAACCAAATGGGGAAAAAATTAAAATAACTAAAATCCGTACAAAATATAAATCTTTTAAAAGGTGGTACCAAATTATAAATCTTTATTCCATTTAGTATTTTTTTCTGAAAATATGAATTCATGAAGATTAGTTTTACAATAAACTGTTACCTACTACAATATATGCTTGTGGCCGCGGCGATTTCAAGTAAAAATGTTAAAGTTTTTAATCAAATAATTAATTCATTTCTGGATATTAATTGTAGTATACAAAACCGGTTTTTTAAATTTAAAAATCTGTTTTCGAATTTTACAGATTTATAAGTGAAACCGGTTATTAAACCCGGTTTTTAAAAACCGACAAACGCTAGTAATGCAGTTATTGACCACTCGCAATTTTCATATTGAAAAGCCTCGATAAAAATGAATTTAGATCCCTTGAGGCACGGGGTAATGTGCCCTGCTTTTATATGGTTTTGGGTATGCACTTCCGATGACATCTGATTTTTCATTGCTCCGGAATTCGGTACGATAATTCGAAGTTTAAAGGCGTATGACGAAAGAAAAGAAAAAAAAAGAAAAAGGCTAAAGAAAAAAAGAAAGAGGTAAAGATATATAAAGAGAAGAAGAAGAAGAAGAAAAGAAAGAGCAGGTGAGAGAGATATCTAAGAAGCCCAAAAAAAAAAACGAATGCGAAGCCAATGAGACTGCGGCGAAATGCACGCATACGTCGCACAGTGGTAGGAAATCCCGACAACTTGGTCAAGAGTCATCTCTTGAAGGGGACCTTTGATTGGTACAAAAATAAGTCTTATTTTTAAGAATCTTAAGTCAAAATTGCAAAAAAAGAAATGGCGAGTCCAATATGGTGGACGTGTATATCGGAAAAACATCAGATTTGGTCTAAACTTACAAGGAAAGTCTCCCATGTGTCCGCCTCCGATTGCTTTGAATTTTTGGATATGTTTTAGAGGACCGAAAAATAAGATATATGTGTTTTTCTATTTTGGCTCGTTTGCATGTTTAGGGGGTGAAACCACCCCTCAAAGTTTATAAGGAGTACAAAATTGTGTTGAGTAAAACTTCATACGAAAAAACATATCCAAAAACTACAGCAAGATGTAAGCGGGTACCACCTATTCTTATGAAATTTGAGGGGTGGTTTCACCCCATAAATATGAAAACAGACCGCTATAAAAAAACACATATATCTTACTTTTCTGCCCTCTAAAACATATCCAAAAACCAAAGCAATCGGAGACGAACACCTGAAAATCTTATAACATTGACGGGTGGTTTCACCCCCTAAATATGAAAACGGACCGCTATAAAGAAACATGTACAGTCCGCGACAAAATGATAGGACATCCCTGGATTTTTCGTGTTTCTCAAAACCAATTTTGTAGACCAAGATTTTCTACATAGGTCTATATAAAGTATCCCTTTCTTAGTAACATGCGAAAGAACGGCAACTGTTTAAGCTATTTTTCAAGAATTATAATCATTTACCTGAAAAATGCGTGCGACAAAATGATAGGATATATTGAAGAAAAAGGATAATTTAAGTCAGAAACAAGGGTTTTATTTGAATTTTAATAATGAGTACATTTTCACCTTTTTTCTATAACCTTCAATAGCCTCTTAGGTAAACTTTTGTATAACTTTTTTAACAATTTTCATAAAATGGAATTCCAGCCTTCCTCAATAGCGATTTTTAACTCGTCCAAGGAATTAAATTGTTTTCCACCTCGATATACATAACGAGTTAATTGCCCCCATACGTTCTCGATAATATTTAAATCCGGTGATCTTGCCGGCCATGTTAAAACTTTAATATCATGAGTATCAAAATAATTTTTTATAATTTTGGCAGTATGCATGGCTGCAATGTCCTGCTGGAATATGAATTTTTCCCCACTTATTCGCCGTACATGTAACATTATTTCCTCGTTTATAAGTTTCATATAATCTGGGCTTTTCATGTTTCCATTTACAAACCGAATATTTGTCTTTCCTTTATACCCAATCGCCCCCCAAACCATACTACATCCTCCTTTCATTTGACGTCTCATTTGAAACTGCGGATCTTTTCTAGGGTCGTGAAAGTAGTATGACCAGCCATCAGGTCCGTCAAGCGTAAATCTTTTTTCGTTTGAAAATATAACTCTTTTTCACTTTTTCCTCTAGCTTATTTGTTGTCGAGCAAATAGCATCCGGTCGTCGATGTGTTTCTTCGTTACGGGTGGTTTTCTTTTAATTTTTCTCCTTTGAATATTTTCTGATTTTTGTAAAATACGTTTCACGTTTCGTACATGTATAGATACACCAGCTTCCTGTGCAATTTGACGTGATGTCCACATCGAATTGGACGCAACTTTAACAATAGCACGCACTCCACGGTCAATTACTGCACGTGGGCGACCCTTTCCTTTCGTCTTGCCGTACTTGTTAGGATTCTTTAATAAATTTCTAATCACATTTCGGCTTCTGCCTACTAATTTTGATATTTTAGAAAGGCTTGTGCCTTCTTGCCTTAAGTTTAAAATCATTTTTATCTCGGTTTCGTTTAACCGTGTACCGCGTCCTATTTTATTACCGCCAATTATTCTTTGGCTTTTGGGGTTGAGGTTGCCCATACTGCCCGACCCCAGCGCCTTTCATAAGATGCCGGGCAAAAAAAAAATGTACACACTACATATTAAAATTCAAATAAAACACTTGTTACTGAATTAAATTATCCTTTTTCTTCAACATGTCCTATCATTTTGTCGCGGACTAAGATAAATGTCCGAATTAGCGACCCAGTCCCAATTATTGACACTTTATCCTTTATATTTAAATATGAATTTTTTTCTGTTCGGAATGGGCGTTAAAAGTATTGAATTCGATTCGTGAATATTCAAAGTATCTTGCTGACGGTTTCGCTGATGTATATCATAACGTATAATTAAGTAATTAATACATTTTTTCACATGTGTCACCTACAAATCCGTGAAAAAGTAGTTACTTGTTACCGAACTTAAGAACGGCCAAATTTTAAGTATTAAGTATTTCTTGCATGAGCATATTAATGTAAGAAAAATATATACAAATAAGTTAAAAAATAATTGTAAATTCACAATTTAAAAAAATTGCATCGAATTTTTTATTAAATTCATAATCATTATAGAGGTCAATAATCGGTACTCGTAAAATGTATGAATTCCTCTTATTGACACGAGATGCCATGTCGTATTTCCATCTTGCATGTTTTTACGCGTTTTGTCAGTTGTATCGTAACCTTAAAAAGTGTCCTCAAGAAGATGTCAAGTAAAGAGAATAATAGACGAAAAAATTATTCACAAGAACAATTAGAAAATGCTTTGGCAGCTGTACGAAGTGGCCATAGCAGTAGAAGTATCAGCCAATCATATGGAATACCAAAAACGACGTTACTGTATAAATATAACGGAAAAATACCGTTAACGAAACGTAACGTATTAAACGTATTATTGCAATAATAATTTAATAATAATTTAATAAAGCTATTGTGATAAAGACTGTTGCAAATGATTTTGTTTTGTACTTATTATTTTATAAACATTCTTTTCCGATGCAGTTAGTAGGTGGGACATTAGATTATATGTCCCGATCAATGACACGGTATTCCACGCATTATATGCGAGTCAATGATACAGTCCGAAGTAGGTCACTATTTGGGACGAAGAGAAAATTGATAGTCAAAAATAGGTACACGTGCACCATATAATATATTTATTATTAATAATTATATTCGAACAATTTCATTATAAAAAGGGGCCTATTTCACACTGGAAAAGAACCAGCCATATGGTATAAATATTTTTAATATGTAAATATGTTAGAACGTGCGCGTAGATCTTGCAGGGTCGCTAATTGGGACATTTACCTTATATATCTTATTTTTCGGTTCTCTAAAACATATCCAAAAACCAAAGCAATCGAAGACGAACAGCTGAAAACTTTATAACTTCTTGGGGTTGTTTTATCCCCTAAATATGAAAACGGGCCACTATAAAAAGCACGTATATCTTACTTTTTAGTCCTCTAAAACATATCCAAAATTCAAAGCAATCGGAGGCGAACACCTGGGAGACTTTCCTTGTTAATATGCATGGCACTTGGTGCATGTGTACATGGCATTACTAAACATGCTCTTACGCTGAAAGTTGCAATTTATTGCAATCAATTTTTCTGTACCTCTGTTATATATGGCCAAAGCTTTAAATTGAGTCTAATATCACCACGGCAATTTGCAGCATTCGTAATGTAAGTCTATTTCATTTTCATTGCCATCTTCCTGTACACGTTTGTCAGAAATTTTCTATAATAGCTAATTTCCAAAATTAAAAAAATATCAACACACGTTTCTGATAGTCTTCGCTTCCCTAAATCTGCAAATGCTGTTAATTTAATCATTTCGCTAATTGTACTGTAGATAACAGCAGCCTGAATGTGCATATGAAACAGCGTCGCACAGTGGTACATAATGACATTTTTTGTTCAAATCACCCTACAGGTGGTAATTTTTCAGAAAACTTGACGATTTTTTTAAAATTCTTCGCAATTAAACACTATCGATCTGTACGGCCGAAATTTTGAATTACTTTGCTGATTTTTTTTTATATTTAGCGAATTATACAGCACTTTTCGAAGATCAGTATCTGTGGGCTTTTTTGGCCGCCAGTTCCGAATTGAAAGTAAGATTTCCGAAATTGTAGATAGCGAATCGAATATGTTTTACCAAAATTTCAGAAAATGAGCTTATTCGGAAGAAACATAGTGCGTCTAGATTTACGGGGACGCTGATAACGAATATGAGGTAATTATTATCCCAACAAATTTACGTTTTTTTAAAAAAAGGTACAAAAAGTGCGCCAAGTATATAATCCTATAAAAAAGAATCCCATTTCAAAACATTGTCGTAAATTAATAGCTTTACAAAACTAATGATATACACAAATTGCACCAATTATCACAATGGCTATACAAAGAAAAAAATGTATTAAATAATATTAACCAGATATACTTTCATACAGATAAATATTTTATTCAAAATACTTGGAAATTACTTGGATTCAAAATCCTGCTCCTCCTCACCCTCACCCTCCCCCCCTCCCCCTCCTCCTCCTCCTCCTCCTCCTCCTAGAAACGTATCTCGTTCGCTACCACACACCTCTTCACACCCTTTACATTCTTCGTTTCGGTCGTTCCCGCCGCCGTCGTAGCGTTGCATACACGACTCGCGTACATCTTGGACCGCAGTCCCACGAACTCTGTCATCAAAGCACCGTTGTTCTTGTCTTTCATGAGTCCCGGCACCTTCTTGTTTACGCGCGGCATACCGTACGGGTTGTCCACCGCGTAATCACTCGTGTCGAATCGCGCACTGACGTCACTTTTTATCTACTCGTACGCGTCATCGCACTACAGCTGATACAGACGGCTGTCGGTGTCGGGGTACAAAATCTTGCACCTATCGCCAAACTTTTCCTGCATATACGCATAATGAAATTCGTACAAGCACACCTTGGACACATGCAGCACGCTCATACCCACGTATATGGGTTTATCGAATTTAACTTTCAATTTACGCATCTCGATCCCGACTAAATGCTCCAAAATTATCGCGTGATTATGGAAATTTGGTTTCGTGATCAACGATTCGACACCGTAAGGACCGTCCCACCGCGTCACCAGTCGCACGTCCACGCGATTCCGAACGTTCTCCATCATCTTGCCGTACACCGCATTGTTCATGAGTTTGTAGTGTTTTCTGGAAATCGCTGGCAGCTCGCGTCCTCAACTACGTGTTCAAGTTGATATAGTTGCGCAACTAAGACTTTTGATCGAAACGCAGAACGCGATGAATTCGCGATACGCAGAGTCTATGCTGAATGCTTAGCTTCAAGAAGCGATAGTGGATTACGTATCGTTCCTTATCGTGGAGCGTGGCGATCAGCTTGGTTTGCTTACCAATAATCGCGTGCTCGCGCACACGACAGAACGGAAATTCCGCGTGCTCGTCGTGAATCGGCAAGGACTTCACGTCCAAATTGGCCACCGCCGCCTCACCCAGCCATCAAAATCCGCCTTACGGCATTGCCTGAGACATTCCTCATCCGTACAGGTAGTTCACGTCGAAGTACATCAAGTACGTGGATGGTTGCGACGCGTCGTACATTGACGTCGGCAGATACTTGTTATTGGCGCGCGCGTACCTGTGCGAGTACTGACTCAGGCCACCGCGTATACCACGCTCCACGAACAACATGTCCACAGCAATGAGTAGTTCCAATTTGACGCGCGTGTATTTCAACATTGCGTCCTACGTGAACGCCGGTAACGTACAGTAATGTGCAGGGTCTAGTTAACAGCTCGCTCGCGTGTCGTTCAACTTGTCGTAAAAATTCGCGCCGTAGTCAGTCGCTCTTTCCCGAGATCCGACGCGAGTTTCTGCAGACCCGTGACCAAAAATTTGAATGAATCGACGAAACGAAACATCAACATTCTTCGCCAGTCCTTGCGCTTGCGTTCTTTGGTTAAGGGTAACAGGTGGATCTTTCCCTTAAATGCGTCTGCCAATTGCTTGATTACAAAGTGCGCATCGTAGCCGGACAGGTTGGGAACACCTCAGGTATCGTGCACGAACGTTGATATCGCAAGTTGCACGATCTATGCGCCGCACCCCTGTACTCGCCCTTCGAGTGGCAATGATCGCGTACTTTCATATCGTCCTCACCTCGGTCAAAGGGTCCTCCGCACACGTGGCACGTTGTCTCCTCGTGAAAACTCCGCTACTGTTGCTGCGTTAACGGTGCCATTGGTTTCTTGTCACACAACCACGAGTACGCAACGTTAGCAAATTCATGCAGTTCACGCACAAACCACTGCACACAATCGGTATCGCTGCGATATGCTCGATATCTTCACAGAGACTCGTCGTAGGAACAATGTACGTAATATCCTACGCTATGAGCTCTGTGGCGTTGATACTCGTACGTGCGATGAAGCTCCGTCGATGACTACCCTGTGTTCTTCAGCAAACATTCAATGTCCGCGTAGATGACGAACGGGACGGGTTCCTTGCGTTCATGAAAACAATTTTCTCAGCTTCGCTTGGCAATTGCACTGCACACTTTGTAACGAGTTGGGTCGGTGGGACGACGATCTTGCCCCCCACCATACGCCCGACCACGACAATACGTACCGCGCGCTGCCAACGGTCTTGCCCCCCACCGCTCGTCCGCAATTACCGAGAACTGGCGCGAGAGGGTCACGCACCGAGTGACTCTCTCGCTGCCGAAAATCCGCGGACGAGGACATACAGGGTCATCCGTTAAAACTGCAACCTACGCGGGCGCCAACAGAAGAAAATGACAACACCGCCTCACGGACACATTCCACTACAACCATGCACCGGCCCAGCGTTCGGAGGGTTAACAGCGACCGCTGGGTAGTGATGCCCGAGCTTCGAAAATTTTCGGATGGTCTCTTTCAAATTAACACCGCAAAGAGCTGTGCAGAATTTTCCGGCCCAGGTAAGCGAGCCGCATGCTCCGCTTTTATGATCGGTTTACCACTCGCACCCCGGATTACTGTAATGAGGTTTGAAAACAATGTCAACTGATCTCGTACATGCCTTAATTTCAAAAATTTTAGCTACGACAGGATTAACCGCAGTGCTATACCCTTGTACGTAGAGCCACAATAATCACGCATCGTTCCAAAAAATGACATTAACGGAAGCCGGTATATGCTTAGCGTTGAGTAGCTAAAAGGTTAAACATTCAAACACAAAAATTCTAGAAAAAAGATTACCGCTACAATCGAAGACACGTCTCATTAGTTACTCCTTACGTCCGATCTATACATGCACTGCATATAAGGATAAAATTATAAAAAAGAAAACCAGAACAATAGATTCTGAGGTCTGCAGAACTAACACATAATTGAATAAAAATTTAATTTCTCAATTTATGAAAGTAACGACACAGAAACAACTAGCGTATTGTTTATCAACATCATGATTTTTAAAAAGAGCATTAAATACGGTATTAAATAAACAGTTTGCAAAAGCTTTTCGCAACAATTATGGTTAAAAAATTGATAAAAGAAAAATTAAGTAAACGTAAAATATTTTGAATTATCCATCATTAAGAGGGAATAATTTTTCCTCATTTTTTGGCGCAAATTGCATTCTGATATCTTTTATAATTCAAAAGTTATACGAAAAAAGCCCCAAATTCTTCAACCCCGGTCGGGAAATTTGAAATAGCTCCTTGTGACGTTAATTTGAAAGAGACCATCCTAAAATTTTCAAAGCTCGGGCGTCACCGCTGCCCAGCGGTCGCTGACAATCCTCCGAATGCCGGGCCGATGCATGGTTGTAGTGGAATGCGTCCGTGAGGCGGTGTTGCCATTTTCGTCTGTTCGCGCGCGTGTAGGTTGCAGTTTTAACGGATGACCCTGTATAAGCCGGAGGCATAGGCCTAGTTGGCAGAGACCGCCTTGAGCGATAGTACGATTCGTACACCTCTCCCAGCGACCTTCTGTGCGATTCCACGCTCTTGTGCAGGCACTCGTCCTTGTGAAAGACAAGCGCCCGTGTACGCATCGGTCCTAGTGCGACGCCAGACTGAGTCACTGCGATCTTTTGGATACGCCCCCTCCACGGTTCCCAGAAGGACAGCGTGAGCCATCCTCTGGACGCAGGCCGTCATCCGCCATCGATCTCCCGAACAGATTCACCTCCGTTCTCGAGAGCGTCCTTACAGTCTCCGATTCACCCCCGGGTTGTGCCCACCGGGTGACCGGATCAAAGACTCCCCGACCAGGGTCCAGTGGCAGGGTTGGCCCGCCAGGACACCGAAGGGTCAACGCACCTATTCCCTCCCACTTCGCCGAACCGTCACCGCCGATTAGAACACGCCGCCGTTCACACCGAGACGCGCCGCGCTAGCTTAAGGCCTAGGTTAAGCCGTCTACACACTGTGTGCCAGCATAGACCTGGCCGGGATACCTTGTACGTAAATCTTAACACAAATAAACTGCCGTACTCCACTCTACCTCGGCGTTCACTCACTCGATCGGCAGCCCTGGACCACCGTCCTGAGCTGGCATTACTCCACCGTCCCACCGATAACCCCGCGTTTCACGGTTACAACTCATTTTAGCGCAGACAATCCACGATGTGCAGCTGCAATCGCTCCGCCGATGAGAAAAAGTTGAGGCACCTAAAACATATACGGAAAAACAATGTAAACGCTTCTTCGTCCGTTGCGTATCGCTCGAAAATTTGTTTGGTTTATTATTCTTATTTGCCTACCTATCACAAGTGAACACTTGATGTGCGTGTTTGCTGAGTTGGCTGGAAATCAAGCGAGAAAGACTCCGGATGCATGCAAAATGGTACCGCTGCAAATGCTTGGAATCTTGTACCAATAGCACGTTCGCGTGTCTCTCTTCTCGCTTGTTGCCGGACACGCGTAGAGGTACACAGCCAGCGTCGTCGGAGCACAGGTACACGTTCAAGGAAACATCGTTCGCCGCCTCGAACTTGTGCACCTGATCCACGGACATGGGGGGTCTCACACCATCCGTACGGAGCACCGTCGAGTAGTGTGGATATGACGAAATCCTGTCCCCGTGTGCAGTAGCCGGAAACAGACTGGCGACGACCGACCACAAAAAACACGTGTTCTCGTTGCACCGAACGTTCACCACTGCTTTTTTCGATACAACCACTCGCGGAAGCGGCACGTTGCACCCGGCACACAATGGATTATGTTTATTTATGTTGATCAGGAGATTCTGCACTGTTCGTAATGTCCATCGGCTCTCGCGATCCTGAAACTCCTTCATCGCGATCAATGTCGGAGCAACCACTTGCGTCGCGTACCACTCGCGAACATTCGACGACATAAAGAGTACTTGGTTACGCGTTGCGAAACTCTTCACGTCTGTCTCGTCTCGCAACATGAATTCCGCGTTAAGAACAGTGTTCACTGATACGCTGTGATGCACCGCAATAGCGTTCGTAACGCGCGAAATCACCGTTCGACGGGCATTCTGAAAGAATTTACATGGATCGACGGCCCCCACGTTTATCACCGCCCTGGTCAACAAACGTTTCTCGAACGTGGTTTCAAGTTCCTCCCACACGATCTTCGGTGTCGTCGCTCGAGCGGCGTGCCCACACCCTACTCGCGATAACCGTCCTCGCACTATCGCACGCAATGTTTTTGTTCGCGCGAACAACGAGACCATCCGCTGCTTCTCCCACACCGGCACGCGTTCGCCTCCTTCATACGCAACGATGTGTCGTATGGTCTCGTCGCACCTGTCCATCCAATCGCGAAATTCCGCGGTGGTCCTCAAAAGTTCGGACATCCGAGACAAATCAAACACGCGTTCTTGAACGTCTCCATGTTCTTGTTATTTACACGTACGCAATTACTTGCTATAAAAGACTCTTTCGACGCGTTACAATTCGTGACTTTGTCCTGTCGCAGATGCGAGCTGCTTTAAATATAGGTACATCCCTACCTAAAATCTCCCCACCCCCTTACACTCGCACACAAGGGGATACATAGAATTCCGCCTTAAGTCATACCATGCTTTTACTCATCATATTATTGCTGAAGCATATACGTATTATTTTCGGACCTTCAATGTTGACTTTCAATCATTATCGCATACGTTTCGGCTTCGAATTTTCGTGGTTGTAACGTTCTCGAACGAGACGTTGCCGTTTATTACAGGAGATTCCACAAGTAGAGCGGCTTACCTGTGAAATAGTAGGATTGGTTCGGGTGGCGTGCGATAAAGAAATGAATTTCAAGAACTAGAGTCCTTCCTTTTAACAATAAGTAACAAAATGGTTTATTAAAGAAAATAGTTTTGACGCTAGGTCGTAATGGAACATAAGATTTTACGCTGAGTCGTTGAATTGTGATTATAAACTAATATAACGGAACATAAAGTAATTTCGTGATTATGTTTCGGTCGGTAAGAAAGTATAATGCTTGATTTCGTTTTAGACGCTAAGTCGGTTATAAAGAGTATTATGTCGGTTCTAACGCTGAGTCGATAATTAAGAATATTGCGTAATTAGTATTAAAGATATAGTATAATGGTACGATGCTAAATCGTTAATTGAATATAAGATCTCGACACGAAGTCGGTACAAGAAATGACGTTTGGTCGATTTGGTATGTTTAGTTGAGAACTGCAGAGAGTTCCTTTTCTTTGATTTAGTAGTAGCTTCCAGTTGCCTATCAGCTTGCCCACGCTTTCTAGGATGGTAGCCAGGTAGCCGGTTAGGACGTCCCCAGATGGAAGTAGAATTATTGGTTGCTCTCCCTCAGTTTAGTAATAGCTTCTGGTGCCTATCAGCTGGCCCACGCTTTCTGGATAAGATGGAGGCGCAGGTTAGGCGATTTTAAATGGAGTTGAGGGGGCTAGTTAAAGCGACCTCGTATGGATGTGAGGGGGCTAATTAAAGCGACCTCGGATTGGAAGTAGAGGAGCTAACTAAAGCTACCTCGTAAGGATGTGAGGGGGCTAGTTAAAGCGACCTCGTATGGATGCTGGTAGTTCGTATGGAATGGAAACGAAGTTTAAGAAATACTTCTTTAGACCTTTGAGACATAGGGGGCTAGTTAAAGCGACCAGAGTCTGTTTGGTTCGGTGGCAGAACCGAGTCTGTTTGGTTCGGTGGCAGAACCGAGTCTGCTCTCTGCTGCTGGCGGGCCTGTATTTATACCGATCTGTGGTACTTGGCCCGCACCAATTACTAGCTGTGCGGACTCGCGCACCAATTATAATTAACATCCGGTTCGCGCCACTCTCGCACTAGACTTGGTTTATTCGGCGTCCGGTTGATCGTGCGTTCTACGCATGGGCGCTTGGTTCACTCGCGGCACTGAGTTCACTGTTTGAATGGGCGGCTATGCACATGCGTTGCGCGTCACTATACTCTCTCGCGCGCTGTTTGAAACGCTCTCGCACGCGTTGTATACTATCTTACGTCTAATATAAAGGAAATTAACAATATGTGATGATTAACATAGATAGAAACGGAAAAATGTACGGCGGTTCGTAGCGGTACGTTACATGGTTCAGAGATAGCGCGCAAACTGATGCTGCGCACTATTCTGGAGAGTGTACCTTCCATTGTTACAGCTATATGTTTTTGGTGATCATGCGATGACCATGCAGCTTTCGACTTGCATCTTCTTCTAGCCTTCGGGCGATAGACGCGCGCCGGTCCACTTTGAATTTTCGCGGTTCAGAGAATTCGTGCGTACGAAAATAGTGCGCATTATTCTCGGAAGTGCACCTGCCATCGTTACAGCTATATGTTTTTGGTACGTTGTTCGCGTGAGGACTATGCAGGTTTCGACTTGCATCTTCTACGCGTAATGCCTCCGTATGTTTTGACTCTGGACCGAGAGAGTGGGGGGGAGGGAGAGGGAGTGGGGGAGGGAGAGAGGGGAGCGAGAGAGGGGAGGGAGAGAGGGGAGGGAGAGAGGGAGAGAGAGGGGGGAGAGAGATCCCAAGGTTTCGACTTGCATCTTCTCCGCGTCATACCTCATTATTCTCGGAAGTTGACCTTCAATCGTTATGTGTTTTAGGCGCGGTTATTACGCAATAGGGAATGTGTATGTGTGGAGGGGGGGGGGGGCGAGCGAGCGAGCGCGCGTTCCGTCTCCACCTGCTCCACGGGTTGCGTTCCCCCTCCACTGACTCATCCCCACCTCCACGGGTCGCGTTCCCCCCACCCGCCTCCCCTTCGCCCCGCTTCACCCCGTCGCCTAAACTGGTCCCGAACCGGCCTACTATATCTACTTATACATATTTCTTAAAACTCTCAAATACAATTATACATAAAAATGTGCTAATTTTTTTCATTTGCTCGTGCAGCAGGGTTACTTTCTCTTTCGCTTCTGCTTCGATTATCTGTAAATATATAAAATCCACATTTTAGTTACAACTTAACGTAGAACTTATATAGAAATAGGGTCGCCCTTTGTTATAGTAAGTGTAGAGACTACAAAATGTGTCCGAAGGGGGTGAGAGCGTATGGAAGAAAGTCTTGTTGCAGGAAATTTAGATGCTAATGGTAATTCAGCGAAAATGAAAGAAGATATCCAATACTTTTAACGCACAATTTATTATAGTGTTGGAATTAAATTAGTTTAGTATGTTTATTGGAGAATTGAAACATTGTTAATGGGAAACTAATAAAATTAATGAATAGCGTGGGAACTACTGCAGATTTTAATTAATAAAGTATTACGAATATATCATTCACAAAAGATTGGACAGTATCAAGCGAGATGCGTTTTCAGCGTACTTTCTTCACTAATGTGATTTACTCTACATTGCAAGCTAATTTGAAAAATTTTGTCGGTCTACCTTATTTGACAAATTTCCAGAAACTTGTGCGAAACAAAATGCTTCTCTGTCTATCTAACCTTCTCCAGACAACCTCCAAGCCTGTGCATCCCTTCCATTTCTATCCAAGCTTGTGCGTCCCCTTCATTTCTACCCAAGCTTGTGCGTCCTCTTCATTTTTATTCCAGCCCGTGCGTCCCCTTCATTTCTATCCAAGCCCGTGCGTCCCCTTCATTTCTATAAGCTTTCCATAAAAACTCTAATGTAAAAATAGTTTGCTAGTATAAAAACAATATATTATTTTGTAGAAACTTATGCGAAAGATGATGCTTCTCTGTCGAATCTTCAACCGAACCGGATAACTTCCAAATCTGTGCGTCCCCTCTGTTTCTATAAGCTCTACATAAGAAATTTATTAAAACATTTTGGCGACTTACCTTGTTAATTGAGACAATAATTCAGTGTCCTATATGGTGTATAAACTCGTGATATTTAAAAAATTTGGACAAGTTTCCTTATCTGACACTTGTTCAGGTTATTATTTTTTCACACTAGCGAAGTTACGTTTACCTCCACAGATGTGCTCTCTATCCATCTCTATCTGGCTGTCACGTGACAACAATTTGTTACGCGATTGGCCGAAAGTGCCGAAACCTTCATCCAATGAACGACGTGCATATTGGAGACATTTCCTCTCCTTTTCATGTTCCCCTCTTGCCTACAGAGACTTGACGACGGAGAAAATATCTTAACATAAAATTCGGCAAAGTGCAACTTTACATCGAAATATCTCAGCTCATAAGGCACGTAGAAACAAAACGAAGACACTTTTCTGATATAAATCAAACCCAATCTATCCATTAAGACCATTCAAAATCTAATCGGATCAGCCGTTATTGAGATTCGATAATCAGAGGGTTTTTGATAGCGGGTCGTGGCGTAATATTGACACGGGTGTGTCTCGCGCTTAGCATATATCTATATATACTTGGCGCGAGACACTACTGTGTCTCTTGATAAAGATCAAATTTTTTATTTGTTCCACAAATCTAATTCTGTAGATCAAATTTTAAAATTTAAAATGGCGGACGGACATTCGTAAAGGCGGCCACATACGCTCCGCCCGGATCGTGCAGGCCGGCCGGACGTTGCACAGTGGTCGGGATAGGGATAGTTAGTGACATTCGTGTTGTATAACTTTTAAACTATAAAAGATATCGGAATGGCGTCAAAAAAATAAAATGAAGAAAATATTCATTTCTAATGATTTAAAATTGAATATATTGTACGTTTATTTAATTTTTTTTCAAATTTTTCAATTTAATTGTTATAAAAAATTTGGAAACTGTTTATTTAGTAGTTTGTTTAATGCTCTTTAAGCGATTTAAATTGCTTGTTGGGGAAAGTTTTAGTTTCCGATTATAAGGAAAACCCAAATAGTACTATTAGAAATTGTGTCGAAATCTACAGTTTAGTTAAATATTATTATTCATTTTTTATTAATTTATTCAACGGATTTATTCATTTCAGCCTACTAAGAAATTTTTTATTCTTTATTGTATCGATATGGAAGTGATTTCAAAATCATACAAATTTCATGTAAATCGGACTACTTTAACAAATTCAGCTTGAAATGATATAAATTGATTTTTAATGGAATTTCCTTCATTATGGCCCGAATAATGTCGTTATTGGTATTAGTTTCATCGGCGAAACATAAGGAATCGATAGGCGTCATTATTGTAAAGATCTAATGAGAAATGCGGAAATCCTGGACATTTCTGACTTTTTAATGGTATTCCAACCCTTTCGAAGATTGAGAGTCATCAAATTCGGTGAGGCATCTCTTTGCCCGGCGTCGCTGGAGAATCACCCGGTAGTATACATTCAGTAGATTTCGGTAGGAGAAAGTTTATTTTTCCTGCGCAATCCGGACTGTGCAGGCCGGCCGGAGCAAATTCGAAAAACGATTCGGTCTGCCTGAGGCCGCGGCCAGATCTGAACCGAACACCACTTGAGCCTCCCTATTCTCCCTAATGCCAAGTTCCTACGTGTGGAACGTATATTCCTAGCGATCGTCGCTAGTTTATACAGAGACTCGTAGCTCGTGACAGCTCAAGATTGAAGGACAGAGAGTATTTAGAGTAGTGGAGACCAAAGGTTTGCCTGCCATATGACACTGAGGAAGGGACCTCGGGACCCTCGACCAAACGAAAGTCAGGCTCGCCGCGATGTTCGGGCTGTTCCCAGCCCATGTCGGTAAAGTCCCGTAGCATCAAAGAAATGGTTCACGAGTTACTGTTGTCCTTGTCATTGAACGTGTTAAGTAGTTAGAAGGAGCAAGACGAGTAAGACATAAACACTCGAGATTTATTGGATTTGCCGAATGTCTCCAAAGCCTCCAAGAAATTGAACTTGATGGAACAAATGTAGAGCGGAAAAGAACCGAGCCGAGCCGAATCGAGCTGAGTACCCGCGAAAACCAATCAGTCCGAAAAAACCGAGTAGCTCCAATTTTTCCGAGCGGTCCGAAAAAACCGAACGGCCCGAATGTACAGGTGATTCTGAAGCTACGCCCGTCAAACAGAAGCGGCCTGATACCTCATGGCGAGGACAACCCTACAGGACAACAGTATTAAAAAGTGAAAAATCTTCGACTTCCGCATTTCTCATTAGATCTTTGAGAAAACGAGGTCAATTAATTCCTTGTGTTTCGTCGATGAAATTGACACCAACAAGGACGTAATTCGGAAAATAATGAAGGAAATTTTATGTAAAATTCATTCCCATACCCTGAAGCTAATTTCGTTAGTAATAGTCCGATTTACATGAAATTTGGTATGATTTTCATCGGATAAACATAAGGAATCCATCGGCATCACTTCCATATCGATACGATAAAGAATAAATAATTATTTTTTTTAGCCAGCCAGGCCGGGCGGAGATTGTGGGGGCACTACGGGCGTCCGACCGATCTGCAAAGTCCGGCCTGCGCAGGCGGAACTGATAGGCCGGCCGGAGCGTGTGTAGCCGCCTTAAGTAGTAGGGCTAGGGTGGTTCTAACTCAGGTCCTCTGAGGGCAGCGCGGGGGCGGAGGGAAGTTACGGCGCGAGGTAGTGCAGTAGGAGGAACTCTTGGTGCGGGGGGAGCGGGGAGTGAGAGATTGGTTGCGCGCGCACGAGCCGCGGAGTGGGGGAAACCATAATCGTGGAGGGAATCAGTCCTAACCGAGCCGCCGCGGAGACCTCTCCAGACCTGGCCCGCCGTCGGAAATTTTTCAGAGGGAGGGAATTACATTGGCCCACCTCCGAAAATTATTTCAGACCTGACCAATCCCCGAAAATTTTTCCAAACCAATATGTGACGTCAGCAGAAATTTTTCCCTCTCCCCCGCACCGATCTAGCGAACCAATATGTAGCAAACAGGCATTTTTCCTCCCAATGCAGAGAAATAATAATTTTTAATCAACGATCTAACGAACCAATATGCAGCAAACATACATTCTAAAGCCAACAATTTTCAAAATGTTTTTCGATCTTCACATCGCAGCGTATTACGCGATAATGTGTGTAATTTGAATCCTCTAGAGCAGCCGTGCGGGATGACACCATTTTCACGGCGCAAAGAAAGCACGAACGAAATATAGTACTTTTGGAAACGTCGAATCTTGGAATTATGTGGCGAGGAGAGGAGGAGATAAGTAAGGAGAGAAGATGGGTAAGTAAATAGAATAATAATATATGTTTAAGAAATTTGTTTTAAAATTAAAAGAATATAAAAATAGAATACAAATATAATTTAACCTTTTTGCTACGAGCATCATCTACAATATCATTGATGGCACATGCTAACAGTTCACAATCTACAAGATAATCCTCTTCGAAATATTCACTATCACGTATGATTTTAGCAGCACGATACGTATTTAATGTTTCGCAGGCAACACCACTCTGTTGTAGCACGTTAATTGAATTTAGAAATTTTGTCTGCACATCTTGTGCTGTTTCACACAACCGCGGATACACATAAGTTCTATACAACTTAAAATTAAATAAAAATGTTACTGTATTCTGTTTGAAATGTAGCGACTTATTATCTAGTGTTATCTTTACAATCGAAGAATCATAGATCCGACAAAATTCCACCGTTAATTCATCAACCCGTATCGATGCTGATCCAGTTAATTGTGCACGTTCTTCGATGGTTGTACGTCTTTCGGCTAGTGCACACCATGTATACCACGGTAATATGAGATGATTCCCGCGATTGTCGCCGCGAAGAATTTCTACATCGGCTATAGGTCGTACGCTGATTCCAATTTCCAAATATTTGCAAGCCATGGATGTTAATGCGTATCTTCTGACCATGACCTTCTGGCGATGCTTGGCGCGGCCTAAGAGAACAATCAAATCTATGAAATTGTCCGCTCGTATCAGGAATAAACATAACAAATTTCGACAAGATGTGAAAATTAAGCCTTATCTGTCAAATGTATTCTACCTGCAGGGAGATATGCCATCATCTTGCATGATTCGAACGTAATAACCCGCAACACTGGTACTGCACATTTTTTTAGCACTGTCTGTTTTGTCAAAGTCCCTGAGGCTACTGAGCGATTGATGGAATAGCGTGCGGGGGGCTGGCTTAAATAGAGGTGCAATTTCTTCGCCCACTACAGTATTTATTCTAAAGCTAACAATTTTTCATAATGTTTTTTCAATCTTAACGTCGCAGCATATCGCGTGATTGCATATAATTTGAACCCAGCCTTAAGAATAAAATTCTCGACACGTGTTTGAGATGTCATCATTTTTGCGATGCGAATGTAAAATAATACTTTTGGAATCGTTGTACGCATGAATCACGGAAAGAATTATGCGGTGTCAGCAGAAACGCTTTCGGATGACTTTCCGCGCTAATTCGTCATATGTGTGAATCATAGAAAGAATTATGCCCTGTCGACGGAAACTGCACAGAACAATGTTGGGACGGATAGTCGTTTTTTTGCACACAATGCATTCGATGAGAGGGGGTATAGCGAAAGAGTTAGACAGAGATTGCAAATCGCAGTGTGGATATAAATATGCTCCCTAAACTGCAGAAAGCCTCAAACCGTTGCAACGTGTTGTGCAGAAAAAAGACATTACGACCATGGAAAAATTCGGGCAAGTAGAACGTCAACGGCGGGATCAATCTGCACTATTCATTCAATTCTTCCCGATTTCACGGGAAGAATACCTCGCGTGGAAAGAACGGTGCAACGGGTGTTTAGAACAATACAGCCGAGTGAAACGTCCTCGATTATCGATCGGTGTTCAACAATCGTTGGTTGCTCGAATCGCGCGGCTCGAAGGATTGAAATATTCGTTGCGCAGACGTATTATGCGTGAAGGTGCCGGACATTCGAGCAGAGGACTTTTGTGGCGCGAAATGGACACTGCGTTCAATAGTCGTATATTAACTGGTGCTAAATTCGATGTTAAATTCGAACTATATCGAGCCGCGCAACTTCCTCCAGGATGCAGAGACCATTGTGTTGGAGCATGTGCGAGGCGCTTTGAAGAAACATCAGAACCTCAAAGTGAATACGATGTTTAACGACGAATTTGTGGCCGGTGACAAACATGCTGGTAAAAGCATCAACACCCGCAACTGTGAACTCTTCCACACATCCGATCTACATGAGTGGTATCAGCGAAGTGTTGCCGAACCCATCCTGGCATGATTGGAAGAATTCTAGGAACGCGACAGTGGATGGGTATCGACGAGAATCCTCAACCTAACCGTCAATGTCAACAAGGGGTGCCATTTCGAGTTGCCGCGAGAAATATCACTTATTAGGGTTCAACGATTAGGGTTCAATTTCCGGACAATGCGTGTTTCGCATGGACAGTGGTCCCCGCTCTACATACAGCCGAAAGAAATGCGGATCGATCAAGTTCATACCTCGACTATGCTTCCGTGCTAAGTCTCCAGGGCATTGAATTTCCAATGCCCCTGGAGCAGATTGGAAAGTTTGAGCGGCGGTCTTTCCACTGCGTCTCACGAACCAATAGACGGATCGGCACGTCAGACTGCTCTACACGCCAAATCAAGAGCACGGTGATGTAGGGCACTTTGCACTGATCAAGGACTTGTCCATGCTAGTGGGCATGCAGTTGAGTAAGAAGAACGCAAAGAAATTCATCTGTGATCGGTACGTATAGAAACTTAATAAATGTTGAAATGTCTCACGAAAAAAAATTAAATAAAACAATTTTACTTTGGATGTGCCGAGAAGTTGGAGGCGCATTCGCTGGATGGTGGGGAATGAATAACTGCGCCATCCTGCTGCCCAGCCAGGACAGCAAATGCCTGAGGTTCAATAACCACGGCAAGGAAGGAACGACTTCCTTTCGTTGTATACGCAGATCTCGAGTGCATCTTGGTGAAAACGGGGAACAGCCGAAGGGTGAGAAGGACAACAAATTACATACATATCAGCATCTAAAAGTGTACAGCATCGCATATTATATGCATTGCTGATATGATACATCGCTATCGATGTATCGATGTCGCTGCGACGCGGATTGCGTTTCATCGCTCGTTAAAGAACTAAAAAATTTAGCAGACACACTTAAAATCGTTCTGATCAATAATACACCCATGCTAGATTTAATTACCGAACAGTGGACGACATTTCGCAATGCAACACATTGACACATTTGCGAAGAACCATTCGATGCGGACGATATACGAGTCCGGGATTTTTATCATCTATCCGGACAGTTTAGAGGCTCAGCACATTCGAAGTGCAATTTAAATTATAAAAATGCGTTTTACATCTCCATAGTTTTCCATAATTTATCCGACTACGATTCACATTTTATTATCGAGGAAATAACTACCGCCTTCGAAGGCAGCGTTGACGTATTGCTCATGACTAAAGAAAAATATATTTCATTCACAAAATATGTCGAAGATACGGCTGAAGCATCAGACTCGCGAAATTGCATTCAATTGCGCTTCATCGATTCGTATAAATTTCTAAATACCAGTCTCAATAAATTAGCATCTTTTCTTAGCACAGATAAATTAAAAATTTTACGATCCAAATTTGAAACATTTTCCGTTGCGGAATTCAATTTATTGACGCGAAAGGGTGTCTTTCCGTATGATTACCTTGATTGTGCGAACAAGCTGCAGGACGTATGCTTACCGCCGCGCGAATCATTCTACAGTTTGTTAACGGGTGAGACTGTATCCGAGAGCGATTACACGCACGCTGAGACTGTCTGGCAGCGTTTCGGCATTAGAATCTTGGACGAATAAAGCGACTTGTATTAGAAAACAGATGTCTTGTTATTGGCAGATATTTTTGAAAATTTTCGCGAAAGTTGTATCAAGAGTTATGGATTAGATGCAGCGCATTAGTATACATTACCTGGCTTCACGTGGGATGCCATGATACAACATACCAAAATTACGTTCGAAATAGTCACTGACGTCGATACGGTAATGTTTATGGAACGCGATATACGTGGCGGTTGAAGTCAATGTTCTGGAAGATACGCGCATGCCAATAACAACTACATGTCATCTTACGACGCATCGGAACAGTCATCGTACTTGATGTACTTTGACGTAAACAATTTGTATGGATGGACAATGTGTCAACCCCTGCTATACGCTGATTTTCAATGGGTCGAAGATGTTGCAAATTTTGACGTGTCTTCAATCGCTGTCGATTCGCCCACGGGATACATTCTCGAGGTAGATCTCGAATATTCGCAACGTCTGCACGACGCTCATGGTGATCTACCGTTCTGTCCGACACGTGCCAAACCACCTGGCAGCAGACAGGACAAGCTACTCGCGACGGTATACGGTAAGCAGCGTTACGTTATCCATTATCGCAACCTGCAGCAGTGCACGCGTCACAGTCTTCGTATTATAAAGATACATCGCGTGCTTCAATTCGCTCAATCCCCCTGGCTCCGCGATTACATCGAACTCAATACACAGTTTAGAACAGGAGTGACTAACGATTTTGAAGAAAATTTGTATAAATTGATGAACAACGCTGTATTCAGTAAAACTATAGAAAATGTACAAAACCATGTGGACGTAAAACTTTTAACATATCGGGATGGGCGATATAGGGCGGAGGCAATGATCACGAAACAAAATTTCCGCAGTAGAAGTGTTTTTTCGGAAAATTTAATAGCTGTTGAATTGCGAAAGCTGGACGTAAAATTCTACAAACAGATGTATGTGGATATGTGCATTCTAGACATATAAAAAAATTGTTTGTATGAATTTCATCACGAGTATATGTCTTCCCTGCAGGAACAAAATTGTAAAATTCTATATACGCACACTGACACCCTCATATATCACATTCAATGCGAAGATCTCTACGAGACAATGAAACACAATATCGATAGATTTGATACAAGCGATTATCGTATCAAAAATGCATATGATATGCCATGCTAAATAAGATGGTTCCTGGGCTGATGAACGACGAAAATAATGGGGCGATAATGATCGAATTCGTAGGCCTTACAAGGAGAGGTTCCCAAGTGTTCGCCTCAGATTGCTTTGAATTTTGGATATGTTTTAGAGGATCGAAAAATAAGATATACGTGTTTTTATATAGCGGCCCGTTTTCATATTTAGGAGGTGCAACCACCCCTAAAAAATTCATACGGGGTACAAAATTGTGTCGAGTAAAACTTGATATAAATTTAATTTGCGTCATAAATTGCTGTATGGACGATGTTCTTGTCGTCAGTCACCGTTATTCGGGGGTAACTAGGTGGGGTTGTTTCACCCCTTGAACATGCAAATGGGCGAAAATAGAAAGATACGTATTTCTTATTCTTCAGTCCTCTAAAACACATCTAAAATTCAAAGCAATCGGATCCGGGCACCTACTATTCTTATGAACTTTGGGGGGGGGGGGGTGGTTTCACTCCCTAAACATTCAAGCAGGCCAAAATAAAAAGACTCGGATTTCTTATTTTTCGGTCCTCTAATACATATCCAAAAACCAAAGCAATTGGAGATGAACACCTGAAAATCTTATAACTTTGAGGGTTGGTTACACCCCCTAAATATGACAACAGGCCGCTATAAAAAAACACGTACAGTCTGTCGCACAAAACAGGGTACGCGTGTTCTCTAAAAATTGAAACGCAATTTAAATATTTCTGTGTTGGGATAAAAGTACTCGTTGAGTACTACGTCGCATTTACCTAGTAAGGTGTCCAGTCTCCATCGTTGTCCAGGATGGTCTGACATCGTCGCGGCATGCTCTCGACCAAGTTTTCTGCGTAATGAAGAGGCAAGGATCGCCATATCTTTCTAATATGCCGAGAAAGCTGTTTTAATGTGAAAACGCGCTTTCCTGCAAGTCTTCTCTTCATGTAACTCCAAACATTTTCAATCGGATTCGCATCCGGAGAATGTGCAGGCCAGTCCATCGTATCGATGCCATTTTTCTCTTTCCAAGCAGTGCACAGTTTACTGCGATGTTTTGGATCATTGTCTTCTTGTAAGACCCAGTTTTCATTTTTTCTTGTAAACATCTTTTCTACGGACCTCAGAAGACCACGTCGATAGATTTTCAGCATCTTCTCAGCATTCAAATTCTCCGTAAAGAGTTCTAAACACCCAAAACCACGTTCAGAGAAACATCCCCAGACATGAATTTTTATCGGGTGTTTAACTGTTCTTTGGATCAAACGCTCTTGTGTGTTAGTCCAAGCAAACATAGTAGGAGTCCATGCCCAGAAAGATGATTCATCTGAGAACACAACATTCGACCAATCTCGATCGATATTTTCGGTGGCCCAAACTTTGCGTTTTTCCATGTGTTTTTCAGAAAGTAGGGGTTTCAGTCTCGTAGTACGGTACTGGATCTTTGCTTCCAATAAGCGTCGTTTTATGGTATCTTTACTCACATGGATACCCTTTTGAGCCAGTTTAGCCTTCGCTTCTCGTAATCGCAGAGTCGGGGTATTTTTAAATAACTGGACAATGGCTGTATCTTCTTTTTTCGTTATTTTTCGAACTTTCCCTCGTCCTGGCAGATCATCGACAGATTTTGTACGTCGATATTGTTCCACCCACTTCTGAACAAAGTGCTTTGACTTCTTTATATATTTTGCAGCAGCTGCGTAAGACAAATGTGGTCCTCGTGGATGAGTACACAAAAAGACAGCTTCGAAACGCTTTGCGTAAATCGCACTCATTGTATTATACTTATGCCCATTCAAACAGTTTGAGCGAAACTGAAGCAAAAAGGTGACTGCGTCGTAGTCCTTAACACGTGCCTTGCCCCCACCAAAGATGGAACCAAACTGCGTTTCAATTTTTAGGGAACACGCGTACCCTGTTTTGTGCGACAAACTGAATTTATATCTTATTTTTCGGTACTTTAAAACATATCCAAAGTTCAAAGCAATCGGATGCGGACACCCGGGAACCTCTCCTTGTTAGAACGAAAATGTATGCACTCCGTGTAGACGGCAAAAAAGATACAAAAAAGGCGAAAGGCATCAAGACCAACGTCATAGCCAGGACGATAACTTTCGACGACTACGCGCAGTGTTTGCAAAAGGAGATTTCGGAATTCAAAATCGCTCTAAGTCCATACGACGACAAACGGTATATCGAACCCGATTCGACCGTTACTCTGCCCTAGGGACATTACAATATACCATTGTAGAACACCATTGTAAAATTATTGTATTTATTAACACCACCTATGCATAGAAATTATTATATTTATTAACTCGTTCTTATAAATAGTCGAATTATTATGCCAAATAAAATTGTTCACACATGTATATGTATAATTGCATTTACTGACACATGTATTAATATGTTACAACACATTATTTTTATTTATCCATGAATTGGGTGATTTATAAAACCCTAACCACTTGACGTATACCTTATCCCCCTTCCTACGCAACACTTCTTCCACTAGATACACATCAGGATCGGTGACGCGTTGCAGTTCGTGTTCATAGAATCTTCCGGCAACAGGTTTTCCACTGGAATTGAGGAGCAGATACGTTGCGGGAGTAGTTGCATGTACTTTGGCTACCTTGAACACCTCCGTTGTCCAATTCGGCGTATAGCCTTTATCGAAGATGGTTTTAAATTTGCTCACGCGCACAAACTCGCCCAATTTGAATCTCGTTGTAACAGCGATCTTTATGTTGCTGTATTCGGTAGCTAGCAGCTTGTCGGCGATCGCAGGGGTAACATCGCAAGGACGCATTCCAATGGTTCTATGTTTTCGTGCATTATACTCTGCAAGTAGACGTGGTAGCGTATCGGTCCATTTATAGGTTTCATTCAGAGTAAACAGTTTCCACATATTGTTCTTCAAAGTTCGATTGAAACGTTATACGACGGAAGCCTTCATCACCGAATACGTCGAATAATTAATGTCATGTTTTGTCAAGAGATTCTGCACATCGGCGTTGTAAAATTCTTTTCCATGATCGGTTTGCAAATTTTTCGGATATCGATCTCTAAATATCTTTGCAAACGCTTTAGTCACCTCAGCACCACTTTTAGTCTTGAGCGGCTCCGCCCATACATATTTGCTCAGCACATCGATGACGGTGAGTATATAGTGGTGACCTTGGTTGAGTAAGGACGCATTAGTAAGGACGCGTTGAGTAAGGTCGCGTTGAGTAAGGACGCGAGTAAGGACGCATTTCTACAACGTCAGCTTGCCACATATCATCGTGTCCATGCACTATGACGCGCCTCCGTGGGAAATGTCTTCGAGCTGGAGCATGCAATTCCTCAACACGTTGCCGCTTCTTGGGGCCATGGTTTTCTTTACTTTTTCATTTCAATAATGGTTGCATGTTTGATCGCAGAGGTGTCTTTGACACGAATGATGTGATAATTATCATGTATGTGCATTATGTGCTCCCCATCGGTCCGAGGAAATTCTGGACAAGTTCAAGCGTCTCGCATGATTCTCCTTCGCAGCGCTGCTGCGGGATTGAATTTGACGCCTGCGATATCTTTTTAACGCTGTTTTGCAACGTCAGCATATCTCTCTGAAACACGACTAGCTTCCTCTCTAATTCTTCCTGCTGCTCTCTCAAAAGTTTAATGCTCTTTTCCATGTATAGTTTATTGACGGCATCGCTGTCAGCCACGGCCTGAGCTACGCGTCGTATCTTGCGTGATTTTGCATCAAAGTCGGCACCGTCCACACAAAGAGCGTTATCTCGCACATAATTTCGAAGCATGCCGCTCCATTTGTAATAGTCCATTCTAGCTGCTCCACTCTTCTCGAGCGATACTCAAAATTTCTTGATCGGCATCTCGATGCATACAGTGCAAATTACGTGCGGTTTAATTTATAATGAGGCATACCTCGCGGAGTTTCTCGATAATCGATAGACTTTCAGGATCATGAGAGTTGTTACCCGCCTGACGCGACGCTTCCAGCAAACGCAATCGATCCACCAGCTCGTTGGGATCATCCCAATGCACGTAATCGATCTTGTTATCGTTTACCATCATCGCTAGCGGTGTCCTTAGACCTTTCCCTGCCCTACTAGTCGATACACGGGGGAGTATAGGTGCAAATACATGTTTGTACTTGTATCCCTTGTTGCCCAATATGGGGTATTTAGCGTTATGACCGCATCTGTGGGCATTCGTCGCCAGCAGTATACTTTTGTATTTTTGTTTGTCGGCATCGGTGTACAGGGCATCGTCGGGAATTCTCTTGAAAATCAGTTCGTAAAGACCGGACGTTCCTCCGTATCTTACACCATCAATGATTATATTATCATCCTTGTCTATATCGAAAGCCTTATCTCCAAGCATCGTTCCACTATTGCCAAAGTATACACCATACACATAGTCCATTGTTGTATCCCTATCACCACTTAGGATTGCGCCCATGTATTTTTGCCCCAGCGGACCGAAATGGCTGCGAAACGTTTCTTGTCCCTCGGATGTTTGGAGTTGATGTCTAATAGATGTTGTGTTTAAGCATTTATTCATGTATCTTTGAAATAAAAACGGCGAAAGCGTCGTGTCGACGACTCCGGCAAACCGGCGAGCCGTGACGACTTCCCCCTCCCCCGCGTCTCGCGTGGATTCACGGGTGAACCGAGTAGCTCGGGTCCCGCGGGTCGCGCGGGGTGGGCTGAGTTCGGGCGGTGAGGCGAGTGCCGAAGTTTGCGTCGACCACTTCCTGTTCGACAAGTAATGAGTACACCTCGTCTCCTAATTCGAGTGATCTTTTTGCGTTCGTCGGCCATTCAACGGGGCATAAAATGATTAACTTCATCATTTAACCTTTATTCTGCGCGATAAGTACAGTCATTTATTGAGTTTAAAACTACAACTTTGTACGCTAAATACATTCTCGTGTAATCGAAATACTTCGCTCGATATTCGAGGAAATTTCGAGAACATAAATTTGGTCCTTCGAGCCGGAGTTTCTATGTTCGCTCTGAGCTAGCATCCGGGAGTGTGCTCCGTCTCCGACGGGAAGTGCGGTTTCTTTGTCCGTATCCCAGTGAACTGCACCTTGTGCGAACTGTGAATCGAAAACCTTGTGCGTTTCGCTAACGCCACGTTTCGAGAAACCGGCCGCGCAGTGCTCTATCTGGAACCGAAACATTCCGGGTAATTTTAAACTCTATTATTTCTACTATTTCTACTTATAGTTCAACAGATTTGGTGCGCTCGTGATCACGCGAAAGTTCGCGATTGTTCGCGTGCAAAACTGAAAAGGGGTGCCGCGTGTGCAATTTCTAAATCTTGAATTTCCAACGGCCATAACTGGAAAGGTGTGGCATCAACAGACCGACGCGCTCACACTTGTGTCCCGTGACCGAGTTCAAACGGGTAAACAATATTCGAAACTCGGAACGTTAGCGTTTTTGTCCGCATTCCGTCTTAAATTCGACAACAATATCAAAGACGCCGGAAGAGTTGATTAAGGTACAAGTGGATTTAGGCGACCGCATTGGTCGAACCATTACCAATGTGAAAAAACGCGGCACGGATAATATTACGGTCGCAGTTTTGCAAAAGCGGGGATTGCACTGTTGCACGACAAGTGGAAGGAATTTTCTGAGACTCATCGACTGATTGTAAAAAAGAGTGGACCGGAAGAGTCGGATTATCTGCGGCAGGATTATTTTGCCATCATTGAGGAAAGCTACCTCGATCAGGCGGACCAGCTTGACGCGTGGATCGACCGATTGCTCGGCCCAAAGGGCGAACTCCAAAAGGGCGACGTCACGATCAATCAACCAGCTCCCGCACAGGATCCTGACGATGATCATCGCTTGCCGCGGCTTGACCTTCCGAAGTTCTCTGGGGACCTCCTGCAATGGGAAGAGTTTCGAGACCTTTTTCGATCACTTGTGCACGAATCCAAACGACTTTCCAAGGTTCGTAAATTTACATACTTCAAATCGAGTCTAACCGGGGACGCTGCGAAAATGCTCGCGCGAACGCCCATCAGCGAGTCACGGTACGAAGGGGCGTGGGCGTCGCTGGAACGGCGGTATGGGAATCCGCGCGCCCTGTCGGAAGGTCACATGCATCGTTTAATTCATTGTCCCCCAATTCCGAAGGGAACCCCCTCTGAGCTAAAAAGAATCATCGACGAATTTTGTCAGTCGAGAGACTCTTTCGAAGCCCTCGGGAAGCCAGTGGCGGAGTGGGATGAATGGATTACTTTTCTATTAATGGGGAAACTGGATACAGTCACGCGGTTATCGTGGGAGGATTCGCGGCCAGATCCAGTCGCCTTACCTCCATTCGTCGATCTAGAATCCTTTTTGGAGAAACGGGTTCACATTCTAACGTCATTCCGAGGTCAGGATGAACCCGCATCCTCCAAGGCAAAGGAGAATGCTGCTCGAAGTCAATCAACCTCCAAGTCAAAGGCGGTGATGAACATCAAAGCCACTGATGCATCGAAGAAATCGAAGCCGTTTCGCGACTGTCCGCTGTGTGCGGGAAAACACAGTTTAGGATCGTGTCAAAAATATAAAAAATTAGGTCCGGTCGATCGCTTGGCATACGTCAAACAGGCGAATGCTGGTATATTTTGTCTCGGGATCGGCCATCATTCCAACACCTGCACTTCCACATTCCGCTGTTGGGTCTGTGAAGACAAGCATCATACTACTCTTCACGACGCCTGCCAGACGGACGGCGCGACGACTTCCAAGCCGACGGTTTTGTCAACCGGGAACACGACAGCGTCGTACGCCATAAGTACTCAGCGAGCCACGCTGCTGGCCACGGCGAGAGTGGAACTTGAGGCACCCGACGGCCGTCGCATCCAGGTGAGAGCCCTTCTCGATCCGGGATCAGAATCTTCCTTCCTGAGCGAATGGGCAGCTCAATCCCTTCGACTTCCTTGCCGTGCTGTTCACATCAAATTGACGGGGTATCAGGGGAGAAGTGTTGGTATCGCCCGACACGAGGCGCTGGTAGACCTTAGGTCGTGTGTCGACTCCCAATTCCATATAACCGTTGACGTTTTAATTACAAATACGTTAACGCTGGCCACCCCTTCGCACCCGGTGAGGAAGGGACAATGGCCTCACGTCGATGGATTACCGATGGCCGATCCTGATTTCCACTTACCATCGCGGGTCGATGTTTTATTGGGCGCCGACGTATGTGGAGCCCTTTTCTTTGAAAACCGTTCAGGACCCATTGGAACGCCGGACGCCATCCGCACCCCGTATGGTTGGGCCCTTCTCGGACGGGTAACTGCGCACTCAACCTTCAATAAAGAAAGAACTAGCATCATGCATCTCCATGTTCAGGATCTTCAGATGAATCTCCAAAGATTCTGGGAGGTGGAAGAATTGCCGACCACCCCTCTTGCAACGCCTGAGGAGCATGCGTGTGAACAGCTGTTCCAAGTCTCTCATCTACGCGACTCACGCGGCAGATATCAGGTTCGCTTATCTTTCCGCAGTGATCCAACGTGGACTTCCGGGCAGTCGCGGCAAGTCGCGCTCCAGATGCTTCTCTCGGGTGAACAGCGTCATTCCAAAAACCCGACGCTCCGGAATCATTATTCTGAATTCATGGCGGATTATCTTAAGTTAGGGCACATGGAGGAAGTGGCGAACCCTGTCGATCAAAACAGCCCGGGATACTACCTTCCGCATCAGGCAGTCTGGAAGGATTCCGGTGGTCAGAAGAAGATTCGGGTGGTATTTAACGCCTCCTGCCCGTCGGCCGCCGGGAAGTCTCTTAATGATATTTTGCTAACCGGTCCAAAGCTGCAAGCCGATCTCTGGCTTGTGATTACCCGGTGGAGGCTGTTCCGGGTGGCCTTCTCAGCCGATATGGTGAAAATGTATCGTCAAATACAGATTCACGCTGACGACAGAGATTGGTTGAGAATCCTCTGGAGGGCAACCCCGGCGGACGGCGTGCGGGAATACCGGATGACCACGGTCACCTACGGTACGGCTTCCGCACCCTATCTGGCCCACCGCGTACTTACCCAGCTGGCATCGGACGAATCGGAACGATACCCGTTAGGATCACAGATTCTCCGGCGCCACTGTTATGTGGACGACATTTTGGCAGGGGCAGATAACGTGGAGACAGCCAAAGCCATCCAACGCGAGGTCATCGGCCTTTTGAAAGCTGGAGGATTCCCACTAGACAATTGGGCAGGTAACGTCCCCGATTTACTTCCAATACCAACCCTGGAAACAAATGTCTTTCAGGAGTCCGAGGTGCATGGCGCGTTGGGACTTCGGTGGCACCCGTCCAACGACACACTGTCGATTCGAGGCCCAAGCATTCCACTTGAGGACGTGGAAATCAGCTGGACCAAACGCACCGTCCTCTCCGAGGTTGCGCGGTTGTTCGACCCCCTCGGATGGCTGGCACCGGTACTGATCCGTGCCAAAATAATTTTACAAGATTTGTGGCTTGCAGGTGTCGAGTGGGACGACCCCATTTCAAATGAGCTCGCTCAACGTTGGCTGGAATTACGCAGAGAATTGCGAATGTTGGACACCATCGCCATTCCACGATGGGTTCACTATTCACCGAAGGGGGTCGAACTCGAGATTCACGGATTCTGTGACGCCTCGGAAAGGGCGTACGCTGCCGCCGTCTATTTACGGGTTCAACGTACCTCAACTGTTCACTCCAGGCTCTTGGTGGTTAAGACTAAGGTGGCTCCGGTCAAGTTACTCAGCATTCCGCGATTGGAATTATGCGGCGCCTTGCTCCTCGCCCGTCTTCTGGCCTCCCTAAAAAGCGGACTGTCGTTAGACGGGACTCCTCTTGTTGCGTGGTCCGACTCGACGGCGACGGTGGCCTGGATACGGTCACACGCAGCTCGATGGAAATCGTTCGTAGCCCATCGTGTCGCCGAAATCCAGAGTTTGTTACCAGGGGTTCTGTGGAGGCATCTCCGAACCACGGAGAATCCTGCTGACTTGGCCACCAGAGGCATCAACTCCAGTGACCTCCAATCAGCACGATGTTGGTGGGAAGGACCATACTGGCTGAGCAATTCGCAAGCGGAGTGGCCTTCGCCAGTTGTCGTACCCAAGCCTCAAGACTTGCCCGAACGACGTGCTCAAACGTTGGTGACACTCCAGTCACCAGAAGACAAGGGCAACTCGCTTATTGAGAAGTTTTCAAAACTGCAACGACTCTTCCGAGTCACCGCTTTCATTTTGCGTTTCACATCCAACGCTCGAGGTCGTGAAGCAAGGTTGGTCGGCCCCCTGTCAGTACAGGAACATCAACGGGCACGGACCGCTATTCATCAGCTTAGTCAGCGAGATACATTCGCTGAAGAACTCGAGACTCTTCGGCGAGGTAAAGTGGTTAAGGCCACGTCAATTTTAATCGCTCTCAATCCATTTTTAGATTCGCACGGAATCCTCCGTGTCGGAGGACGCCTCCACTACGCACCGATCACACCTGCCCAGAAGCATCCGGTGATCATCGGTCGTAGAACCCATCTGGCGAAACTTATTTGTGAGGAAGCTCACCTGCAGACTCTCCACGGTGGTATCAATGCCGTACAGGCTTGGATTCGCCAACGGTATTGGGTCCCTCGCAGCCGAACACTGATCAAACAGGTGCTGCATCATTGCATTCGATGCCTTCGACTTCGGGGAACCTCAGGCCATCACCTAATGGGAAGCCTTCCCAGTGGACGACTCCAACCCATGAAGCCCTTCTTACGTACTGGAGTGGATTATGCAGGACCCTTGCCGACCCGTATGGCCAAAGGGAGGGGTAATAAATCCCATAAGGTTTATATTGTCGTGTTTGTCTGTTTATCCACCAAGGCTGTCCACCTGGATGCCGTCACGGATTTGACGTCCGACGCTTTCCTGGCAGCGTTCCGGCGATTCACGGCACGGCGTGGACGATGTGAACAACTGTGGAGCGACACTTTCCACGGGACCGATGCCCAATTACGGCAGATGTTTTGGAACGCTTCCAAGTTCCACAGCGACATCGTCGACGAACTCGGAAATGGTGAGACGGAATGGAAATTCATTCCGCCTTACTCACCACATTTCGGGGGCCTGTGGGAGGCGGCGGTTAAATCAGCCAAATCGCATTTGAGAAAGGTTATAGGTGATGCAACGCTCACCTATGAAGAACTGGCGACCCTCCTTTGCCAAATTGAGGCGTGTCTCAATTTGCGTCCTCTAACCTCACTTTCCGATGATCCACAAGATCTCACTCCTCTTACGCCGGGACACTTCATTATAGGGGATTCCATCACTGCTCTTCCCGAACCACTTTCCACTCAGTCACCATATCGTGAACTCTCACGATGGAAATTGCTCTCTAACATGCGCGATCATTTCTGGCACAGGTGGAAGACTGAATATCTCCACCAAATACAACAAAGACCGAAATGGAAACATCGGCGGGAAAGCCTCCAGAAGGGCGACCTCGTTCTGGTGAAAGCCGAACTAACTCCACCGACCCGCTGGCCGCTCGCCCGCATCGTGGAAATTCACCCCGGAGCCGATGGATTAGTGCGGGTTGTGACGCTACAAAGTGCGTCCCGGACAATCAGCAGGACTATCGCCAAAATTGTCCCTCTTCTCATACGAGTCGGCAAAGACGCCGAATAAAGTCATTCGGCCCAGGGCTCTGTGCCGCCGTCCAGGGTTCTTCACGGCGGGCGGTGGTGTCGCGCGCGTCCAAAGCGCTCGCTGATTCCGATATAAACTCTTGTTCGCGTGCGATTTCGCCGTCCGGTTCGACGCCGAGGCGGGGGGCATGTTTAAGCATTTATTCATGTATCTTTGAAACAAAATCGGCGAAAGCGTCGTGTCGACGACTCCGGCAAACCGGCGAGCCGTGACGACTTCCTCCTCCCCCGCGTCTCGCGTGGATTCAATGGTGGACCGAGTAGCTCGGGTCCCGCGGGTCGCAGGGGGTGGGCTGAGTTCGGGCGGTGAGGCGAGTGCCGAAGTTTGCGTCGACCACTTCCTGTTCGACAAGTAATGAGTACACCTCGTCTCCTAATTCGAGTGATCTTTTTGCGTTCGTCGGCCATTCAACGGGGCATAAAATGATTAACTTCATCATTTAACCTTTATTCTGCGCGATAAGTACAGTCGTTTATTGAGTTTAAAACTACAACTTTGTACGCTAAATACATTCTCGTGTAATCGAAATACTTCGCTCGATATTCGAGGAAATTTCGAGAACATGTTGCAAACGACTCATCGGGACTAGTTTCGAAAACATCGTCATCAATGGTTGTGAGCGATTGTATACCGGTATTTATTGGTGTGGGAGGAACGGGGGAATCGTTTGATGTGGCATTCTGTCGTTTCCGCTTCGATTGAATTGGTGTGGAGGTTATGGGTGAATATTCCGATGACATGTGTGGTTTCCTCTTTGTCTTGCGCGATGTGTTCCCTTTCGGCTGAATTTTTGTTTTAGGCGTTAATGTTTCATTCCCTTCAGCGTCTGTGCTCATCGACGGTGATGCGTCAGCTTCTGCCGCTGTGGTATTTTCCACGATATGTTTCAAGGGTTCGACGACAGGTTTGAAATATCTCTCCAACGCGATATCTTCCTCCATCTTGCCAGTCTTCAAAGCCTGATGTTTCTTGCGAATGGCTTCGCTGGTTTTGGCAATTTCCTTCGCTATTCTCTCGCGATCCTTAATCTCCAGACTATCGATATCAATCATCGTTTTACCGCAGACGTTGCTTTCCCACCGACGTGTTGACGACAATTGAGCATCTCACGGTATGGCAAACTCGTTAAATCCCTTTCTATAACGTCCATCGGACATCGCGCTATCCTTGTCTATTACCGCGAAACCATACTCCCGTCGCCAACAATTACGACACAAAGCGCAGATATCCTCGTAAGACATATCAGTGTTTACATGATCGTTGTACACATGTTTCAAGTTGGTACCATCCTGCTTAAACAGAATCAGCAGATTCGCATTGTCGCGTATAAGATGTTTGGGAATTTTTGCATACGTCTGACAGAGATAGAAGCAGTCAACGTTCGAGTGGCGCCCCATTGCAAAGTATTCTCGTATCGTATCTTGCTTGTCGCATGCCACGTCATCAAAGATAAAATTTGAATTCGGGAGCGATTCGCTCGGTGGGATGACGTCGCAGTTATTTGAAAACGTAAAGTAGCCAATTTCATCTATCGGAGTCAATAAATTCCCCAAATACTGATATTTCTGATATACGAATACTGATATACGAATCGCATCCTCTCCGCGAACTGCGAAAAATGATTTTGATACGTCGAAGCGGCGACGCGCCCTATTTATAGGTCCACGCTGAAGCAAAACAGCTCAGTATTCAAAATGCTTCTGATCCTGTCGGATAATTGTGATATTCGAGACTTAACCTCTGAAGAGTTGAAATATATACCAAAGATTATTTTACTGCGAGAGTTTGGCAGACACATTGATCAGTTGTGGGACAGACTCCCCGAGCATATAAAAGCCGATTCTGAGGTTCAGCAGTATCGTCGGTGTTTGGAACATTATAATCGCCCTTGGCAGCGAACGCATATCGACGGTCCAGCACCATTGATTAAAAACTGTGGTGAATGTCGCCAACGAGAGTAAAGAAAGGTTGTGGTTTGCTAAATCGGGCGATAAACGCGCTACCTATCGAATTACATATCCCGGGATACCAGTTTTGCGACCCAGGAACACATCTAGCAAAACGATTGGCTAGAGGTGATCAAGGCATCAATCCGTTGGACGCAGCGTGTCGAGAACACGATCAGCGCGGCAGATACCGTACTCGCTGACAAAGCGCGAAAACGCATCGTTGCGCGAGACTCGACTCTGGGTGAAAGAGGTGCTGCTACAGCTGTTTGGGCAGCTATGAAGGCCAAGACGAAAATCGGAATGGGGTTGAAAACAAAAACTCGCAAAAGGACTCCAAAGAGAGCATCGAAAAAGCGGATTCTCCCAGTGGCAAAACGGGGTGGTATATTACCACTTCTCCCGCTGCTAGGTGTTCTCGTATCGTTAGCTGGTGGAGCGGCGGGGATCGCTAAGGCGGTAAACGATAATAAGGCGGCGCAACATCAGCTGCAGGAAATGCAACGCCATAATCGCTCCATGGAAGGTCGTGGACTTTATCTCGCACCATACAAGCGCGGACAGGGAATATCAAAACGAAAAAAAAACACCGAAAAGAAAATAAAAATGCCTGTCGGCGTAACTACCGACGCGCAATTGGAGGAGTTGGTAAAACGTATGCGTATTCCATTCTTTAGAGGTGTTTTCATGCGCATTGCACTACCTGTCGGAGGAGTGCGTCGAAACGAGAGCGGTATCGTAAATTTGGACAATGTCGAGGGGCCGGGGATTCATTGGGTGGCGTATGCGAAGAGAGGGTGTCGAGCTATATATTTCGACAGCTTTGGGAATCTTCGACCGCCTAAGGAATTGGTACAATATCTGGATAAAGATGCTGTGAAAATCGAATACAATCGACTGGCTTATCAGAAGTACGAACAGAGCAATTGTGGACAACTATGTCTACCCTTTCTACAAACGATTGGCACCAAATTTAAGGATTGACTTCCCACCACTCTGATTCAGTACTAGTCGAGTCGTACAGCTCGGAATATGTCGTTAACATTCACTCTAACCGGCAAGAGTAGCACCCTCGCGGTGAGCTACTTTCCACCCATAGATTTGAGCGACAATGATTATGAGCTTGGTCTAGCAACCTTTGAAACTTATCATTCAATACCGAACATCAACTCGAGCAACGATAAATTCTACTTCACCGCAAACTATGACATCAACAGCAGCGTCGACACCACTTCTGAATACATTATGATTCCACACGGCTCCTACAAACTAGACGCCATTGCCAAGTATTTGAAGTAGCGGTTACTCGAGCGGTATCCTCAAAATCTCGGCGGCATCGATGGCGATGACAACGATGTGTATCCAATAGTGTTGCACCCTAACAACAACACCATGAAAAGCGAGCTGTACTACTCGTTCGCCGTAGACTTTACGAAACCTAATAACATTGGATCGCTACTGGGATTCTCGACGAATCGGGTATTAGAACCTGGACGGTGGCATCAATCGAACGATCCAATTAATATCATGAACGTGAACATTATTCGCATAGAATGTAGCGTGACCGCTGGCGCGTACAACAATGGGAAGCGCGTACATACGATACATGAATTTTCTCCGAGAGTCCCGCCAGGATATAAGATATCGGAAACGCCTGCACAGATCATTTACGTTCCAATCACCGCACGGGTCATTACGGACCTAACGATACGCGTTGTGGATCAAAACGGACGGTTGCTCGATTTTCGAGGTGAAGAGATTACCATCAGATTGCACGTACGACAGCAACGACGATAATACATGTGGCGTGACTGAAAGAGATGCTTGTGTTGAACGACTCCAGAAACTCGTTTCTTCCAAGTGAAATTGTTTGCAACAACAACAACAACAACAACAACAACAACAACAGCTCTGATTACACTAAAAAGAAAAGGCTCAGTCCTGCGAACATTGCATTTTTGAAATCACTGGGATTCCTTGTGCTTATTTAAGTTGAAAAAAATGGTGGACATTCTAAGCATTAGAGGGAAGCCGACGTTTGATGATCGCATCGTCAAGCTCGAGACTCACACATACAACCCATACGTCAACACGTCGTTTGGATACAGCGATGAGATAAGAATACCCATACAGCAGCAGGATTTATACACATTACCGTGTGAAAGTTTCCTCTACTTGGAGGGGAAATTGAAGATAAATAAGCCAAGCGATACATTAACGGTGACGGTGGGAAATAATTGCATTGCGTTCTTATTTGATGAGATTCGATACGAGCTGAATGGCGTGGAGATTGATTGCAATAGAAACGTTGGAATAACTAGCACGCTTAAAAACTATGTATCGCTGACCTCTGGTGAAGACAAAAATATGGAGAATGCCGGATGGGGCTTGAAACGACGCGATGGGTCAATATTGAAAAATCATTTCAATTTTTGCATCCCACTCAAATATTTGCTGGGATTTTGCGAGGACTACAAACGCATGATTATTAATGCGCGTCACGAATTGATTTTAATACGATCGCGCAACGATAACAATTCTCTAATAGGATCGCTGATGTTGGAACCAGAAATTGAATTACTTAAAGTGCAATGGCGGATGCCTCATGTAACGTTAAATGACGTTAATAAGCTATCGTTGCTACATGCTTTGGAAAGTGGAAAGAACCTGAGCATTTGATTTCACTCGTGGGATCTGTACGAGTATCCTCTCTTGCAGAGCGCGACCAAGCATTCGTGGGCCGTGAAGGCATCCGCACAGCTGGAGAAGCCGCGAGTTATTATCCTTGTTCTACAGACTGATCGAAAGAATGTGATGAGCGAAGATGTTACTAAGTTTAACAACTGAATATTGGCCAATATAAAACTTTTTCTCAACTCGGAATTTTACCCATATGATGATCTGGATTTGGACTTTGACAAGAATAAGCATGCCATCTTGTTTCACATGTATACGCAATTCCGTAAATCGTATTATGGACATAGTTGCAACGAGGCATTATTCACCGTGGCCGAACTTTTACAATTTGGTCCCCTCGTGGTGATTGATTGCTCGCGACAAAATGAGTCGATCAAGAATGGCACCGTGGACGTGCGCATAGAATTCGAGTGTAAAGAGAATGTGCCGGTAAATACTACGGCCTACTGACTGATTCTGCACGATCGGGTGGTTGAATACAATCCGTTGACAAACGTGGTACGCAAAATAAATTAAATTATCATACTATTTGCCCCGCCCTCTCCTGTGCTAAATTCATACCAAAATTTCATCGTGAAAATCGAGATGCTTTATGAGAAAGACCCCATTCTCTCATCTGTCTTGGAAGCGAGCGGACCTCTAAATCGTACCGATAATGGTCGTACCAACATTTGTTGACCTGCAAGGGTTCATCGTCGATGGAAGATTTGTCAAGGAAGTGGCTGTCCTACGAAATGGAACAATTCTCTCACACTATATTTTTGGGAGTTCGATGCCGCAATATCTTCTTACAAAATTCGACAAATCAAGCATTCGGTGGTTGGTGGCAAAACATCATGGACTACGGTGGGACGATGGAGACGTTCCATACTGTATGGCCAAACGGCTAATTACGAAAGCTGTAGCTGATGCGATCGACGAAGAAGATGGCGCATCCCATATCGTATACGTAAAAGGGTTGCAGAAACGCGACTTGCTTGTGGATTTCCTCGATGAAGATACGAGAATGGACATGGTCATCGAGACGCTGGACATTGACTACGAGGATATCAAATCTCTAAATAAGCTAAATGTAATTAATACTCTGCGATGTGGCAGACACGCAAAGCACTGTGCCATGCAAAATGTATTTAAAATATTCAACTGGTGGTCTAAACGCCAGAGAGAAATTCATAAATAAATAAATAAAATCAATTTTTTAATGTATAAATATTTTTTCTTCACCCTCCCCAACCTCCTGCATGTAATGTACGCTAGATTAAGACGATAGTTATAATTATGCAGAAGCGGTTCGATACGCGATCAAAGCGGTACAATACACGTTCTGAGTAGTATGATACACGTTTAATACACAATCAGGGTGGTACGATTCACGATCAAAGCCGTTCAATACCCGTTCGACACACGATCAAAACCGTTCAATACTCGTTCAATACACGATCAAAACCGTTCAATACCCGTTCGACACATGATCAAAGCCGTTCAATACCCGTTCGATGCGCGATCAAAACCGTTCAATACCCGTTCGATACCCAATCAAAGCCGTTCAGAGTGGTACGATTCACGTTCGATTCACGTTCAGAGTGGTACGATAGACGTTGAAAGTGGTATGATACACGTTTGATAGATGTTCAATACGTGATCGAAGTGGTATGATAGACGTCTAATAAACGATCAATGTGGTATGGTCTAGTCGAATGGTGTGTTGAAAGAAGGAGAAACGATTCAGCCAAATGATACACGTGAAGAAGAAAAAGGAGAGGATGGCCAGTGAATAATTCGAAGAAGATGCATAGAAGGTGAGGATGGTCAGCGAAAATGCAGGTGGAGTACATAGAAGGAGATGGTGGTCAGTGAAGAAGAAGGTGAAGAACAAAGACATCTTACTTTGCAAAGGATACAACTTTAGGCATGGGCCCACATGTGGGAGCTTGGAGATGCAGCGAGACCAGTTGTCTTCCAATTGCAGCAGCTAACAGTTGAAGTTTTTTTTGTGCAACAAATAGTATAGTGACAATGGGATTATTGCGCATTGCGCCGGAGTGCGACCCCGAGGTATGTACTTTGAAATATTTCTACATTTATCGCGTTTAACCATTGATACCGAGTGAGATTAAATCAGGTGTTCGTGCGAATATTATATTGCTAATTATGTTGTAGGGCTCGCCACCACCGTCACCCCCCTCACCACCACGTTGGTCGCCGCCGCCATCGCCACCGTCGCCGCCGCCATCGCCGCCGTCGCCGCCTCCATCGCCACCGTCCCCGCCTCCGCAAGTATGTAATACTTTGCATTGTTTTGTGTGCTTCATGTTTAATATGTTTAATATGTTTAATGTATCAGTGTTATATCAACGTTTGTGTTTGTGATTTAGGACATACCACTATCCATATTGAGGGCATGGCTGGCGGGTCTGGAGGCTCGTGCGCTCCAGGTTGCACCCCGAGGGGTGCAGATGCGGCGGTCGGGGCCGGTGATCGACCCTATCATGGCCGCGCGGGTGCGGCTGCAGTGGCCGATCGTACAAATACCGGCTGCGTTAAGAGGTTAGGCCACCTTGGAAATTCGAAAAAATAGAATATTTTTTTTCGTCTTAAATGATCCTTTATAGTCTTAAGAATAAGATACAATTAGTTTCAATACAAAATCGAAGTTTTAAAATGAGTTTAGAGCCGGTTTAGCGAAGCGCGCCCGGTCTCGTTGGTGCGGCTTGCGCTACCGCGGCCGCCTGACTTCGTCAGGAATGAAAAGCGGCTTTACCTGACGAATAAAAGTTTCAGTGTATAAATATGGAAGGTAGTAACAATAGTTTAGACCATGGCAGCTATTAGATGCCGTACCATTACCGTCGAGGCATAGTAGGAACAGGGTTGTAAATTTTATTAGGGCAGCCAATACTGGAGATCTGGGCCAAATTTTTTTCTTATTTTATGAGGGTAGATACTCAATGGGGTATGCAAGTTTTGGAAAAACCCATGTTTCCTCCCACCATCGACATTTTGCAGCTGAGCAATGGCAGTGGGAATATTTTTACCCCGCTTTTCCATTAGCGGTCAATTCATTGTCTTTACGATTTTTGACCGAGGACAACGTGGTCCCTCGAGTGTATCGTTGTAGTCAGCACACGAAGTGTAAATATCGAATAAAATCCGAACAATTTGAACGAGCAACCACGGGTAAAAATAATTAGAGTGTGGTGCGTCGTCACACCGTTTCTATCGAGAAGTTTCCTTGTTTGCAAACGTTTCTGCAGTGATGAGTGAAGTGCAAAAAGTGTACAATGAAAAGAAAGGGTCTAGGAGCACAATAGGGCGACCCGGAAAGAGTAAAATTTCAAAAAGGCGACCGTTGAATCGTTATTTATTGGATCAACCAACGGAAGATGTAAGCACGTCTGCGAAAAAATTAAAAAGGTCACTAGAGCCTCCTGAAATTACTATAAATGGAACATTTGGATATCGCTTTATAGAATTTTACAGTGTATTCTCTGCAATTTCGCAAATGGTAGTGTGCAAAAAATGCAAATCCAATATCACCTTTTCTGAAGCAAGTAACCGTGGCTTAGGTTTTAAAGTTGTCGTTGCTTGTGAAACATGCGGACCAAATTATATAAATGCTAGTCCGCTTCTTAACAATCACGCATATGACATTAATCGTCGCATTACATTTGCCATGCGATTACTTGGCGTTGGTTTACATGGCATAATCAAATTTTGCGCATTTATGGATTTGCCGCGCCCAATCTTTCATTCATTTTACGACACTATTGTTTCTTCGATTTCTATCGCTACGGCAGCTGTTCGTTTAAAAGTGACGAAGAGGGCAGCTGCTGAGGAGAAGAAAATTTGTGCGGAAAAAGGACATACCGATGGTATTTTAGTATCTGGCGACGGAACGTGGAGGAAAAGAGGATTTTCGTCATTGTTCGGACTAGTGACACTAATCGGCTGGTACACTGGTAAGGTCGTTGACGTACAAGTAAAATCCAAATATTGTAAAGGCTGTGAATTTTGGGAAAAAAGGAAAGGAACTGCAGAATGTGAAAAGTGGGCACAATTGCATGAAGAAAATTGTCAAGCTAACCACGAAGGCTCCGCTGGGAAAATGGAAGTTGACGCTGTCGTCGAAATGTTTCGCCGCTCTAAAACTTTACATCAAGTCAAATATGCTCAGTACATTGGTGATGGTGACAGTAAGACTTTCAAAGGAATCACAGATGCTCAACCGTATGAAGACCTTATCGTTTGTAAAAAGGAGTGTATCGATCACGTCCAGAAGCGGATGGGCTCGCGGCTTCGCGCTCTCAAGACAACAAATAAAGGACTTGGTGGCAAAGGAAATTTAACTGGCAAGTTGATTGATGAATTATCAATATATTACGGTCTTGCTATACGCCGAAATTACGAAAGTGTCGCAAACATGAAAAAGGAAATATGGGCCACTGTTTATCACAAAATTTCCACGGACGCAAATCCGCAGCACGACAGATGCCCGGTTGGCGAGACTTCGTGGTGTACGTGGCAGAAGGCAAAAGCTTTCAATAAACTAGCCAAATATGTGCATAAACCGCCAATGAGTAAAATGGTTTTCGATCATATAAAGCCAGTATATGAAGAACTGAGCAGAAACGATTTATTGCATCGTTGTTTAGGAGGCTATACTCAAAACAACAACGAATCGTTCAACTCAGTCGTGTGGTCGATAGCACCCAAAACTACTTCTAGCGGCAAACTACTGGTCGATGTTGCAGCAGATATAGCAGTTTGCACATTTAATGATGGCTTCATAAGTTTAATGGAAATTATGGAGATATTGCAAATGACAGTTGGACCAAATTGCTACAATTTTTGCATGGAGGCAGACGCGAGTCGCATCAAGGCTGCTGAGCGCGCTATGTCGGACGCGACAAAAGAGGCTCGAAAAAGTTCAAAATCTTTTAGAAAAGAGTCTGAACAGGCTGACGTCAATTTGGAAGGGCAGTTATATGGCGCAGGAATCGCCGAGTAAAGGTAAAGTTGCATTTTTTCACTTTATTCGTAAAAAATGTGAAGTAAAACTTTCAACGCGTTTTTCTCGAAATGACATTTTCCAAAACGGTGTTTCGCATAACTTCCACAATTTTCATCCGATTGATTTGAAATTTGGAGACACTCTTCTCTTATGAATAATCTATGGAAGTACGTAGCGGTTTTGCGATATCTTGAATATGTTCTTTGCAATTGACAATTTTATAAAAAAAAATGCACTTTTTTCTCCCCATGGTCACCATTTCGAGACAAATTAATGTTTCTGGATTTCCCTACGTACTTCCATAGGTTTAGGCATGCAGAAAATAAATCTCTTTGGTTTTGTGTTCTAGGTCAAACGGTATAGCCGTGAGATTGAACACCGTGGAAAACGTCGCTCCTCAAGATCTTGCGTATCACGGCTCTACCGCCGCCATTTTGTAAGAAAAAAAATACGATTTTTTCCGGCGAGAGTTGTATAATAACAGGCTTCTTATTAAATTTTCTGTTCATTTCATTATCTTGCTAAAAAAAAATACCGAAAATGACTGCAAATTCGCTCCGTCCAAGGTGGCCTAACCCCTTAAGATGAGCCCCGTATTGGGTGCCGCGGCCCCCATCGCCACCATCATCCCCATCGCCACCATCATCCCCATCGCCACTATCACCTCCATCGCCCCCCTCGCCTCCATCGTAACTTTAATTTCTTTTTTCTATTTATTAGTTTTTTCTTTTCTTTGATATATTTTTATATTTTTATTTTCTATTTATATTGTATTTTTATATTCTTTTTTCTATTTTTCTATTTTTTCTATTGTATTTTGTATATTTTATTGTATTTAATATATTCTTTTATATTTTTTCATTTTTTTATATTCCATTTGTATTTTAAAATAATTCTATTTTTCTATTGTATTTTATATATTTTATTGTATTTTTATATTCTTTTATATTTTTTCATTTTTTTATATTCTGTTTGTATTTTAAAATAATTCTATTCTATTTATAAAATTTAAAATTCTATTTATAATTTTAAAATAAATTTCCTAATGTATATTATTTCTCCATTTATTTACCCGTCTTTCTCCTCCCTCTCTCACCACCTAATTCTAAGATTCGACATTTCCACAGGTATTATATTACATTCAACACGTGTCGAGACTTTTATCCTTGAGGGTCGGACTCAAGTTACATGTAATCGCGCGATACGCTGTGGCGTTTTAAAAACTTGTTATCTATAGAATGCATGCGATTGTGATCCTAAGTAGTGCTGTCTCTTTCCCTCCCTCGAATTTAACTTTAAAATAATGCTCTCTCTTTCCCTCCTCCGAAGACGCGGTGCGTAAAAACGTCGATCTTTCCCGACATTGCCCGACATCATCCGATAAAAAAAGAATGGATTATGCTTGGTGACGCTCGGTATATGTACCATTCATTAAAGACTAATGTTAGAGAGTGGGCGTTGGGGGAGTTGGTTAGGCGGCTGACTCGTACCGCGGAGGTCTTGGGTTCGAGCCCCGTCGCCCGAGATTCTGTTTTTTCATTTATATTAATATCTTAAAATTAATATTTCCCTCTTTACCGACTGTAGTCGGAACCACGCTCCAGAGTTAGCAATTCATCCCGCGGTCCGATATTGATTCGGTATCGATTGATTCGATATCTGCTCTCGCGCTATACCCCCACCACTCCGCCATCTGTATGACGTCATCCGCCGCCGTCCGGCCGCATGCCGCCTGCGGGGAATTTTCCGCCGACATTGAAACTCAAATTTGAGTTGGAAATGGCCTTCAAACTCAAATTTGGGTTGGAACTGTCCTAGCTATGCTACTGATTTCCACAGGACGTCCCTTCGTCACCGGTGCACAGTTCACACTAGCCTCCTCATATGCGCAGCGGAGAGGATCCGTTTGTTCTCAAAACGTTTTTGCAGACTTGCCCAAGCGCCGTCGTAATTCGCATTGGTGATTGGAGTGCGCTCCAACATAGTCGCGGCCTCACCAGTGAGGCTTGACTTCAAATACTGGAGCTTTCGGACCTTAGAAAGACGAGTGGAGTCGTGGATCAAAGACCGGAACTGATCGCCGAAGCTCTCCCACTCCAGGAGGTCCCCTGAGAAAGACGGTAACGGTATCTTGGGAAGCGTGGAGTCCTCATCGTGCTTCACATGTCTAGAAGTCGAGGCGCCCCTGGATTCGTGTTCGGTTGCCGGGTTCAACGTACGCAGCATGTCTCTCAGCACTGCTGAGTGTTGAAGAAAGACCTCCTCAATGTCCGCATACCGATCGTTTTTAATATAATCACTGGCGTTCGCATCCGGCGTGCGAATCACAGATTAATCAGGAACCGGTAAATTAGTCCAGCGGTTTCGTCCTGCTAGCGAATCAAATCTTCCAGCAGTCCACAAGTTAAAAGGAAGTAAAAATTCGGAACGGACTCGAAAATAGCGCGAGTTCACGGTCGTAAAGCACAATCCACGCACTTTCCCGATACATCGAGCGGAAAATCGCGCCCAGAGTTGTAGACAACCCTCTCGCACTTCACGTTCGCACTTGCACCACGTGTCGCGGAAGTACACAGAACATTCGCGAAGCGTGCACGCATGAGCACGTACCGAGAAGAATCCAATTGAATCCACTTAAATCCGAAGATCATCCGGCTCCAAGGACGAGAAAATGTGCGAAATGGGCTTCGACTCGCGAAGTCTTGACCACGCTCGAAATAAATTGAAGGATTGGATGCTCGGATAATCGACACTGCTTACGACACGTGTTTAATGAATGTGTATTTCACTCCGATTCGCAGGATCGCACAAAACCGGCGACGATAGCTCGAACCGGCGACACAGATTTGTACGTAGTCTTACAACAGAAGGACTCGTACGAAAGAAGTAATCGTACAAAAGGAGAAATCGTCTCGAAGCCCGAGGCTGAATTTTTTAAGCTTGGAAATCAACCACCGCATGTTTACACTCTCGGTGCGCGAACAAGAAGAAAGATAAACGCTGCCTCGCAGATCACCGGAACGGATCGGCACCCCGTCCGGCCGCGCCCGCGGCCGGAGCTACTCGGTCCACCCGAACCACGGGAACGACGAGAGAACGACGGTCGGGCCGATACCCAATTGATCGCGGTAGAGCGCTTAATACAAACGTTCTAATGTACACTATATACACCTTAGAAACTAACATGCAAAAGAAAAATATATATAAGTAAAATAAACCAGCAAAGTAAACTGTTCAATTTAACGACTCCAATCATTGTCCTGCCATCGCGAACAGGCAGACACATTGACCATTTGTATGACAGACTCCCCGAGCATATAAAAGCCGATTCTGAGGTTCAGCAGTATCGTTGATGTCTGGAACATTATAATCGCCCTTGGCAGCGAACGCATATCGACGGTCCAGCGCCACTGATTAAAAACAGCGGTGAATGTTGCCGACAAGTGTTACGTTACGAGAGCGGTATCGTAAATTTGGACAATGTCGAGGGACCGGGAACTCATTGGGTGGCGTATGCGAAGAGAGGGCGTCGAGCTGTATATTTCGACAGCTTTGAGAATTTTCGGCCGCCTAAGGAATTGGTACAATATCTGGATAAAGATGCCATGAAAATCGAATGCAATCGCACGCCTTATCAGGAGTACAATCACAGCAATTGTGGACAAGTATGTCTACGCTTTCTACAAACAATCGGCCCCAAATTTAAGGATTGACTTCCCATCACTCTGATTCAGTACTAGTCGAGCAGTTTCTCAAAATATGTCTGTTACAGATTAATTTAGAGAAATGTACAGGCTCACACAACTGATTGTTCGCGGGATTTTACACAAACAAACATGTACCATTTAATAAACCACTTCATTATATACAATTATTTACAAAATTGGTTACGTCATTTTTTAATATATATGTCGAATTTATAATAATCATTAATTTTGGGCACTTGTCCACGGCACCAGCGATCTGGTAACTTAAGATGAATATGGAAACGTCCGATCTTAGAAAACCTCGCGTGATCGCGAAACGTGCTTTCCGTTTGGTACTCGAAGCGAGAAGAAAGTGGAAGTCTCGTCTTCCGTAATCCTGGCTAGGATTCCGGGAAGTCACATGATTCGGGATGACGTCATAAGCAGCTGAGTGAGTCACCGCAATTATCTAATTACACTCAGAGATGGCCCACTCAGCTCGTTTGTAAACATCAACCGCTTCGTATCGGTCCGCGGCCGAGCGCTAGGAACAAACGCTGCCTCGCTCGGCGCGTCGACGCCCCCGCCCCCCCACACTCATTCTGTCTCCAACAATGTCGTTAACATTCACTCTATCCTGCAAGAGTAGCACCCTCGCGGTAAGCTACTTTCCGCCCATACATTTGAGCGAGGATGATTACGAGCTTGGTCTAACAACCTTTGAAACTTATCATACAATACCCAACATCAACTCGAGCAACGGTGAATTCTACTTCACCACAAACTATGACACCAACAAATACAGCGTCGACACCGGCCATGAATACATTACGATTCCCCACGGCTTCTACGAATTAGACGCCATTGTCAAGTATTTGAAACAGCGATTACTACAACGGTATCCTCAAAATCTTGGCGACGCCGATGCCAACGATGACGGTGACAACGATGTGTATCCTATAGTGTTACGCCCCAACAACAACACCATGAAAAGCACTATGTACTACTCGTTCGCCGTAGACTTTACAAAACCCAATATCATTGGATCGCTACTGGGATTCTCGACGAATCTGGTATTAGAACCAGCACAATGGTACGAATCGGACGAAACAATTAATATCATGAACTTAAACATTATTCGCGTAGAATGCAGCTTGACCGCTGACGCGTACAATAGGAAGCGTGTACATGTGATACATGATTTTTCTCCGAGAGTCCCACCAGAATAGAAGATATTCGAAACGCCCGCGCAGATCATTTACCTTCCAATCACCGCACGGGGACGGTTGCTCGATTTTCGAGGTGAAGAGGTTAGCATCAGACTGCACGTACGACGACGACGATAATACGTGTGATGCGAATGAAAGAGATGCTTGTGTTGAACGATTCCAGAAATACGTTTCTTCGAAACGAAATTGTTTGCAACAACAACAGCTCTGATTACGCTAAAAGGATGAGGCTCAATGCTGCGAACATTGCAATGTTTAAATCGTTGGGATACATTGTACGCATTGAAATTGAAAAAATGGCTGACATTCTAAGCATTGGAGGGAAGCCGACGTTTGATGATCGCATCGTCAAGCTTGAGACTCACACGTACAACCCATACGTCAACACAACATTTGGATACAGCGATGAGATAAGAATAGCTATACAATAACAGGATTTATACACATTGGCGTGTGAAAGTTTCCTCTACGTGGAGGGGGAATTGACGATAAATAAGCCAAATGGTGCAGCAACTGTGATATTGGAAAATAATTGCATGGCGTTCATGATATGAGCTGAATGGCGTGGAGATTGACCGCAACAGAAACGTTGGAATAACTAGAACGCTTAAAAACTATATATCGCTGACATCTGGCGAAGACAAAAATATGGAGAATGCCGGATGGCGCTTGAAACGACACGATGTGTTAATAATGAAAAATCATTTCAATTTTTGCATCCCGCTCAAATATTTGCTAGGATTTTGCGAGGACTACAAACGCATGATTATTTATTCGCGTCACGAATTGATTTTAATACGATCGCGCAACGATAACAATTCTCTAATAGGATCGCCGATGTAGGAATCAGAAATTGAATTACTTAAACTGCAATGGCGGATGCCTCGTGTGATGCTGAACGACGTTAATAAGCTATGGTTGCTACATGCTTTGGAAAGTGGACAAAACCTGAGCATTAGTTTTCACTCGTGGCATCTGTACGAGTATCCTCTCTTATGCGCGTATCACAATAGCTGCTGCGTCCCTCGCTTGCGGCTGCCGCTGTCGCTGCGGCCGCACAGTGGTCTGGAATTAAGAATTTGGTCACATTTGTCTATAGCTTTTGAACTATATAAGCTATCGAAACGAAATTTCCATAAAAAAAATAGGAAATATTATCCCCTTCTAATGGTGTATAACTTAATATTTTTTACATTTATTTATTTATCCTTTTTTTCAATTTTGTTAAGTTAATTGTTATAAAAAAATTGAAAGCTGTTTATTTGGTACCTTATTTAATGCTCTTTTCAGTAGTTTAAGTTGCATGTTGAGGAAACTTTTCGTTTCCAAGTTATAACGAAATTAGTCGGGATTTATTCGGATTGCTGATATATATGGGTCGGATGTTAACAGAAATTTATGAAATATATCTTCATTTATTGATTTTCTTTACATTTTTCTCGTATTTCTATTTGTACACGCAAAGCGACAAGCTAGCGCCATCTCCTAATTACCACCGCTAATTAGGCACCTGGCAACGGCACGCTTGCTTATGTGGAGCGGCGATCACGGCCCCTTCCATCAATTCGCGATCGATGGAAGGGGAAGACTCTTCCTTCCAGGAAATCGAGCGCGATTTCCTGGAACGCTCTCTCCGTTCGCGACCCTGCTAAAGTTAACACGTTTACCTTTGCTACGCTACGCGCTTCTGCTTGCTCTCGCTTCTGCTTACGCGAAATTACTCATCTGCCGAGTAACTTGCTTTCGCGCCTGCTAACTACTTGCTAAATCTTTGCTGAAAATAACTGTGCTTTATTTCTGCTTAAACATTTAACCAATTTAATGTAAATAGTTGTTTATTACGTGTGACCTTTGTACATAACTTAAATTATAACTGTGAACTAATGATTTAAAGCTCTTAAATATAACTGCCCTCGTTCTCCTTAAAGTTTTTCGTTTATTAGTGCTCTCAAAACGCCTATCCATTCTTCGCGCCGATCCTTTTAACAAGCTTTGTAACACTATTTCTAAATTTTTTAAAATCTTTGTGACGTTTTTCCTGTGCCTCTTCAGACAGTTGTCCAATTGGGATTAATGCGTGTTCTATGATTTCTGCACCATGCGTTAATATCTTGTGGACAGAACCTGGCATGTAATACCAGCCATAGTGTGCCACAAAATGCTTTGCGGAATCTTGCGTATACATCCGAAATTTTTCAACATCTATTTGATGTGTAGAGGAAAGTACCTGTAATATATTATGGAATTTCTTAATTAACGTTACAACAATTCCAGTAATTTCCGAAGCAAGTTCCGCGTTTCCAAAAAATCGCCGTACTGTGTTTCCGTCGTTGCTTGATCCCCATCCTTGTTTTACATAATCAACGTATAAGCCCATTTTTTCTTTAAATTATTTTTGTATTCCTTCTTTCCTTTTATATTTCATTTCTTTCATTTCATCTGTATTCGCAGTCTATTTTTTGAAGGGCAAATTATAAGATATATATAATATGCACTCCAGAAACCTAATCCAGGCGTGTAGTGATGACATTCTAAAGGAATAATTTGCACTAATGCATACTTTGGAATTTATCAGTTCTAAATAGTTCATTTGAGTTCGTGTTGAATTACAAATATAACACCTCATAGCCGAAGAAGTGCTCGTAATGACATTACACACTTTATTATCAACCATGGTCAATTGCATGGCATATTCTATTTGAACATGTCTTATCTTTAATGGTTCTAAACTTTTAATGGCTTTGTTGATGCGGTTGATTTCTTCATTAATAAGGTCGTTACTTTCCTTCATAAATTGAAATTTAATTGCTCGACAAAACCAAGGCGATGAGGACGTTGGATTTTCCCATACTATTTCAGAATTAAACTTATTTTCTAATCTTAAGGGAACTAAACTCGACACAAACACCGCATCATCATCTGCATCACAATTTGTATGTCTTATTTGTTTGTAATGCGGTTGTCCTGATGCTCCATCACAACCCCATTTGCATATAAGTACTAATTTTAAGTGTTCTATTAATTTATTTAAACCTTTCAGTATTCTTTCAGTATATACCCTGTCGATCCACTTTCGCATACATTTTCGTAATTTCTATTTTATTTTTTGGCGGATAACAATTATTTTTCTCTGCCAATAATTTTATATAAGAAGGCCATTTGTTATTCCATATTTTAATGCTTCGTTTCGTATGATTATGTTCTGAAATTTTAACAGTTCTGCAATAACAAATATAGATAAAGTTTTTCCGTAGAAATTACTTTCTATTTTGGTATGCATCCTTCTTTAAAAATACGTTGCACGCTCTTGTTATATTTGATTGTCTCCAAGTATTGAAGTAATCGTGCCTTTTGATGCATACCACGTCTTGTAAAGCTCATTTTCGTTGCATATAATAACTCCTTTAACGAAAAATAGTTGTTCAAAGACCGAGCTCCTCGATTTTTTTCCTCGCACTACATTGCGAAAATAATTTCCTTCCTTTGTGAACAGATACAAGGTGACGGTTTTGCTGCAGTACTTGTTGATGGCATATCCGCTAAAATTGCATTTGGTTACAAAAAATCTTGTTGTAACCATTCATTATTTGATTTAAAAAATTGCTTTTCCATGTAATGGGATTTAACCGACTTCTGTTTCAACTTCATACAAAATTTTTTGAAACATATTTTTAATGCTTCCAAGTTTTTAGAAGAGATATCGATATGTTCGCATATTTTTGTGTGCAAAAATAAGTAATCACCCATATATCTTTTGGAACTTTTTAAAGCAAGATATAAATCTTTATTTTTTCGAAAAGTTTCCTATTTCACTAAATAAATAATATCTGAATAGCACAGAAGAAAATGTTGAATGTATAAAATAACTTTGTACTTACCAAATAGAAGTACAATGAAATATGATGTACTTACACGTAAAACACAAATATAACTTAAACTTAATTAACAAAAAATTAACAAAACAAAACTTAACACGAACAAAACGGAACAAAAACTGAACAGTAACTTTTAAATGCTTACGAAATGCTTGGAATGTCTCACTATGCAGATGCAGGCTCGAATGGTTCTGTGCAACTGAATGCAGACAGAAAGTCGAAATATTATTCGAAGGCTTATCTACACCATAGCATAAACACATCAAGTATCTATGGTCTAAACAGTTTATCCGGAGAAACGCCATACCTCCTTAGGAATTTGGGACGATGCGAACGTGATACGTAAATCGCGACGTGACGCGACGTAACACTGACGGCTTTAAACTGTAATAATTTGAAAAGTTGGACCAAGATGGAAATGATTCTTGCGTGATTACATAGAGGAAGATATGCTGAAAATATTTCCATTTGGTAAAATGTGGGACTCTTTGGGACTTTAAAGATATCCTCTCTTAAAGTAAAGAATCTCGAAAATTTACCATGCTACATTCAGCATTATTTTTTAAATGGATTATTTACATTAATTACTAATAAAAGATGCCATTTTATCTCACAAGACTGCTCTTTAATTTAAAAACAAGCGATTTTCACTATTTTCCTATACTATTCGACTTTCCTTATAACTTGGAAACGAAAAGATTTTTCAACATGCGACTTAAAGCACTGAAAAGAGTATTAAATAAAGTACCGAATATACAGCTTTTAAATTTTTTTATAACAATTAACTTAAAAAAAATTGAAGAAAAAATAAATAAATAAATGTAAAAAATATTAAGTTACACATCATTACAAGGGGATGATTTTTTCCTATATTTTGACACAAATTTCGTTTCGATATTTTTTATAGTTCAAAAGTTATAGACAAATATCACCAAATTCTTAATTCCAGACCACTGTGGGTCGGCATCCGACCAATCAAAGTGAAGCAGTCGACGCTGCGACCAGGATAGCCGACGGTCTTTTTTTCCGAGCCGCAGCAACAGCTGCAGAAAATCAGGGCACAGGATTTTCGCGCCGACATTCAAGATAGGTTAAAAAAAGTGTCAGTAGTATCCGTAATGCTCAGTGCTACGTTCAGGGCATCGAGAATGATAAAATGCCAAGACCATCATGAAAAAAGCAGTTGCCATTTTTCTTTTTCTCGCATTCTCTTCACAATACGACACAAGTAGTCTCTTTCGCATGTTCGTCGCGAATGTAAATAAAACGGCTACCAGACAAATCGAGCGTCTTTGTCTTCTGCTGGCTGCAACAACCGCCGCCTGTGTGTGATTGGGAAACAGCCGGCCGCAGTGGCAGTCGCGAGCGACGGACGCAGCAGCTAGTGTGATACGCGCATTACAGAGCACGACCAAGCATTCGTGGGCCGTGAAGGCAGCTGCACAGCGGGAGGAGCCGCGATACACTATCTTTGCTCTACAGACTGCTCTAAAAAATGTGATGACCGAAGATGTTACTGGGTTCGACGACTGCAATTTGACGAATGTAAAACATTTTCTCAACTCGGAATTTTATCCATACGATGACCTGAACTTGGACTTTGGCAAGAATACTCACGGTATCTTGTATAACATGTATACGCAATTCCGTAAATCGCATTACGGATATAATTGCAACGAGGCATTATTCACCTTGGCCCAATTTTTGCAATTTGGTCCCCTCGTGGTGATTGATTGCTCGCGACAAAATGAATCCATCAAGACTAGCACCGTGTACGAGCGCATAGAATTCGATTGTAAAGAGAATGCGCCTGCAAATACTACAGCTTACTGTCTGATTCTGCAGGATCGGGTGGTTGAATACAATCCGCTGACAAACGTAGTGCACAAAATCAATTAAATTGCCACGCTACTTGCCCCGCTCTCCCCTGTGCCAAATTCGTACAAAATTTCATCTTGAAAATCAAGAGGTTTTACGAGAAAGACTGCATTCCCCTGTCTGTCTTGAAAGCGAGCGGACCTCTAAATTGTACCAATAATGGCTGTACCAACATTTGTTGACCTGCAAGGGTTCATCGTTGATGGAAGATTTGTCGTCAAGGAAATGGCTGTTCTACGAAAGGGAGCAATTCTCTCGCACTATATTTTTGGGAGTTCGATGCCGCAATATCTTCTTACGAAATCCGACATATCAAGCATCCGGTGGTTGGTGGCAAAGTATCATGGTAGGAAGATGGAGACGTTCCGTACAGTGTGGCTAAACAACCAATTACGAAAGCTGTTGCTGACGCGATCGATGAAGAAGAAGATGACGCACCGTATCGTATACGTTAAAAGGCTGCAGAATCGTGACTGGCTTGTGAATTTCGTCGACGAAAATACGAGAGTTGATGTGATCATTGAGACACTGGACATTGACTATGAGGATATCAAATCCCTAAATAAGTTAAATGTTGTTAATACTCTGCGACGTGACAAACGTGCAAATCATTGTGCTTTGCAAAATGTATTTAAAATATTCAACTGGTGATCTAAACGCCAAAGAGAAATGCATAAATAAATGTAATCAATTTTTTAATGCATATAAAAATGTTTTTCTTCACCCTCCTCAACCCAACCTCCTACGTGTGATGTATGCTAGATTAAGTCGATGGCTATAATTATGTAAAGTTCAATACACATTCGTTACGCGTTCAATGTGGTACCATACACGTTCAGTGTGGTACGATACACGTTCAGAGTGGTGCGATACACGTTTGATAGATGTTCAATACACGATCAAAGTGGTACGATAGACGTTCAATACACGTTCAGAGTGGTAGGATAGACGTTCAATACACGTTCAAAGTGGTTCGATAGATGTTCAAAGTGGTACGATAGACGTTCAATACACGTACAAAGTGGTACGATTGACGTTCAATACACGTTCAAAGTTATTCGATAGATATTCAATAGTCGTTCAAGTGACATGGTCTAGTCGAATGATAAGTCCAAAGAAGAAGAGGAAGAAGAATTCGAAGAAGATGCGTGCAAAGAAGGAGAGGATGGTCAGTGAAGAATTCGAAGAAGCAGACGATGGTCAGTGAAGAAGAAGGTGAAGAACAAAGGCATCCTATTTTGCAAATCTACGCACTTCTCGGTTTCAAGATAAGTACCTGCTTGCAAGAGCCTGGAGATGTTGCGAGACCAGTTGTCTGTCAAACGTTGTAATAGCATACAACATCATGTGTGCAACTTTTTTCTGCCTTTAAAAAAAAGAGGATATTGGAAAAATATATCCAATTTTGATTGGGCGATGTGGCGAGATAACCTAGAGGTATGTATCTAATACTCTGTAATGTTTCGCGAATTTTTATGTTTATTAATTTTAACATGTAAATATTATATCGGTTATTGTGTGTTCTAGGACTCGTCGCCGTCGCCTACACCACGGCCGTCGTCGACATCTTCGGAGTCGTCACCGCCGTTGTCGTCTCCGCCAGTATGTAATACATGGCGTTGTTTTGTGTGTTTGATGTTTATTATGTTTAATGTATCAATATTATATCGATGTTTGTATGCTCTAGGACTTGCCACCGCCTGTGCCGCTGATACTAAGGGCTCCGCGGCTCCAAATTCGATGCCTCGAGCCACGGGTGCCGTACATTCTATCAGGGGCCCTGCGGTGGCCGCGACCCCCCACTTCACCATCACTGTCGCTGCCGCCGCCGTTATCGCCACCCCCTAAACAATCACCTCCATTATATATGTTATTTAATTTAAATTATTATTATTTTTGTATTTTTATATTTCGATATTTTTTCTTTTTCTTTTATACTTTGCTTCTATTTGTATATTATTATATTTATATATATAATAAAAAATATAGTAATAATATATATAATAAAAAATATAATAATAATATACAAATAGAAGCAAAGTATAAAAGAGAAAGAAAAAGTCAAAACATAAAAATACAAAAATAATAAAAAATAAATATACCTGTATATATATTATTGTCAAGACGCGACCTACTATTCAAAAATGTAGACGACGGGCAATTATTGGTTGTACCTAAAAGTATGCAAACCCAGATTATAAGGTGTATTGTTACGTCCGAAATCGAGAATGTGATTGATGATTGACTTCGCAACGTAAAGAGGGAATCTTGCGCCGTCGCCTCCGGCGTAACCGTAATCCGTAAGGCCGGTCACACGTTTTGGAGTACTGTGCGGGGCAGGTAGATTGGCTATTTAAAGATCGAGGAGGAAAAGAAGATGTGGTTTCGTCTTGGGACCGTCAGCCAGACTCATCAGTAGGGCTATAGCTGGCGGCCCTGCCCTAGACACACGGGGACTAAGAGGAGTGAACTTGGAACTTGTATATAAAGGGTGTCCCAAAAATGTCGGAGTTCCTTGGAAGGGGTAACTCAGGGGATGATTTGAAACAACTTTTTCCTTAGCAAAAATATTGTCCAAAGCTTCGTTAAGGAGATATTAACAAAAACCCCGACCAATCAGAGCGTGCGCCTTCCGTCCGAGCTCCCGCGGTAGCGTTGGCTACGCGGTAGGCGACTGCGCTTGTACTACGAATGTACGAACAAGCAAGTCGGCATGCATGGAAGGAAACTGCGTTACACATTTTTTTTTTAAAGCAGAATCTTAAATAAGAATTATTTGAAGTGAGAGGACAAGAAGTACGTAAATTTTGTTTTTAAATAAGGCATAAACGAAAAGATAATGTAGCAGAAAATGTACGACATGTGATCGTAATTCGTTATTGAGGTAAAAATCCTTAGTTTAATAACGGCCAACACAACTAAATTTAAACAATAATATTAGGTGTATGAATAAATTCTTTCCGACCGGATTTACATAATCAGTACAAAGCTACTGAATTTCTATCGCGGTGGTATTCATAAGCTGCCAGAAATATGGCAAAAGGTAATTAACAATAATGGAAATTATTTCGATGATTGTGTTCTTTTCATATTTTTTAAATCGAACTGTTATTGTACCCTAAAATCGGAAAGAATTTATTTCTACATCTAATAATCACCAATAAATTAAATAAAACTCACCCATTCGGACATTCCTTTCCTTCCAATTCGGAAACCCGTGTCACTGGGTCATTGTACCGATCCTGGTCATCGGTGGACGAAAAGATTTATGGTAGGGTAGCGCCCAGTGCTCAGCTGATCGCAGGTATTCGCAGGACACCACCCGAAGGTAAGGGTCGTAACGTCAAGTGCGTCCGGGTTATTGTACCGAATATTCACTTCACTGCACTGATACTAACACTGATCATTTCATTTATTTTTCACGGGACGTGTTGTTCCTACGTTATAAAAATTGGTGGCCCCGAAAGGGGCCGATTACTGTTAGTTGAGCAGTTGTTCGATGTGGCCACCCTCAGCGTCTATGCACGCCTCCGCACGTACAACCAGCTGCCTTTGAACGGCTCGCAATGTTTGTGGCGTTATGTTTGCGACCGCAGCATGAATGCGCACGATTATGTCTTCCAGTGAATCCACTGGCTGACGGTACACCTCATCCTGAAATGATTGTTGTACAACAAATACAAAACGTAAGTAAAAAAAGAATACCTATAAAAAATTAAGAGCACTAATGAAATTACCTTCAGGTAGCCCCAGAAGAAAAAATCCAGCGGGGTCATATCCGGTGACCGTGGGGGCCACGCAACAGGACCGCCGCGGCCGATCCACCTGTCCTGGAAGGTTTCATCAAGGTAGTCGCGGGCAATTGTGGCGTAGTGAGGTCCAGTCCCGTCTTGCTGATAGACCATGTTCTGTCGGACCTCATTTGGAATATGGGCCATAAGACCCGACAGAACAGGCTCTAAAAAGACTTTATACGCTGGACCGTCCATCCTGTCTGGCAGCATGTGCGGCCCAACGATAAATTCGCCACAAATGCCCGCCCATACATTAATTGACCAACGGACTTGTGCTGCGCGTGTCCGAAGCACTAGCGGATTCTCGTCGCTCCACATATGCCGATTGCGGGAATGGAAGCAGCCTTCTCTCTTGAAGATTGCTTCGTCCGTCCACAATATGTATTTGCAGAACAACGGATTCCGCTGCACTTCTCCCAACAGCCACACTGAATACTCAACCCGCTGGTCGGCATCCCCGGGGCGCAAATGTTGCACCCGTACATAGCGGTACGGGTGCAACATGTTTTCCCTCAGAGTTCGGTGTACCGTCATTCTGCTGGCACTAGAAGAAAATGCAGAAACATCCATTATTAGATAACATTTGTTTCCCTTAATTAATAATTGCTGCAGTTATCTTGTACTGTGATTTACTCTAGGCGGCGGCTCAAGTCGCGCACGCTGACGGTCGGGTCCTCGTCGATGGCTTCCAGGACGTTCTCTTGTACCGCAAGGTTCCGCGCGGCTCGGGGTCTACCCACGTCGCTGCCTCGCGGCAACATCGACCCCGTCGAGTATAATCTAGACGCCAAACGTCTAATCGTTCCCTCGCTCGGGGTTTCGATGCGCGAGTACTCCAGTGCCAACGCTCACACGGTAGCACTTGCGTCCCCGTTGTTCCGCGCGTACACCCAGAACATCGCGTAATACTCTTCGGCTGAGTACTTTTCTGGGACGAGATTACTAGCTGACTGACAGGATTTTTTCCCAAGCAACTTCCTCTACCCCCAAGTAGTTTCTCTCGTTCCATTATGAATTTACTCCCACCAGGACAAGAGGCTTTAGGTAAAAAGAAGCCAGCACATGTTCGAAACACACGCGTTTTACAGAAGTGCAACGAACGAACCATCCTACACTTTCACAAAAGCCCGCGCTCCGTCCTTCTACTGCCAATGTACCCATTGCTTCGAGATAGAAAACAGACACCACGTGTATCGGTTCGAAAGTGTCCGAAGGGAAGAGAAGCAGAAAGTCTTCGAGTTGCTATAAAGAAGAAAATGCACACCATTCCTGTTTCCCCTTTCCGATACCCTGAGTTCACGTCTGCTACGAGGCGGAACCAATTAAGTCATAAATTATCCGAAACTGTAGGAAACCGTTCTTTACCGCCGACTGGCGGGACAATACGGTCATAAACCGCGACCTTGGCGAAATGCTCTGGCTGATCAGCCTGATTGATTTCGGAGAACTAGAAATTACAGAGTATTATCCAACATCAATACGTCTCGCGGAGAGACACAGGAAAAGAATGGGTAGTCCGCTGACTGCGCGTAGTCCTGCCTGCTTCGTCCTACCCTCAAATTAAAGACGGATCCCTTATCTCTCGAGTATAAACACGTGCTCGAATTTCAAAACAAAAGCACGCGTCGATGAATTCGGTGCGAGAGACTGTGGGCTTGAAGTTCGATTGGCCACAAACTACGGTCCAGCGTATAAAGTCTTTTTAGAGCATGTTCTGCCGGGTCTTATGGCCCATATTCCAAATGAGGTCCGACAGAACATGGTCTATCAGCAAGATGGGGCTGGACCTCACTACGCCACAATTGCCCGCGACTACCTTGATGAAACCTTCCAGGACAGTTGGATCGGCCGCGGCGGTCCTGTTGCGTGGCCCCCACGGTCACCGGATATGACCCCGCTGGATTTTTTCTTCTGGGGCTACCTGAAGGTAATTTCATTAGTGCTCTTAATTTTTTATAGGTATTCTTTTTTTACTTACGTTTTGTATTTGTTGTACAACAATCATTTCAGGATGAGGTGTACCGTCAGTCAATGGATTCACTGGAAGACATAGTCGTGCGCATTCATGCTGCGGTCGCAAACATAACGCCACAAACGTTGCGAGCCGTCCAAAGGCAGCTGGTTGTACGTGCGGAGGCGTGCATAGACGCTGAGGGTGGCCACATCGAGCAACTGCTCAATTAACAGTAATCGGCCCCTTTCGGGGCCACCAATTTTTATAACGTAGGAACAACACGTTCCGTGAAAAATAAATGAATTGATCAGTGTTAGTATCAGTGCAGTGAAGTGAATATTCGGTACATTAACCCGGACGCACTTGACGTTGCGACCCTTACCTTCGGGTGGTGTCCTGCGAATACCTGCGATCAGCTGAGCACTGGGCGCTACCCTACTATAAATCTTTTCGTCCACCGATGACCAGGATCGGTACAATGACCCAGTGACACAGGTTTCCGAATAGGAAGGAAAGGAATTTCCGAATGGGTGAGTTTTATTTAATTTATTGGTGATTATTAGGTGTAGAAATAAATTCTTTCCGATTTTAGGGTACAATAACAGTTCGATTTAAAAAATATGAAAACAACACAATCATCGAAATAATTTCCATTATTGTTAATTACATTTTGCCATATTTCTGGCAGCTTATGAATACCACCGCGATAGAAATTCAGTAGCTTTGTACTGATTATGTAAATCCGGTCGGAAAGAATTTATTCATACACCTAATATTATTGTTTAAATTTAGTTGTGTTGGCCGTTATTAAACTACGGATTTTTACCTCAATAACGAATTACGATCACATGTCGTACATTTTCTGCTACATTATCTTTTCGTTTATGCCTTATTTAAAAACGAAATTTACGTACTTCTTGTCCTCTCACTTCAAATAATTCTTATTTAAGATTCTGCTTTAAAAAAAAAATGTGTAACGCAGTTTCCTTCCATGCATGCCGACTTGCTTGTTCGTACATTCGTAGTACACGCGCAGTCGCCTACCGCGTAGCCAACGGTACCGCGGGAGCTCGGACGGAAGGCGCGCGCTCTGATTGGTCGGGGTTTTTTGTGAATATCTCCTTAACGAAGCTTCGGACAATATTTTCGCTAAGGAAAAAGTTGTTTCAAATCACCCCCTGAGTTACCCCTTCCAAGGAACTCCGACATTTTTGTGACATCCTGTATATGAACAAGATTAGAGTTTAGGACTTGTGAGAGGATTAGACATCTAGCGGTGCTGGCGAAGACTAACCAGGCGCGGACCCCGTGGTGGGGCTGCGACGCCACAGTGCGCATGACAAAAGTCATTTCTCTATTGCTAAATCAGAAGCGCTAATAAAGCACGATTTTTGGTTTGGGAATATGCTGTAAAAGATCAAAAAGATTGTTCAAAATTGTATTAGCCGCATTTTATACATCAGGAAACAATGCAAACAAGACGGCTTCTTAAATCCGATAGATAAAGGGGGTGCTTCCCTTGATACTTATCATATCGATCTGAACAGTCTTTGTATTCTTTATATTGCTTCTGTATTCTTTGTATTGTTCTCTATAAATATATACTTCATATTCTTATCATATTTATCAGTGTCAGTAGATTATGACCCACATTATTATAATTTATTTTCATTTTAACATAAATTTCTTAACATATTTTTTCTCCATTTATTTATCCATCATCCTCCTTTTCTCCTCGTCACATAATTCTAAGATTCGCATGTACGACGTTTCCAAAAGTATTATATTTCGTTCACGCATTCTTCATGCCGCCAAATGACGTCATCCCGCACGGCTGCTCTAGAGGATTCAAATTACGCACGATTGCGCGATACGCTGCGATCTTAAGATTGAAAAACGTTTTGAAAATTGATGGCTTTAGAATGTGTGTTTGCTGCATATTAGTTCGCTAGATCGTTGATTCAAAATTATTATTTCTCTGCGTTGGGGGGAGGGAAAATGCTTGTTTGCTACATATTGGTACGCTAGATCGGTGCGGGAGAGAGCGAAAAATTTCTGCTGACGTCACATAATGATTTGGAAAAATTTTCGGGAATGGATCAGGTCTGAAACAATTTGGGGGGGGGGCGTCAAGGTCATTCCCTGCCTCTAAAAAATTTCCGACGGCAAGCCAGGTCTGGAAAGGTCTTCGCTGCGGCTCGGTTTTGACTGATCCCCTCCACGATTATGGTTTCCCCCACTCCGCGGCTCGTGCCATCGCACCCAATCTCCCACTCCCAGCTCCCTCCGCGGCCAGAGTTCCCCTCGACTACGCGCTCCCCTTAAAGGACCTGAGTTAGAATCCCCCTAGCCCTACTACTTTTGTATTTTTACAAATTTATAGGCATCTCATAAATGTGTACGTGATTTCGCATATTTAAGCCTATTCGTTTGTGTTCATTCGCGTTCTTATAGTTGACTTTTCGGATTCAATATTGATGAGCAAGATTTGTAATGTTTGATTGCCTTCAGAAATCCGATCCAGGTGCCTTCAGAAATCCGATTTTATTATGTGCAATCTTGTTTGAGGAGCAGGGTTTGTGCTTCTGGAAGCAAATCTCTGATTTTTTGTTTATGTACGTGTCTAAAAATATAAAATATTAAAAATCCTGCTCATCAATATTGAGTCAGAAAACTCAACTATATTCGGCATATTGGATTCATCATATTCAATTTCGAAAATCTGACTTTAAATTCGGGACCGGCGGCCAAAAAAACCACAGATACATATGTTTGAAAAGTGCTGTATAATTCGCTAAATATAACAAAATCAGCAACGAAATTCAAAATTTCGGGGGGATAGATCGATAGAGAATTTAATTGCGACTAATTTAAAAGAAAATCGTCAAGGTTTCTAAAAAGTTACGACCTGTGGGGTGATTTGAACAAAAAATGTCATCATGTACCAGTGTGCGTCGTAAAAATGTCCCACTCAAATTTCTGACTTTAAAAGCAAAATGATAGAAATAATGAAAAATAAGTATCAAAAGAGATAGTACGTGATAGCCATATTGATGAAATTATGCTATTCTAACATTTGATTCTGAAGTTCATAAAATACCAGTTTGGCCAGGTTTTCGGGATTTCCCACCACTGTGCTTCGTAAAGGGTGCACATGAAACTCACCCTGCCGCAAGACAATATGTATTTGATTTTTATATGTTGACAGATGGTTTTAATAAAAGTGATTTTAGAGTAAAAAATATGCCATTTTCTTTTATATTCAGCAAGTGGTCAACAACTGTACCTGAACCGGTCAACAATTATGCCACGACCGGTCAATAACTACAATTTTGAGTTATGTTTCTTTATAATAGCATAACATCGAAACTACTTACTTTTCAAAGTTTCTTTGGTGTTATAATTATTTTCGATGCTTCCCTTTCCGCCTGTTATAACAAAACTTCATTTATAAAATTCAAGTTATTTACTCCATAGCGTTTACCTAAACTGAAGCACTTAGGTGGTCAGCTACTGTATCGTTTACCCTATCAACGCGTCGTCTGGCTCGTACCGTTCCTTGCTTGCATTCAGTCCCTCTGTCTCGCTCTCGCTTTCGCAGGACAGGATTGAGCGAGAAGTGGTGGGGAAAACGAGAAGCATTCAATGTGTCGGCCAAACTGAGCTCTCAGCGAAGAAGTAATGTATTATTAAGATCTATTGCTACACAAAAACAAATTAGATCACGTGTGACGAATCATCCCAAATAGAGTAAACTTGCCTAAATCGTACCTCTTAAAAACAAATGCTTATTACATGAAAAATAACAGGGAAAATGAAACAAAATTAATGGTAATCAACTCTTTATTCATAGAATAAACAGTTTTATAAACTCAAGCAGCAAAAAATAATCAACTTCTATTCATAAAAACGATTTATTTTTAACATGGAAAAAGTACGATTTAGGATTAATGTTCTTAAATCAAAAGATGGTCAGCATTCTCGGAGAGAACTTTGCTGTGTTGGCGACCGTTAGGGCGAACGGCGCTCTGCTTTAACCATCGCGCGTCCGTCGTCGAAAGTAATTATAAAGTACGGCGAAATTTTATTACACTTTTTGATACAGTATGTAAAAATCACACTCTGTTTTTGACTGCTTGTAACTCTATACCAGATCTTTTTTTTATATACCTAATGTAAGTTTCTGTTCAATGAATGGTCAGGTATATGCAAGGCATAACATTTTCCGTTTACCAGTTTTTAATTAATTAATTAAGGCATATAGGGTACCCTAAAGTTAGATGGCCAAACTGTACTAACAAAATCAGAAAACAACTTACCACTCGTTTTAAGGACGTATATTCTGATTATGTAGCAAAACATGTAAATTACATTGTATTTATGCAAAATATTATCTTATTTGATGTATGTACTTATTATGTATGTACTTATGTATGTACTTATTCTACAGTATGTCCAGTTTTTTCGTATGCGCATTATTACTTTTCTAATTATCGAAAATTTTATTAAATGGAACTGTACCTTTTTTCATTAACAATAAAGTGACAACACTTTATTATAATTTTCAATATTTCGTACACGTTATGAGTAGAAGACACTAGACAGACTAGAAATTTGCCACCAATATTCATAAAGATATCCGGTAATTTATTGTTCAAACATACGCTTCATACACATCGTTGAACGTGTCTTGAAATGAATAATAAGAAGTTCCATTTAAAAAATTACATTTATATTGAAATCTCCGTAAATAATAGCTTAAACGCAAATCATAATATTCTATTAAGTTTACTCCATCAAATCAAACAACTTTCATATGAAAAATTTTTTGGTTTTCAATAGTTAGAAAAATAATATCTTGTGTACGAAGAAACCGGACATACTGTAGGTATATGTAATTTGTATATTTTATCTGGAAATGTTGGAATATTTAGCAATGTGTCGAAAATAAAAAAGATCGTTTCTGTAAAGGTTGTTTAGTATAAAGGAGGGTTGGGGGGGGGGGGGAGGGAGACTTTTGCAGTGCAACATGTTTTTCTCTTCAGTTTCAACTTGTCCTGTTTGTTGATTCTGGTAAAGGTCCAAAATAAACTGGTATCGCACTCACACAAATGAAGGCGCAAAATTATGTAGTACGTATACGTGTGTATTTTATTTTTCAATCACATCTATTGCTTTGACCCAGGGTTGACTAACTGGCGACTCACGAGCCGCCGGGGACCCCTCCGCCTTGCTGGTACGCTGAACGGTCCCCTCCATACCTACCAGACTCTGAGGATCGCAGTCGAAAAGAGAAGGAAAGAAGCAGGAATCGACTGCGATCGTCAGAGTCTGGTAGGTATGGAGGGGGGCCGTTCAGCGTGGCAGCAAGGCGCAGGAGCCCCTGGCGGCTCATGAGTCGCCAGTTAGTCAACTCTGCTTTGACCCATTGTATAAAGGTGGAATTTCCTAACCGCGATGGGCCGCGGCTGGCCGATTTTATGAGTTCTCGAGGACGAAATTAACCGATGATGCGCCATCAAATACAGTGAAAAGCCTAGCCTTCTTTTATATTATGTACATCTTGCTGTGTTTATCTGACGCCGGTGGTTGGGTTCAGCAGCCGAAAGAAGGATTTCATACATACCTACTTCTTGAGATGTTCCAAGGGTTCAAGACTACATATGTCTGGTTCATTGAATGCAGGAAACACTGTTTGCAATGTGCGCTTCATAATTATATTAGAACTACAATTACTTTCATATTATTTTCTCCTGACTTTACAGTATATATATAAACTTTATTAATCCCCTCGGGGTTATAATCTTCCTATACATGTTCACTTATATCTAACTTAGCCTAATCCTTATCCTCCTCCTCATTCTCCTTAATCCACTCTTACTTCTATCGCTCGCTTGCTCGTCCGCTCTCCCCTCTCCTCGCCCCCGCCTGGACCACAAGCTTCCGCTCGCTGCCTTTTCACTCACATCTCCTCATTCACCTCTCCATTCACCCCTCTTCTCACCCGCACCCCTCTCTTCTTTCCTCTAACCTCCTTAGCCACTCCTCCCCCTCCCCCTCCTCCACGAACACCTTGTCCACCATCTCCTGCCATCCCCTACTCACCACCCCATACATACCTCCCATACATATTCCCAAGATTCTTCACCCCAGACACATACCCTGCACCTCCTTTTTCCTCCTCCTCCCAGTATCTCCCCCCTCTCATTTCATTCCCCAATCTGAACTTGGCCACCTTACTCTCCCCCCAACCCTTCTTCAAGTACTCCGGCACCCCTGGCCCCTTTACCCTCCCATACCACTTATTGTACCGTGACTCCCCTATCTTCCTCCACCTCTCCTCCTCCTGCATCTTCCTTTCTCTTTCCACTATCTCCTCCCCTCTTATTTTATAGACTAACCCCCCTTTCCCTCCCCCTTTCTACCTCCTCTATTGACCACCCCCTTTCCCCGAAGAATTGCTCCCTTTCCTTTTCCCACCCCTCTAACACCTTTCCCCTCTTAAACCTAGCCTCCATCTCCTCCCAACACAACCTCGCCAGCTCCCCTTCTTCTCCCTCTTCCAATTTCCTCTCAAGTCCCCACGCCCTCATCCCTGCCCTACCCCTCAACAGCCCTCTTTGCAACTCCTCCCTAACCATATAACCCGGCGTTTTTCTATCTACCCCCAGCACCCACTTCAGGAATCTCTCCTGCAGTGCTTCCACTTTCCCCCTCTCTCTCCACCCCCACACCTCCACCCCATATCCCACCACCGCCCAGAACAACCGATCAAACAGACATATCCTTCTACCAAAGTCCTTTCCAAATAATCTTTTCCCCAACCCCCACACCTTTCCCATCGCCGCTGCCCCCTTCTTCACTCTCTCCTCAACGTGCTCCTCCTGTCCCCCATTCCCCATCACCGTATAACCTAAGTATTTGTAACTCCTCATCCCCTCCAGCTCTTTTCCCTTCCATCTCCAACTCATTTTTTTCCACCTCCCCCCCCCCCCTTCTACACCTCATCATCTTAGTCTTTTCGACATTCACCTGTAGTCCCTTCCCATCCATATACATTTCCAGCTTTCCTATCATTCCCCTCATCCCCTCCTCATCTTCCGCTAGCACAGCTACGTCGTCCGCATATGCTCGCGTGTATATTTTCCTTCCCCCAGTTTTACCCCTCCCAACCTCACTTCTCAAGCTCCTCATCCATGTCCGCTATAAGCAGCGTAAATAGTTTTGGGCTTAGAGGACACCCTTGCCTCACCCCCCTTGCTGTCCAGAACATCTCCCCTTCCTCATCCCTCGCCTGTACCCTGCACACCGTCTCCTGTAACACTTCTCCGCACCTCTCCACCAGCCCTTCCCTCACCCCTCTCTTCCTCATTGCCTTTATTAGCACTCCCCTGTCCACCGAGTCAAAAGCAGCCTTCAGATCCACGAACAGAACCAGCAATTCCCTTTCCTTCCTCACTACCTGCCTATTCACCAAATAATTCAATACGTAGATATTATCTATACAGCCGACCCCCCTCCTAAACCCCGTTTGACTCGGTGGCAGCAAACCTCCCCCCTCCACCTCCGCCCTTAATCTCTTCGCCAACACAGAGGCGTAAACCTTGTACGCCGTGTGCGTCAGCGTAATGCCTCTATAATCCTCCACTTCTTCCCCCGCCCCTTTTTTCAGCACCGGGACCACCAACCCTTCTCTCCACCCTTCTGGCCACCCTTCCCCCCTCCAAACCCTATTACACAGTACCCACAACCACTCCATCACCTCCTCTCCTCCATACTTCCATACTTCATTTTGAATCCCGTCCTGCCTTCCCGTCCTTTAGATTCTTTACTACCCTTTTTATTTCCTCCCGCCCCAACTCCCCTCTTCGTCCTCTTCCCTCCCTCTCTCCCCTCCCTTTCTCACCCTCCATTCCACTCCCAATAGCCCCCTGAAGTACTCGTCCCATTCCCTAATTTCTATCCTTTCGTTTATCCTTCTTTTCTTCTTCCTCCCCACGTTTACTACCTTCCATACCTGCCCCTCCGTTCTTGCCCCTTCTACTTCCTTTTCCCACCTCTCCACCTCCTTTTTCTTTTTTCCTCACACAACTTCCCGTGTTCTCTCTTCCTTTTCCTATATACACTCCCATCCCCTCCTTCCCTTCTCCACTTCCTCAACTCCCTCCTCACCTTATCTTTCTCCTCCCTACACTCCTTATCCCACCATCCTCCTTTCTTTTCCCCTTCCCCATCTTGCTCACTGCCTCCTTTATCCTACTACTCAGTTCCCCCATTCCTCCTCTACGTCCCTCTCCCTCTCCTCCCTTTTCACCAAGCTCCTCATAAATTCCATTTTACCATCCTCCGTCCAATTACCTCCGCACTTCGGCACTCCTACATTCCGCCCCGCGCCTTTTTTCGCATTCCCTCCCTCCTCCCTTTCACCCAGATCACCACCGGGTGGTGATCTAAGTTGACTCTCTCTCCTACCTCCAGCCTTTCCACCATCTCCCTAGTATCCTCATTCCCTAGCACGTAGTCAATTACCGATATCCCCCTCCTCCCGGTAAATGTCCATTCCCCCTCCTTGTCCCCTTCCACGCTTCCATTTATTATCCCCCATCCCCTTTCCTCCAAATATCTACATAGCTTCCTACCTTCCCCGTTCACCTTCTTATCCTTAGATCTCCTGCTCCCCATCCTCCCTCCTCCTCCTCTCCTCCCTCCTATACCTCTCCTCCTTCCTCTCCTGTCCTTGCATTAAAGTTCCCGCCCTATTACCGTTCGCACACCCTCCTCCCTCTCCTCCGTCCATTCCCTCAGCTCCTCCAACTTCCTTTCTAGATCCTTATTGACGTATACCCCTACTATCCTCCACCACCCCATCCCCATTCTCACTTCCTTCGTCAACATCCCCTCTATTTCACCCCTTCCCTCCCCTCTCATTTCCATCCCCTTTCTCACCCCCATTAACATCCCTTCCATTGCTCTCCCCTTCTTATTCTCCCTCTTGGCCCACTGCCTTTCCCATACAAACCCCCTGGGCAGCTTTTTCTCTACCCACTCCCACTCCGTCTCCTCTATCCACGTGTCGTTCAACACGATCACGTCCCACTCCTCCAACCCTTTCAAAAATTCCCCATCTTTCCTTCTTAGCCCTTCCACGTTCCAAGACGTAACATTATATCTCCCCCTTCACCCCTTCCTTTCTCCCTATTATTTCTTTCCCTCCTCCCCCCTGCCCACTCCCCTCGTTTTTTCTGTTCCTTATTCCATTTTTCCCCATCTCATCCCACGTCCTTAGCTTCCCATCCACCCATATCTTCATATACCCTACTTGTACTTTCCTTCCTCTCTCCCTTTCCACTTCCGCCTCTCTTTCTGTCTTCCATCTCGTCTTTCTCTCCTCGTCCGTGAGGTCATCATCTATTCTTTCCCTTCTGCCCCTCAGCCTTTTCTTCGCCTCCATAACCTTCCTCTTCTCCTCCCTTCCCCCAGTTTGACCAACACCATTCCGCACCCATCTCTCCCTGTTTTACCTATTTTCACAGCCTCCTTTATCCCCTCCTCTTCCACCCCCATCCTTTCCCATACCTTCCTCACTTCCTCCTTCACCACCTTTCCCTCTATTTATATCCCCCTTACCACCACATTATTTCGTCTTCCCTCTCTCTTCTTTTTATCCCGTTTTATCTCCATTCTTCTCACTCTAGATCTCCATTCTTCCCCTACCTCTTCCACCACCACTTCCTTATCCCCCTGCTCCTTTTTTCCTTTCCCCATACCTCTACCTTCCCAATCACCTCCTCCATCCTCCTATCCCTTTCCTCCATCCTTTTCTCCATATCTTCTGTCCTCGCCTTCTCTTCCCTCATCTCCTCCTCCCACCTCTTTTTTCCTTTGTCCATTCTTTCTCCTCCCTCCTTCTCTCCTCCCTCTCCTTCCTCATTTCCTCTTCCACCCTTCTTCTCTCCTCCCTATCTACCTTCATCTCCTCCCTCATTTCCCTCATCTCTCGCATCATTTCCCTTATCATTCCTTCTAACCCTCCCACCCTTCCTCTTTCCCTATTATACCCCCTTTATTCCCTCCTACCGGTGATCTTGCTGTTTTATCACTCCTTTTAAACTCCTTCATTTGTTTGTCCCCTCCCCCCTCTTCCTCCTCTCTTTCCTTTCTCTTTTTACCCCATCCACCTTCCACACTACCCACACTCCCTGCACTACTTTCACTGTCCCTCCTTCCTTTTCTATCTTCTTGCACCCCGACCCCAACTTCCCTAACCTTTCTTTCCTCCTTCCCTCCTTCCGTCTCTTCCTTTTCCTTTCCACCAACCATTTACCCTCTTACCCCTTTTCTTTCCTTTATTCCCCCACACCTCTTCCCTATCCTCCTGTTGCTCTTTTCTTCTTACCCCCTGTCCTTTTCCCTATATTCCTTTCGCTTCATCGTCCGTCCGTTTAACTTTCCCTCCTTTCTGTCATTTGCCCTACCTCCTCCTCTCTCCCACAGAGCGCGCCACCTGCCTACTGCCTCTCTTCCCGCTTCACACCACGCTTGTCGCGCCGCTCCAACCTCCAACTCTTTCTCTTTCACCTTATCACCTCCACACCCCACACCGCTGTCCCTTTTCCTTCACCCTCTTCCCTTCCTCCCCAACACTTCCCTTTCTCCACTCCTCACTGCCATTTTCTCTCACTTCCACCACGCTATCCATTCACCCAAACTCAACGCACCTTTCGCACACCTATCTCACACGCGACCGGAAACTGAAGTCTCCTCCTGACTGAACAGAATAAAGTGAGAAATATAAAATAGTTGAAAGAAGAAACCTTGTACTGTATGAATTCCTGGTATCGGTATATGTACCTACATACATACCTGACTCTTGAGAGGTATTCTTTCGTGCATTGGCATACGTTTATATTCATATTACGATATCATTTGTCCAGACGAAATAAACAGGGTGTAACTTAAGCCCATTTAATGTCGCATAGGGCTGTAAATTACATACCGAGACCTCCAACGAGTAAACGATAAAGAGTGGTCGTCTCGTCGAACATTTTTCACCGTGCCACGGACACAAGTCAGTCTGTTCAGTTTTTATCTAAATATGTCAGATATGAGAAAGATGCCACCAATATAGCAATTAAAAAGTATTATCCACCATCAATATCCCTCGTGTTCAGACACTGGAAGAAAAGGGGTACCTAGTAGTCCGCTAATTGCGCGTAGTCCCGCCTGCGTCGTCTTTCCTTCAAATTAAAGACCGATCCCTTATCTCCCGAATATATACACGCGCTCGAATATCAAAACAAAAGCACGCACGACGTATTGGAAACTTCGCGACTACACGGAATGCAGGTCCGATTGGTCATAATATAATCTCCCCAATTGCTATATTGATGGCATCTTTCTCATATCGGGCATATTTAGATAAAAACTGAACAAGCCGACTTATGTACCACACCATGTTCCCGAAAAATAATCACGCTAATGGTGTAAATAAGGTAAATAATCTCGCGAGGGTCGCGATTTATGACCATACTCTCTCGCGATTCGGGCGCGGCGGTTAATAATAGTACCTACGTGCAGGTCCGAAACCATCGGACGTACTACCCGCCGATAGAGCAATATACAGATTAAGTCAGGCGGAAGAATGGCTAAAATTCTGAAAAACGCCACCATGTTCTTGATTGCTCTTTAGAAATGCTGACGAACAGATATTGTCGAAACGTTCTTGGGAAAACAGGTATGAAATTACCGATCGTAAACAACGAATGAATTTTCGCTTCATCGCTTCACATGTCACTTTTCTTTATCAAAATGCCGAATCTTCTTAAGTTACTTTAAAATTTCGCAGGAATGTATTAACACTTTGTGGACAGTATGTGGTATATAGGCTTCCTCCAGGGTCGACCACCGTGAGCGTGGTGAGAAAGCTCTGGGAAAGTGGCGATGTTCCTCCTCGGGCATTGGGTAGAGGGTTCTGCCCCTACCGGATGGCCGTGGCGGGATGCTGCTTTCCTGGCTAAGGGTTGACCATAACTCCGGCAGGTTCCTGAAATTAATTGAAAGTCTTCTCACAAAGAATCCGTGCTCCAATGTCTTAGGTACTTACCTGATGGTGATACCTGGGGCGTTGGGTACCGGTATTTGTGAGTGCCTGTCGAGCCTGAAAAAAGAAAGAAGTTTTAACATATAGCGTCCGCAGTTGTGTAGGAGTTCCCTCCCCTTGGGGGTACCCTCTCCCCCCCTTCGCCTGTATCGCGGGGGACGGGTGGGGCCCTCCGGGGGTGGGGGGTGCTCTGCTGTGGACGTGGGACAAGATAGGAGGTGTGTGTGTGGAAAGGGAAGTGTTGGTTTTTTCAGGGGAGATTCGCTGCCCGTATACCTGGCCTGCGGGACTATGGACCTGCTGGGGTTAGGACCCAGCGGTTTTTGGGGTCCCCCCGAATTTTCGGTAGTACTGCATAGCCATCCATCGGGCTGAGTCGGGAGAAAATCCGCCGGGCGGTGGGGCCGTCGCCCTTTAAGACATAGTATGGGATGATGTCTGCATATCGCCTTGCCTCGGATGAACAAAAGGTGAATGCTGGTACCAGACCAGACTCCATCTCTTGCCCTGTCGGCAGCAAGGATGGAGTAGGACCAAATAAGCCCGATGACGCAGCGTTGATGCGGCGGGCCTGCGTCACTGGAGGAGATGTGCAAGCACCATTGCACTCTCCAGAAGAAATTACAGCTGCCAGACTTGGCTTGAATAAGGATGACGATTTCGTATATGAATGCGGCGCCTTTCGCAAGAAGGACCGCGGTGGTGGAGGGGTGACGTCCTCTAAGAAGGACTCCCCCGAATTTTGTGCCGGGCCTGGGACCATCGAAGAAGCAGGCGAAAAAAATGAAGCCGTAAGCTTCTTCCGGTGCGATCCGCCGTGATTCAGGGGGAGGCACACTGGGGGATTTCTTCGATCGCACATTGAGCCGTGCTCTCGGCGATACTACCCCCCAGACGACGCCGACCCAGATGGCCGCCGAGAGGATCCTCATTGATCTGGATCCGGTGGTCATCCCTGAAACTCCCCCCCCCCCCCTATCCCCCGCAAAACTTCTTCAGGAGTATGACATTAAACAGAACTCCCCCGTAGATGCCTCAGCGCTCTCTAAGCGAGGGGAGGATTGGGGGTAAGAGTGCGGAGATGTCGCTGGGGGGTATGAACGAGATTGTGAATCTCTCCCCCAGGGTATCTCTCACAAGAATCATGGCGGACACAAGTGAGACCCAGGTCCAAGTCGGCAACGAGGGCCGTGGACCGGGCCGGGGGGCACACACCAATTGTGCCCTCACATCCGCGGGTGGACACCGGGACCTTTGTTGTTCCGGTTGTCCCTCCCCCCCCCCCCCCAAGAAGAAGGTGGCTGTGGAGACTCCGGCCTCTAAGGTCTCGAGACTGCTCGCTCGTTGGTGGCAAAACTGATGCGCGGGTTGTCAGATGCCTGCAACGAGCTCACGGCCGGTGGGGCCGAGGAGCTCAAACCCACAGCCACCAGGGTCGTCCAAGAGGCGGCCCGCGGATGCGCGGAGGCATCCTCAATCATTGCTGAGGCGATTGCAACGCAATCGATTGAGCGATGGAAGGCCCAAGGGGAGGATGGGAGCAAGAAGTCGGGAGACGTCCCGCCTGTTCCTCCCCCTCGGGTCCCGCCCACCCCGACCCAGACCAGGGATCGGGGATGCCAGACGGAGGAGCGAACCGTTATCTTCGGCCCGAAGACTGCTCTGTCTTCCAAAAAGGACAGCAGGTCGAAGAAGAGGCCGCGCTCCTCCTCGAATGAGGACCTAGCCAAAGGCTCGACCACCAAAAAGCGCCTCTGTTCCGAGGCGGTAGGGTCTAAGGCGGTACCCGGCCCGAGTGGGGCCACCCCTCTGAACCGGTGGGAGCTGTTACTCCCTCCGGAGGCGGGGCCCCCCATAAGGGGAACAACAAGGGGGGGGGGGGGGGACTTACAAAGTTAAAAAGCAGGCCGCGACCAACTGCCCCCCCCCCCTCACAAGCACCGAAGGACCAAACCACCCACTGTCCTCCAGCGAAGGTCCGGAAGCCCCAGGTGGGGTTGAAGGCCCAGGCGGGGAAGGCACCCCCTCCCTCCGAGCCTGGGGCGCAAGTGTACCAGACTTCTTCGGCCCAACCTGAGGCTCAGAAAAAGAAGAGGAAGAAGAAAAGGCCGCCGAGACGGAGGCCGGAGGCGGTACTAATTAAAGTACCGGAGGGCGGCACCTACATAGATACGTACAGGTTTGGTGTGACCTTGGGTAGGGCCGCCCTTACGGGGGTCAAGGCCGTCTAAAAGACGAGACTTGGCCACGTCCTCCTCGAGCTTGAGACCAAGGGGAGCACGGCGGAGACTTCCGCCGCATTAATTACCGCCACGAAGGGGACGCTAAACTGTGCGCCCCTTCAGGATAAAACATCCCTTGAAATCGGGGACGTCGACCCAATGGTCGAGTCCCCGACCCTGATCAAGGACCTGCGCGAGGCACTTAGAGTCGGTGCTGATCGGCTCTGGGTGCGCTCGCTCAGGCTGGGCCCTGAGGGTACCCAGGCGGCGGTAGTCGAAGCCCCCTCCTCCCTTCTACCGAAGAATATGGAGCCCGTCCGTTTTAGGACGGGTCTTACCATCGTGCGGGCCAGGCCCCTGGCTAGGTTGGTGCGCTGTTTTGCGTACCACCAGCTGGGGCACCTGGCTGTCGCTTGCCCCAGGACCAAGAAGGGTGGAGGGGAGACTTGCAGGAGGTGTGGTGCGACCGACCACGTTTAACGCCTCCTGCAAAAACGCAGCGAAATGCATACTTTGCTCGGCGGCAGGGGTTAAGGGCTCCAAAGTCGCCCACGTCACGGCTTCGCTAGCTTGCCCAGCGGTTCGGCGGAAGCCGATGGCGGGGGGGCCGAGAACGCCTAGAACCCGGTAATGCACCTAAAAGTACTTCAGATAAATCTAAACAGGTGCAGGCTGGCACAGGATCTCCTGATCCAAAACGCCAGCCAGTTAGACGCCGACATCGTGGTCATCTCCGAGCCATACAGGCTATTACCTGAGTGGAACGGGGACGCCACTGGTGACTCGGCGTTATGGATTACCGGGTTCAATGAGAGGTTCGCCTCCCTTGCCCCCCTGTGGTGGCGGAGGGTATAGCTACCGCGATCGTGGGTAACACTGTGGGTGAGCTGCTACTGCCCGCCGAGCAAAAAGCATTGTGAGTTTCTCCATTATATGGAGTTACTGGAGGGAATCATTGCCTATCTCTACGGGCCACCTTCCGCCGCAATCGGGGTTCATCCGTTATTGACGTAATGTCAATGGATAGGGGGCTAGCAGGGCACGTACGGAGGAGTGAAGTACTGAGATACTTCACCGCTTCTGACCACCTGTACGTGCTCCACGTCTTGGCAAGGCCTTCTGTTGCTAGAAGGTCGCCAGACAGCTGGTCACCCTATTCCGTTAAGGATTTGGACCCCGCGGCGATGGTGGAGACCATCGGACAGTGATGTCGGCGGACCAAGTGGGAGCGGTCGTCGATACACTGTTCACCACCTCCGCGGTGCCCTCCACAGCAGCAGCGAGTCTCGCAGTTATGCCCTCGCTTTCCCCCATGACTCAGTTCCCCCGTCCTAGCACCAGCACTCACGCGCAGATGGATCTGCGCGGCTGGTTGCGTAATTCTTGCATCAAGACAAACAAGGCGCCCGGACTCGACGGGGTTCCGTCCGAAGTCGTGGCTCTCACGGCTCGGGCGGACCCTTCAAACATCCGCGATTTGGTGACCGATACCCTGACGCCAGGTAGGATCCCAGCTTCATGGAAGATGGCTCGCGTTGTCCTTATCCCGAAGCCGCGGAGGGATCCGTTAAGCCCAGGAACATATAGGCCCATATCGATACTCCCGGCCCTATCAAAGGTTTGGGAGTATTCGATAAAGGAGCTGCTCGAAGACCAACTGGGTAGGGATCCCTTCCATCCGAACCAGTTCGGATTTCGTCGGGGTGTCGGCACGATCGAGGCCGCCACAGAGGTGGCGAGGTTGGCGGAGGTTTGTCGGGTCCGACAGAGAACTTGCGCCCTCCTGTCCCTAGACGTACGCAACGCATTTAATACGTTGCGGTGGGACGTAATTCTTAAAGAATTACATAGGAGAGGCGTAGATCCACACACGCGCGCCGTGTTGGGGGTTAATTTCTCTGGGCGGGGGATCACCGTGCACTCTTCGGAGGGCACGGTGGTCCGTGCAATATACGCGGGGGTTTCACAAGGGTCCGTTTTAGGGCCCTTCCTGTGGAACCTCGTTTATGACGGACTCCTCACTGAGTTGGATGCCGAGGGCAGATTAGTCCGCGCCGTCGCCTACGCAGACGATCTGGCCCTGCTATTCTCGGCGGCCAACTTCCTCCAGCCGAGTAATCAGATGGCATTTGCGTTGGCCAGGGTTCATGCCTGGTTCGTCAAAACCGGGCTTTTCCTGGCCGCAGAAAAGACCGAGGCCATCTTCCTGACCGGGCAGCGGTTCCAAAAGATCATGGGCCTCAATGTCCTTGGCGCGGACATTCGGACTGCTGCCACGGTCAGGTATCTAGGGGTTACCTTTATAGGCCCCATCTGGAGGAAGTTGCGGCAAGATCAAACAGGGTCTTCGGGGCCTTGGCAGGCTTTTGCTGCCTAATACCCGGGGTCCGTCACTCCACTCGAGGAGGTTCTTTTACTCAGTGTGGGCGTCCGTCATCTTATATGGCGCGCCGGTGTGGGCGGTTTCGTTGAGGACGGAAGGCAGCAGGGCAATCCTGCGCCGCGCCCAACGAACCGCCCTCATCCGTTTTACCTCGGCCTACAGGACAATTGGCTTTTATTCGCTCTGCGTTTTAGTAGGGCGGATGCCACTGTACCTGAAGGCAAAAATGGGACGTGTCATCTTCGTCGCGAAGGCGGCCGAGCGGGTGGACCCTGTTTTAAGGGGCAACCCGGAGGCAGGAAAGGCGAGGGCCCGCCTCCACAAGGTCCGTGCCCAGCAGGAGGCACTCAAGGAGTGGCAGAGAGTGTGGGACCTGTCTCCAGCGTCGGACTGGGTCAGGCACCTGGTCCCCAAGGTTGACACCTTCGTGGCAACGCCAGGCCCGTCAGTTGCAGCCGAGTATTTCTCGATGCAGCTGATGAGTGGCCACGGGTGCTTTCAGAAGTTTCGATTTAGAATCGGGAAAGCACCCGCCGCGTCGTACCTCGAGTGCGGAGCAGCACTCGACGACGCGGAGCACGTTCTGGTGTCGTGTCCGGCTTACGACACCGAACGTGCGGCGTTAGCCACGGCCCTGGGTGTACCAGTAGAGGTACCCAATCTCGCCAGTACGGCCACTGCCTCCTCAGAGAAGTGGCAGGCCTTCCTTGCGTTTGCAACCGCCGTAGTGACGGACAGGCAAACGAAGGAGAGGGAGGCGGATCGGGCCCTTCGCCTTGCCAGGGCCGAGGCCGCCCGCTTAGCGGCTGCACAGAAGGCGCAGGATAGGAGGCGCCTTGCCCGCAAAAGAAAGCGCCAGGGCAGGCAATAGCTGTCTGTGGTGTCCCATTTTAGGGACCCACGGAAAATTTTAGCGGTTAGTGACGTGTTTTATTGTTTTAACTTATTTATTTATTCTATGTGTTGTTGCGTGTTTTATGTCTTTATACATTTTAACAGTATACACCATAGATTTAAGTTTTAATATTTTATCCGCGCCACAAGTCCCCACGCGTAAAAAGCGACCGGGGGTGCACGGTCGGTTGTGCGGGCGTGCATTCTGCCCCTTTTGGCAGAACGCGGTGGGGCCCCACCTCCCCAGGTAGCGGTGTCCCGAAGTACTACATTAGACGCACCGGGCACCGCTACGGGGTCAACACGATGGTGGGTTTAAGAGGGGGTTTTAGTAGGTATCCTGCATTACTTTTGTTTTGCAGGGAGTCCCACATAAGCCCAGCAAACTCTTGCCGGGGTATGCGTAACAGCATTTTCCCCTCTATAAAAAAACGTATGTGGTATATTGGATAACGTGGATACAGGTTTACAAATATTTCTGGACTTCCCATGGTTTCTTTGTTAAATTTTTTTAGTTTTATTGGAATAATTAGCATTAATTATTGACGAAATGACCTTGGTTTGTTTTAAATAACGTCAAACCTTCGTATGAATTGTATGCTAACACTTTCTGTGTGAATTTCCTTAATAATATGTGTTGTTGAATTTTTCCCCTATTTCTTGGGATTCTGACCCACTGCGGCGAGGATCGCAGCTCGTTTGTGGGCAAACTCCTTCTGGAGGAGTTAAGCGATTAGCCGCCGCGGCGACAAAAAAAAACGACTGATACTGATCTCCTTAAAATGCTATATATTTCGCTCAATATAAAAAAATTAACAACGAAATTCAAAATTCGGGCTGGACAGATTGATAGAGATTTTAATTATGAAGAATTTAAAAATAAGTTGTCAAGTTTACTGAAAACTTACGACCTGTAGACTGATTTGAAAAAAAAAATCCTCCTCTGTCACTGTACGTCGCTGGTGGGAAATCCCCACTCAAGAAGACCCTACATGCACAGAATATAATTCTATCTGTAATTATAGTCCCGTTTTCTTTTGTCTTGGCAGGGAAGTATCAGGACATTTATGGACGGTTCAGTTGTACTTTTAAAATGCGGGAGTAGGTATAAACTGGTATCCATATTCCAAGTTCGTATATACTTGATTTCTAGAGGGTTTTATAAATGCCCTTATTATAATCGCCTAAAAACTAGCCCGATTGACCGGCCAGAGGGTCTCACCAGGGTCGCGGTTTATGATTGTATTTTTTCGCGAATTGACGGTGAACGGCGGTACACGCGGATCAGAATTAATGACGAGCAAAAACTGTTAAAATCTTTTAAGGCTGCACAGGCTTTATTGCCTTATCAGAATCTAGGAAACAGATGTTTTCGACGAACGCATCGAAAGCAAGCAATTATCGGTTGTAAACGACGAATGAATTTAGGCTTCACTTTTTTCTCCCGTAAGACGGAACATCGTGAGGTAGTGTGAAATATAAACCCTCGCTTTGGCTGCCGAACCTAACCGTCGATCTCAGGTTAATACAAAGACGGATACTTGGAAGAAGCGTACAGACTAACTTTTTTTTACTGTTTTCGATGTGCAGGAGCTTCTTCAACTTACAAGCTCGCGTACACCGATGTGGCTGACCTGCGCCGCCAAGAATGCACGCGAATGCGGGTTAGGGTGTGCCGAAAAAATACAATTTTCGAAACTCGAAACAGCCTAGTGCGGAAATGTTGCGCCTGGAGAAGATAAATAGAGGCAAAAAAATTTTTTTGAAATCAGTCAATATTTGACCGGGCCCAAACGGGATCAAAGCTTTTAGTTTTTGATCAAGTTTGGCGACTTCTGTATATTTTCATAAAATTTTCATATTTCACTGTTGAGCATTAGAAAATACTATTTATGCACATAAACACGTGGTATATTTGGTTGTAACGCGGTTATATTGAAAGAGGAACATATCTCATTGATTCAAGAGCTGGTCCAACAGCCATTTCTTATAGATTTTTGTGCGCTGAAAACTAATCCGGAAACCTTTTGTCGCGATCACCGACTGTTTTCGAGAAATACGACTTTAAAAAAAATTGCAAATTTTCAACTTTGAACATCTTTTGAGTTCAAACAGTAATAGTTATTAGGTTGCTTGTTCCGCCAAATTATTCTATGAACACTCGCAAACAAAACGATATAAGTTATTATTGAATTATAAACATTTAAATATGTTTAAACAACGAACAAAGGGAAAAGGACACCCAAAATGAACCAGTTTTGGTAGATATCATTCTATATATTTAAAAAATTAAGGGTCTAGGAGAAAATCTGACAGCTCCCCGCGATGCAGCAGACATTTTCCTCCGGAAACCATCAACAGAAGCGGTAAGGCAGGTTTTGTTCTCAATACAGAAGCCAACAGTGGCGGGCGTACCCACTGCCGCTCAGCGACAGCCACTACCACTGTCGACGTCCCACGTTTTGCCAAACTCTTTCGCTACGGTATTGAAAACAAAACGTGACTTACCACTTTTGTTGGTGTTTTCCGAGGGACAAATGTCTACTGCATCGTATGGTGTCAGATTTCCCCCTCGACCTTTAGTTTTCGATATATATACAGATATATCTGTAAAAGTTGGTGCATTTCGGTTGTCCTTTTCCATTTGATCGTTGTTTAAATATATTTAAATATTAATAATGCAATAATAACTTATGTCGTTGTATTCGCGAGGGTTCATAGAATAATTTGACAGAACAAGCAACCGAATAACTTTTACTGTTTGAACTAAAAAAATGTCCAAAGTCGAAATGTTATATTTCTTTTTTCAAAATCGAGTTTCTCGAAAACAGGGATGATGGCGACAAACGGTTTGCGTATTCTTTTTCGGTGCACAACAATCTATAAGAAATGGCTATTGAATGTTACAGATCAAAATGGCTGTTGGACCAGCTGTTGAATCAATAAAATATGTTCCTCTTTCACTACACCACAAAAATAGAAACACATAGATACTCCGCTTCGCCACATATATAAAACATTATTTCACGTGTTTGTGGCTAAATAATATTTTCTGATGTTCAACAGTGAAATATGAAATTTTTATGAAAATATACAGAAGTCGCCAAACTCGATCAAAAATTAAAAACTTTGATCCCGTTTGGACCCAGTCAAATATTGACCAATTTCAAAAAAAAATTTTTTGCCTCTATTTGTCTTCCCCAGACGCAACTTTTCCGCACTAGGATGTTTCGAGTTTCGGAAATTTTATTTATTCAGCCACCCTACTGCGCACATCAGAAACAGTGGAAAGATCTACACTACTTTTAAACATCTATCCTAGTGTTTCTTTGGACCGACGCGACGATTGCGCTCAGTAGCCGAAGCAAGGGTTTCAGAATTCATGCTACATACTTGAGATGTCCCCAGCAGGCCACTTATTGATTGTACCTGTGTAGGGTAAGTCCGGGATAGTTGGACCATCGGAAGTGATCGGTCAATCTTGATATTTTGAGACCAAAACAAGATAGGGCTCTGTGTATCATTGAAACAAAAAGAATGAATCAGCTTGTTGTTAATCTCGGACTGATAATTGTTGCAAACACGTATCTAAATTATAACTAGACTGCGGCAAATGCTTTATGCAAATTCATGTACTGATATGCAAATATTATTATGCATATTGCATATGATTTGTTAAAAGGCATATGCATACTTGTTACATATTTCTTATATATATATATATATATATATATATATATAAGATATATATATCTTATATATATATATAATATAAGATATATAATATAATATATCTTATATATATATATAATATAAGATATATATATATATATAAGATATATATATATATATATCTTATATATATATAATATAAGATATATATATATATAATATATATATATATATATATATATATATATATATATAAGAAATATGTAACAAGTATGCATATGCCTTTTAACAAATCATATGCAATATGCATAATAATATTATATATATATATATATATATATATATATATATATATATCACTGTATTTGGTTGCGATTATGGGAGAGTGGGTAGGTTTGGGTCAGATTTTAATTAATCTTTAATATTGACCAAATGAGAAACATGCTTTAAATGTGAATAGTTATAATTAGTAAGGTTTTACTATCAAATTTTTAAAATTATAAAAGTTCAAAAAGTAAGTATTTGGCACATACCTCCCTTGTGTGGGGAGGTTTGGGTCAGGTAATGGGGATAAATGGGTCGTTTAATTTTTCCTGATTTTTATATGTGTATAAATGTATTTATTACTTACAAAATGAAAATATATGTATACGTATAAAAGTAATGAAGTAAATTAATAAAATAAAAGCTCTAAAGGAATAACAAAATAAACGTAAATGAATTGAAAGTTAGTTAATTAAATTTTTAATGTTGATTTTCAAAACTATTTAAGTCAACATCGAATTTAAAAAAATTAAGTGTCTTGCTCGTACCAGCTTCGTTATTCGGAGGGCTTAAATGCAACATCTTTTTTATGCGATATTTGCTCGGGAGTCTTTCTCTCTGTTCTTGCTCCCCCCCCCCCCCCCTATTGCCCTCGGTCTTTCTTTTATAAATAAGTGGGATTGTAGACCTGTAAAATATAGTAGCCAAAGCAGCTCATTAGAAAGAAAGTGGAGAGGTGTGAGTCGACTCAAAACTCCCGCATACTTCTGACCCATAGGGTAAGTGACCCAATTACGGATGGTGTCCGTATTATGGTGGGCTAAGTATATCTTTATGAATTAAAAACACTATTTATGCAACACCTGAAATAATTTTTTTTTTTAACTAAGTTCAATACTGATTTTATTCGGGGGAATTAAAACATTTTTACTTTAAACTCTTATATTTATTACATTTCGTATTTTAATTTTGATCCTGACAATTTTGACGTGATTCTTCAAACAGCTAAGTGAAAGTGTTAAGAAGTTGCATCTGTACGCAAGTAAAGATAAATATATACTTTTATGGAATGACGTTTCGATTTTCTTTATATTTCTTATAAAACGAAATAGTCTGAAGTTTAAAATTGTTTTACCTAATAAAAATGGAAGTCCATGATTAGTACGGATTTATTGAATAAGTTCCTATTACGGAGTCGGTAATCGGTACAGTATTCGCGGACTCGGCCCAGCTAGACCATTTACCGATTTTAAGACTGAAATTATATCAAATTAATAGTTACTGTAATTTTTAATGTAAGTATATATAATCAGTGATTACATAAGTTCTTAATGTATAAAAAATACCAAAATTATATTTACTTTTATTTATTTATATCAGAAAAATGATCAAACAACCAAAGGTGCGACGCCTAACCTACAAAAGGGAATCACTTGACAATGCTCTGACAGATATTAGAAAGGGAATGCCTATAGGAACTGCTTCCACGAAATACAATGTACCAAGGACTACATTGTTCAACAAAATAAACACTAAGTATGCAGATAAGAAACCTGGTCCCCAGACAATTTTAAGTGCAGATGAAGAGAATTGTCTTGTTGATTGGATAATTAGTCTGAGTGAACGTGGCTTTCCTGTTAACAAACAGCAATTGATAAACAGTGTGCAATTAATTGTAAGAAGCCTAGAAAGAGAAAATCCTTTTAAAGACGATCGTCCGGGTCGTCACTGGTATAATGGTTTTTTAAATCGACACCAGCACCTGTGTTCAAGAATGTCAGATAATGTTTCACGTGCTAGAGCAAAAGTCAGTGAGAAATCTTTGAGAGAATGGTTTTCTACAATTAAAAGCTACCTTGTGGAAAAGAATCTCCTTAATATACATCCTTCAAGAGTATTTAATGGTGACGAAACAGCAGTATTATTAAATCCTAAAGCCAAAAAAGTTATAGTTTCAAAAGGATCCAAAAACGAATATCTATACCGACGAATATCTATAATAAAATGCCAAAGGGATGGTGCTATGGCAAATCTGATAGCGGATGGATGACAGGCGAGAGTTTTTATGAATACATGGCTAACACTTTTATCAATTGGATAAAAACTAGCGGACTTCAATTACCCATTGTAATGTACATTGATGGGCACTCCTCTCATGAGACACAGCCTTTGAGTGCACTTTGGATGGAGAATCAAATTGAATTGATTGCATTGCATCCTAATGCGACTCATATAATGCAGCCAATGGATGCCTTACTGTTTTGTGCAATGAAACTTGCATGGAAAAAGGAGCTCAATAACTATAGAGTAGAAAATGGTGTGTTATGTGTGCTCAAAGAAGATGTAGCATCCCTGTTAAACAAAGCGTTACATTCTATGAATATTACTACTTGTTTAGAAAATGGATTTAGAAAATGCGGGTTGCGTGCATTCTCAGCTGATGCAGTAGATTACACTAGGTGTTCCAAAAAAATATCAGGTGATCCACCAACAACAGTGGAAGATATTAGTACAAACACTACAGAATATGATGTGACCCTAAAAATTATGAAGGCAGTGATTCATCCGGATACAATACAAACGTTTGAAAGTGCGAAGGATTTGGGAGAATGGATGGGCAATAGCGAAGATAAAAATCTTTTCAACTTTTGGAAACAAGTCTGTGACCTTAGTCAAGTAACCACTGTAAATAATACAACAGAAGATCAAATTGAAGTGACAAAACACGCATGTGCAGCTGTTGTTACAGCAAGTGAATTTACTGAAACAGAAGTAAATGACAATAATGAGTTTATAATTGATGAAACAGAAAATATAATAATTTCTTTTTTCGATGAAGCCGAAAATATTGCAGAGAAACTACCTCAGCAATGTGTATTGAACGATAAGGAAAATTATCAAAGCAATAATACTGTGATCCCAGATAATGATATAAGTAATGCAGCTGAAACACAGCCACTTATAGAAATTTCCAATAATATTCCTCCCGAAGAATCTGCAAAGCCTTTGGATTCAGTGAAATCATATTTATATTGGCTGGGTCAAAAATCAAAAGAGAATGCAAAAGATGGTAAAAAACAACGAGGACCGAAAGAAAAACCACCTTCTGTTTTAACAAGTGAGCAGTATCAAGCATATTGTTTGAAGAAAGAAAGAAAAAACAAGAGACCGATAAGCGAATATTAGAAAATAAATTAAAAGCACAAAAAAGAAAACTTAAAATTGAAGAGAAAAAACGTAGTGCACAAGAGCAGGTAGAAATAAAGAAACGGATTAAAGTAGAAAAAATGCAAGAGAAACAAAAGCAGAAAGAAATTTTAAAAATAAAGAAAGAACATAATCGAAAAGAAAAGCAGGAAAAGAAAACACAAGAAAAAGAAAATCATGAAGTAAATAAAAGATTAAAGAAACCAAAGAAAACTGTACCAACGATTAATGTTAAGCTTTAAAATTGAGACTTAAAGATACAGTTATTTTTCTACACACGTTATTCATTAAAGAATGTTATTTCAGAATTTGTTAGAAATAATTTGTAATTTACGCAATTCTTATTACTGTGATAATATTATATTATTAAAAAATATACTAATCTAAATTGAAATAAATATACGTAAATGTTATTAAAAATTATATTATAGTAAAGTGTGTAAAATAAATTCTAATAATTCATAATTATTTATTAATTTATTTACCCATTATAATTATTTATATTATTACCATTAAATATGTAAATAAAATTCGAGAACGCCGTAATTGGGGCTCCATATGAGGTCTCGAATGCGTAACTAGGGCTCCATACCGGGACATACCTTCCATAATTGGGACCCCGTAATATAAGCACTCCTGTTTTGAAGGCTCCGTAATAGGTGCAAAAACCTGTTTTTCTTCGTTTGATTCCACTAATTTTTAATTATTCCATACAAATTTGTTTTTAGGGGATTCCGGAACCATTAAACTTACTAGAGGCCACGAAAAGAAACAATTATCCATAATTTGTTATTATTTCTAAACAACAAAAAGCCCGCAGAGCCACTACTCAGTCCGTAATTGGGTCACTTATCCTACATCCCGTATCTGAACGTCCATAATAAAGCACCTGTGTTAGTCAAGCAACTTGTTTTAGGTTACAATTTATAACCTATAACTGTTGCTTGAATATAAGTTCGTCTACTAAAACTTTTACCAGCACGACGTACTTTATACAAGTTTATAACAGCGACTTATTTCGGTTACCAATTTAGGTTAAACGTACCACGAAAATGCACTTCTACTTGTAGAAAATTAATACGCGCTTTAACAAACTTCTCACTTTGTTTACGAATTTTGCTACTACTGCTACAACGAATGATACATATGCGAATAAGGTACCTATGTCTAACAACGATTGGAATACACTAACTGACCCAAACCTACATTTCGTACCGATGTTAATAGCATGTGATAGAATAAGTCATTAGTAGAGACTAATCACTCGTTCATTACAATCATCCGATATACATAAACAATCTCGATAAAATTGAACAGGCTTGATCATTTTTTTCTCTTAACACACGAAAATAGTAAAATTATTAATTTTCACTCTTTATTTTATTTCTGCAAATTAGTTGAAACTTTTAATGGAAATAATGCCGTTGCAATTGCAACTACTCTGAATATTTTCCAGCAGACACAAGTTTTGGATGTGTCGGTCTAACCTTAAAAAATTCGATAAAAATAAACATGGTATATTTTACGCTTTGGCATGTGGCATATGCTTTTTGCATATGTTACGTGCATAAACATCCGCAGTCTAATTATAAGTTGCACTTAAGACTTTATGCAAGTCTGAAAGTTTTTGGACCGAGTTACAGTGTTAGTAATATTTGAAAAACATGTGAGTTTATTCTAACTATTTCGATATTAAGGGATATAATATGCATACAACTACAGTATAATTTCAATAATGCGCATGTATACGTTTTTACTTTATGTTGAGAGGGTGATCTTCCGTGACCATTTCCGTGATTCTGGTATAGTTCGACCACTTTAATTCGGGATAGTTCGACCACATTGATTAACGATTATGAGTAGTTCAGAGCACATTAGGGCACAGAAGGACAAAAGGAAATACAGAGAACGAACGAACTTTTCAATTCAGGAGAGGAAAAATGTGAAGCAACACAAAAACCAGTTGAAATAATCTTCAGATCCAGGGAGCGGAAGTCCAGTTTTAGAAGATAGTGATATGTCGTTAGAAGAGTGAGGCGAAAACGAATGCAATTAAATATGGCAATTAAGCACAGCAATTAATTTCCTTATTCATTACCCTTTTTGTAAGCTACACTTTTTGTTATTTTTCAAGGTTGGTCTCACCCATAGTGGCCCATACAGTACATAACGTTGCCACTGCAGTATGGCAACGGTGCATCAACGGAGTGTGCTGTATGGGGGTAGACGCTCTAAAGACTGCCGTTCCAATGCGCGGCTGGCGACTGCGGCTGGCGATGCCACTAGTGCAAGGGAGAAAAAAATGCATACTTCTCCCTTGTACTAGTGGAAGCGTCACCAGCCGCAGTCGCCAGCAGCACATTGGAACGGCAGCCTTAACCCGGACATACGGGCGAGACCGGCCAGTTGCAATGTCAATGTTATTCTTCGAAAATGGAAACAAATATTTTTAATTTATTGCAAAATCGCTGGTGGTCGGTTCGCGCGGACAAAACGCAAATGTGGCGCCAGCTTAAAACCGAGCAACGGTTCCGGAGATTCTCACGTCCCCGAATAACCCCCAACCCGTGATTATTACCTGAACGCGTATACTACATGACCTGGACGAGACTTCACGCGGACAAAGTAGTACCTATTGTTGCCGTTCATCATGAGGTCATTGAAGAATTTTCCCCAATTAAGAACAACTATCGGAAAGGAACCACTTACAGGAAACAGAATATCGGTAGAAGCTCTCTCCCCCCCCCCCACCCCCCGCCGAAATATGCAATATAAGACTGTCGAGTACGCTCTCCGACGAAACACAAATCAGTCACCAGCAATCCCTTTGTGTAAAGACTAGTACCAGTATGACAGTGGTGGGCGGAAAATTGATTGTGCTAGTGCAGCCACACGAGTGCCTGTACAATCTGGCGCATACAGACTACACCGATGCCAAAGAGAAGAAGGAGTTGTGGTCCACTATAGGAAAACAGTTGGGATTTTCCGGTAAGTAATAGACACAGTTACGTGATTATAAAATTTATAATATAAATAATGTAGGGTATTGGCAGGAAAATAAGAATGATTACATGTTTCATAGCAGTACTGTAAACTGGGAGAACATTGGTAATAGTGCGTTATTTATTGTATACTCGATTGTTAAATAGAGAACATCATTAACAAAGTGAGTTTAAAAAATATCGAAAGTTTAACATCGTTTTCTAAGAGAATGTAGTTGCGGCCTACGGTCCCTTGGACACTTCTTATCCTCTAGACGAGTAGAATGCGTTGCAATAAAAAATATAACCTTCAAAAACTTTGGTCAAGGATAATTTTGCGGTCCATGTTTGTAACAGACCGGCACCGATCCAAAGGTGTAGAATCCCGCTATGGTGGTCGCGACATAGGAATAATTTTTATACACCGTGCACATGCATATATTTACAACGAAGAAATCAGAATGTCCATACCGCACCACTTTATTTTTACACACATTCGCTCTTGCTTTCTTACATATATTTACACACAGTCACACACGCGGGCACGCGCGCGCGCGGGCACACACACACACACACACACACACACACACGTATATATATATAAATATATATATATATATATATATATATATATATATATATATATACACACACGCGCGCAAACGCGCTAATTATCTATACCACGGCAGGGCTCTTGCGTCAGACGTGAAAATTTTCTTGAATGTTTCGCGTGTTCCAAAAGTTGTGACTCCTCCGCAGCCTCCCTGCCTTCGAATATCGTAACAGCCTATTGCGCTGCTCGTCACACTCTGAATTTAAATTTCACAAAAAGTTGTCTTTGCGTAAAAAATTATGCAATATGCATGTTGACAATATAATTTTATCTGCATATTTGGGTTGGGATTTCAAGACCCTGCGATATATTCTAAATCTTTGGGCAAGGATGCCAAACGCATTCTCCACAACCCTTCGCGCTCTCGAAAATCTGTAGTTAAATGTAGCTTTGGCTTCCTCCTTTTCTACTTGTGACCCAGGATACGGGCGCAACCAGTGATGTCAGAATCGTTGGACGTGGGACAAATGCTTACCCCCCACTATGACTTACCGTCGTCTCTCACTATAGCCTACCGTCGTCCTCCACTCTTTTCCCATAGCACTGCACACAAGCATAACCCTGCCCCTGTCCGAGTGGTAGGCAGCCCAACAGGCAGCTCATGCGGAAAACAGTAAAAATATGCTTGTGTGCAGGGCGATGGGAAGAAAGTGGGGGACGACGTCTCTTATTATAGCCCAGATCGTGGAGTGACCCAACCTATAGCTAAAAGCTATGGCTAACATTGAGTCTTCTGTGGCGAAAAATCTAAAAGAAATTACAATTCTTTAAAAATATATAAATTACTAATTTATAATTATTTTCAGGGACTGAATGCAAAGAGCGGTGGTTTTCTTTACAGGACCAATACAGGAGAGCCGTAAAGAATAGAAAAACCAAATCGGGCCAAGGGGCCTCAAAACAAAAATCGTGGAAGTGTGAGCAGCAGATGGCATTCTGCTGCCGTTCTTTCAAGGGCGGGACACGCTATCCAGCATCCCCATGGATTTGATGGAGCCATTCACATCCGGCGCAGATGACCACAGTCTGGCGACTGTTGTTACACCCCCAACAATCTCGCCGACAGAACAAACTATTGACGAGGTCGAAGAAACAGAAGAAATTCACCACAACCCCCCTCCCACCAAAAAAAATCCACGGACTACCAGTCACCTTCGGCGCAATTAATGAAATATATGATTGATTTCCACGAGAAGCAGTAAGAACAATCACGCTTTAATCAAATAGTGAACAGACACCCACCGGAAAAAAGACACCCCATCCGCAATTTTTTATATAGCATCGGAAATACAATTATTACATTTTCCAAAATGGTACAACACATTGCAAAAGATGAAATCTACAGCATGGTATTAGAAATGGAGTTTGAACACATTGTGAACGCGAGTTCTTCAAAATCCAGTTCGGTTGGGGAGTCGTCCCCATCGTTCGATCCATCCGGTGTAATTTTATGGATTTAGTTTAGTTTTTTGTATTTTTAGTTTAGTTTAATTTAGTTTTACTTTAGTCTATTTTCATAACTATTTTATAAAACGTTTTCCTTAGCGCTATATTTTTAATGTATATATTTTGTAATAAGGATTATAAAAATCGGGTAAACTTGTCAAATTGCATCTTCTTCAGGGACTTCAATGACTTTGAAATATGTTTTCAAGGTCAATATTCTGAACAACTATTCCCTTTACATGTAACTGGCGCTCGACTTCAGGTTTCGAGATATTGGCAAAAGCTGTGAAAGGTCTTGTGATCAATTAAATAGTTTTTGCGAATATCTCGAAAACTAAAGCCGAGTGACGGTTACATGCATAGGGAAAATTTGCTCAGAATGATGGCCTTGAAAACACATTTCAAAGTCATTGAAATCCCTGAGGAAGATGTGATTCGACAATTTTACCTCAAAATATATGTATATAAAATTGTAAAATATATGAAATACACATTGACCGCCTTTATTTATTATTTTTCCTGTTATATGTATTTCATAACAAAGTGATAAAAAAATGTTCCGTTCAAATAATCGTAATTCTGATGTTAAGGAACTATACAGCGTACTTTCATTTAATATAATAAAACCAAGAAATTCCTTCTTTAACTTGGGTTAGTTTGCTTTGCGACTTTAAAAATTCCGCTTGCAGTGACCCACCGGTCATGCCGTCCTGAATCTGTTCATTTAGTGCTACTCCTGTGTAAATTTCATTGCTTAATTTCAGCTTATTTTTAATTTCCTTAATTTGGGAAATGAGATATATTGTTACGTTTTGCGTTCGACATAATATAAGTTTACTGAACAGCAACGATAACAGAACATTAAACAAGGGGTAACAAGAATAATATAAGAACAGGTAACGAATACAATCTGTTAGGAATACAATATCGAGACGTCTGCTCTTATTGGCGGCTGACTTTCCAATGACAGCTTGACAGGCGATCGACCCGATCGCCTTCTTCTCGCTGTCTCTTGTCTTCGTCGCGAGCACAGCGGGCCATGAATCCTCTACATAGGGTGCTCGCAACACTGCTCCCCCCTTCGAGGAGCGGTCGTCCCGACCGCTGCAGATTCTCTGTTGACTGCAGCTGCACCCTGGCTCGGAAGAGTGGGAAGGACGCTATGTGGCCTCTTCCGTCCGTCGCCTCGGTATTCACTTTCACGCCCAGGGAAAAACCACCCCAAAAACCCTGGGCAAGGCGTGGGTACATGGCTCTTCGCGTTTCTACCCTCCACTTGCGTCTTCGGTCTTGTGTACGTCTTTCTTGTATGGGCTTCATCTTCTTCGATGGCGCATCTTCTTCTTGGGTAGAGACTGGCGAGAGGCCCGGTCCTTTTTATGGTCGGGCTTGTCCAACGATTAGTTCTTTGTGTTCCTTCGGCGGAAGTCCAGCGACGACGCTCTTCTGGAGGTTCTGGCTCCTTGTCCCACGACGTCCCCGGAACTCCAACAGTCCCTCGGTGGAAGTCAAGCGACGAAGCTCCTCTGGACTCCAGCTCATTGTCCCACGACGTCTCCGGAACTCCAACAGTCCCTCGGTGGAAGTCAAGCGACAAACCTCCTCTCTTCCGTCCCCGGAACTCTAACAGTCCCTTGCAGAAAAATATTGTATGCATTAATTTTCTCTTCTTCTCACGGGGAACGGTGGAGCCGAACAGAGTCAGGGAGACGAAAAGGCGAGACGGCCACGACAACAGGGGGTCACAACTCATGAGCCTGTCACCGGCCCGCTCCCCGATCAATCTTCCCCGGACTCCCAGCTCGTCTTCCTCTTCTTTCTTCTAATCTCCTCCAGTACTCCAATCCGTGGCTTCTTGATGGCCCCATTCCTCTTCGTGGCATCTGGTGCTGTTCCAGGGGACCGTCTCGGTGCAGCTCGTCAGCGGTCCCGTCTCCGCGATGCCCCCTCCGACCGATCCGTGCGACTGCGTCGCACGTCCGTCCGGTGATTGGGGACACCATTTCCCGTTTGCTGTCCACCTCGTAGGAAGGGACCCCTTGGTAGACACTGTACCGGGGACGCGGCCAGGATCCCAGCCAGGGGGGTAGCGGGGTGGTTCCACGTATGTCCGCACCCCGCTGCGGACCGCCACGCTGTTCTGGCACAATCGGGGAATTCGGGACCGCATCCAAGCCGCGGTAGCAGTCCCCCGACACCTTGTCCCTCGTCGTGGGGTATCGTGTATCTGTAACAGACTCAAGAGCGGGGGCCGGACTACGAAGGTAGCCTCCGCAGCCCAGTCCACCGAATTAGCTTAAACTAATCTTCGGTCTTGAGTCTTCGGAGTCCTGGCGTTTCGTTCATGGTTATTTCTTCACTGGAACTGTCCCTCGTATTTCTCAAGGCGGCGTACATGGACCACCTTGCACTTCTTCCGGGGTGACCGCTGGATCCTGTACACCACGTCGTTGATCCTATCCGTTATCCTGTATGGGCCTTCCCAATCCACTTGTAGCTTCGGGTACTCTTCGTGGTAGCAACCACACTCGTTCTCCAGACTGGAACTCCCGAACTCAGCATCCTCGACTCTCTCTCTCCCTCTCTCTCCCTCTCCCTCTCTCTCCCTCTCTCTCTCTCTCTCTCTCTCTCTCCGCGACGGTATTCGCTCTCGAACTCCCTCCGTCGCGGCTTCCAATTCGGCTATCCTGCGACGATGTTCGCTATCGAACTCCCTTCGTCGCAGCTTCGCGACGGTATTCGCCCTCGAACTCCCTCCGTCGCGACTTCCTATACAGCTATCCCGCGACGATGTTCGCCATCGAACTCCCTTCGTCGCGGCGTCGCGACGGTATTCGCCCTCGAACTCCCTCCGTCGCGCCTTCAGTAACCCCTGTCGTATTCCTCAATTCCTCAACTGGTAGCAGTTCTTGCGAAGATGACCGGCCCCTCCACATTGCCAGCAAGTTTTCTTCGTGTTGTCGTCTGAGCGATCGTCCGACCCCTCGAACCTCCCCTTCTTCTTCGGGCTCTCAAAAGTGTGGGAAGATTTAATTCTCCGTTTTTCCGCGTCGCGATCACGGGACATTGTCGCGAGATCGCGAGACATCGTCTCGATGGCCTCCATCTCCAGAGCTCTGGTCACGGCGGCTCTTAGGGAGGTGAACCCGCCAAGTCGCAGTTCCCGCTGTATGACAGAGCTCGACAATGCTGTTACAAACTGAGACGCGGCAAGTTTGTCGCGGGTTTCTGGCGGGCAATCGGCGAAAGCGGACTGCGCCAAACGTTCAATTTTGGTGGCCAGCGAGGAGATGCTCTCATCTCTCCGTTGCCTATGGCTCTGGAAGAGTACATAGTTCAAATTTGACAGATTCTTCGCCCCGTAGCGGAATTCGAGCGCGGAAACCAATTCCGCGAAGTTCTCGCATTGGGCAGCGGAGAGCGTCGTGAGGACGCTCCTCGCCGACCCCCCGAGGGAAGCGATCAAGGCTGTAGGCTTTTTTTCGTCATTCCACCCATTAGCGCGCGCGATAGTCTGGAACTGTACCTTGTACTCCTCCCACGACGTTTTTCCATTGAAAATTGCCGGTTTCACCGCGTACCCCAAGCTGAGTACGTGCGGTCCCGAAAAGGGAGCAGCGGCGGACATACCGACGGAGGTAGAGACATGCGCCGAGGGGACATTATTTACACCACTATTTACATCACTATGTACATCACTGTTTACATCATTATTTACATTATTATTTACATTGGCGACTGTCTCTCTACCCCGAGGACTCGCGCCGCTGTCAACCGATCCGCGAATATTTTGTAATAAGGAAACTACGACCTGGATGCGATTTTCCATTTCTGACAACCAGGCCTCGAGAGCCGCCTGTGTTTTTCGGTCGGTGGCTTCCTTTTCCTCCCTGCGACGGTCCTCCCTCTGCCAGCGGGCCTCGTTATCCCTCCGCAGCTCTCGCATCTGTCCCGCGATACTCAACTGGAGGCTGGTGAACAGATCCAGTGGAGTGGCGTCGCCCGTCGGTTCAGGGGAAGGTTTCGCGGAGGCCGCGGAAGCGCGAGTGGACATCCCACTTCTGACACCAATGTTACGTTTTGCGTTCGACATAATATAAGTTTACTGAACAGCAACGATAACAGAACATTAAACAAGTGGTAACAAGAATAATATAAGAACAGGTAACGAATACAATCTGTTAGGAATACAATATCGAGACGTCTGCTCTTAATGGCGGCTGACTTTCCAATGACAGCTTGACAGGCGATCGATCCGATCGCCTTCTTCTCGCTGTCTCTTGTCTTCGTCGCGAGCACCAGCGGGCCATGAATCCTCTACATAGGGTGCTCGCAACAATATGTTAAACGCATACGCGAATAGGTAAAATACTATTTATACTTGGACTATAGTAAAATTGTAATATGTAATATAAATGTATTTACCTTAAACATACTGCTAAGTCGAAACCTTCGGATCTCTCTCTCCCTCTTTCCCTCTCTCTCTCTCTCTCTCTCTCTCTCTCTCTCTCTCTCTCTCTCTCTCTCTCTCTCTATTCCTTTCTAGGGCCATAGTCAAAACATACGGAAGCATTACGCGTAGAAGATGCAAATCGAAACCTGCATGGTTATCGCGCGATAACCGTGCCAAAAACATATAACTGTAACGATAGAAGGTACACTCCCAAGAATAATGTGCATATGCTATGCGAGTGGAAATATAGATGTATTGACGTTGCGTAGCTCATGTGATTTATGGGTATACGAGTACAGTTTCATTGCAGGAGAATGTATCTAGTACGGAATGAAGATCAAGAGAGCGCTAATTTTGAGATAAGTTACATCTACCGCGGGTAGGAAAGGATCCTGTAAGGTATCAGACAATACAGGTATTCGTATGAAAAAAGTGTTGTATTTATTGGGAAAGTATATAAACATGTGTACATTATTATGGTACGTTGCGAGCATCGTCTATCACCGAATCCATGCCTAACGCTAATAATTCACAATCTAACAAAGAATGCGGTTCGAAGTATTCGCTTTCTGAAGTGAGTTTTCCATAGTCCGCGGTCGATGTCGTAGCGGCACGTATAATGGCGACAAAGGATTTTTGCTGCTTACGGAATTTAGAATTTCTGACAACCACGAGAACGTATGATCGATGCAGCGATCGTATTTGAACATTTGGCGTATCGTAGCTTCGGCCATGTATATGATGGAACTACCATCCGATATTTTGGCAATTCGTTGACTGTTGATTCGTGTGAAGTCAATGCGTAAATAATCAACGATGATAGGGTCTTGATGCGATGGAGTTGTGTCGTTATGGAAACGTTGAATCTCGGGTTCTTGATGCAGCAGAAGTTTCCACGTAGATATGAGGAAACATAGTTCGTTGAATTTGCTATCTTCTATCGCGATTTCAACGCAGCACGAATCTCGACCGATGCGAATTCCAATTGCGATGCGTTTGTAGGTAGTCAAGGTCAATGGATAATCGCCTCTCATAATTCGTATGACGGTTTTCGTCGATACTGATGTTACAGGTTTATCACTGTAAGAAACACGCACAGAGTTAAGGTAAACGTACCTATTATGAAACGCTTTTCGACGGGGTTATGCAATTATCATCTAATTTATAACATTTAGTGTGTTAACTTTGAAAATTTGCATACCATTCGACAGACCATTGTTTTGTGATTATATAATGAGCCATAAAATATATATTTATTATAAATAAAAAATAATATGACTAGAAAACTAACTGAAGGACCTGTACGTATTATGAAACACTGCTTTCGTACCATGACCCGGTGTTTCATATTCAATGTCCCTATTATGAAACGTCCCGTCAGCCAAATCTGTTCGTTTCAAATGAGCAGGAAAAACACTTTGTAAGTATGAGAAACATAAAAACAGATCAAAAAGAAAAGAAAAAACGCAATTTTTTAAAGCAATATGATTCGACCTAAGTATCCTGATATCTATGGAAAATTAAATGGTTGCAAGGACTAGGTCAAAATAAATAATCAATTTCCTCTTTTATTATCTTTTACTATCATATAAAATCTTTAAAAATGAAAAACATTAATAAACGTTTGTAAATATAACAAAGACTATATTATAAATAAAATGAAAAGATTAATAGGACAATTGTTGAATTACATTTTTTCACTTTTAATTTTTTGTTGGATTTCATTAATTTTTTTTGTAATTTTTTTTCTCCTCTGCTAACTTTTTTTCATCCTGTAAACATCTTTTCTTCTCAGCTTTTTCTTCTTTCATCTTCTGTTGTTGTTCTTTCTTCATTTGAACTCTCTACCAATCATCTAAAGTCCCCACTGCAGGTAATTTCGGTTTCCCAGTTGCTTTTAATTTATTTTGTTTCTTCTTTGACAGATCTTGGCGAGGTAAAGTAAAAGCTTCAGTAAAACTTTGACTTGTAACAGAATGTGCTATGATTTTTTCTTGTAAAATTGGACAAGCACTGTTTATGTGACTATCAATTTCACCCAAATGTGTATTACATTTATTTTCCAAAAAAGAATGATTAAAAACTAAACAATGTGTATATATAGCAATAGCTTGAAAATTTTCAAATAAATTTATATAAACCTGCTTGATTGATTTGATTATTCAAATGAATAGGGATTATACTTTTCATGGTAACAGTAGGTGATAATAAACTTCCGTCATTTATAAATGTGTTATATGATAATATATTCCATTCACTAATATTTTCATTTTGTAATATATGTTCATGGCACACTATTTTCATCTATATGGGCTACTAACATATTCTCCTGTACATTACTTTGTAATTTTATACATATTATATTACTCGAATTTACATCATTGTTATTCCTACTCTCAACAATCATATTGTCCTTGCTACTCGCACTGCTCTATATAAAATCCATTGAACAATTTCCTCTTCTTCTTCTTTACTTGAAACAGTAGGTGGATCAGATGTGGACTCTACTTTTTCAGGCACCTTCACTCTTCTATAAACAGATGTTACAGGGACCACATACATATTCGTTGCTTTCCTCAAAGAAATGCCCTTGCCAACTGCTTCCACAGCTTACTCTAATGTGTCAGGAGCGTAATTTTTCCTTGTATCCCTTTTTTTTGGGAAGTTTCCTGTAAGGTTTTCCTTTGTGTAGATCACATTAGTTTCTGTTACACTTTTTTTCAAAACACTATTGCCCGTTTATCTCGTGTTCTTACTTTTTTCAATGGTTTTCACTTTTTTTACTCTCCCAGACATTATAAAATTCTTTGTCTGTTTAAAAAACTTTTGAATGTAAGTAAATATTACCTTAAATTGTGTTCACTTCAGCACAGTAGATTTTATAGGTTAGGTTTTTGACATTTATTAAAAAGTTTGAATTACGCATATTTACTCGTATTTATGATGAGAAATTCAAATTTAATATATTATATAAATTGCTCTAGGGCAGTTGAAATAATGAAATATTTCTCTTTTGCAATGAAAATATCTCATTACCAAAGCTGAGGCACGTGTTTTATAAACTGGTACAACCATATGAACACGGGTCCGTGGTCTTGGAACACGCTTTCGACCCGTTCCATAAATCGGGACATTCAAAAAATTGAAGTACACAATATGAAACAGTTATTTTTATCAATGAAAAGTTATCAAAATTCAAAAAATTTGTAGAAAAATCAAATCTAGGATTTACAAGCTATTGTATAATCTAATGCACATATTCGAAAACAATTTAAATTCGTGAAAATCTTCAAAAGAATTAGTCGTGGATGTTCGCAGTTTTTACACAAGTAGAAGTTAATATTTGTGAGTTTAGAAACACCTTACATTTAAAACATTTTTTTTTGGAATAGAGCATTGTATAACAATACTTATGTTGGTGAATTTGTTCAGAAAAGAATTTATAAATATCGATAGAATGTTTGCAGTTGCTTATATATGCCATAACTATTTCTTATTTCGTTATTCGTGATGCTGTTTCAAAAAGGGGACATGTTTGAGAAGGTGTTTCATAATAGGTACGTTTACCTTAATGCATCGATAGGTTTCGTGTAAATCGAAAAGTATGCAAGTATGTACTACATACCTTATATTCTGCTTTTGGTGTTCATGTTGGTTAGGAAAATCTGTATCGTTGCAGTGATTGATGCGGTTCCCGAACATGTATGAAGGGTCGATCAAACGTCGCTTAAACATTTTGAATACGCACTACAGCTGATTCTACTGAACGGATGCGGATACTAACTGTACAGGCACGAACGTATGCGATGGAATGAAGTCGGTAAGACCGATCAGTACCACTTTTATGGTGGTTTACAACCATGCATGTACAGTATGTTGGTGTTGGGGGTGGTAGCCATCGTCGTTGCAGGAGGAGGAGGAGCACGAAGAGGAGGAGGAGGAGGAGGAGGAGGAACTGGGGGAGGACTGGGGAGACTCATCGTCGGTGTCGTAGTCGTTGCCGTTCTTCTTCTTCTCGTACATCTCAACGATATCTACGATGTGTATGCTGTTCGTAGGAGCAGGTGTAGTAACCAAACCTTTTTCTCCACTTCCTTCACGAACACCGCGTCGACGGTTGCGAGCTCGCGGGCGAGCATTTCTGAAAGCGGTACGGCACCCAGCCGTCGGACCAGCGAAGTCCGTGATTATACGCTGTGAGCCAGGTCGCTTGACGCTGTTCGAACGGTGACAGACGAGCGTACGAGTACGGTGGTTCGAAAAGCCAATGACAGATCGTCGTTTCTGTGTCGCGATTGTTTGCGAGAATCGCAATTACCTTAGCGACGCATGTGTTACGTTCAGCCTTAAAAGCCTTGTAGGTCGACGACGACGGATAACATTATTAGGCAGTAGCAAAATAGCGACTGACGTTTTTGCGATCATCATCGTCCTTGTAGTCGTCGTTTGCATCACCTGATTTTTCGCACCACATTCGTCAAAGGGCTGTATTGGACTATACGATCGTGCATGAGCAAGCAATATGCGGTGATATTAGCGGTGGATACATGTGCCACAGTAAAAGCGTGATGCGGTGAATGTATGCATTTTCGTACAGTTGTAGGTTAGGTTATGCATTTTAGGCATACGTTGACTAGGAACTGCTGGGAATTGTATATATTTACTAAATTAATGCTTTTACCGTGACGCATACATCACTTAAAATCGCTGTCGATTATACAATAAATAATTTACAGCTAATTACGAAAGCTGTTGTCGGTGCGACCGATGAAGAAGATGACGCATCCCATATCATATATGTTAAAGGGCTGCAGAAACGCTTGCAGAAGGGCTTGCGGATTTCCTCGACGAAAATACTAGAGCAGTCGTGATCATTGAGACATTGGACATGACTACGAGAATATCAAATCTCTAAATAAGCTAAATGCAGTTAATACTCTACCATGTGGCAGACACACAAAGCATTGTGCCTTGCAAAATGTATTTAAAATATTCAACTGATGGTCTAAACACCAGAGAGAAATGCGTAAATATATATAATCAATTTTTTCAATTCACATAAAAATGTTTTTCTTGCCCCTTCAACCCAACCTCCTGCACATGCTATACACTAGATTAAAACGATGGCTGTAATTATTATGAAGAATTGGTTTGTTACGTGTTCAAAGTGATGCGGTAGTCGTACGATAGTCGTACGATAGACGTTCAATACACGTTCAGAGTCGTACCACAGACGTTCAATACACGTTCAGAGTCGTACCACAGACGTTCAATACACGTTCAGAGTGGTATCATAGACGTTTAATACATGTTCAAGTGACATGGCCTAGCCTAATCATAAGTGCAGAGAAGAAGGGGAAGTGATTCGGTCCAGCTGAATGACGAGTGCGAAGAGGAATGGGATTGTCAGCGAAGAAGAAGGCGAAGAACAAAGACATCCTACTTTACAGCGAATGCAACTTTAGGCATGTTTCAAGATATGAATTACATGCGAGGGCCTGGAGATGCTGCGAGGCTGTTATAATCGTTTTAACATCTGCAAGCCACACATCGTGCTCTATGTTCGACGAATAGGAAAGTGTCAAAGTGTGTTGGAGGATAACGAAGGAAACGGAAGATGACGGAGGATAAGAGACAGTGCCGAGTTGTGCAAAGAAAAAGTAAGGAAATCAGCACATATACACACTAATCGAGGAAAAGTATTTTAATAAAAAATTATTTTTTAGCTTATATATTTTTTAACTTATCTCAAAATTAGCGCTCTCTTGATCTTCATTCCGTACTAGATACATTCTCCTGCAATGAAACTGTACTCGTATACCCATAAATCACATGAGCTACGCAACGTCAATACATCTATATTTCCACTCGCATAGCATATGCACATTATTCTTGGGAGTGTACCTTCTATCGTTACAGTTATATGTTTTTGGCACGGTTATCGCGCGATAACCATGCAGGTTTCGACTTGCATCTTCTTCTTGTGCGCATAATAATATTACTAACGTCCGTGTGTTTTCGCCTATCGTGGCCGCGATCTAGCCTTCCGCCGGTCCGCTTTGAATTTTCGCAGTTTCCAAGAATTCGTGCGTACGAAAATGCCGCGCATTATTCTCGGAAGTGCACCTGCCACCGTTACAGCTATATGATTTTGGTACGGTGTTCGTGCGAGGACTATGCAGGTTTCGACTTGCATCTTCTACGCGTCATACCTCATTTCTCTCGGAAGTTGACCTTTGATCGTTATGTGTTTTAGGCGCGGTTATTACGCAATAGGAACATGCAGGTTTCGACTTGCATCTTCTACGCGTAATGCCTCCGTATGTTTTGACTATGGCCTTAGAGAGGAATAAAGAGAGAGAGAGAGAAGGGGGGGAGGAGAGAGAAAGAGATATCCCAAGGTGTGGACTTGCATCTTCTGCGCGTCATACCTCATTATTCTCGGAAGTTGATCTTCGATCGTTACGTGTTTTAGGCGCGGTTTGTGTGTGTGTGTGTGTGTGTGTGTGTATTGTGAAGAATAAATAATGCTAAAATTGTGTTCTCTCTCAATAGGTATTATTAAACATAAAAAGTAATTTAATTAATCTTACCATTTGGCTTTTTAAATAACAGTCTGAAAAACAGTAATAATTTGTAAAGTAGGACGAAATAGGATATGTTTTTTATATAATTATGTGTAGGAGGGTGTACTGAAAATATTCAAATTATTTAGTCAGAATGTGGAACTCTGTGGGATTTTAATGCATTCAGCATTACTTTTTGATAGATTATTTAGATTAATTACTAATAGAGGGTTATAATTTATCGTAAAAGACTGCTCTTTAATTAAAAATAACGATATTTGGGTACTCTCTTCTACTATTTTACTTTTCCTTATAACTTGGAAACGAAAAGTTTCCGCAACATGAGATTTAAACCTCTTAAAAATATTAAATGAAGTACTGTATTAATAGTTTCCCAATTTTATTCATCGTAATTAACTTTTAAAAAATGAAAAACGAAACTTAAATAAATATAAAAATAATTAAATTATATATCATTGGGAACAGATAATTTTATCCTATTTTTGGCGCAACATTCATTCCGATAGCTTTTATAGCTCAAAAGCTGTACAAAGCGATATACACAAATGTCACCAAGTCGTTCAAGCCGGTCAACCCACTGTGCGCTGCCACGCGCCGGCTAGACGGATAGTGGGGATGAACCAACCAGCCGGCGGTCGTTTGCCGGACGGTATGCCTGCCGCCGGCAAGACGGATAGTGAGAATCTACCTTTATAGGGAAGCTGAAATTGAACGGGCTGAATATGAAATCGCTTCCTAGTGGTCATCGAACACGCACACACTCATTGCAATCTATCGTCGGTGGAGCGGATCGTACTGTGCAAAAAGTTTTCTGATAATAAGTTGTACGGTAACTCCACACAAGGTACGATAATTGTTGAGAGAGTCGTATCAAATGTAATAGTACGATTAATCGACAAATTAGTTTGGATGAATCTTCGAGAAAAGGGTGAAAATTTTTGCGACTGATAGTTACAGAACATGCCGGCGTTTACACTGTAACGGAAATCGAATTTTATGTATTTTACTGATCCTGGTAGTGAAATAGAAACAGAAATATGCCAACCTATATATTTTTTATTGTAATTACTTCCCTCGGGGTCAATCCGTTCGCGATGGTTGATGCAATATCAAAACGTGCCACGCTCGCACATACGATTAATTCTGTCCCCAAGAGTATAAAACTTGTGCCTCGCACTATCATTATAGTAAATGTGGCATTTTCCACGGTAGAAAATCCCTTAGGAAGTACCTTCCGTGTAGGCGGACATCAGAACGTTTAATAATTCAAACGAAGTCAATAAGTATGTACAATATAACTGAGTCTTCCGGGAATAAAACAAAAGTATAATTGAAGAGTCCTTGTAGAAAACACTGTAAGTGCCAAAAATCAAATTTTTCAGGAGACAGAAAAAATTTCCCCGACTGTAAATTATTTACGAAATTTGATTTGTTTTGATTGCTAAATATACTGAATTACACCCAAATGCCACACAAAATTTATATATTTTTTGCATTAATATAGTACAAATTCGTGAAAAAAAGAATTGTGTTTATAGAAAACACTGTATGTGTCACTTCTTACTTGTACAGAAATCTGAATGTACCGCTTTTAATAACTCGTATAATTTATAAAAAAAAAAAATGGAATTTGATTTCGGACCTGCTGTTCCATAGTTACACATTCGACAGCACGTGTGGGGGTCTAGAAGATTAATTAATATATTAAAATTTAGGCATGTTTTTCATTTTACTTTTTTATAGTCTCTTGACTTTTATAGTCTCTCTAGGTAATAAAATTTTTATATGAAAATTGCAAATTATTCCTGAAAAAAAATTCTTAAAAATGGCTTACTTTTCCGGTCGTCTCCTTTGTTCCCCCTTAATGATGATACAAATATGACTTGCAGAAGGTCGATACAGATAATACTAGTGTTACTTTGAGGCATTTGCGATTGAAGCACGATCTCACACAATAAGGACAACACGTTCTCGGTCTTACAAGGGAACACCGCGGACCCGGACTCACCGATTGGAACACAACTTTGTGGGTTTTTAGAGTGACATAAAACAAGAACAACGGTGTGTTTCATTTGGGCCCTATCGCCCTTTAAGGGGGTGAAAACTAACCTCAAAGTCAAATTGGCGCTTCCACTTTTTCGCGTATAACTTTCAAAGTACAACAGACAAAAAAACTGTTTCAAACAAAAGTTTAATGGTGCAATAAGCGCTGCAAACTTGCGTTAACAAAATTTTGAAAAAAAAATTTTTTCGTTCAGGTATTCTTTTTTTAAACTCTTTTCAAAATTTTGTTAACGCCAGTTTGTAGCGCTTATTGCATCATTAAACTTTTGTTTGAAACATTTTTTTCTGTCTGTTGTACTTTGAGAGTTATACGCGAAAAAGTGGAAGTGCCAATTGGACTTTGAGGTTAGTTTTCACCCCCTTAAATGGCGATAGGGCCCAAATGAAATACACCGTTGTTCTTGTTTTGAGTCACTCTAAAAACCCACAAAGTCGCGTTCCAATCGGTGAGTCCGGGTTCGCGGTGTTCCCTTGTTAGCTAAATAGGTGGAAGCTGCGTTTTTGTTGCATTTCGTAAACGTCATTTTTTGGGTCAGCACATTTAAGTTGTTTATTATATTTATCACATACCTTACATGTATCACTCCATGGATTACCAAATTTTAATTTTGGAAACCATATTTTAAACACTTTATCGTAAAATTAGTATGGAACAATGTGTTCGGGGTATCTATTTGACTTTGAAAGCTTCATAAAGTCTATGTATAGGTATTTAGGTCTGAACTAAGATATTCTTTACTCGTCTTTTTCTACTATAATGACTCTCTTGTCTAGGAAAACTGTTAATATGGTCCTTTACTCTTGTCCAGTCATCATTATTGTATTTTTCCGTGTTAGAATGGCTTTTGATATTTTTCCTCCTTCCATATTCATATGTGACATAATATACCAGACTGTTGTTTACGCTGAATTATAAGAGCCTTTGACTGGAAATGGAAAATAGCAACTTAAAAGTCTGGTTGTATATCTGTTTTACATTTGAATTAATCGGTATACTGTAGAATTGTAGAATATAGTGACCTGTCTTCTGCTATTTCCGGGATCGCCGTTATTTCCATACCTTATTCTTACTATTTAGCCCAATTTTATTTGATATAATAAATAAGCGCCTCGCTCATTTTCGGACAAGTTGTAAAAAGAGAAATGCAAGGATTCAATCTCATTTTTGTCCAGAGTCCTGCCTGCATATTTGCAGTTACAATTAAATAGTTCTGAGGGCAATACGTAGTTTGCCTAGAATCAGTTTGTTTTCTTCGTTTGATAGGGTTTACCAGTTTTACCACGAACCCGAAATACTTTTTGTCTTGCTATTTGGCGAACCGTTTTTGGAACTTCCTCCATTATCTGACTTTTAGAAAAATTGTTCAATACGAGCTAAGAAACTAACAATGGAAAGTAAATCAAAATATAACCTTAATTCACATAGGGTAGTAAACACCAGATTGATGGAATAAACTAAAGTCAAGAACATTTACTTATCGCTTAATTGCCTTTTACATTGTTTTCTACAGAAGTGACGTTGGGTGTACCAGCGGTACCATCTTTTAGCACTAAGTACTGGTAACTTATTTACAAAAGGAAATTGCATTAAAATTCCACATTATAGTATTACCATTGTCACGTAGAACCTTTTCCGATAAGAAAACAAAATTTAATTTTGGCACTTACAGTGTTTTCTGTAAGGACTCTTCAATTATTTTCGTTCAATAGTGTTTTGTAAAACTCCTCCGATTGAGACGTGTAAGTGCAGTGAAACGTATTATACATATAAGCAGAAACTGAACATTGGAATAGCGATTTGTGAAATAGATGGCGAAAGTATGTTAGAACCATATGAATATATTATATATTATAGTAAGGTCATATTTGTATATGAGGAAAAAATCTGCAAATTTATGTATATTATTTTCAGTATATTTTCTTCGAGGCGATATTTTGTGAGAACTTTATTGTAAAAATATTTTTACCAGAAATATTCAGGATTAAGTATAATTGTTTAAGTATAACTAACAAAAGTGGTATACCACTTTAAAATGATAAAACTAATATTCGACATAAAGGATAAGACTTAAAATTTATTGCTGCAATAGGAGACAATATAACACGTGCTTGTAATAATGCAGTATTGAAAAACGAGTCGTACACGTAAAAATATTCCTTTACATTTTTAATCCTTCGGATGTTGATAAAATTGGATCGCTCTTCATACGACGCGTGTGCTTCTCTAGTCGCATCTCTTAAGGGGTTAGGCCACCTTGGAAATTCGAAAAAATAGAATTTTTTTTTTTCGTCTTAAGGGGTTAGGCCACCTTAGACGGAGCGAATTTGCAGTCATTTTCGGTATTTTTTTTTAGCAAGATAATGAAATGAACAGAAAATTTAATAAGAAGCCTGTTATTATACAACTCTCGCCGGAAAAAATCGTATTTTTTTTCTTACAAAATGGCGGCGGTAGAGCCGTGATACGCAAGATCTTGAGGAGCGACGTTTTCCACGGTGTTCAATCTCACGGCTATACCGTTTGACCTAGAACACAAAACCAAAGAGATTTATTTTCTGCATGCCTAAACCTATGGAAGTACGTAGGGAAATCCAGAAACATTAATTTGTCTCGAAATGGTGACCATGGGAAGAAAAAAGTGCATTTTTTTTTATAAAATTGTCAATTGCAAAGAACATATTCAAGATATCGCAAAACCGCTACGTACTTCCATAGATTATTCATAAGAGAAGAGTGTCTCCAAATTTCAAATCAATCGGATGAAAATTGTGGAAGTTATGCGAAACACCGTTTTGGAAAATGTCATTTCGAGAAAAACGCGTTGAAAGTTTTACTTCACATTTTTTACGAATAAAGTGAAAAAATGCAACTTTACCTTTACTCGGCAATTCCTGCGCCATATAACTGCCCTTCCAAATTGACGTCAGCCTGTTCAGACTCTTTTCTAAAAGATTTTGAACTTTTTCGAGCCTCTTTTGTCGCGTCCGACATAGCGCGCTCAGCAGCCTTGATGCGACTCGCGTCTGCCTCCATGCAAAAATTGTAGCAATTTGGTCCAACTGTCATTTGCAATATCTCCATAATTTCCATTAAACTTATGAAGCCATCATTAAATATGCAAACTGCTATATCTGCTGCAACATCGACCAGTAGTTTGCCGCTAGAAGTAGTTTTGGGTGCTATCGACCACACGACTGAGTTGAACGATTCGTTGTTGTTTTGAGTATAGCCTCCTAAACAACGATGCAATAAATCGTTTCTGCTCAGTTCTTCATATACTGGCTTTATATGATCGAAAACCATTTTACTCATTGGCGGTTTATGCACATATTTGGCTAGTTTATTGGAAGCTTTTGCCTTCTGCCACGTACACCACGAAGTCTCGCCAACCGGGCATCTGTCGTGCTGCGGATTTGCGTCCGTGGAAATTTTGTGATAAACAGTGGCCCATATTTCCTTTTTCATGTTTGCGACACTTTCGTAATTTCGGCGTATAGCAAGACCGTAATATATTGATAATTCATCAATCAACTTGCCAGTTAAATTTCCTTTGCCACCAAGTCCTTTATTTGTTGTCTTGAGAGCGCGAAGCCGCGAGCCCATCCGCTTCTGGACGTGATCGATACACTCCTTTTTACAAACGATAAGGTCTTCATACGGTTGAGCATCTGTGATTCCTTTGAAAGTCTTACTGTCACCATCACCAATGTACTGAGCATATTTGACTTGATGTAAAGTTTTAGAGCGGCGAAACATTTCGACGACAGCGTCAACTTCCATTTTCCCAGCGGAGCCTTCGTGGTTAGCTTGACAATTTTCTTCATGCAATTGTGCCCACTTTTCACATTCTGCAGTTCCTTTCCTTTTTTCCCAAAATTCACAGCCTTTACAATATTTGGATTTTACTTGTACGTCAACGACCTTACCAGTGTACCAGCCGATTAGTGTCACTAGTCCGAACAATGACGAAAATCCTCTTTTCCTCCACGTTCCGTCGCCAGATACTAAAATACCATCGGTATGTCCTTTTTCCGCACAAATTTTCTTCTCCTCAGCAGCTGCCCTCTTCGTCACTTTTAAACGAACAGCTGCCGTAGCGATAGAAATCGAAGAAACAATAGTGTCGTAAAATGAATGAAAGATTGGGCGCGGCAAATCCATAAATGCGCAAAATTTGATTATGCCATGTAAACCAACGCCAAGTAATCGCATGGCAAATGTAATGCGACGATTAATGTCATATGCGTGATTGTTAAGAAGCGGACTAGCATTTATATAATTTGGTCCGCATGTTTCACAAGCAACGACAACTTTAAAACCTAAGCCACGGTTACTTGCTTCAGAAAAGGTGATATTGGATTTGCATTTTTTGCACACTACCATTTGCGAAATTGCAGAGAATACACTGTAAAATTCTATAAAGCGATATCCAAATGTTCCATTTATAGTAATTTCAGGAGGCTCTAATGACCTTTTTAATTTTTTCGCAGACGTGCTTCCTATAAAGGATCATTTAAGACGAAAAAAAAATTCTATTTTTTCAATTACATGTTAATTCCAACTTCACATACAGATCCACACGAGACAGCAATATAACTAACAAGGGGACATTCGCAATCCGAAATTTCTGATTTTTATCACTTCGTGTGAATGTAGGTCTCCCTCTCGTTCCGATAACGAGACGCCCGGATTCTGCTCGGTCTCGATCGTGTTCCGATATAGAGTCGCCCAGAGTTTGCCCGGTCTCTGCTGAACCGATAACGAGGCCCCCCGCTGCGAATCCGTTCAGATAAGGAGACATGGAACCTGTGACGCCTCCATACTTGTAAATATTGTACATACTCGAACGACGACAATAAACGAGGTTACCACCAAATAGTCGATTCCCTCGATCCCTGGCATACCGGCTTAAGGGAACAGTAAAAATCCTCGATTCCCGATGTGACCTACGTCACAATATCTCTAACGTCATCCCTGGAGATTAATTATATAGCTGACCTAGCACTATTAAGAGTACCATACGCGGCCCCCTTATTCAAACTTACAGTTAAATAATCTAAAATTTCGACTGCTTTTGCACCAGCCCTTCTCTTCACAATATTTCCACCACGTCTTAAGTACCGTGTTGTATTGTTTAATCGTAGAATTCGCTAAGGTAGCTGTAAACACTTCTGCTGCAGCCCGCGCGATTCCCTTTCTATCATAGGCCTCATGGATAATAGTCCTGCAATCAGTGAAAGGTTGGATGCCAGTGGGTGCTCCCTTGTCCTACAAGGCGATAATAGTACATTTTTAGACGGGTTAAAAACCAGTAGTTCGCCTTCCAACGGTCGCCTAAAAATGGGGAACCATGACTGTGAAGGCCAGAAAGGCAGTACAATAATACCGCGTGCCTTCTCTACTATCTTTACTCTTACTATCTTTCTCTACAAAATCTTTTTCATTATTCGCGAAATGAGCGAGAAAGGAGGAAATGCGTACCAAAAATACTCTGATCAGTTTATTGTAAAGGCATTAATAGCCAACGCCTCAGGATCCCTTTGCCAAAAAGAGTAAGTCTTGCATTTCCTGTTACATCTAGTTGCAAATAGATCGATCTCTGGTATTGTGACGTCCCACTATTTTTCGCGCGGTATTATTTCAAGTCTCCCTCATAAATCACTCCACAACTCCACCGAAATCCCCCAAACTTCAACTCTTACCCCTTTTCCCCAATCACTGATCATTTAGACGATGTACCTTAGCGGTCCCCATCTCGAGATGGTCAACTACGATATCCCCTTCCCCTCTACGCCCTACGAGGCATGATCTCCTCCTTCATATCTAATTTTAAACAAGTCCCTCGTCCCAAAAAACCCTCTTAATTTGAGACCACGTCTCACCCCCTCTCTACGACCCTCCAAATCAAAGCCACTCTCATCCCTCTCCAGTCAAAACACCCCAAAATCCACCCAATGGGTTGAGTACCCCCTTCTCGGAAGCCCAAGTAAAAACCCCGGAAGTCCTACTCTATCACCAAACACGTTCTAAGTATAGACGCATATTTCATAAAAACCCCGGAAGTCCTATTGCGACGCATATTTCGTAAATAGGTCAAGGTGCATACCGCGCGTACCCTTCATACCTGACAATCCTGTAAATCGCATAAATACGAGGGCCCGAGAGACCGGAGCTCTCTTCTACGGAAACTCTTCTACGAAAATACTCCTGCGAAAAAAAAATATTTACCCCTTTAAACTAAATTCAGTGAACGACGAATAATTCATCTACGGCAACTACCGTAAGCAATTACGACTAATTATTGTTATACAGCATATCATCTCCATATATGTATATATCTTTGTATTGTTATTGATTTTCATATTATTATCATTGCTAACGATCATTGCTTTATATCATTTTGTATTGTTAACGCTTATTGCTTTTCATATTATTATCATTGCTAACGATCATTGCTTTATATCATTTTGTATTGTTAACGCTTATTGCTTTTCATATTATTATCATTTCGCTAACGCTCATTGCTTTATATCATTTTATATTGTTAACGCTAATTGATTCATATTATTATTTCGCTAAAGGATTCATATCGTTATCTTAGCTAACGGTTATTGATTCTTATTATCATTTCGCTAACGCTCATTGACTTATATTGTTAGCGTAGCAAATTCCAATTACTTTTCATACTATTATCTTTGGCTTATACACATGTATTTCATGTTCATACACATATATTGCTATTTATTACCATTTATATAAATGTTTATGTGCTAATGCTTAACGTCCAACGCATTATTATAAAATCTAACCGCTATCGCATTAACAGTGCATGGCATATTCTCGTGCTGCAAATTGAATAAACAGCTTTTCTCTAAATCACGCTTCGAATTATTGTGTCTATCCTTCGGTTACGAAGACTCCAAAACAAAACAGCCTACTGCAACAGTTGATCTCGGTTCGCGAACGCGAGAGTTCTTACAGTGTTTACAAGACGTACTTTCGCATGGGCCGTGTACAACCATATGGCTAGACATATTTCGCGGAAATATTACGTGTGGCTTTTTTACAATAATGCAACGGTAAATCCAATTACCAAGCCTAAACAAAACAAAAGTGCTCTAACGGGTGTCTCCACCGGCGCGACTACTGTTTAAACCATCCTTGGTCGTTCAGTGCTACGAATCTGGCATTCGCGCCTGTATTCCTACTCACCCGCAGTGCCACGAATCTGGCATTCGCCCCTATATTCCTACTCACCCGCAGTGCCACCAATCTGGCATTCACGCCTGTATTTCCTCCAACCCTCAGTGCCACCAATCTGGCATTCGCGCCTGAATCCCCTTCTTCCCATATAACCCCACTATGCCATCGTCCTAATGACCTCCACCCGGGACGTGACAGTATGCCAAATCTCCTAACAATTGCTTCGAAAATGTCATCATTTAGTTCTCATTCTATACCTAAATTTGTTATTCGTGATTCTTCGTCGGCCTCTACATTATTTTTTGAAGAAATATACTCTGCGAATACCCATATTTTTCTTTGTTCACATCAATCCCATAATTCTTTGGTAACCCTATTCAGTTTGGGAAAACGAATTCCTTCCATCTTATTTATATAGGCTATCGCCGTCCTATTATCAATACGCAATAGAGTCTGACACGTGTTTAGTTCTGAGGCAAAACACTTCAAAACTAAAGGCTGCTAAAGTTTCCAAAAAATTGATATGTTTCACCTTTTCTATTTCTTTCCACAAAACCTCGTGCTCTCTTTTGCATGCATATTGCTCCCCAACCCGAAGTCGAGGCATCTGAGAAAATTTCCTGCTTATATTGAAAGGAGCGAATTGAGCCATTTTATCCCATAATGCGATCTCTCCGTCATTCCAGATAACCTCCTTTGATAGCGTCATAAATCTTTCAAAATCTCCATTGTTTGCGCTAAGAGCAATATATTTTTGGCTTTCTAATATCTTATAATGCATCCAGCCATACTCGATAGTCGGACAAGAAGAAACTAAAACACCAACTAGGTGTGCTAGGTCTCTAATTTTGCATGTATTTTTAACCACAAAGGATAGTATTAATTCTCTGATTTTTATTATTTTCTCAGTTGTTAACTGTATACACCAGTATTCTGAATTGACTATAAATCCAAGTAATTTACATCTTATTATCTGGAGTAAAATTACTCTTTTTGAGGTTAATAATAAAACCTAAGAAATCTAGTAACTCCCTTGTTTTAGTCAGATTTGTGTGACACTCTTCCAAGGATGCACCTATTAAAAGGATGTCATCTAGATAATTGACGGATTTCCAACCCTGCTTTCTTAGATAAGCTATTACCGTTGTAAAGATCTATGTAAAAATCCAGGGACTGACGGTTAACCCGAATGGTAACGAATTGAATTGATATAACTGATCCGCGAAACAGAACATAAGATATTTTTTACAATCTGCGTGCATGAGCACTAAAAGGTATGCATCTTGCAGATCCAAGCTGCACATGTAATCGTCTGTCTGGATCAAATTGACTACCGTTCTTATATCCTCAAGTTTGAAATGCTGTGTTAAAACAAACTTATTTAACATTTTTAGATTGAGAATGAATCTATACGTCTTATCTGGTTTTTGTACTAGAAAATGCAGAGATAAAAAGTGTCCTTCTTCTGAGGAACACTTCTCAATTGCGCCTATATTTTCTAATTTACCAACAGCTTCTTGAAGGTTGCTCAGATCCTCACGTAACCTTTGGGGCATAGTAGGTGGCTTCACTTGATGAATGTCGGCTTTCAAAGGAATCTTATAACCTCTAATCGCATCTAATACAGTCTTCTCGCTCGTAATAGTTTCCCACCTTTCTGAAAATAGCTTTAAGCCGACCACCTATTCTTACCTCTAAAGGTAGGATTTCCTAGACACGATTCGCCGCGGCGGCGGATCTCGGCGGCCGAATCCTAAGCACCGCTCTTATGGAGAAGCGTGTATCTCTTACCTAGGCTACTCGAGATGCAACACAATGCGATGAGTGTCTGTTTTCCGCCATTATGGCTGAATCTCCTGTTGTGCCCTGCGTGGTGGTTCGCAAGGCTGGTACGGGATTTGGCGATATCGTAGGTTCGGGAGTGAACAAAAGATGGGAATCTACTGGGTGAACTACACCAAGTTCGATTAAACTCAGAAACTAAGTCTTTATTCAAACTTTAACTAAACTAGACTGAGATGTACAAGAGTTATAGCCGTGTTAACAGGTCGAGTGTCAGGTCTAGAATCCTCCATTAGCGGTGTCGAATTGGTTTTTATATCCCTGCTGGGCGTGGTACGCGTTACCATGCCCGGTCGAGGCGATGCGTTCGCATATTGCTGATTTCGTAGATTCGGTCGCTAGCGATTGTCTTAGCTTGGAAACGTCTCGAACTTTTCGTAACGTAATATAATATGTATAATATATAGCGGTATGTCTGACACGTGTGCTTGGGCGTTGCCTGGGCACAACACAGCTAATCGCGGCGGCCAAATCCTTGACTGCTCCAAACTGAGTCTAGCGGAGACCGCTGCGCGATCCATCTCCACAGTGGGACAGAATCCTAAGAAATATGGAAACTACTTGAAATCCAAAAGTTATGGGATTATGTTTTCTTTATATATTTCTTGTCAACTAATAATATGAGCACCTAAAAAAGGGAAAAATATCATGGCGGCTACTTCTGATCTGTGTGTAAACACGTGTCAAAGTTTGTATGTTTTTACTTTGTGGAAAAATTTAAGTCGAGGCTTTTGAATTTCGGTGATATAAAAGAAAAATATTTTGGGAACCGAAATGAGTAGTATCGTTTCCGATAAGCAGTAGCAAATAGTAGTAAGGCTAAGCGGGTTCTAACTCAGGTCCTCTGAGGGGAGCGCGGGGGCGGGGGGAAGTGAAGGCGCGCGGGGGAGGGAAACCTTGGCGCGGGGTCTGCGGGGAGTGGAAGAGCGGTTGCGCGCGTACGAGCCGCGGAGTGGGGAAGCCGCAACCGCGGAGGGGATCAGTCCGGGCCGAGCAGCCGCGGAGACCTGACCCACCGTCCTCGAAATTTTTCAAAGGGAGAGGCCCACCCCCGAAAAGTCTTTTTCAGATTTTGGCCCACCCCGAAAATTTTTCAGACCTAACCCAGGGAGGGGACGGCCCCCGAAATTTTTTTTCCAAACCAACATGCGTCGGAAATTGTTTAATAATTTATTTTTTATCCGAAATTGTTTCGGACGATGTCGGGAAAGATCGATGTTCTTTTCTTTTACGCACCGCGTCTTCGGGACGGAAAGGGAGAGAGAGCAATACTTCGTTATAAATCTAAATTCGGAGGGTGGGAAAGAGAGAGCATCACTTTTAAAGCTAAATTCGAGAGAAAGAGACGGCACTACACAGCGGTACAATCGCTATCGTTCTAAAAATTTTCAAAATGATTTTAAATCTTAGCATCGCAGCGTATCGCGCGATCGTGTGTAACTTGACTCCTCTGGAGCAGCCGCGTGCGATGACGTCATGTGGCGGCGCGAAGAATTATGCGACGTCAGCAAATCTTAAAATTATGTGGCGAGGAGAAAGACGGGTAAATAAATGGAGAAATAATATAGGTTTAAGAAATTTATTATAAAATTAAAAGAATACAATCTAACATTTTTTTTTCCTACGAGCATGGGCTAGAATATCATTGATGGCGCATGCTACCAGTTCGCAATCTACAAGATAATCCTCGTCGTAATATTCGCTATCACGTATTATTTTAGCAGCGCTGCGCGCAACTAATGTTTCACACGCAACATCGCTCTGCTGTAGCACGTTAACAAAAGTTTCAAATTTTACTCTCACATCCTCTGCAGTTTGATGCAGGCGCGGATACACATAGCTTATGCATAGCTCAAGATTACATAAAAATGATACTGTATTCAGTTTGAAATACAGTGAGTTATCAGCTCGCATCATCTTTACAATCGATGAATCAAAGATCCGAAGAAATTCCACCATTAAATCATCAATCCACATCGAGTCTGGTTCAGGTAATTGTGCACGTTCTTCAATGGTTTCACAGCTGTCGAATAGCACATTCCATGTATGCCATGGTAATATAAGATGATTCCCACGATTATCGCCGAGAAGAACTTCAACATCAGCCATCGGTCCTACATTGATTCCAATTTCCAAATATTTGCTACCCACGGATGTTAACGCGTATCTTCTGACCATGATACGCGATCCTCGGCGCGGACTAAGAGAACAATCAAAGCTATGAAATTGTCCGCTCGTATTAGGAATACAATTTTGAAAATATGTGAAAATTAAGTCTTACCTGTCAAATGTATTATCCCCACATGGAGCTACGCCATCATCTCGCACGATCGGAACATAATAATTCATACGTTCAACGTTTCCTTCGACACTGGTACTGCACATTTTTTTTTCAGAGCACTATTTGTTCCGTCGAAAGTCACTGAGGGTACTAAGCGATTGATGGAATAGCGACCGGGAGACAGGCTTAAATAGTGGTGCAATTGGTTCCCCCACCACCGCATTTTATTCTAAAGCTTTTTCCATAATGTTTTTCAATCTTAAAGTCGCAGCATATCGCACGATTGTATGTAATTTAATCCCCATCCTCAAGGATAAAAGTCTCGACACGTGTTGAATGTAATATAATACCTGTGGAAGCGCAGAATCTTAGAATTATGCGGTGTCAGCAGAAACTGTGTCGGATGATTTTGCGCGCTAATTCGTCATACGCGTGAATCATAGAAAGAATTATGCTGTATCGGCAGAAACTGTACAGAACCATGTTGGGACGGATCGTCGTTTTTTTTTGCATGCGGTGCATTCGAGGGAGGGGGTACGCCAAAAGAGTTAGACAGAGATACCAAATCGTGGTATCAGTCATAAAAGCACGCTCCGAACTGCACAAAGTCTCAAATCGTTGCAACCTGTTGCGCGTAAAAGACGTTACATATACAGTCCATTTACAATCACTCCATTTACAATCATGGAATTCGCGCAAGTAGAACATCAATTGCGGGATCAATCTGCACGATTGAGTTCGCGTGAAGAATACCTCGCGTGGGAAGAACGGTGCAACGAGTGCATCGAATCTTTAGAAGAACACAACCGAGTGAAACGCCCGCGATTATCGATCGGTATTCAACAATCGTTGGTTGCTCGAATCGCACGACTCGAAGGACTGAAACATTCGTTGCGCGGACGTTTCGTGCGCGAAGGTGCTGGACATTCGAGTACGGGACTTTTGTGGCGCGAAATAGACACTGCGTTCGATAGTCGCGTGTTAACCGGTGCCGTGCTCAATTCGAACTATATCGAGCCGCGCAACTTCCTCCAGGATGCGGCGACCATTGTGTTGGAGCACGTGCGGGGCGCTTTGAGAAAACGCCGAAACCTCAAAGTGAACACTGTATTCAACGGCGAATTTGTGGCGGGTGACAAGCATGCTTGCAAAAGCATCAACACCCGGAACTGTGAACTCTTCGATACATCCGATCTGCAGGAGTGGTACCAGCGATGCGTCGTCGAACCCACCCTGGCATCGCTGGAAGAGTTCCAGGAACGCGACAGCGGATGGGCATTGACGCGAATCCTCAACCTAACCGTCAATGTCAATAAGTACAATCCGCTGCGCGCGGGGTGCCATCACAAGTTGCCACAGATATTATCTTTGAAGAAGGCAACGATCAGTGTGCAATCCCCGGACAATGCGTGTTTCGCGTGGGCAGTGGTAGCCGCTCTCCATCCTGCGGAAAGAAATGCCGATCGCCCAAGTTCATATCCGCCATATGCTTCCGTATTAAATCTCCAGGGCATTGAGTTCCCAATGTCCCTGGAGCAAATTGGGAAGTTTGAGCGGCAGAACGAAATCTCGATCAACATCTATAGCTTCGAGGCGGAGAAGACGAAGACGGTCTTTCCGCTGCGTCTCACCAGCCAAAAGAGGGATCGACACATCAACCTGCTCTACATACCGAATGATGGAGATGTAGGACACTTTGTATGGATCAAGGACTTGTCCCGGCTGGTGAGCGCACAGCTGAGCAAGAATAAGGCAAAGAAATTCATCTGTGATCGGTACGTATATTAACGAATGAAATGTTAAAACGTCTCGCGAAACAAATTAAATAAAAAATTTTTTTGTTTTATTACAGATGCATGCACTACTTCGGATCCGCCGAGAAGTTGGAGCTTCATTCGCTGGACTGTGGCAAGATGAACGACTGCGCCATCCTGCTGCCCAGCGAAGGAAACAATCTCCTAAGGTTCAACAACCACAACATGACGGAGCGGCTCCCCTTCGTGGTGTACGCCGATCTGGAGTGCATCATCGAGAAAACAGAGGACAGCCACCGAATGGGTGGTGATAATAAATTACACACGTATCAACACCACGAAGTTCATAGTATAGCCTATTATATGCATTGCTCGTACGATACATCGCTATCGGTGTATCGATGTCGCCGCGACGCGGATTGCGTTTCATGGTTCGTCGATGAACTAAAAAATTTTGCAAATTTCGCCAAACCCATCCTGACCAGCAATGTTCCCATGCTTGATTTAACTACCGAACAGTTGACGGCATTTCGCGATGCAACACATTGTCATATTTGCGAAGAACCATTCGAGGCTATCGATGTACGAGTCCGCGATCATTGTCATCTATCCGGGCGGTTTAGAGGTCCGGCACATTCGGAGTGCAATTTAAATTATAAAAATGCGTTTTACATCCCCATAGTTTTTCATAATTTATCAGGCTACGATTCACATTTTATTATCGAGGAAATAGCTACCGCTTTCGAAGGTCACGTCGACGTATTACCCATAACTAAAGAAAAGTATATTTCTTTCACAAAAAATGTCGAAGATACGGCTGACTCAGATTCACGAAATTGTATTAAATTGCGATTCATCGATTCGTACAAATTTCTCAACACCAGTCTCGACAAATTAGCATCTTTTCTTAGCACAGATCAATTAAAAATTTTACGATCCAAGTTTGAAACATTATCCGTCGAGGATTTCAATTTACTGACGCGAAAGGGTGTCTTTCCGTACGAATACCTTGATTGCGCGAACAAGCTGCAGGACCCATGCTTACCACCGCGAAAGTTGCATCAAGAGTTACGGACTAGATTCGGCGCATTATTATACTTTACCCGGTTTCACATGGGATGCCATGCTAAAACATACCAAAATTACATTCGAATTGCTCACCGACGTCGATATGGTCATGTTTATCGAACGCGGTATACGCGGGGGTTTGAGTCAATGTTCCGGAAGATACGCACATGCCAATAACAAGTACATGCCATCTTACGACGCAGCGGAAGAGTCATCGTACTTGATGTACATTGACGTGAACAATTTGTATGGATGGGCAATGTGTCAGCCTCTGCCATATGCTAAATTTCAATGGGTCGAAGATGTTGAAAAATTTGACGTGTCTTCGATCGCGGTCGATTCGCCCACGGGATACATTCTCGAGGTAGATCTGGAATATCCACAACGTCTGCACGACGCTCATGCCGATCTACCGTTCTGCCCGACGCGTGCCAAACCACCTGGCAGCAGACAGGACAAGTTACTCGCGACGGTATACGATAAGCAGCGTTACGTCATCCATTACCGCAACCTGCAGCAGTGCACGCGTCACGGTCTTCGTATTACAAAGATACACCGCGTGCTTCAATTCGCTCAATCTCTCTGGCTCCGCGATTACATCGAACTCAATACACGGTTTAGAACAGGCGCGACAAACGACTTTGAAAAAAATTTGTACAAATTGATGAACAACGCGGTATTTGGTAAATCTATGGAAAATGTTCGAAATCACGAGGACGTAAAACTTTTGACACATTGGGAAGGGCGATATGGCGCGGAGGCAATGATCGCGAAACCGAATTTCCATAGCAGAAGTGTTTTTTCGGAAAATTTAATAGCTGTTGAATTGCGAAAACTCGAGGTGAAATTCAACAAACCGATATACGTGGGTATGTGCATTCTGGACATATCAAAAATTTGTTTGTACGAATTTCATCACGAGTACATGTCTCCCCTGCACGGGCAAAATTGTAAAATTCTATACACAGACACGGACAGCCTCATTTATCACATTCGATGCGACGATATCTACGAGTCCATGAAACGCGATATCGATAGATTCGACACAAGCGATTATCCTATCGACAATTCATATAATATGCCGTGTGTAAATAAGAAGGTTCCGGGGCTGATGAAAGATGAAAATAACGGTGCGATAATGACCGAGTTCGTAGGTCTTAGAGCGAAAATGTATGCACTCCGCGTAGACGGCAAAAAAGATACGAAAAAGGCGAAAGGCGTCAAGACCAACGTCATAGCCAGAACGATAACTTTCGACGACTACGCGCAGTGTTTGCAAAGGGAGATCGAAATGGTTCGCAGACAATCGTGCATACGGTCTAAATTGCACAAAGTGTACACCATTTCGGAATGTAAAATCGCTCTAAGTCCGTACGACGACAAGCGGCATATCGTACCCGATTCGACCGACACTCTGCCCTGGGGACATTATAAAATACCAATGTAAAAAAACTATTGTATTTATTATAAATAGTGGAATTGTGTAATATAAAATTGTTCACTCATGCATAGAAATTATAAATGGTGGAATTAATGTGTAAAAATAAAAAAAATTGTTCACTCATTTACATATATATATATATATATATATATCATTGTATTTATTGAATCATGTATTATTATGTTACAATACATTATTTTTATTTATCCAAGAATTGTGTGATTTATCAAACCCCAGCCACTTGACGTATACCTTATCCCCCTTCCTACGCAACACTTTTTCCACCAGATATACATCAGGATCGGTGACGCGTTGCAGCTCGTGTTCATAGAATCCTCCGGCAACAGGTTTTGCACAGGAATCGACGAGCAGATACGTCGCGGGATTAGTTGCCTGTACTTTGGCTATCTTGAACACCTCCGTTGTCCAATTCGGCGTATAGCCTTTATCGAAGATGGTTTTAAATTTGCTCACGCGCACAAACTCGCCCAACTTGAATCTCGCCGGAGCAGCGATCTTTATGTTGCTGTATACGGTGGATAGCAGCTTGTCGGCGATCGCAGCGGTAACATCGCGAGGACGCATTCCGATGGTTCTATGTTTTCGTGCGTTATACTCTGCGAGAAGACGCGATAGCGAATCGATCCATCTGTAGGTTCCATTGAGTGTAAACATTTTCCACATATTGTTCTTCAAAGTTCGATTGAAACGTTCTACGACGGAGGCCTTCATCACCGAATACGTCGAATAATGATTCATATCATGTTTTGTCAAGAGTTTCTGCACATCGGCGTTGTAAAATTCTTTTCCTTGATCGGTTTGCAAATTTTTCGGATATCGATCTCTAAATATCTTTGCAAACGCTTTAGTCACCTCAGCACCACTTTTAGTCTTGAGCGGCACCGCCCATGCATACTTGCTCAACACATAGATAACGGTGAGTATGTAGTGGTGGCCTTGGTTGAATCGCGAGTATGGACGCATTTCTACAACGTCAGCTTGCCACAGATCGTCGTATCCATGCACTATGACGCGCCTCCGCGGGAAATATCTTCGAGCTGGAGCATGCAATTCCTCAACAAGTTGTCGCTTCTTGGGGCCATGGTTTTCTTTACTTTTAGATTTCGATAATGGTTGCATGTTTGATCGCAGAGGTGTCTTTGACACGAATGATGCGATAATTATCGTGTACATGCATTATGTGCTCCCAATCGGCCCGGGAACAAGTTCAGCCGCCTCGCATGATTCTCCTTCGCAGCGCTGCTGTGGGATTGAATTTGACGCCTGCGATATCTTTTTAACGCTGTTTTGCAACGTCAGCATATCTCTTTGAAACACGACCAGCTTCCTCTCTAATTCTTCCTGCTGCTCTCTCAAAAGTTTAATGCTCTTTTCCATGTATAGTTTATTGATGACATCGGTGTCGGCCACCGGCTGAGCTACGCGTCGTATCTTGCATGATTTTGCATCAAAGTCGGCACCGTCCACACAAAGAGCGTTATCTCGCCTATAATTTCGAAGCATGCCGCTCCATTTGTAATAGTCCATTCTAGCTGCTCCACTCTTCTCGGGCGATACTCCAAATTTGTTGATCGGCATCTCGATGCATACAGTGCAAATCATCGACGTGTGGTTTAATTTATAATGAGACCTACCTCGCGGAGTTCCTCGATAATCGATAGAATTTCGGGATCGTGGGAGTTGTTACCCGCCTGACGCGACGCTTCAAGCAAACGCAATCGATCCACCAACTCGTTGGGATCGTCCCAGTGCACGTAATCGATCTTGTTGTCGTTTAACATCATCGCTAGCGGTGTCCTTAGACCTTTTCCTGCTTTACTCGTTGATGCGCGGGGGACTAGTGGTGCAATTACATGTTTGTACTTGTATCCCTTGTTACCCAATATGGGTTTTTGAGCACAATGACTGCGTCTGTAGGCATTCGTCGCCAGCAGTATACTTTTGTATTTTTGTTTATCAGCATCGGTGTACAGGGCATCGTCGGGAATTCTCTTGAAAATCAGTTCGTAAAGGCCGGGCGTTCCTTTGTATTTTACACCACCGATGATTATATTATCATCCTTGTCCATATCGAAAGCCTTATCTCCAAGCATCGTTCCACTATTGCCAAAGTATACGCCGTACACATAGTCAATTGTTGTATCCTTATCCATACTTAGGATGGCGCTCATGTATTCTTGCCCCAGCGGGCCGAAATGGTTGCGAAACGTTTCTTGTCCCTCGGATGTTTGAAGTTGCTGTCTAATAGATGTTACAAACTACTCATCTGGACTAGTTTCGAAAACGTCGTCATCATCATCATCCTCGGTTGCAAGCAATTGTACACTGGGAAATTTATTGGTGTGGGAGGAACCGAGGAATCGTTTTGTCGTTTTCGCTTCGATTGAACTGGTGTGGAGGTTATGAGTGAATATTCCGATGATGTGTGTCGTTTCTTCTTTGTCTTGCACGATGTGCTCCATTTCGACTGGATTTTTGTTTTAGGCGTTAATGTTTCATTCTCTTCAACGTCTATACTCGTCAGCGGTGATGTGTCAGCTTCTGCCGCTGTGGTATTTTCCACGATATGTTTCAAGGGTTCGACGATAGGTTTAAAGTATCTCTCCAACGCGATATCTTCCTCCATCTTGCCAGACTTCAAAGCCTGATGTTTCTTGCGAATGGCTTCGCTGGTTTTTGCAATTTCCTTCGCTATTCTCTCGCGATCCTTAATCTCCAGACTATCGATATCAATCATCGTTGTGCAGCAGACGTTGCTTTCCCACCGACGTGTTGACGACAATTGACCATCTCACGGTACGGCAAACTCGTTAAATCCCTTTCTATAACGTCCATTGGGCATCGCGCTATTCTTGTCTATTACCACGAAACCATACTCTCGTTGCCAACAATTACGACACAAAGCGCAGAAATCCTCGTAAGACATATCAGTATTTACATGATCGTCGTACACATGTTCCAAGTTGGTACCATCCTGCTTAAACAGAATCGACAGATTGGCATTGTCGCGTATAAGATGTTTGGGAATCTTTGCATACGTCTGACAGAGATAGAAGCAGTCAACGTTCGAGTGGCGCCCCATTGCAAAGTATTCCCTTATCGTATCTTGCTTGTCGCATGCCACGTCATCAAAGATAAAAATGGAATTTGGAAGCGATTCGCTCGGTGGGATGACATCACTGTTATTCGAAAACGTAAAGTAGCCAATTTCATCTATCGGGGTCAATAAATTCTCCAAATACTGGTATTTCGGCTGTTGCAACGACTTGGAATACACATACACGTTCTCGAAGCGGACACCGTGAGGACTTTCCAACAAGCTCACCAACACGTTGGTCTTTCCACAATTGGATGGGCCACAAATGAGGCACCGTATAGTGTTTGGTAGCATGCTACCATGTTTGCGCTTTGTTTTCGAGGGCATCACTCGTGATTTATCGTCAAAATTTGTCACGCGTATCGTCACAGGCTGTCGCACGAATCGCATCCTCGCTGCGAACTGTGAAAAAATGATTTTGATACATCGAAGCGGTGACGCGTTCTATTTATAGGTCCGCGCCGAAGCAAAACAGCTCAGTGTTCAAAATGCTTCTGGTCCTGTCGGATAATTGTGATATTCGAGACTTAACCTCTGAACAGTTGAAATATATACCAAAGATTATTCTACTTCGAGAGTTCGAGAGATACATTGATCAGTTGTGGGACAGACTCCCCGAGCATATAAAAGCCGATTCCGAGGTTCAGCAGTATCGTCAGTGTCTGTAACATTATAATCGCACTTGGCAGCGAACGCATATCGATGGTCCATTGATTAAAAACTGTAGCGAATGTCGTCGATGCGAGTGAAGAAAGGTTGTGGTTTGTTAAATCGGGCGATAAACGCGCTACCTATCGAATTACATATCCCGGGATACCAGTTTTGCGGCCCAGGAACTCATCTGGCAAAATGATTGGCTAGAGGTGATCAAGGCATCAATCCGTTGGACGCAGCGTGTCGCGAACACGATATTGCATATTCACGTAGCAACGACCTCGGCGAAAGGCACGCGGCAGATAACGTACTCGCTGACAAAGCGCGAAAACGCATCGTTGCGCGTGACTCGACTCTGGGCGAAAGAGGTGCTGCTACAGCTATTTGGGCAGCTATGAAGGCCAAGACGAAAATCGGAATGGGGATGAAAGCAAAATTGCGCAAAAGGATTCCAAAGAGAGCACCGAAAAAGCGGATTCTTCCGATAGCAAAACGGGGTGGTATATTACCACTTCTCCCGCTGCTAGGTGTTCTCGGATCGTTAGCTGGTGGAGCGGCGGGGATAGCCATGGCGGTAAACGATAATAAGGTGGCGCAACATCAGCTGCAGGAAATGCAACGTCATAATCGCTCCATGGAAGGTCGTGGACTTTATCTCGCACCATACAAGCGCGGACAGGGAATATCGAAACGAAAAAAAAAACGTCGAAAAGAAAATAAAAATGCCCGCGGGTGTAACTACCGACGCGCAATTGGAGGAGTTTGCAAAACGTATGCGTATTCCATTCTTTAGAGGTGTTTTTATGCGTAACGCGCTACCAGCCGGAGGAGTACGTCGAAACGAGAGCGGTATCGTAAATTTGGACAATGTCGAGGGGCCGGGGACTCATTGGGTGGCGTATGCGAAGAGAGGGTGTCGAGCTATATATTTCGACAGCTTTGGAAATCTTCAACCGCCTAAGGAATTGGTACAATATCTGAACAAAGATGTCGTGAAAATCGAATACAATCGAACGGCTTATCAGAAGTACGATCAGAGCAATTGTGGACAACTATGTCTACGCTTTCTACAAACGATTGGCATCAAATTTAAGGATTGACTTCCCACCACTCTGATTCGGTACCAGTCCAGTCGTACAGCTCGGAATATGTCATTAACATTCACTCTAACCGGGAAGAGTAGCACCCTCGCGGTAAGCTACTTTCCACCCATAGATTTGAGCGACGATGATTACGAGCTTGGTCTAGCAACCTTTGAAACTTATCACACGATACCAAACATCGACTCGAGCAACGATAAATTCTACTTTGTCGTAAACTATGACATCAACAATAGCATCGACACCACTCATGAATACATTACGATTCCACACGGCTCCTACGAACTAGACGCTATTGCCAAGTATTTGAAGCAGCGATTACTCGAGCGGTATCCTCAAAATCTCGGTGGCACCGATGTCGGTGACAACGATGTGTATCCTATAGTGTTGCGCCCCAACAACAACACCATGAAAAGCGAGCTGTACTGCTCGTTCGTCATAGACTTTACAAAGTCCAATAACATTGGATCGCTACTGGGATTCTCAACGAATCGGGTATTAGAACCTGGACGGTGGCATGAATCGGACGATCCAATTAATATCATGAACGTGAACATTATTCGCGTAGAATGCAGCGTGACCGCTGGCGCGTACAACAATGGGAAGCGCGTACATACGATACATGAATTTTCTCCGAGAGTCCCACCAGGATATAAGATATCGGAAACGCCCGCACAGATCATTTACCTTCCAATCACTGCACGGGTCATTACGGATCTAACGATACGCGTTGTGGATTAAGACGGACGGTTGCTCGATTTTGGAGCTGAAGAGATTACCATCAGATTGCACGTACGACGGCGACGACGATAATACGTGTGACGTGATCGAAAGAGATGCTTGTGCTGAACGACTCCAGAAACCCGTTTCTTCCAAACGAAATTGTATACAACAACAACTGCAACAACTCTGATTATACTAAAAAGAAGAGGCTCAGTGCTGCGAACATTGCATTTTTGAAATCATTGGGATTCATTGTGCACAGTTAAGTTGAAAAAAAAATGGTTGACATTCTAAGCATTGGAGGGAAGCCGACGTTTGATGATCGCATCGTCAAGCTCGAGACTCACACATACAACCCATATGTCAACTCAACGTTTGGATACAGCGATGAAATAAGAATACCCATACAGCAGCAGGATTTATACACATTGCCGTGTGAAAGTTTCCTCTACTTGGAGGGAAAATTGAAGATAAACAAGCCAAACGATACATTAACGGTGGCTTTGGGAAATAATTGCATGGCGTTCTAATTCGATGAGATTCGATACGAGCTGAATGGTGTGGAGATTGATCGCAACAGAAACGTTGGGATAACTAGCACGCTTAAAAACTATGTATCGTTGACATCTAGCGAAGACAAAAATATGGAGAATGCTGGATGGGGCTTGAAACGACGCGATGGGTCAATATTGAAAAATCATTTCAATTTTTGCATCCCGCTAAAATATTTGCTGGGATTTTGTGAGAACTACAAACGCATTATCATTAATGCGCGTCACGAATTGATTTTAATACGATCGCGCAACGACAACAATTCTCTAATAGGATCGCCGATGCTGGAACCAGAAATTGAATTACTTAAAGTGCAATGGCGGATGCCTCATGTGACGTTAAATGACGTTAATAAGCTATCGTTGCTACATGCTTTGGAACGTGGGCAAAACCTGAGCATTTGTTTTCAATCGTGGGATCTGTACGAGTATCCTCTCTTACAGAGTACGACCAAGCATTCGTGGTCCGTGAAGGCAACTGCACAGCTGGAGAAGCCGCGAGTTATTATCCTTGCTCTACAGACTGGTCGAAGGAATGTGATGAGCGAAGATGTTACTAGGTTCAACAACTGCAAATTGACCAATGTAAAACTTTTTCTCAACTCGGAATTTTACCCATACGATGACATGAACTTGGACTTTGACAAGAATAAGCATGCCATCTTGTATCATATGTATACGCAATTCCATAAATCGTATTATGGACATAGTTGCAACGAGGCATTATTCACCGTGGCCGAATTTTTACAATTTGGTCCCCTCGTGGTGATTGATTGCTCGCGACAAAATGAGTCGATCAAGAATGGCACGGTGGACGTGCGCATAGAATTCGAGTGTAAAGGGAATGTGCCGATAAATACTACGGCCTACTGTCTGATTCTACACGATCGGGTGGTTGAATACAATCCGCTGACAAACGTGGTGCGCAAAATCAATTAAATTGCCACGCCCTCTCCTGTGTCAAATTCCTACCAAAAGAAAATTTCATCGTGAAAATCGAGATGCTTTACGAGAAAAAGTGCATTCTCCCATCTGTCTTGGAAGCGAGCGGACCTCTAAATCGTATCGATAATGACCGTGCCAACATTTCTTGACCTGCAAGGGTTCATCGTCGATGGAAGATTTGTTGTCAAGGAAGTGGCTGTCCTACGAATGGGAACGATTCTCTCGCACTATATTTTTGGGAGTTCGATGCCGCAATATCTTCTTACGAAATCCGACAAATCAAGCATTCGGTGGTTGGTGGCAAAACATCATGGACTACGGTGGGACGATGGAGACGTTCCATACTGTATGGCCAAACGGCTAATTACGAAAGCTGTAGCTGATGCGATCGACGAAGAAGATGGCGCATCCCATATCGTATACGTAAAAGGGTTGCAGAAACGCGACTGGCTTGTGGATTTCCTCGATGAAGATACGAGAATGGACATGGTCATCAAGACGCTGGACATTGACTACGAGGATATCAAATCTCTAAATAAGCTAAATGTAATTAATACTCTGCGATGTGGCAGACACGCAAAGCACTGTGCCATGCAAAATGTATTTAAAATATTCAACTGGTGGTCTAAACGTCAGAGAGAAATGCTTAAATAAAATATAATCAATTTTAATGTATAAAATGTTTTTCTTAACCCTCTCCAACCTAATCTCCTGCACATGATGAATGCTAGATTAAGACGGTAGTTATAATTACGTAGAAGTGGTTTGATACACGTTCAGAGTGGTATGATAGACGTTGAAAGTTACCATACACGTGCAATACATGTTCAAAGTGGTTTGATTCATGTTGAAAGTGGTTCGATTCATGTTCGATTGATGTTGAAAGTGGTTCGATTCATGTTGAAAGTGGTTCGATTGATGTTCGATTGATGTTCGATTCATGTTGAAAGTGGTTCGATTCATGTTCGATTGATGTTCGATTCATGTTGAAAGTGGTATGATCTAGTCGAATAATGTGTCCAAAGAAAAAAAAAAGGGGAAAGAAGATGCGTGTGAATAAGGAGAGGATGGTCAGCGAAAATGCAGGTGGCCTGTGATGAAGATGGCGAAGAACAACAGCATCTTACTTTTGCAAAGCTATGCACTTCTCGATTTCAAGATATGAGTTTATACGCGAGAGCTTGGAGATGCAGCGAGACCAGTTGTCTTCAAATCTTTGAAGGTGTTGGTTCATTTACAAGTGTGAACATTTTTTTTTGTGTAACAATGGGATTGGAGAGGATCGCCCCGGAGTGTGACCCCGAGGTATGTACTTTTAAATATTTTTATATTTATCGCGTTTAATCGTTGAAATCGAGCGAGATCAAATCAGACGTTTGTGTCAATATTATATCGTCGATTTCTATTTTTTTTTCCAGAACTCGCCACCACCGTCGCCTCCCCCACCACCTCACTGGCCGTCGCCACCTCCATCGCCGCCACCTCCGCTGGTATGTAGTAGTTTGCATTGTTTTATACATTTGCTGTTTATTATATGCAAATATTATATCAATGCTTGTGTATATGTTCTAGGACCTGCAACAAGTCATTGGTCCTGCGATGGCGGCTCGGCTGCGGCGCCCATGGGTGCCGAACCGCCCAATGGCGCCGCCACTGCGACGGCCGCGGCCGCAGTCCCCATCGCCACCACCACCACGATAATTTTTTTATTATATTCTTTTTTTTATATTCTTTATATTTGAAATAAATTTCTTAAACCTATATTATTTCTCCATTTATTTACCCGTCTTTCTCCTCGCCACATAATTTTAAGATTTGCTGACGTCGCATAATTATATTACATTCTTCGCGCCGCCAAAATGATGTCATCGCACGCGGCTGCTCCAGAGGAGTCAAGTTACACACGATCGCGCGATACGCTGCGATGCTAAGATTTAAAATCATTTTGAAAATTTTTAGAACGAAAGCGATTGTACCGCTATGTAGTGCTGTCTCTCTCTCGAATTTAGCTTTAAAAGTGATGCTCTCTCTTTCCCACCCTCCGAATTTAGATTTAAAGTAATGCGCTCTCTCTTTCCCTCCTCCGAATTTAGCTTTAAAGTAATGCTCTCTCTCTTTCCGTCCCGAAGACGCGGTTCGTAAAAGAAAAGAACATCGATCTTTCCCGACATCGTCCGAAACAATTTCGGATAAAAAATAAATTATTAAACAATTTCCGACGCATGTTGGTTTGGAAAAAAAATTTCGGGGGCCGTCCCCTCCCTGGGTTAGGTCTGAAAAATTTTCGGGTTGGGCCAAAATCTGAAAAAGACTTTTCGGGGGTGGGCCTCTCCCTTTGAAAAATTTCGAGGACGGTGGGTCAGGTCTCCGCGGCTGCTCGGCCCGGACTGATCCCCTCCGCGGTTGCGGCTTCCCCCACTCCGCGGCTCGTGCGCGCGCAACCGCTCTTCCACTCCCCGCAGACCCCGCGCCCATGTTTCTCTCCGCCGCGCTCCCCCGCGCGCCTTCACTTCCCCCCGCCCCCGCGCTCCCCTCAGAGGACCTGAGTTAGAACCCGCTTAGCCTTACTACTGCAAATAATTAGTTACATATAGTTTCTCCATAAGAAACCCATATAAAATGTCGGCCTTTTAGTTACCTTCCGGGAACTTCCAAGCAAATTTCTTTTTTTTTATAATCAACATATATTTGTCCTTGCAACTGCGAACACAAGATTTGGCAACATTTGCCAATCATGGAGTAATTACAAACCAAACTTTTGTTGGCGGTTTATCAGGAACCTCCACCTTGTCCTGTGAATTTGCCGCAATTCCACCTAGGTTATGCGGAATTAATTGCGAGTCGCCCCCTGCCATTGCAACTTCGGACTGTTTGTCTGCGTCCTGCATGGGGCGCTCTCCGTCGCTCTCTATATTTTGTTCATGCATCATAACCTGAGTGACGTTTTCTTTCTGACTATTGCCTGAATTAAGAAAACCAAAAATAATGACTACCCACCTCTAGGGAAAGGCTTTGTCGAATGTACGGATTATGTGAACTCTCCGCCCACTAAGCCTAATGCAATATGGAGCTAAGTAGGAGGAGGCACAGATAGTTCCTTTTCTTTTTTTTTAAGGTTCTGAAGTGGTGATGATTGGCAACAAGTAGTGATACTAAGTGGTAATCTCGAGAACGAGGCATGAAGTATAATCTACACAATGTAGGTATACCTACATATTAAAATGAAAATCAAGAGTTTTATTCAGATTTTTGTCATACTCATTACGGAACCTGAGAGCATAATCCATCTTATTGTTAGTCTATTCTTCATTAGAAGCAGTTTTTTTTAAAACTACTCGACTCTTACTCCTACTCATAAAAAAAGTAATGATAAAAATCGAAATGGTGAAACCTATATTGCAAATGATTATAATGTAAGCCTACAAGAATTTTCATAACCTATATAATAAGATAATGAAAGAAAAGCAAACATTTTTATGAAGAAAATCTGTCCACTATCGTGACCCTGGGAATAAACTTTTAATAAATGAATAAAAAGTTTATGAACTAGCACAGATGGCACAAACAAAGTGGTTATATTGTAATTTAAAACAGCATTATTTACGTTACATAAGAAGTCTTCCAAATACGGATTTTTATAAATGTTGCAGGTTCTATATAGATTCATGTGTGGATCATTAAAATGTATTTCTTATTCATTATCAGAACTCTAGAAAAATGAAAAAATGAGGTGAAAGTTATTTTCTGGAAAAAATATTCAATCATTTGTTACGTGCCGCGACCTTTAGTGTTCGAGCGGCACAATTTATACATGTAAATTCAGATTAGGGGTATCCCACAGTCCTTAGACTACCAGAAATTGCAGTATTGGATATATTTTGTAAGAAGAGCAAGGAAGCTCGCCGCATTCGTAACAGTCAATTCTTTAAATTTTAAATATGTAAGTACCTTATCAGAAGAATAAGGGGTAGATTTTGGGATCGTTGGTGCTCTAGTCTCATACAGGTCTTTTCAATGGAATCAGATAGTTAATTAACGAGTACAATTTAATGATAAATAAAGTTTTAATGTTGAATAATGGATGGAACCGAAAGAACATAACAATGCGAAATATGGAAAAGATCAATCAATCATCTTACAAAACATAGGTACCCGTACAATTGGAGATAACTCCTGACTAGGGGAATTCCACAGTCGATCAACTATCAGAAATGATCGTTAAATACACATTAATTAACAGTGTCAAATAAATTGTACAGAAAGAGATAAGAGATGCAACTCACCAGACAATCACAATAATATAAATGTAAATGTGCTTTAAATTTGTTCTTTGAATTTTGGAAAGTTCTGCGTCGCTGATAAACCTGAATCAGAAAGAGGAATGAGACGCTTACACGCACACACTTGATTATAGGATGGAATAAACACGAGTTGAATTATAAAATGGAACCGAAATAATAGTAACTTTAACTGAGCGAAATGAATGATAATTTAAATTAAATCACTAATAGAATATCATATTTTGTAAGCAAAGTTTAGTAGAATGAATTGTTTCGCAAAATTGAGTCTTTCACGCGGTCACACAGAAGACCGGCGAACTATATCTCTAAAACACTTGCGGACACAAATGACACGCACCTCGCAATTTACCGTCACAGAGTGTCGCAGCTTCACGCTCTCGGCAGCGGCCAGAGTGGGTCCGCGCCGAAAAGGCTTAAGGTGCCATTTCCAATGCGCGGCTCGCCGCGGCGGCGAGCGGCGCGGCGCCGCCTCAGCACGCCGCAGGATTCTTCGTGCGGTCGCAGATGGTACAGTATTGTCTCCGTATGTGCTCATTGGTCGGGACCAGCGTTAAGCTCCTATCGTGAACAGATCCCTAATTCCGAGTGTTCGTTTCTCGCTTCTTTCTGGCCGAAGGGGGGAGCGAGATGGAACGCTTTTCGTGCGCGCGGGCGTGCGCGACGGGTGCGAGCACTCAGATGGAATCGTGACTGCTCGACGCATGCGACGGTCAGATAGCCAGGCACGGCACGAGTCTTTTTTGAGCCCTAGGCGAACTTTTCAAATTACGCCCTTTATTATAATACATTTATTTGAGATTATTGACAACCTTACTCCGAATTTTTATTCGTAGTTTAATTCACTTATAGTACAACTTGTAATATTTAATTTTAAAGTTTATTTTCAACAATACTAGTAATGAAAATATCATTTTGCACCTCTTGTCGACTTTCCGCCCTCGGCAGTCACCTAATTTTGCAGAGTAAAGTCATAAATAATCTGAAATAAATGTATTATAATAAAGGGCGCAATTTGACAAGTTCGCCTAGGGCGTAAAAAAGACTTGAGCCGGGCCTGCGTCAAGATTTTGCGAAGCGGTTCCCGTGCTCACCGTAATTGCTTGCGATCATCGCGCACCCTCGTCGCGCACGCAAAGGACGGAATGTCACGGCGCTCGAAAGACGGAGGGAGACAAAACATCATCGCGTCGTCCGTCTCGTACCGTCCTCGCTCGCTTTCCGTGGCTCTCGCTCGCTCTCGTTCCATCTCGCTCTTACCTTCGCCGGACAAGAGTGAGACAGAAGTGGTGGGGATAGCGACAAGCACGTATCGTGTGCACCAAACTGAGCACATACGGAGACAATACTGTATTTCCTATACCTAAGCGTCAGCGCCAGGGCCCCACGACGCGCCGCGCTGGCCCTTTTCGAGCACTTGAAAAGGTCTATTGTTGTATGAGGTCTCGAGGACCGTCTTCGACACCGAATTTATGGCTTTCGACCCTCGAAGGGGTTTAAATACCATCAAGAAGAAGGGATAAATGTCCAGGATTTTCGCATTTCCCATCAGAACTTTGTGAAAATGACGCCAATCGATTCCGTATGTTTCGCCGATGAAACTAACACCAAGAACGACATAATTCGGAGCATAATGAAGGAAATTAGATGAAAACTTAATTTATATAATTTCTCGCTAACTTCGTTAAAAATAGTCCGATTTACATGAAATTTGATACGATTTTTATCGGAGAAATATAAGGAATTCATCGGTGTCACTTCCATATCTATACGATAAAGAATAAAGAAATATTTTATTTCTGAAACAGGTATGAATCCTCGGCCGACCCCAGCGAATCAAAGTCGGCGACCCACAGTCGAGGGTGAAATATTCATTTCCGCGTATTAAGAAATTCTTTATTGTTTATCGTATCGATAAGGGAGTGACAGCAATAGATTCTTTATGTTTTTCTGATGAATCATACCAAATGTCATGTAAATCGGACTACTTTTACAGAAGCAATACAAATAATAAAAGCATTTTAGTAGACATTTTTTTACCTTATTGCTTGTATAAAAGTAGTCCGATTTACAACGGCACAGTGGGTCGGATTGAAGAAGTCAGTGACATTTGGTTGTTTCTTTTAAGGTAGTTCCTAACCAACTATGCTAATCAAATTAGAGTTGGATAATAAACGATAAATATAAAGTAGTATGATACCATAGAAATAATAATAATAATTTTTAACATCATGTATATATATTTTAAAAAGTGCAATGTTAATATAAATAATTGTAATACGAAAATGGAATATTAAATTGGTTAGCGTAGTAAATTGGAGCAGCAGATCTGACAACGTCGCATTCATTCGGAGCGTTTTTTATAACCAAAATATCAGAAAAAATGTTCATATGGATCTGAATCTTCGTTCCCTATTTAAATGTCTAAACATATCGATTGTGCGACGTTGCCACGTTCACTGCTCTACGTAATTTCTAAAAAATTTGCACGTAAACTTATTTTTTATGGGCATTTACGAAGAAACTATGTGGTCAGTTTTGCAGAAATTTATAAATTCATTTCCTGACATTTCGATGTACTTTTGTGCCAATTTTGGTACATTTCTTAAATATGGTTTTCCTGTTTCGGAAGAAAAACTGAAACTATAACCCTCTTTTTTTACTTCGCCATATGCCACTGTGTTAAAATGCATCAACCATAATTAATAATTTCTCGATAACTATATGGTAAATCGATTTTAAACTTTGTACACGGGTTTCTTGTAACTTTTTTGGACTCGATTTAAAATTCTGCACAAAAAACGTACAAACTTTGACACATGTTTACACATACAGCAGAAGTAGCTGCCATGATATTTTTACGCTTTTAAGACCTCATATTAGTAGGTTACAAAAAATATATAAAAACATAATTCCATAACTTTTCAATTCTGACTTGTTTTCTTATTTCTGGGGATTCTGTCCCATTATGGGGATGGGCCGCGTGGCGGCCAGCCGCTACACTGCTTCTGGAGCATTTAACAAAAATATAAATTAATTTGATTAATTTTATTAAATATATGAATTCAATTCATTTAAAAAAAAACTAGATATCAATAAAATCGAATAACATCTCACTCCTACTCACAAATTAATAATCAGTATGCTACATAAAAAATAATTCATAAGTAACTCCTTTACTTTCGAGATCAATATAATATATAAAAATTAATTAATAAACCCTGATACAAAAGGTAAAAAATAAATTTACTTCAATACATATAAATTATACTTTTACAATACTATCACTATATATAAATAAATTTATTCAAAATATATACTAAAACAATTTAAACTTTAATTACTTTTATTAAAATAAATATAAAAATAAAAATAAATCATAAAAATTAAATTAAAATTTCAAAAATTAATTTAATCGTTTCAGTGTAAAAGAAAAGTTTTTATTAAACTAAAATTTTAATTAAATACACTTTCCAGTACATTTACTATGTTACGACTTTCCTCACTTATTATTATAAGTTTTTCATTATAAGTTATCATTATAAGTAATTCTCATTAGAATGACGAGCAATTTGTACACTAAATAAAATTATCTTCAAAAAATCTAAATAATTAAATAAATTTACTTTTAAATCCAATTTCAAAATTAAATTATAATAATTTATCCAAAAATTTAATTTAATGTAATTCATGTATTCTATAGTATAACCCGCATTTTGACTTGAATTAATATTTATATACAATATTATAAGAATAATATAAAAATAAACTCTTCAAACAGCAATATACAAAGATAATTAAAACTATAGTAAATCCTATTGTAGGTATACAGGGTGTCCCAAAAATGTCGGAGTTCCTTGCAAGGGGTAACTCAGGGGGTGATTTGAAACAACTTTTTCCTTAGCGAAAATATTGTCCGAAGCTTCATTAAGGAGATATTAACAAAAAACCCCGACCAATCAGAACGCGCGCCTTCCGTCCGAGCTCCCGCGGTAGCGTTGGCTACGCGGTAGGCGACTGCGCTTGTACTACGAACGTACGAACAAGCAAGTCGGCATGCATCGAAGGAAACTGCGTTACACATTTTTTTTTTAAAGCAGAATCTTAAATAAGAATTATTTGAAGTGAGAGGACAAGAAGTACGTAAATTTCGTTTTTAAATAAGGCATAAACGAAAAGATAATGTAGCAGAAAATGTACGACATGTGATCGTAATTCGTTATTGAGATAAAAATCCGTGGATTAATAACGGCCAACACAACTAAATTTAAACAATAATATTAGGTGTATGAATAAATTCTTTCCGACTGGATTTACATAATCAGTACAAAGCTACTGAATTTCTATCGCGGTGGTATTCATAAGCTGCCAGAAAAATGGCAAAAGGTAATTAACAATAATGCAAATTATTTCGATGATTGAGTTGTTTTCATATTTTTTAAATCGAACTGTTATTGTACCCTAAAATCGGAAAGAATTTATTTCTACACCTAATAATCACCAATAAATTAAATAAAACTCACCCATTCGGACATTCCTTTCCTTCCTATTCGGAAACCTGTGTCACTGGGTCACTGTACCGATCCTGGTCATCTGTGGACGAAAAGATTTATGGTAGGGTAGCGCCCAGTGCTCAGCTGACCGCAGGTATTCGCAGGACACCACCCGAAGGTAAGGGTCGCAACGTCAAGTGCGTCCGGGTTAATGTACCGAATATTCACTTCACTGCACTGATACTAACACTGATCACTTAATTTATTTTTCACGGAACGTGTTGTTTCTACGTTATAAAAATTGGTGACCCCGAAAGGGGCCGATTACTGTTAATTGAGCAGTTGCTCAATGTGGCCACCCTCAGCGTCTATGCACGCCTCCGCACGTACAAGCAGCTGCCTTTGGACGGCTCGCAATGTTTGTGGCGTTATGTTTGCGACCGCAGCATGAATGCGCACGACTATGACTTCCAGTGAATCCACTGGCTGACGGTACACCTCATCCTGAAATGATTGTTGTACAACAAATACGAAACGTAAGTAAAAAAAGAATACCTATAAAAAATTATTTTTCGGCTGAGTACATTTCTGGGACGAGATTACTAGCTGACTGACAGGATTTTTTCCCAAGAAACTTCCTCTACCCCCAAGTAGTTTCTCTCGTGCCATTATGAGTTTACTCCCACCAGGACAAGAGGCTTTAGGTAAAAAGAAGCCAGCACATTTTCGAAACACACGTGTTTTTCAGAAGTGCAACGAACGAACCATCCTACACTTTCACAAAAGCCCGCGCTCCGTCCTTCTACTGCCAATGTACCCATTGCTTCGAGATAGAAAACAGACACCACGTGTATCGGTTCGAAAGGGTCCGAAGGGAAGAGAAGCAGAAAGTCTTCGAGTTGCTATAAAGAAGAAAATGCACACCATTCCTGTTCCCCCTTTCCGATACCCTGAGTTCACGTCTGCTACGAGGCGGAACCAATTAAGTCATAAAATATCCGAAACTGTAGGAAACCGTTCTCTACCGCCGACTGGCGGGACAATACGGTCATAAACCGCGACGCTGGCGAAGTGCTCGGGCTGATCAGCCTGATTAATTTTGGAGAACTAGAAATTACACAGTATTATCCAACATCAATACGTCTCGCGGAGAGACACAGGAAAAGAAGGGGTAGTCCGCTGACTGCGCATAGTCCCGCCTGCTTCGTCCTACCCTCAAATTAAAGACGGATCCCTTATCTCTCGAGTATAAACACGTGCTTGAATTTCAAAACAAAAGCACGCGTCAACGTATTCCATGCGAGAGAAGGTGGGCCTTGGGGTGGAGATATTGCTGTGAAGAGGGCCTCTTCAGGACAGTGGCCATTTGGGAGGGATGCAGGGCAGATTGGTTAGTTTGGGGCCAATCGGACTTCAAGCCCACAGTCTCTCGCACCGAATACGCCGACGCGTGCTTTTGTTTTGAAATTCGAGCTACAGTTTCAGATAATTTATGACTTAATTGGTTCCGCCTCGTAGCAGACGTGAACTCAGGGTATCGGAAAGGGGGAACAGGAATGGTGTGCATTTTCTTCTTTATAGCAACTCGAAGACTTTCTGCTTCTCTTCCCTTCGGACCCTTTCGAACCGATACACGTGGTGTCTGTTTTCTATCTCGAAGCAATGGGTACATTGGCAGTAGAAGGACGGAGCGCGGGCTTTTGTGAAAGTGTAGGATGGTTCGTTCGTTGCACTTCTGAAAAACACGTGTGTTTCGAAAATTTGCTGGCTTCTTTTTACCTAAAGCCTCTTGTCCTGGTGGGAGTAAACTCATAATGGCACGAGAGAAACTACTTGGGGGTAGAGGAAGTTTCTTGGGAAAAAATCCTGTCAGTCAGCTAGTAATCTCGTCCCAGAAATGTACTCAGCCGAAAAATAATTTTTTATAGGTATTCTTTTTTTACTTACGTTTCGTATTTGTTGTACAACAATCATTTCAGGATGAGGTGTACCGTCAGCCAGTGGATTCACTGGAAGTCATAGTCGTGCGCATTCATGCTGCGGTCGCAAACATAACGCCACAAACATTGCGAGCCGTCCAAAGGCAGCTGCTTGTACGTGCGGAGGCGTGCATAGACGCTGAGGGTGGCCACATTGAGCAACTGCTCAATTAACAGTAATCGGCCCCTTTCGGGGTCACCAATTTTTATAACGTAGAAACACGTTCCGTGAAAAATAAATTAAGTGATCAGTGTTAGTATCAGTGCAGTGAAGTGAATATTCGGTACATTAACCCGGATGCACTTGACGTTGCGACCCTTACCTTCGAGTGGTGTCCTGCGAATACCTGCGATCAGCTGAGCACTGGACGCTACCCTACCATAAATCTTTTCGTCCACAGATGACCAGGATCGGTACAGTGACCCAGTGACACAGGTTTCCGAATAGGAAGGAAAGGAATGTCCGAATGGGTGAGTTTTATTTAATTTATTGGTGATTATTAGGTGTAGAAATAAATTCTTTCCGATTTTAGGGTACAATAACAGTTCGATTTAAAAAATATGAAAACAACTCAATCATCGAAATAATTTGCATTATTGTTAATTACCTTTTGCCATTTTTCTGGCAGCTTATGAATACCACCGCGATAGAAATTCAGTAGCTTTGTACTGATTATGTAAATCCAGTCGGAAAGAATTTATTCATACACCTAATATTATTGTTTAAATTTAGTTGTGTTGGCCGTTATTAAACTACGGATTTTTACCTCAATAACGAATTACGATCACATGTCGTACATTTTCTGCTACATTATCTTTTCGTTTATGCCTTATTTAAAAACGAAATTTACGTACTTCTTGTCCTCTCACTTCAAATAATTCTTATTTAAGATTCTACTTTAAAAAAAAAATGTGTAACGCAGTTTCCTTCGATGCATGCCGACTTGCTTGTTCGTACGTTCGTAGTACAAGCGCAGTCGCCTACCGCGTAGCCAACGCTACCGCGAGAGCTCGGACGGAAGGCGCGCGTTCTGATTGGTCGGGGTTTTTTGTTAATATCTCCTTAATGAAGCTTCGGACAATATTTTCGTTAAGGAAAAAGTTGTTTCAAATCACCCCCTGAGTTACCCCTTGCAAGGAACTCCGACATTTTTGGGACACCCTGTATAGTAGGTTTATTTTTTGCCTTTCGGCCTCAAAATGGGGTTACATGTGTTATGTGTGTAAGTGTTTCTGGGACTGTTAACTCAAGTATGCTCTTTCGTTTTGATTTCTTCCTTCATCTTGTTCTTCTGTTCTTCTCCTTTTTTCCAGAACCATTCGCATCCACTCTGATCCTTCTTCTTCTCCCTTTAGAATCCCTCTGATCGTTGAATTCTTTCTTTTCAGTTCCTTACAGTCTTGTAGCATGTGACCCAGGGTCTCTCTAGCCCCATTGCATAGCCTGCATACTGTGTCTTTTTCCTCCTTCCAGTACTTGCTTCCCCGCTTTTCGTTTCCACATCTGAACCTTGCAATCATTCTTTGGTCTCTGCCTCTGTAGTTTCCATTTGGGTAATTTGCTCTCTGGTCATCCCTGATTTCTGTGTAATGTGCGTTGCATCTGCCTCCTTGTATTCTGTCGTATTGCCATTGAACCTGCACTGCCCTGTCCCTTTGCGCTAGTTCCTCAGCGAACTCTCTTCCTCGCCTTCTTTCCATTTCCATGTCTTGGATATCTATCATTTTCTGCATGTAGTATGCATCTCTCATTTCCTCCCACTTCGACTTTTTCTCTGCTTGCTTCGCGTCTATTTCCCTCCAGCATTCTTGTACTATTTTATTCTTGTTCAGCCGTTTCGCTTTCTCCTCATATTTTATTGCTCTTTTCCCCGCTTCTATCCTTACTTTATCCGTTTTTGTTTCCTCCAAAATTAGATATGCTGGTGTATTGAAGTCCAGACCTAAAGTCCACCTTATGTATTTCCCCTGTATCTTCTCTACCTTTTCTGCTTCCATCCATCCCCAAATTTCTGACGCGTAGAGCAAGATATTCTGAATATTCTCATTCTTCTCTCAAAATTGTTCTTGAACATTCTTTGTCCTATTCCCCATATCTGCGCCATTGCTATTCTAGCTTTCTTTATGACGTCCCTTATATGCATCTCTCTGCCCCCGTTTTTCTGAAAATTATACCCTAAGTATTTGAACTCCTTTACTTCTTCCAGACTGGGCCCCTGCCAACCCCATTCTTCTCTCTTCTTCTTTCCTCTTCCTTTATGGAAAATCAGCACCTTAGATTTCTCTGCGTTCAGTTGCAACCCTTTCCTTTCCAGGTATTTTCCGAATCTTCGTATCATGTCCTTAAGATCCTTTGGTTCATTTGCTAGTAACGCTATATCGTCCGCATATGCTAGAGTCCAGATTTTTTCTTTTCCTACTCTAACTCCTCCTGCTTGGTTTTTCCTCATGGTTTCCTCCAAGTCCGCTACATATATTGTAAATAACGTTGGACTCAGTGGGCATCCCTGTCTTACCCCTTTCGTTGTCCAGAATTTGGATGACATTTCTCCGTTTACTTTTATTGTATTTCTTGTTTCTTTGTAAATTTCTCCGATTCTCATTCTCAAGAGTTTACTTATTTCCTTTGTCTTCATTATGTTCTGAAGTTTTACTCTATCCACGTTGTCAAATGCAGCGCTTAGGTCCGCGAAAAACGTATACAGCTTCCCCCCTTTTTTCTGTATTTCTCTGTTAGCTACATAGTTCAGAATAAAAATGTTATCTGTTGTCGACCTACCGCTCCTGAATCCTGCTTGCGTTTCTGGTATTATGTGGTTCTTTTCCAATTCCTCTTTTAATCTTTTTTCTAGGACCATAGCATATATTTTGTACGCTGTGTTTAGGATCGTTATCCCCCGGTAGTTGTTTACCTTTTCTCTATCCCCTTTTTTGAATATTGGTGAAATCACCCCTTCTTTCCACCTCTCCGGTAATCCTTCTCCCTTCCACACTTTATTGAAAATTTCTGTGATCCTTTTTACTATTTTCACGTTACCGTAAATCTAGGCTTCATTTTCTATTTTGTCTTCCCCTGCTGCTTTCTTTTTTTTTAGTTTCCTGATTTGTTCTTTTACTTCTGCTTCTGTTATTTCCTCTTCCTCTTCTCCTTCCGTGTTGTCTATTTCTTCCAACTCTCCTACTTCTTTTTTACAGTCGACGCCTTCTAGCAATGTTTTAAAATGATCCTTCTATTCTTTTAAATCTATTTTATTGGAGATCCCTATTCTTTTCTTTCTTTGTGTATTTATGTATTCCCATATTTGATTTTCTCCCTTTAATTGCATTATCTCGTTTTCTATATTTTCTTGTAATTCCCTTCTCCTTTCTTCCCACACTTTTTTGTACTCCCTTCTTTTCTTCTGATAGTCTTCTTTGTCTCCTTTGCCCCTTCTCTAGTTCCTCAGTGTTTTCCTGGCTTCTCTTTTCATTTTTGTACAGTTCGAATTCCACCACTTAAAGCTGCCCAATTTCCATTTCTTTATTTTTACTTCTTCTTTCCATACTGCATTATTTATTTTTCCTACCATTTCTTCTACCATTTCATTCACCTCTGTCCTATTAAAGTTTATTTTGTTTAATTCCATTTGAAACTCTCTCTTTCCTTCCTCTGTCCAGACTCTTCTCTCTCTCCACTTCCCCTCCTGATCTCCCTCTCGTTCTCTCATTTTATTTCCCCTATATAGTTCTGCTATCAGAGGCATATTGTCTGACTCAACTCTATCTTTCACTGTGAATTTCTTGATATCTTCTTTCGCCTCGACATTTGTTATTATATAATCAATTACCGTGTTGCCTCTCGGCCCCGTGTATGTTTACTCTCCTTTCTCATCTCCCTCCATATTCCCGTTCAGAATATTCCATCCTCTTTCCTCCACCATCTCTAATAACAACTTTCCCTCCGTGTTTTTAACTTTTAGTCTTTTGATCTCCTTACGTCATGCTTTTCTTCTATTCTAAAATCGCCCCCTTCCTGTCCAATTCTCGCATTGAAATCTCCTCCTATGATCATCGGAGTTTCTCCCTCTCCTCTATTATCTGGTCTAGCTCTTCTTTCGTCTCCTTGATATCTCTGCTGTACACTGTTATTACTCTCCATTTTTCATTGTGTATCCTGATTCTTCTCTCTTGAATATGTTCCGTTCCTGCGTTCGATTCCTCCTTTTCTATGCCCTTTCTTACACCTGTGATAATTCCGCCTATCGCTCCCATTCCTACCCAGTAGGCTTCCTCGATTTCTGCTTCTACCTGCAATTCGTGTCTTAACACATACTCTACCGTATCCTTCGGCGTCTCTTTACGCGGTAAATCCTCTCCCCTTAGGGTAATATTATTTCTTCTCTCTCTTTTTTCTCTAGCCTCTTCCTTCCTTTCTAGCCCCTCCAGTCTTTCTGTCAGCCTCTCTGCCTGATCCTTCTTGGCCTCCAGTATTTCTACCCTACCTCTCATTTCCTTTCTTTCCTTTTCCCATATCTCGTCCCTCCTCTTCCACTCGTCCCTCAGCTCTCTATTATCTTTTCTCAGCTCTTCCAATTCATTCTTAACTGCCAACACTACTTCCATCAATTTGTCTAATTTATCCATTTCTCTGTCCTGTTCTGTCTCCTGGCAGACCGGCGTTTCCGCAGTTCCTATAACTACCTCAGTTTTCTTCGTCGGCGGCGACCTCCCTACTTTCCTTGCTTTTAGGAATTCTTCCTCTATTTCCTTTTCAGCCCTTAACCTCTCCTGCTCCTCCTCACCCTCCCGTTTCCTCTTGAACGAGTCCAGTATCGAGCCTTCGTTGCCCGCTCTACTTCTTCCCAGCTGTTTTGCCAACGATGGTCTTCCCCTTCTTCTCGTTTCCTTTTGCACTTCCCCGCCTTCACCTGCTCGGTTCATTAGAGTCTCTGCTCTTCTTTACCTACTGCTGTCTCCGTTTTGTCTTCTTACTTCTTCCACTCCCGTAGGTATCACTTATCCTTGCCACGTATCTTATACTTCGTGCACTCGTTTCACACCTTCTCTTCTTCACCTTTTATTTCACCTTTCGACACTTTATTAAGTGTCGATTATACTGTCCACCGGAACCTTGTCTTCTCCCCGTGTTTTCCACCCGGCCTCGTTATTTCCTGCGCACTTTTGCCACACTTTTCGTCTATTTATTTCGCCTGTCTGCTTACACTTGTTCTCCTCTCGCGCACGTCACGTGGTTCCCCCCTGTTATATTTTTGTAATTCCATAATATTAAGGAAACTAAAAATTTTTAAAATAATTAAAAATATTTATTTATTATTTTAATTATATTTTTCTTGTGGAAATTCGAAAACCGGTTTAACCGGTTTTTTGAGGATAGTGGAATTCGAAAACCGATTTTTTCAAAAGTCGGTTTTTGTATAAACCTTAACGTTGCCCTATTAAAAATCATCTTGTTGAACCCTTTAACAGTTCAGTGCGCTGAGAGATGTTCATAATGGTGTGGACCTATTAAGCATACATTAACTGTGCGGAAGAAACGTGTAATATAAATAACAATATACCTTGTAAATCTTTTACAACAATTAGTGCTCGTTTCAAACATAAAAACATATACATTTTTTAAGTGTAGTTGGTTACTTGTCATGCACTGTTAAATGGTAAAAATATGTTCTGCACCTCGTGTTACAGACATGAAAACGTGATTTTGGAAGGAAACAATCTGTGCATTTCTAAAGAGTGTTGCATGTAGGGGAGATTGATACAGACGAATTATCTCGACACCGTATATATGTAGCTCCATTTGAGCGAGATATATGAAGTCTGTTGTTCAATTCTTTCCTACGAGCCAGCGTACGTATGTGTACCTTGACGTTAGCAATCATTTTTAACTGTTTCGTTCATATAGAGAAAAAGTAAATAGGTGTGTTCACTTTCCAATCTGTCTTGAGACGGTACCATAGTATCATTTTTGGTTGGCCAACAGTAGCCAACAGTTGGGAATTAGTTGGGATATAGTTAGTGTTTTTGCCTACAAATTCCCAACATAGAGCCTACAGCAAAAAAGTTACGGCAATTTGCCAACGAATATTCAATGTTGGGCCTACAATTACTATGGTTGGTTAATTAACAAAAAGTTGCGACAGTTTGCCTACGAACATTCAGTGTTGCCCCTATAATTAATATGGTTAGTTAATTAACAAAAAATTTAAAATGATGATTAAATGTCGGCTTACAAACGTCAGAAAATTTGCTACATCCAAAAACCTGTTATTATTTTCCAAGTTGTGATTTTTCTTTTCTCATTTATAAATACGTAATGAGGACGTCCGGCTTAAGACGAACATGAAATTTTAAGGAATGAGTCTAAAGGTCGAATGATGATATTTTGTAGAATATTTCGCGTCACTGCGCAGTTTTTATAAACAATTAATACTAGTTATGTAACTAGAAATTGGAAGTGTTTACAATGAAGTATGTTGGGTAGTTGCGAATAGCGGTTGCTTCATAAGCGGAAAGTTTGGGTTCGATTCTCCTTCACACCGCGAAATTCTTTTTTTTCCTAAACCAGACCTGAAGAAGACGTCTTTACGACGTCTTTAAAGTTCTTTAAGACGCCTTCTGGACGTCTTTAAGACGTCTTTTAGAAAAAAACCTTCATTTGGGCCTAGGGAAAGAAACCTTCAGTTGGGCCTTTATGTTAAGTGACGTTGGGACTGCGTTGGTTACAATCGTTGACCCATTTAAAAATAGCGCGGCACTTCAACAGTTGGCCAACAGATAACACGTCATGGGCCCAATAAATAAATGCTACTAGGGTATAGAGATTTTATAACCCGAATTAATTTAGGATTACATTGAGTCTTTTGAAGGCAATGTAATTACGTTTTGTTACTTTGTTTATATGCTCTACACAATTTTATGGACATGTTTGTACATACTGACTTCTTGTAGGATAAATTGATGCAGTGTATCAATTTTCCCGGAGTACTTTTAATTGAATTTTTCCTTTTATCTCGAGGAAAATGGATCGAAATTATATCAAAAAGACAAATCATGGGGAAATAGCGCAAGATATTTTTTTTAAAAAGCGTGTGATGCAATAGAAAAAGACTCAATATCATTAAGGCAAAGTGCAAAAATATACAATATTAATAAAATCAGTTTATTAAGATATATTAACAAAAAGAAGAAGGCATCTCATGTTAAAGTGGGATATTCCAGACATAAAAAAAAACAAAAATAAAAATGTTTTTCTATGTTTAGTTTTCACAATACGTCTTTGTTCATTTTGTGTCTATATTATTGGAAAGGTATCTAGATTAAAATGATATTTTTCACATTTATTATTTATTCATTAAACGGATATTTTACAGATGTATCAACATGCCCTAGACTAGTATCAACTTGCCTCGCAGTGGGGTAAATTGATACATTTTGCCTTCGTCCAAATAACATTTTTTCTTTCATTTTGTATGTATTTTCTCAAGTTTTCGTTTACTATATATTAAAGGGAAAAAACCAAAATATATTTTAGCATATTTGTTATTAAGTAATTAATTCAAACAAAAATGAAAAAAATTGAATACTGGATAACGTATCAACTAGCCCCGGTCTCCCCTACCATGTATGCTATACATAGATACGTTAGGCCTAGGCGCATCTTCCCCGCCGTCGCCACACGACCCCCACTACTATACAGATAGTCTGCCAGTTCCTCCGCTATTAACCATTCCATATCCTCCTACCGTGTTTTATCTCGCCCGACTGCGAATATGCCTAGGTACATACATTATGTCCGGTTTCTTTGTATTCATAGGAAAATTGTTTGATGTGATGGAGGAAGTTTGGTACACTATTAGTATTTCCATTTAAGCTATTATTTACAGAGATTTCAATATCAATGTAATTTTTTTAAATGGAACTATATACTTTTATTATTGCCACATTAGGGATCACACATTATGAGCAAAAGACGCTAATCAGACTTGAAATCTGCTACGAATATTCATAAAAATATCCAATAAATTGTTGTTCAAACATACACATCTTATACATCGTTGAACGCGTCCTGAAATGCATAATAAAGTGGCAATAATAAAAATATATAGTTCCATTTAAAAACATTACATTGATATTGAAATCCCTGTAAATAATAGCATAAACGCAAATCCGAATATTCTATTAAGCTTCCTCTATCAAATCAAACTCCTTTCATCTGAAACATTTTTTCAGTTTTTCAATAATTAGAAAAATAATAGCGTGTATATGAAGACACCGGACATACTGTGTACTCAACGACCCACGTGGATATGGTGGGGGCCGCTGAGAAGTGGGGAAATAAATCGCATGCGGATCGCGATCCGCAAGTTGTCTAGGCCTGCTATACCTACGTTATACCTACATATGAGAACCCACCCGGTCGTATTTGCGTACATACTAGGAGACACTGTTATTTTCTTGATAAGTATGTACAACGTGTAACCTTGGGGTCATTTTCAACTCTTTACTAAATTTCACCGAACATAATGCGACTACATGTAGCACGCAATGCGATCGAAATCCTGGGTTTCATATAAAGATCAACTGATAAAATCCATCAATGTATAGAACTTTGTACACAATGACTTCGACTCATTAGACACATAACTATGCAAGCTTACAATATCACTAGGTATAGGGGAGAGTTGCCTATATTGGACCGGCTCCTAGATTGGACCATTTGTATATCTCGATAAACAAATATATTTGCAGCAGTTTTTTTGGCTACATTGATTTAGGAAGTGGAGATGGAACTTGCGAGAACATCGATACGGTTATTCATTAATTTGTCGTTCACCGTCGTCGAAATATAGAAACACGTGGCGCGCGATCATTATTTTTCGTGCTATTTTAAGTGAATTTCTTCCTACAATTTGTAAGTACTATAATTTTAAATGATACTAGTGTAAAGTGTGCTGTCTTAGCTACAAATTCATGTCCTTACTTTCCCATATTCGTATAAGTATAACAATAAAAACATAACTTTTTGATGCAACCAACCAGTTGCCTAATATTGAACCATCACTAGTTGCTTGAATTGGACCGGTCCATTTTAGGATACAATCTATGTTATGGTAGCGAATAGTTAAAATCATACTAAAAAAAATTTAAAAAACAATTAAAACTGACTTCCAAAAAATAAAATTGCACTAAAAAGTAAAAAATAATTTTTTTCCTTATTTAATCTACGACTCTCATATTTTTTAAGTTGGCGCCAAATTTACACAGTATAAATGATGAGGCACCGACTTAAAAAATATGAGAATACCGTAAGTTAAATAAGGGAAAAAATTATTTTTTACTTTTTAGTGCAATTTTAATTTTTTGAAGTCGGTATTAATTTTTTTATTTTTAACCTTTTAGTATTATATATATTGACACAACAACCTTCTCCCTTCCACACTTTATTGAAAATTTCTGTGATCCTTTTTACTATTTTCACGTTACCGTAAATCCAGGCTTCATTTTCTATTTTGTCTTCCCCTGCTGCTTTCTTTTTTTTTAGTTTCCTGATTTGTTCTTTTACTTCTGTTTCTGTTATTTCCTCTTCCTCTTCGCCTTCCGTGTTGTCTATTTCTTCCAACTCTCTTACTTCGTTTCTTTTTTTTTAATTTATTTATTAATTTAATTTCAGTTAATTAATTAGTTAAATTGATTGATTTATAAATTTAGTTTTGAAAGGTTTTATTTAGATAGTAATTTTTGGTAAAAATTTGATTTAAAAATGAATGAAAGTTTGATTTAGATATTAAATTTAATGAAGGTAAATTTTTGTGCCAGCAACAGCGGTTAAACTTAATTTGTTAACTAATTTATTTAATTTGTGAATAATCGATTTATTTATTTATCTTATTTTAATTAATTAATTTATGGTGAAATATTTTTTTTTTTAAGAATAAGTTTTATTTAATTGATTTTACAAAATTTTTTGATAAACTAGGATTAGATACCCTATTATTTAAATGATTCAAATAAAATTGATTATTAAGTGTAAATTATTAAAATTAACGAATGTGGCGGCTTGATAATTTATTTAGAGGAATTTATGTAATAATTGATGATACACAATAGGATTTACTATAGTTTTAATTATCTTTGTATATTGCTGTTTGAAGAGTTTATTTTTATATTATTCTTATAATATTGTATATAAATATTAATTCAAGTCAAAATGCGGGTTATACTATAGAATACATGTATTACATTAAATTAAATTTTTGGATAAATTATTATTATTTAATTTGGAAATTGGATTTAAAAGTAAATTTATTTAATTAGATTTTTTGAAGATAATTTTATTTAGTGTACAAATTGCCCGTCATTCTCATTATAAGTGAGGAAAGTCGTAACATAGTAAATGTACTGGAAAGTGTATTTAATTAAAATTTTAGTTTAATAAAAACTTTTCTTTTACACTGAAACGATTAAATTAATTTTTGAAATTTTAATTTAATTTTTATGATCTATTTTTATTTTTATATTTATTTTAATAAAAGTAATTAAAGTTTAAATTGTTTTAGTATATATTTTGAATGAATTTATTTATATATATTGATAGTATTGTAAAAGAATAATTTATATGTATTGAAGTAAATTTATTTTTTACCTTTTGTATCAGGATTTATTAATTAATTTTTATATATTATATTGATCTCGAAAGTAAAGGAGTTACTTATGAATTATTTTTTATGTAGCATACTGATTATTAATTTGTGAGTAGGAGTGAGATGTTATTCGATTTTATTGATATCTAGTTTTTTTTAAATGAATTTAATTCATATATTTAATAAAATTAATAAAATTAATTTATATTTTTGTTAAATATTAAAAATTTATGGGATAAACTGTAGATTTAAGTTATTATTAATGGATTAGATAAGAAAATTGTAATTTTAAAATTTAATTTCATTTTGAATAATTTAATAATTTATTTAATTAATTTAAAGATTTAATAGCATTTGATATAATTTTTTAATAAAAATTATGTATGAATAAATTTTATACAGTTATAATGATAAAATTAGTAATTATTTTAGTAATTATATTTATTTTTTTAAATAAATTTAAGGAATTCAGCAAGTTAAAAATATTCACCTGTTTAACAAAAACATGTCTTTTTGATAATAATTTAAAGTCTGCTCTGCCCAATGATTATTTTAAATGGCTGCAGTATATTGACTGTACAAAGGTAGCATAATAATTAGTCTTTTTATTGAAGGCTTGTATGAATGAGTTGATGAAATATTTACTGTCTCTAATTTAAGTCAATAAAATTAAATTTTAAGTAAAAATGCTTAAATTTTTATATGGGACGAGAAAACCCTATAGAATTTTATAATTTATCCATAAAATTTTAATTTTTATGGATAAATTATTTTGTTGGGATGATATTTAAATTTATATAACCTTAAAATATTTTGGTCAATTATTTTTGTTTAAGTAGATAGTTTAATAAAAATTGATAGATTAAATTACCTTAGGGATAACAGCGTAATATCTTTGGAGAGATCATATTTAGAAAGATGATTGCGACCTCGATGTTGAATTAAGATATAATTTAAATGCAGGAGTTTAAATTTTGAGTCTGTTCGACTCTCAAAATTTACATGATTTGAGTTCAGATCGGTGTGAGCCAGATCGGTTTCTATCTATATTAAATTAATAAATTTTTGTACGAAAGGACTTAATTTATAAATAAAATTTTGTAAATATATTTAGATTATTAAATTAATAATAAAACTTCCTTGGCAGACTAGTGCGTTAAAATTAGAATTTAAAATATGTACAAAATTATAGGTAGTAATTTGTCCAATTGTTATTTATGTATATGTCACGTCCCGGGTGGAGGTCTTTAGGACGATGACAATGTGGGGTTAATGGATGCCAGGCTCGAATGCCAGATTCGTAACACTGAGGGTTGGAGGAAGCCAGGCTCGAATGCCAGATTCGTAACACTGAGGGTTGGAGGAAGCCAGGCTCGAATGCCAGATTCGTAACACTGGGGTTTGGAGGAAGCCAGGCTCGAATGCCAGATTCGTAACACTGAGGGTTGGAGGAAGCCAGGCTCGAATGCTAGATTCGTAACACTGAGGGTTGGAGGAAGCCAGGCTCGAATGCCAGATTCGTAACACTGAGCGACCAGGGAAGGTTTAAATAGTAATCACTTTGGTGGTGACACCCGTTAGAACACTTTGTTTTGGCTTAGTAATCGGATTTACCGCTGCATTCGCATAAGAAACTACACGTAATATTTCCGCGAAATTTGTCTAGACATATGGCTGTATACGGCCTATGCAAAAGTACGTTAGTAAACACTGTAAGAAGTCTCGCGTTCACGAACTGAAATCAGCTGTTGCAGTAGCCTGTTTAGATTTGGAGCCTTCGTAACCAAAGGATATTAATAATAATTCGAAGCGTGATTTAAAGCAAAAAGGTTTATTACTTTAAGCACGAATATATGCACTATCAATGTATTAGCGTGGTTAACATAATAATGCGTCAGACATTAAGCATTAGCACATAACATTTATATAAATGGTAATCAACAGCAATATATGTGTATGAACATGAAATATATGTGTATAACTCAAAGAAAATAGTATGAAAAGTAATAGGAATTTGCTACGCTAACAATATAAGACAATGAGCGTTAGCGAGATAATAATATGAATCAAAATAATATGAAAGGCAATAAGCGTTAACAATACAAAATATATTTAAAGCAATGAGCGTTAGCGAAATGATAATATAAAGCAATAAGCGTTAATACAAGAATAATAATATGAAATGCAATAAGCGTTAACAATACAAAATAATATATATGAAGGTGATATGCCGTATAACAATAATGGTAATTATAATTTCTTACGGTAGTTGCAGTAGAACACTGAATTTAATTTAAATGTCTTCGACGAATTGTATTTATTCCGCGGAAGTATTTCCTTAGAAGAGTTTCCGTAGAAGAGTCTTACGGTCTCGCGGGTCCTCGTATTTATAGGGTTTACAAGAATGTCAGGTATGAAGGGTGTGAGCGGTATGCACCTTGACCTATTTACGAAATAGGACTTCCGGGGTTTTTATGAAATATGCGTGTTGATGACTCATGCATGAAATATGCGTCGTAATAAGATTTCCAGGGTTTTATTTAGGGTACTGATAAGGGGATACTCAACCCATTGAGTAGTAAGGCTATGCCGATTCCAACCCAGGTCCTCTGAGGGGAGCGCGGGGGCGGGGGGAAGTGAGGGCGCGCGGGGGAGCGCGGCGGAGAGAAACATTGGCGCGGGGTCTGCGGGGAGTGGAAGAGCGGTTGCGCGCGCACGAGCCGCGGAGTGGGGGAAGCCGCATCCGCGGAGGGGATCACTCCGGGCCGAGCCGCCGCGGAGACCTGACCCACCGTCCCCGAAATTTTTCAAAGGGAGGGAATGACCCCCGAAAAGTCTTTTTCAGACGATGGCCCACCCCAAAAATTTTTTCAGACCTAACCCAGGGAGGGGACAGCCCCCAGGATTTTTTTTCAAACCAACATGCGTTGGAAATTGTTTAATAATTTATTTTTTATCCGAAATTGTTTCGGACGATGTCGGGAAAGATCGGGAAAGATCGATGTTCTTTTCTTTTACGAACCACGTCTTCGGGACGGAAAGAGAGAGAGCAATACTTCGTTATAAATCTAAATTCGGAGGGTGGGAAAGAGAGAGCATCACTTTTAAAGCTAAATTCGAGAGAGAGACAGCACTACATAGCGGTACAATCGCAGATATTCTAAAAAATTTTAACCAGCGATCTACCAAACCATTATGCAGCATTCATTCTAAAGCTACCAGTATTCTAAAGCGTTCCGATTTAACGTCGCAGCGTATCGCGCGATCGTGTGTAACTTGACTCCTCTGGAGCAGCCGCGTGCGATGACGTCATTTTGGCGGCGCGAAGAATGAAATAGAATTATGCGACGTCAGCAAATCTTAAAATTATGTGGCGAGGAGGATGATGGGTAAATGAAATTGATAAATAATATAGGTTTAAAATGATAATATATTGTTACATAGAAAAAATAATATTAATAATAATAGTAATAATAATAAGAATAATAAAAAGAAAAAATAATAAAAAGTAAAAAGAAAAGATAATATAAAATATAAAAATAAAAAGTTAACTAAATGTCATCGAGGGGCGGCGATGGTGACGGCGACGACGACAGCGGTTGTGCACGTGCCGGCAGCTGCACCATTGGTCGCCGCGGCACTGCATATGGCTGCAGCCGCGCGGCCCCATATGTCGGCTCCTGCCGCACCCGCAGGTCCACCGGCTGCCGCCAACCCACAGGCATCAAATCATGCCTTACTCGGGGTGGCGGCGAGCCCTAGAACACACAAACAACGATGTAATATTGATACATTAAACATAATAAACATCAAACGTGCAAAACAATGTAAAGTATTATTACATACCTGTGGAGAAGGCGGCGACCGCGACGACGACGACGACGACGGCGACGGCGACGGCGACGGCGATGGTGGTGGCGACCCGCAGTCGCTCGACCACACAGGCGATAAATGTAAAAATATTTAAATGTACATACCTCGGGGTCACACTCCGGGGCGATCCTCTCCAATCCCATTGTTACGCAAAAAAAAAATTTTCACACTTCAAAATTCAACCAACACCTTCAACGATTTGAGGACAACTGGTCTCGCTGCATCTCCAAGCTCTCGCATATAAACTCCTATCATGAAATCGAGAAGTGCGTAGCTTTGCAAAAGTAAGATGCAGTTGTTGTTCGCCATCTTCATCACAGGCCACATGCATTTTCGCTGACCATCCTCTCCTTATTCCCACGCATCTTCTTTCCCCTTTTTTCTTTGGACACATTATTCGACTAGATCGAACCACTTTGAATGTGTATGGAACATGTATTGAGCCACTTTTATCCTATATCGAACGTGAATCGAACATCAATCGAACGTGAAACGAACGGGTATTGAACGACTCTGAACGTGAATCGAACGTGTATGGTACCACTTTCAACATCAATCGAACATCAATCGAACCACTTTCAACATCAATCGAACCACTTTCAACATCAACCGAATCACTTTGAACGTGTATGGTACCACTTTCGACATCAATCGAACCACTTGGAACGTGTACGGTACCACTTTCAACATCAATCGAACATCAATCGAACCACTTTCAACCACAATCGAACCACTTTCAACCACAATCGAACCACTTTCAACATCAAACGTACCACTTTCAACATCAATCGAACATGAATCGAACCACTTTCAACATCAATCGAACCACTTTCAACATCAATTGAACCACTTTCAACCACAATCGAACCACTTTCAACATCAATCGAACATGAATCGAACCACTTTCAACATCAATCGAACCACTCCGAACACGTATTGAACCACTTTCAACATGAATCGAACCACTTTCAACATGAATCGAACCACTTTCAACATCAATCGAACCACTTTCAACATCAATTGAACCACTTTCAACCACAATCGAACCACTTTCAACATCAATCGAACATCAATCGCACCACTTTCAACCACAATCGAACATGTATTGAACCATTTTCAACATGAATCGAACCACCTTGATCATGTATCGAACGTGTATTGAACCACTTTCAACCACAATCGAACGACTTTCAACATCAATTGAACCACTTCCAACATGAATCGAACCACTTTGATCGTGTATGGTACCACTTTGATCATGTATTGTACGTGTATGGTAACTTTCAACGTCTATCATACCACTCTGAACGTGTATCAAACCACTTCTACATAATTATAACTATCGTCTTAATCTAGCATACATCATGTGCAGGAGATTAGGTTGGAGAGGGTTAAGAAAAACATTTTATACATTAAAATTGATTATATTTTATTTAAGCATTTCTCTCTGGCGTTTAGACCACCAGTTGAATATTTTAAATACATTTTGAATGGCACAGTGCTTTGCGTGTCTGCCACATCGCAGAGTATTAATTACATTTAGCTTATTTAGAGATTTGATATCCTCGTAGTCAAGCATCCTTCTCGTAAAGCATCTCGATTTTCACGATGAAATTTTCTTTTGGTAGGAATTTGACACAGGAGAGGGCGTGGCAATTTAATTGATTTTGCGCACCACGTTTGTCAGCGGTTTGTATTCAACCACCCGATCGTGTAGAATCAGAGAGTAGGCCGTAGTATTTATCGGCACATTCCCTTTACACTCGAATTCTATGCGCACGTCCACTGTACCATTCTTGATCGACTCATTTTGTCGCGAGCAATCAATCACCACGAGGGGACCAAATTGTAAAAATTCGGCCACGGTGAATAATGCCTCGTTGCAACTATGTCCATAATACGATTTATGGAATTGCGTATACATATGATACAAGATGGCATGCTTATTCTTGTCAAAATACAAGTTCATGTCATCGTATGGGTAAAATTCCGAGTTGAGAAAAAGTTTTACATTGGTCAATTTGCAGTTGTTGAACCTAGTAACGTCTTCGCTCATCACATTCCTTCGACCAGTCTGTAGAGCAAGGATAATAACTCGTGGCTTCTCCAGCTGTGCAGATGCCTTCACGGCCCTCGAATGCTTGGTTGTACTCTGTAAGAGAGGATACTCGTACAGATCCCACGATTGAAAACAAATGCTCAGGTTTTGCCCACGTTCCAAAGCATGTAGCAAGAATAGCTTATTAACGTCGTTCAGCGTCACATGAGGCATCCGCCATTGCACTTTAAGTAATTCAATTTCTGGTTCCAGCATCGGCGATCCTATTAGAGCATTATTGTCGTTGCGCGATCGTATTAAAATCAATTCGTGACGCGCATTAATAATAATGCGTTTGTAGTCCTCGCAAAATCCCTGCAAATATTTGAGTGGGATGCAAAAATTGAAATGATTTTTCAATATTGACCCATCGCGTCGTTTCAAGCCCCATCCGGCATTCTCCATATTTTTGTCTTCGCTAGATGTCACCGATACATAGTTTTTAAGGGTGCTAGTTATCCCAACGTTTCTGTTGCGATCAATCTCCACGCCATTCAGCTCGTATCGAATCTCATCAAATAAGAACGCCATGCAATTATTTCCCAACATCACCGTTAATGTATCGTTTGGCTTGTTTATCTTCAATTTTCCCTCCACGTAGAGGAAACTTTCACACGGCAATGTGTATAAATCCTGCTGTTGTATGGGTATTCTTATTTCATCGCTGTATCCAAACGTTGACTTGACGTATGGGTTGTATGTGTGAGTCTCAAGCTTGACGATGCGATCGTCAAACGTCGGCTTCCCTCCAATGCTTAGAATGTCAACCATTTTTTTTTTCAATTTAACCGCGCACAATGAATCCCAATGATTTCAAAAATGCAATAGTCGCAGGACTGAGCCTTTTCTTTTTAGTGTAATCAGAACTGTTGCAGTTGTTGTTGTTTTTGTTGTTGTTGTTGTTGTTGCTGTATACAATTTCATTTGGAAGAAACGGGTTTCTGCAGTCGTTCAGCACAAGCATCTCTTTCGATCACGTCACATGTATTATCGTCGTCGCCGTCGTACGTGCAATCTGATGGTAATCTCTTCACCTCGAAAATCGAGCAACCGTCCGTCTTGATCCACAACGCGTATCGTTAGATCCGTAATGACCCGTGCGGTGATTGGAAGGTAAATGATCTGCGCGGGCGTTTCCGATATCTTATATCCTGGTGGGACTCTCGGAGAAAATTCATGTATCGTATGTACGCGCTTCCCATTGTTGTACGCGCCAGCGGTCACGCTGCATTCTATGCGAATAATGTTCACGTTCATGATATTAATTGGATCGTCCGATTCATGCCACCATCCAGGTTCTAATACCCGATTCGTCGAGAATCCCAGTAGCGATCCAATGTTATTGGACTTTGTAAAGTCCACGGCGAACGAGCAGTACAGCTCGCTTTTCATGGTGTTGTTGTTGGGGCGCAACACCATAGGATACACATCGTTGTCACCACCACCACCACCATCATTGACATCGGTGCCACCGAGATTTTGAGGATACCGCTCGAGTAATCGCTGCTTCAAATACTTGGCAATAGCGTCTAGTTCGTAGAAGCCGTGTGGAATCGTCATGTATTCATGAGTGGTGTCGATGCTATTGTTGATGTCATAGTTTACGACAAAGTAGAATTTATCGTTGCTCGAGTCGATGTTTGGTATTGTGTGTTAAGTTTCAAAGGTTACTAGACCAAGCTCATAATCATCGTCGCTCAAATCTATGGTTGGAAAATAGCTTACCCTACTCTTGCCGGTTAGAGTGAATGTTAACGACATATTCCGAGCTGTACAACTGGACTGGTACTGAATCAGAGTGGTGGGAAGTCAATCCTTAAATTTGGTACCAATCGTTTGTAGAAAGCGAAGACATAGTTGTCCACAATTGCTCTGATCGTACTTCTGATAAGCCGTTCGATTGTATTCGATTTTCACGACATCTTTGTCCAGATATTGTACCAATTCCTTAGGCGGTTGAAGATTTCCAAAGCTGTCGAAATATATAGCTCGACACCCTCTCTTCGCATACGCCACCCAATGAGTCCCCGGCCCCTCGACATTGTCCAAATTTACGATACCGCTCTCGTTTCGACGTACTCCTCCGGCTGGTAGCGCGTTACGCATAAAAACACCTCTAAAGAATACGCATACGTTTTGCAAACTCCTCCAATTGCGCGTCGGTAGTTACGCCCGCGGGCATTTTTATTTTCTTTTCGACGTTTTTTTTTTCGTTTCGATATTCCCTGTCCGCGCTTGTATGGTGCGAGATAAAGTCCACGACCTTCCATGGAGCGATTATGACGTTGCATTTCCTGCAGCTGATGTTGCGCCACCTTATTATCGTTTACCGCCTTGGCTATCGCCGCCGTTCCGCCAGCTAACGATCCGAGAACACCTAGCAGCGGGAGAAGTGGTAATATACCACCCCGTTTTGCTATCGGAAGAATCCTTTTGCGCAATTTTGCTTTCATCCCCATTCCGATTTTCGTCTTGGCCTTCATAGCTGCCCAAACAGCCGTAGCAGCACCTCTTTCGCCCAGAGTCGAGTCTCGCGCAACGATGCGTTTTCGCGCTTTGTCAGCGAGTACGTTATCTGCCGCGTGCCTTTCGCCGAGGTCGTTGCTACGCGAATATGCAATATCGTGTTCGCGACACGCTGCGTCCAACGGATTGATGCCTTGATCACCTCTAGCCAATCGTTTTGCCGGATGAGTTCCTGGGGCGCAAAACTGGTATCCCGGGATATGTAATTCGATAGGTAGCGCGTTTATCGCCCGATTTAACAAACCACAACCTTTCTTCACTCGCATCGGCGACATTCGCTACAGTTTTTAATCAGTGGTGCTGGACCGTCGATATGCGTTCGCTGCCAAGGGCGATTATAATGTTACAGACACTGACGATACTGCTGAACCTCGGAATCGGCTTTTATATGCTCGGGGAGTCTGTCCCACAACTGATCAATGTATCTCTCGAACTCTCGAAGTAGAATAATCTTTGGTATATATTTCAACTGTTCAGAGGTTAAGTCTCGAATATCACAATTATCCGACAGGACCAGAAGCATTTTGAACACTGAGCTGTTTTGCTTCGGCGCGGACCTATAAATAGGGTGCGTCACCGCTTCGATGTATCAAAATCATTTTTTCACAGTTCGCAGCGAGGATGCGATTCGTGCGACAACCTGTGACGATACGCGTGACAAATTTTGACGATAAATCACGAGTGATGCCCTCGAAAACAAAGCGCAAACATGGTAGCATGCTACCAAACACTATACGGTGCCTCATTTGTGGCCCATCCAATTGTGGAAAGACCAACGTGTTGGTGAGCTTGTTGGAAAGTCCTCATGGTGTCCGCTTCGAGAACGTGTATGTGTATTCCAAGTCTTTGCAACAGTCGAAATACCAGTATTTGGAGAATTTATTCACTCCGATAGATGAAATTGGCTACTTTACGTTTTCGAATAACAGTGATATCATCCCACCGAGCGAATCGCTTCCGAATTCCATTTTTATCTTTGATGACGTGGCATGCGACAAGCAAGATACGATAAGGGAATACTTTGCAATGGGGCGCCACTCGAACGTTGACTGCTTCTATCTCTGTCAGACGTATGCAAAGATTCCCAAACATCTTATACGCGACAATGCCAATCTGTCGATTCTGTTTAAGCAGGATGGTACCAACTTGGAACATGTGTACGACGATCATGTAAATACTGATATGTCTTACGAGGATTTCTGCGCTTTGTGTCGTAATTGTTGGCAACGAGAGTATGGTTTCGTGGTAATAGACAAGAATAGCGCGATGCCCAATGGACGTTATAGAAAGGGATTTAACGAGTTTGCCGTACCGTGAGATGGTCAATTGTCGTCAACACGTCGGTGGGAAAGCAACGTCTGCTGCACAACGATGATTGATATCGATAGTCTGGAGATTAAGGATCGCGAGAGAATAGCGAAGGAAATTGCAAAAACCAGCGAAGCCATTCGCAAGAAACACCAGGCTTTGAAGTCTGGCAAGATGGAGGAAGATATCGCGTTGGAGAGATACTTTAAACCTATCGTCGAACCCTTGAAACATATCGTGGAAAATACCACGGCGGCAGAAGCTGACACATCACCGCTGACGAGCATAGACGTTGAAGAGAATGAAACATTAACGCCTAAAACAAAAATCCAGTCGAAATGGAGCTCATCGCGCAAGACAAAGAAGAAACGACACACATCATCGGAATATTCACTCATAACCTCCACACCAGTTCAATCGAAGCGAAAACGACAAAACGATTCCTCAGTTCCTCCCACACCAATAAATAAATTTCCCAGTGTACAATTGCTTGCAACCGAGGATGATGATGATGACGACGTTTTCGAAACTAGTCCAGATGAGTCGTTTGTAACATCTATTAGACAGCAACTTCAAACATCCGAGAGACAAGAAACGTTTCGCAACCATTTCGGTCCGCTGGGGCAAGAATACATGAGCGCCATCCTAAGTATGGATAAGGATACAGCAATTGACTATGTGTACGGCGTATACTTTGGCAATAGTGGAACGATGCTTGGAGATAAGGCTTTCGATATGGACAAGGATGATAATATAATCATCGATGGTGTAAAATACAAAGGAACGCCCGGCCTTTACGAACTGATTTTCAAGAGAATTCCCGACGATGCCCTGTACACCGATGCCGATAAACAAAAATACAAAAGTATACTGCTGGCGACGAATGCCTACAGACGCAGTCATTGTGCTCAAAAACCCATATTGGGCAACAAGGGATACAAGTACAAACATGTAATTGCACCACTAGTCCCCCGCGCATCAACGAGTAAAGCAGGAAAAGGTCTAAGGATACCACCAACTATGGTAGAAAACGATAACAAGATCGATTACGTGCACTGGAACGATCCCAACGAGTTGGTGGATCGATTGCGTTTGCTTGAAGCGTCGCGTCAGGCGGGTAAAAACTCCCACGATCCCGAAATTCTATCTATTTACGAGGAACTCCGCGAGGTAGGCCTCATTATATAAAACCACACGCTGATGATGTGCGCAGTATGCATCGAGATGCCGATCAACAAATTTGGGGTGTCGCTCGAGAAGAGTGGAGCAGCTAGAATGGACTATTACAAATGGAGCGGTTTGCTTCGAAATTATATGCGAGATAACGCTCTTTGCATGACCGGTGTCGACTTTGATGCAAAATCACGCAAGATACGACGCATAGCTCAGCCGGTGGCCGATACCGATGCCGTCAATAAACTATACATGGAAAAGAGCATTAAACTTTTGAGAGAGCAGCATGAAGAATTAGAGAGGAAGCTGGTCGTGTTTCAAAGAGATATGCTGATGTTGCAAAACAGCGTTCAAAAGTTATCGCAGGCGTTGAATTCTATCCCGCAGCAGCACTGCGAAGGAGAATCATGCGAGACGGTTGAAATTGTCCCCGGGCCGATTAGGAGCACTTAATGCATGTACACGATAATTATCGCATCATTCGTGTCAAAGACACCTCTGCGATCAAACATGCAGCCAGTATCGAAATCCAAGAGTAAAGAAAACTATGGTCCCAAGAAGCGACAACTTGTTGAGGAATTGCATGCTCCAGCTCGAAGACATTTCCCGTGAAGGCGCGTCATAGTGCACGGATACGACGATCTGTGGCAAGCTGACGTTGTAGAAATGCGTCCATACTCGCGATTCAACCAAGGCCACCACTACATACTCACCGTTATCGATGTGCTCAGCATGTATGCATGGGCGGTGCCGCTCAAGACTAAAAGTGGTGCTGAGGTGACTAAAGCGTTTGCAAAGATATTTAAACATCGATATCCGAAAAATTTGCAAACCGATCAAGGAAAAGAATTTTATAACGCCGATGTGCAGAAACTCTTGACAAAACATGATATTAATCATTATTCGACGTATTCGGTGATGAAGGCCTCCGTCGTAGAACGTTTCAATCGAACTTTGAAGAACAATATGTGGAAAATGTTTACGCTCAATGGAACCTACAGATGGACAGATGCACTACCAAGTCTACTTACAGAGTATAACGCGCGAAAACATAGAACCGTCGGAATGCGTCCTCGCGATGTTACCCCTGCGATCGCCGACAAGCTGCTATCCACCGTATACAGCAACATAAAGATCGCTGCTCCGGCGAGATTCATGTTGGGCGAGTTTGTGCGCGTGAGCAAATTTAAAACCATCTTCGATAAAGGCTATACGCCGAATTGGACAACGGAGGTGTTCAAGATAGCCAAAGTACAGGCAACTAATCCCGCGACGTATTTGCTGGTCGATTCCTGTGGAAAACCTGTTGCCGGAGGATTCTATGAACACGAGCTGCAACGCGTCACCGATCCTGATGTATATCTAGTGGAAAAAGTGTTGCGTAGAAAGGGGGATAAGGTATACGTCAAGTGGCTGGGGCTTGATAAATCGCACAATTCTTGGATAAATAAAAATAATGTATTGTAACATAATAATACATGATTCAATAAATACAATGATATATATATGTAAATGAGTGAACAATTTTATTTTTACACATTAATTCCACCATTTATATTACACAATAAATATAATTGTATGTTCTATGCATGAGTGAATAATTTTATATTACACAATTCCACTATTTATAATAAATACAATAGTTTTTTTACATTGGTATTTTATAATGTCCCCAGGGCAGAGTGTCGATCGAATCGGGTACGATATGCCGCTTGTCGTCGTACGGACTTAGAGCGATTTTAGATTCCGAAATGGTGTACACTTTGTGCAATTTAGACCTTATGCACGATTGTCTGCAAACCATTTCGATCTCCCTTTGCAAACACTGCGCGTAGTCGTCGAAAGTTATCGTTCTGGCTATGACGTTGGTCTTGACGCCTTTCGCCTTTTTCGTATCTTTTTTGCCGTCTACGCGGAGTGCATACATTTTCGCTCTAAGACCTACGAACTCGGTCATTATCGCACCGTTATTTTCATCCTTCATCAGCCCTGGAACCTTCTTATTTAAGTGGGGCATATTATATGGATTGTTGATAGGATAATCGCTTGTGTCGAATCTATCGATATCACGTTTCATGGTCTCGTAGATATCGTCGCATCGAATGTGGTAAATGAGACTGTCCGTGTCTGTGTATAGAATTTTACAACTTGGTCCGTGCAGGGGAGACATGTACTCGTGATGAAATTCATACAAACAAATTTTTGATATGTCCAGAATGCACATACCCACGTATATCGGTTTGTTGAATTTCACCTCGAGTTTTCGCAATTCAACAGCTATTAAATTTTCCGAAAAAACACTTCTGCTATGGAAATTCGGTTTCGCGATCATTGCCTCCGCGTCATATCGCCCTTCCCAATGTGTCCAAAGTTTTACGTCCACGTGATTTCGAACATTTTCCATAGTTTTACCAAATACCGCATTGTTCATCAATTTGTACAAATTTTTTTCGAAGTCGTTTGTCGCGCCTGTTCTAAACCGTGTATTGATTTCGATGTAATCGCGGAGCCAGGGAGATTGAGCGAATTGAAGCACGCGGTGTATCTTTGTAATACGAAGACCGTGGCGCGTGCACTGCTGCAGGTTGCGGTAATGGATGACGTAACGCTGCTTATCGTATACCGTCGCGAGTAACTTGTCCTGTCTGCTGCCAGGTGGTTTGGCACGCGTCGGGCAGAACGGTAGATCGGCATGAGCGTCGTGCAGACGTTGCGGATATTCCAGATCTACCTCGAGAATGTATCCCGTGGACGAATCGACCGCGATCGAAGACACGTCAAATTTTTCAACATCTTCGACCCATTGAAATTTAGCATGTGGCAGAGGCTGACACATTGCCCATCCATACAAATTGCTCACGTCAAAGTACATCAAGTACGATCACTCTTCCGATGCGTCGTAAGATGGCATGTACTTGTTATTGGCATGTGCGTATCTTCCGGAACATTGACTTAAACCCCCACGTATACCGCGTTCGATAAACATGACCATATCGACGTCGGTGAGCAATTCGAATGTAATTTTGGTATGTTTTAGCATGGCATCCCATGTGAAACCGGGTAAAGTGTAATAATGCGCCGAATCTAGTCCGTAACTCTTGATGCAACTTTCACGAAAATTTTCAAAAATATCTGCCAATAACAAGACATCTGTTTTCAAATACAAATCCCTGTATTCGCCCAAGGTTCTAATGCCGAAACGCTGCCAGACAGTCTCGGCGTGCGCGTAATCGCTCTCGGATACAGTCTCACCCGTTAACGAACTGTAGAATGATTCGCGCGGTGGTAAGCATGGGTCCTGCAGCTTGTTCGCGCAATCAAGGTATTCGTACGGAAAGACACCCTTTCGCGTCAGTAAATTGAAATCCTCGACGGATAATGTTTCAAACTTGGATCGTAAAATTTTTAATTGATCTGTGCTAAGAAAAGATGCTAATTTGTCGAGACTGGTGTTGAGAAATTTGTACGAATCGATGAATCGCAATTTAATACAATTTCGCAAGTCTGAGTCAGCCGTATCTTCGACATTTTTTGTGAAAGAAATATACTTTTCTTTAGTTATGGGTAATACTGCGACGTGACCTTCGAAAGTGGTAGCTATTTCCTCGATAATAAAATGCGAATCGTAGCCGGATAAATTATGAAAATCTATGGGGATGTAAAACGCGTTTTTGTAATTTAAATTGCACTCCGAATGTGCTGGACCTCTAAACCGCCCGGATAGATGACAATGATCGCGGACTCGTACATCGATAGCCTCGAATGGTTCTTCGCAAATATGACAGTGTGTTGCATCGCGAAATGCCGTCCACTGTTCGGTAGTTAAATCAATCATGGGAACATTGCTGGCCAGGATGGGTTTGGCGAAATTTGCAAAATTTTTAAGTTCATCGACGAACCATGAAACACAATCCGCGTCGCGACGACATCGATACGTCGATAGCGATGTATCGTACGAACAATGCATATAATAGGCTATACTATGCACATTGTGGTGTTGATACATGTGTAATTTATTATCATCACCCATTCGGTGGCTGTCCTCTGTTTTCTCGATGATGCACTCCAAATCGGCGTACACCACGAAGGGGAGCCGCTCCTTCCTACAGTGATTCTCGAAGCTGAGCAAGTTGTTGCCTTCGCTGGGCAGCAGGATGGCGCAGTCGTTCATCTTGCCACAGTCCAGCGAATGAAGCTCCAACTTCTCGGCAGATCCGAAGTAGTGCATGTATCTGTAAACCCCAAAAATTTTTTATTTAATTTGTTTCGCGAGACATTTTAACATTTCATATGTTTCTATACGTACCGATCACAGATGAATTTCTTTTTCCCGTGTCTGCTCAGCTGCATGCTCACCAGCCGGGACAAGTTCTTGGTCCATACAAAGTGTCCTACATCCCCATCATTCGGTATGTAGAGCAGGTTGACGTGCTGATCGCTCTTTTGGCTGGTGAGACGCAGCGGAAAGATCGTCTCCATCTTCTCCGCCTCGAAGGCGTACACGTTGATCGAGATTTCGTTCTGCCGCTCAAACTTCCCAATTTGCTCCAGGGACATTGGGAACTCAATGCCTTGGAGATTTAATACGGAAGCATATGGCGGCTATGAACTTGGGCGCTCGGGATGTCTTTCCGCAGGATGAAGAGCGGCGACCACAGCCCACGCGAAACACGCATTGTCCGGGGATTGTACACTGATCGTTGCATTCTTCAACAATAAATCCTGTGGCAACTTGTGGTGGCACCCCGCGCGCAGCGGATTGTACTTATTGACATTGACGGTCAGGTTGAGGATTCGCGTCAATGCCCATCCGCTGTCACGTTCCTGGAACTCTTCCAGCGATGCCAGGGTGGGTTCGACGACGCATCGCTGGTACCACTCCTGCAGATCGGATGTGCCGAAGAGTTCGCAGTTCCGGGTGTTGATGCTTTTGCAAGCATGTTTATCACCCGCCACAAATTCGCCGTTGAATACAGTGTTCATTTTGAGGTTTCGACGTTTCCCCAAAGCGCCCCGCACGTGCTCCAACACAATGGTCGCCGCATCCTGGAGGAAGTTGCGCGGCTCGATATAGTTCGAATTGAGCACAGCACCAGTTAACACGCGGCTATCGAACGCAGTGTCTATTTCGCGCCACAAAAGTCTTGCGCTCGAATGTCCGGCACCTTCACGCACGAAACGGCCGCGCAACGAATGTTTCAGTCCTTCGAGTCGTACGATTCGAGCAATCAGCGATTGTTGAACACCGATCGATAATCGCGGGCGTTTCACTCGGCTGTGTTCTTCCAACGATTCGATACACTCGTTGCACCGTTCTTCCCACGTGAGGTACTCTTCCCGTGAAATCAATCGTGCAGATTGATCCAATCATTGACGTGTTACGTGCGCGAATTCCATGATTGTAAATGGAGTGATTGTAAATGGACTGTATATGTAACGTCTTTTACGCGCAACAGGTTGCAACGATTTGAGACTTTGTGCAGTTCGGAGCGTGCTTTTATGACTGATACCACGATTTGGTATCTCTGTCTAACTCTTTTGGCGTACCCCCTCCCTCGAATGCACCGCATGCAAAAAAAAACGACAATCCGTCCCAACATGGTTCTGTACAGTTTCTGCCGATACAGCATAATTCTTTCTATGATTCACGCGTATGACGAATTAGCGCGCAAAATCATCCGACACAGTTTCTGCTGACACCGCATAATTCTAAGATTCTGCGCTTCCACAGGTATTATATTACATTCAACACGTGTCGAGACTTTTATCCTTGAGGATGGGGATTAAATTACATGCAATCGTGCGATATGCTGCGACTTTAAGATTGAAGAACATTATGGAAAAAGCTTTAGAATAAAATGCGGTGGTGGGGGAACCAATTGCACCGCTATTTAAGCCAATCTCCCGAATGCTATTCCATCAATCGCTCAGTACCCTCAGTGACTTTCGACGGAAACCGTCGTGCCGAAGGAAACGTTGAACGTATGAATTATTACGTTCTGATCGTACAAGATGATGGTGTAGCTCCATGTGGGGATAATACATTTGACAGGTAAGACTTAATTTTCACATATTTTCAAAATTGTATTCCTAATACGAGCGGACAATTTCATAGCTTTGATTGTTCTCTTAGTCCGCGCCGAGGATCGCGTATCATGGTCAGAAGATACGCGTTAACATCCGTGGGTAGCAAATATTTGGAAATTGGAATCAATGTAGGACCGATGGCTGATGTTGAAGTTCTTCTCGGCGATAATCATGGGAATCATCTTATATTACCATGGCATACATGGAATGTGCTATTCGACAGCTGTGAATCCATCGAAGAACGTGCACAATTATCTGAACCAGACTCGATGTGGATTGATGATTTAATAGTGGAATTTCTTCGGATCTTTGATTCATCGATTGTAAAGATGACGCGAGCTGATAACTCACTGTATTTCAAACTGAATACAGTATCATTTTTATGTAATCTTGAGCGATGCATAAGCTATGTGTATCCGCGCCTGCATCAAACTGCAGAGGATGTGAGAGTAAAATTTGAAACTTTTGTTAACGTGCTACAGCAGAGCGATGTTGCGTGTGAAACATTAGTTGTGCGGAGCGCTGCTAAAATAATACGTGATAGCAAATATTACGACGAGGATTATCTTGTAGATTGCGAACTGTTAGCATACGCCATCAATGATATTCTAGCCCATGCTCGTAGCAAAAAAAAATGTTAGATTGTATTCTTTATATTTTAAATAAATTTCTTAAACCTATATTATTTCTCCATTTATTTACCCGTCTTTCTCCTCGCCACATAATTTTAAGATTTGCTGACGTCGCATAATTATATTACATTCTTCGCGCCGCCAAAATGACGTCATCGCACGCGGCTGCTCCAGAGGAGTCAAGTTACACACGATTGCGCGATACACTGCGACGCTAAGATTTAAAATCATTTTGAAAATTGTTAGAACGAAAGCGATTGTACCGCTATGTAGTGCCGTCTCTTTCTCTCGAATTTAGCTTTAAAAGTGATGCTCTCTCTTTCCCACCCTCCGAATTTAGATTTATAACGAAGTATTGCTCTCTCTCTTTCCGTCCCGAAGACGTGGTTCGTAAAAGAAAAGAACGTCGATCTTTCCCGATCTTTCCCGACATCGTCCGAAACAATTTCGGATAAAAAATAAATTATTAAACAATTTCCGACGCATGTTGGTTTGAAAAAAAATTTCGGGGGCCGTCCCCTCCCTGGGTTAGGTCTGAAAAAATTTTCGGGGTGGGCCAAAGTCTGAAAATGACTTTTCGGGGGTCATTCCCTCCCTCTAAAAAATTTCGAGGACGGTGGGCCAGGTCTCCGCGGCTGCTCGGCCCGGACTGATCCCCTCCACGGTTGCGGCTTCCCCCACTCCGCGGCTCGTGCGCGCGCAACCGCTCTTCCACTCCCCGCAGGCCCCGCGCCCAGGTTTCCCTCCGCCGCGCTCCCCCGCGCGCCATCACTTCCCCCCGCCCCCGCGCTCCCCTCAGAGGACCTGGGTTGGAATCGGCATAGCCTTACTACTCCATTGGATGAATTTTGGGTGTTTTGATGGGAAAGGGGTGAGAGTGGCTTTGACTCGGTGAGTCGTAAAGAGGGGGTGAGACGTGGTCTCGAGATAAGAGAGTTTTTGGGACGAGGGACTTGTTTAAATTTAAATAGGAGGGAAGTGGTCATGCCACGTAAGGCGAAGAGGGGATTTGGTGGTTGTAGTTGACTATCTTGAGATGGGGACCGCTGAGGTACATCGCCAAGGTGATCAGTGATTTGGGGAAAAGGGGTAAGATTTGAGTTTGATGGATTTTGATGGAGTTATGGAGCGATTTATGAGGAAGACTTTAGAATAATACCGCGCGAAAAATAGTGGGACATCACATATATTTAAATATTCTTCATACAGTTATTACATTATTGTTGGTGATAGTTGGGATGGCTTTTTTAACTTTATTTGAACGTAAAATTGTAGGTTACATTCAGGATCGTAAAGGACCTAATAAGGTTGGTATTATGGGGTTATTACAGCCGTTTAGTGTGTTATTAAATTATTTAATAAGGAGTTTTTTTTATTGATAAGATAAATTTATATCTTTATTATTTTAGAGTTGTATTAATTTTGATATTAGCTATGATGCTTTGATTAGTTTATCCATTTTTTTTAAATCTATATTCAATAAAGGTTGGTTTATTATATTTATTAAGAGTTTTAAGATTAGGAGTGTATCCTATTATGATTGGGGGTTGGGCTTCAAATTCTAATTATTCTATATTAGGTGCAATTCGATCAATTTCTCAGTCGGTTTCATATGAGGTTAGTTTATTTTTAATTATATTTAGTGTATTTATATTGATTGAAAGATATTCATTATTGGATTTATATAAATTTCAAGTTTATGTAAAATTTATTTATATTTTAGCTCCTTTATATTTAATGTTTATAACTAGAATATTAATTGAATTAAATCGTACTCCGTTTGATTTGGTAGAAGGTGAATCAGAATTGGTGTCTGGATTTAATACTGAATATTTTAGAAAGAGATTTGCTTTAATTTGTATAGCGGAGTATTTAAAAATTATTTTTATAAGATTTTTAATTATGTTACGTCCCACTATTTTTCGCGCGGTATCGTTTCAAGTCTCCCTCATTAGTTAGAAAACTACTCCACTGAAATCCCCAAAACTCAAGTCTTACCCCTTTTCCCCAATCACTGATCATTTTGACGATGTACCTTAGCGGTCCCCATCTCAAGATGGTCAACCACGAAATCCCCTTCCCCTCTTCGCCCTATGTGGCATGATCTCCTCCATCATATCTAATCTAAACAAGTCCCTCGTCCCAAAAACACTCTTAAATCGAGACCACGTCTCACCCCCTCTCTACGACCCTCCAAGTCAAAATCACACTCACCCCTTTCCAATCAAACCACCCAAAATCCATTAAATGAGTCGAGTGTTCCCCTTTTCAGAAGCCCAAATAAGAACCCCGGAAGTCTTATTCCAACGCATATTTCGAACATGACTCATAAACCAGTTCTAATTATAGATGCATATTTCGAGCATGAGTCATGGTGCATACCGCGCATACCCCACATACCGTACATTCCTGTAAATAGGATAAATACGAGGGCCCGCGAGACAGGAGCGACTCTTCCTGCGAAACACTTCCGCTAAGTAAATACGTTTTTAAGGAAATTTATCTATTATAATAAATTAAAATCAGTGCTACGGTGTTATTCTACGGCAACAACCGTAAGAAATTACAATTACCATTATTACCACGGTATATCATCTTCACGTATATCTTTTGTATTGCTTGCGCTTTTCATATTATTACTTATCGCTTTCATATTATTTTGTTCTATTAACGCTTATTGCGTTCATATTATTTTGCCTTATTGACGCTTATTGCGTTCATATTATTTTGTCTTACTAACGCTTATTGCTTTATATCATTTTATATTATTAACGCTTATTGCGTTCATATTATTATTGCTCTATATTGCTTGTCGTTACTACTAATTTCATATTGCATACTTTATAACTCTCTATTGCTTATATTCATGTGTTTCATGTTCATACATATATTTTGCTATTAATTACCATTTATATAAATGTTTATGCGCCAATGCTTAACGTGCTACGCATTATTATATTAACCACGCTACCGCTTTAACGGTGCATGGCTTACCAGGTACTTTAAATTGAATAAACAGTTTTACTTTGAATCACGCTTCGAATTATTGTGTCAATCCTTCGGCTACGAAGATTCCAAACCATAACAGGCTACCGCAACAGCTGATCTCGGTCCGCGCACGCGAGAGTTCTTATAATGTTTACAAGGCGTACTTTCGTATAGCTCTTGCATAACCATACGTCTAGACATATTTCGCGGAATATTGCGGGCGGCTTTTTACAAGTAATGCAGTGGTAAATCGAATTACCAAACCTAAGAAAAACCACAAGTGATCTAACGGGTGACCCTCTGTGCGCGTTCACCTATTACACCTTCCCTGGTCGATCAGTGTGAAGTATTTAAGATTCTCGCCTAAACTCCCTCCACCCTCAGTGTATAGGATTCAAGATTCTCGCCTGAATATCCCTCCAACCCTCAGTGTGAAGGATTCAAGATTCTCGCCTGAATATCGCTTCAACCCTCAGTGTGTAGGATTCAAGATTTTTGCCTGAATATCCATCCAACCCTCAGTGTGAAGCATTCAAGATTCTCGCCTGAATATCCCTCCAACCCTCAGTGTGTAGGATTCAAGATTCTCGCCTGAATATCCCTCCAACTCTCAGTGTGAAGGATTTAAGATTCTCGCCTGAACTCCCTCTGCCCCAGTGTGTAGGATTCATGATTCTCGCCTGAATATCCCTCCAACCCTCAGTGTGTAGGATTCAAGATTCTCGCCTGAATATCCCTCCAACCCTCAGGGTTACGAATTCCATATTCGAGCCCGGCTCCATTAACCCCACATTGTCATTGTCCCAAAGACCTCCACCCGGGGCGTGACAATTACTGCTATGTTTATAAATTTTTATTTATTAAGAATCAAATTTTTAATTATTTGAATATTTCATATTTTTTTTATTGTATGAATCCGAGGAGTTATACCTCGAATTCGATATGATGAATTAATATATATATGTTGAAAAAAATTTCTTTCTTATGCTTTAATTTATTTAATTTTTGTTTTTGAATTTAAATTATTTTTTCAATTGATATTAAGTTAATAGAATATATTAGTTCTATTTTATATTTTCAAGATATATGTCTATTCAGACTCATTAACTAGTATTTGTAAATTAATGGATCTCAATATTTATTTAAATTTGGGTTAATAATGAAATAAGAAATATAAAGTATTGTAAAAAGTTGACTTAATTCTTTATAGGGATATTCAACTTGTTTTCCTCCTGACCAGGTTAGTAAAATAAAGAGTGATACAAATATTCAAAATATTAATTGATTTGTTGGATAAAATTTTCTTGATAGTAAAAAAAAGTTCTTTTCTTAGTAAATGGCAGAATTATTAGAATTAAAATAGATATCACTAGACCAATTACGCCTCCTAACTTATTTGGGATGGCACGTAAGATTGAGTAGGCAAAAAGGAAATATCATTCAGGTTTAATATGAACAGGTGTAGATATTGAATTAGCATAGATGAAATTATCCGGATCTCCTAGAATATATGGGTATTGTATAATGATTAAAAAATGGATTATAATAATTAATATGAATCCTAAAATATCTTTTAATGTGAAATATAGATGGAATGGAATTTTATATTTATCTCTATTTGTACCAAGTGGGTTATTTGATCCTTTTAAATGTAGGAAAAATAAATGTATTACTACTAGAATTATAATAATTAATGGTAAGATAAAATGGAATGAATAAAATCGGTTTAATATAGCGTTGTCAATAGAGAATCCCCCTCAAATTCATTCAACTATTATTTGACCAATGTAGGGAATAGCTGAAAGTAGATTTGTAATTACAGTAGCACCTCAGAATGATATTTGACCTCATGGTAGAACATAACCTAGGAAAGGTGTTGCTATTGATATTAATATAATAATTACCCCTATAATTCATGTTGGTGTTGATTTAAATGAGTGATAATAAATTCCTCGACCTACATGTAGATATATTGCAATAAAATATAATGATGCACCATTTATATGATTTAATCGGATCAATCATCCTATGTTTACATCTTTTATAATATGAATAATTCTTTCAAAGGCTACGTTGATATTTGGACAGTAATGTAGGGATAAAAAGATTCCGGAAACAATTTGAATTATTAAGTAAACTCCAAGGATTGAACCAAAATTTCATCATGAATTGATATTTATTGGAAGATTGATTAATGATCTATTTGCGATTTTTATGGTTGAGTTAGATTTTATTACTCTAATGAATTTAGATTTTTTCATAACCTTTATTAAAATTATGATCTGATGAGAAATGCGGAAATCCTGGACATTTCTCACTTCTTCTTAATGGCATTCCAACCCTGTCGAGGGTGGAAAGACATAAAATTCGGTGAGGCGCTGTGGCGGGTTGTCCTCGCCACGGAGTGTCAGACGGAGTCTCTATGAGTCCAGTCACGGGAGGATCACCCTGTACGACTACGTCGCACGAAATATGTACGTGGCGTGCATTGCATCTCGCTCATTGAGCTCTATCCTGGAGTGTGAACAGAGCAATGGCAGACAGTCAGACAAGGAACACAAATAGTGGGGATTACTTTCTCTGTCTTACTAGACTATAGATGGATAGTGCATGCCGTGAACTTATCCGCGCGCACAAGAATGTAAAACATATCCAGAACAGAATATTTTTATGAATAATGATCGTGAAATAAAAAAAAGAATCAAATGTGTTAAAATTACTCGTGATTATTATTTTGAGAGCCGTAACTGGCGTGGCGTGGTGACGTGCCGCGTGGCATCTATACCCCTACTACACGCAAATTTACTACAGGATAGTAGAGATAGAGAGGGATAATAGGAAGAAGAAAGATACATTCACACACTATCTTTGATTTCTCTCGGACTGCTGTCGCATCTACTTCTCTCCATTGCTGTTCACACTCAAGTTAGGATAGAGCTCAATGGTCTCGCTCGAGCCACTTTTTTGAAAAATTTCTTGGTGTCTTGTTGTCTACTTATATTTTATGGAATCTGGAAAGAACCAAATGAAATATATGAAATATATTAATTTGTATGCAGACCAGCGCTCTCCAAGGTCGTGTACGCGTACGCTCGGGTTTCTCCCAGTCTCGTCATCGTTGTCAGGGATACCGCGCGACGCTAACCGCGAAGACACTAGCCCGGTAACCCCGTCTTGGCAGCTTTCGTAGAGTCGCGCGGTCTGCTTGACAACGGAAGGCACGCCGCGCGAAAGAAAAATTGGAAGGGAAAGCAGGCGCGTGAGGGCCCCTACGCTGGAGAGCGCTGCTGTAGACTGACGCAGCTTAAAGGCAGAGTTAAACACGCGCGTCAGCGCTCCAAACACTCAAGAGGGTCTAGCAGGGTAAGCATGGGCAAACGGGCCCCATGCCGATTCCTGAAGTTGTTATTTTTTAAACAATGCTCCTTGCCTGAAACACCATTAGGTAAAGTTTTAGATCGCTACCCCCCCCCCCCCCCCGCCGTTTAAAGGTAATACGGGGGTAAACGCTCTTAAAGTTATTATTTTTTTCTCGGTTACTACTTAAGATATTTAAATGAAACAAATGCGACAAAATAGCTACATATTAGCTCTACTTCATATTTTTACCGAATTGTAAATCAATTATTACGGGTAGAAAAAATAATTAATTTTTTGGTGGGGGGGGGGCATTGCAAACAACCCTTTGAATGACAATCACCAAAAAAATCAAGAATAATATTCTATTATCTAACTATCATGTATAAAACTGTAGGATGATTGCGTTGGTGGAACATACTTAATTAACCCCTCAATGACGGCGACCGCGTCCCAATATTCACTCTATGCGGACGCACGTGTTTAACCGTGTCTTAACACCGCGTGACATACAACGTAGGTCAGTGAGGGTCAGTTGGGTCCTTAAAAGAGACCAACCTCCATAGTGTTTTCCAGAGCCGCGTGGAAGGGGAGCTCGAAAGTAGGTAGGCTATGACAGTTCCGGACCAGTGGCGAACGCGTACATTAATATTTTTGAGGATTAGGACTTTTTCGCATTTTACATGTTATTAGCTTTTACTGCGTAAGGGAATGCTAGGGAATTAATTAATAGTTTGGACACTCGGCATCTCTCCACCTCAGTAGCAACAAAAGTAAAATAACTTATTAAGTTTCATAATTTTACCAACAGATCCTTCCACTGAATCAGACAGTTAAATAGACTCCACAACTCATGATGATGAATCATCATAAGATGCTGAGGTGCAAGGTAATATAGTGCCATGAAAGTTTTATTATAATGTATGACATTGTGTTTCTATGTAAGTAAGATAAAATAGTTGTTTCATAATATGTACTAATGAATATAAAGCATAACCCCGACCAACCTTCCCTTATTGACGTTTCCTCACTACACAAAAATTCATTTTAAAAATTTACTGTGCAATTTAGAAAACATTTATATCCCGGAAATATGAAAGAAACAAGTATAAAAAGTTAAATAGTGATGCCCGTGTAAATTTTACATAATAGAAATTCGACCGAGAGTATAATAGTACATTGCGTGACAAGGGAGAGAAGAAAGCGATTGCGACGAGCGCGAAGTTTGGTGCCCTCGCTGCGCTCGGGCAGCAATTCACGCGAGGCAGAATCACGTCTGTCCCTTGTTACGTACAATATTTTCTTCAACACCTGCATGATAGGTGTGTTTTTGAAAACTTGCTTAGTGATTCGCAAAAAATATGCATGTTCGATTGCTTTTTTATTCTGTCGAAATTAATAAATACGCGGGTAACGCTAAACTCCAGTTTCCTTGGGAGCAAAGTAAAAATGCAAATACGTATGCGCGCAAAGTCTTTTTCCCTTGGGAGAAAAGTAGAAAACCCGAATACGTCTGATATTGGCCATTCTGCTCCCGCTCAACAGGCGTAAAAATACACCCATTTTCATGCAGGTGTTGAAAAAAGTTGTTTATAGGGGTAGTTCGTTATCCTAGAAAAAGATAACACCAGAATCAGATTCTACGGCTCAAGAAAACTCTAAAACCGGTCCATTTATAACGAATAAAGTATAAATCAAGTCAGTGAGTGCATACATCGACTAGAGAATGTATACATTCGCTGAATTGCGCTCAATTAACGCTTTGACTGTAACACAAGCACCGTAATACGAACAACGCACTTATCAAGGCACCGTCATTGGGACAGAAACATGTATTTTTATTTCAATTAGAAAAATATGCAAAATTAACATTTTTAACCCGAAATAAATGCCCTAATAGAGAGGAAAGTTAAAAAAACCAACATAAATTTACAAGCAAAATTAAGTAAAAGACGTCAATAATTAATTCATTCGTGAGCAAGTCGGCGTCAAAACACCGTAATAGGAACACGTACCCTATGAGCCTGCACCGCACACTACTACAGTTTTCCCTATCCGCTGCGCGCCCACGTTATCATTGGCTTTCGAGCTCCCCTTCCGCGCGGCTCTGGTAAATATCATGGAGATATTCCTTAATGGCCCAACTGGCCCTCACTTACGTAAGTACTACTTACCAGTATTATCTTCCCTCACCCCTGAATCCAGTTGGTGGGGAGTCGCCTGGAACATAGAAGTAATATTATGTATACATTCAACTTCTTGATTTGACGAATTTAGTAACATAAATCATTTACTTAGCCACTTACCGACAGCTCTGATGAAACACTCACATGCGAAGATCTACAAAGATAGGAATTATCAGAATAAAAAATTACTTAAATAACGAATTGAATTATCAAAATATCTTTATTCAAAGCGCCACGGATGGATCAGTTTATTCGACGAGAGTTCATCCGACGGCCACAGATACTTTCTTTATTCGAAGGCATTTCATCTTGAGCGTCAAATAACTTTTTCATCTTTATTTGTATCTTTATTCGAATGTTAACCGAAGATCAAATCACTTTGGTGAGGACCTTTATTAGAAAGCGCGCCTCTTCGAGCTTCGGTCCTTCGAGGCCTGAGTCGAGCGAGTCAGCTTTCACCCGTTTACGTACCTATACATACACACCTGTACCTACCTACCTACTGCCGCATGTAGAGCCGATCTGGTCGAAACGCGGCACAGAACGTTTTCTGAAAGAACTAACAACGGCGACGAAGACCACGACGACCACGGCGACGAAGACCACGACGACCACGGCGACGAAGACCACGACGACCACGACCACGATGACCATGACGACCACGACCACGACCACAACGACCACGATGACGACAACGACAACACCGACAACGACAACAACGATGTTGACGATGATGTTTGTACGCGAAAATCTGCATCCTTACGCCATCTCCTGATTACCACCTCTAATTAGGCACGATTGCTCATGTGGATTGGCGATCACGGCCCCTTCCCTCGGCTCGCAATTGATGGAAGTGGAAGGTTCGTCCTTCCAGAAAATCGACCGCGATTTCCTAGATCACTCTCTCCGTTCGCGACCGAGTTACGATTAACACGCACCTTGTTTTGCTCTACACGCTTCTCCTGCTCGCGCCTTTGTCTTGCGAAATTACTCATCTGCCGAGTAACTTGCTTTCGCGCTTGCTACCTGCTTGCATTTGCTTACTTCTAAATCTTCGCTGAAAATAACTGTGCCCTTGCGGTTTAAACATTTATCGCTTTAGTAGTAAATAGTGTATAGTTTAATTGTGACTTTGTACATAAATTTGAATTATAATAGTAAGTGTGACTAGTGAACGTTCAAAATAACTGTCCTTGTGCTCCCTAATACATTCTAATTTCTTTGTAGTGTTTCTCAATACTTTCTCATTCCATCGCGTCGATCCTTTAATCCGCTTTGTAATAATGTTGTTGATGATGTTGTTGATGATGTCGACGACGAAGACGACGAGAAAATTCAGGATGATGAGTCGTCAGCAAAGGTTCATGATTTGGATTCGCTGCGCAAACCCGTCGATGATATCGAAGTGTATATACGGAACACCAAAGGACCCTTGTCGCGATTATACCTGCGACTGTTCTTCACCAATACCAAGAAACGATTGAACAACGTGTACGGCGTATACTTGGGGTCCGACGAAGACCTAATGATCAGCGATTCCGTACTCACCATCGACGAGGACGGCGACGACGTTCGCGTTAACGGAACGCGATACACGGGCACTCGGGGTTTGTACGAACTGCTGTTAATGCGAATACCCAGCGCTCGCACGTACACGGACGCGGATATTTACTCGTATCGACGCATCTTGTTATCGACGAACGCGCATAAGCGAAACCATTCGCCGAGCAAGCGCACGCTGGGTAACAAGGGGTACAAGTATAAGAAAATCATATCCACGATAATCGGTGGGATGCGGACATCGGGTGTCAGACGCGTTAAGGGTAGTCGCCACGCGACAAGGTCGAGGATTGCCCATCGACGCATCGATGACGGGCACCGATAACGCGATCGATTACGTGTACTGGGACGATTCGAACGTATTAGTCAATAGACTTGGATTGCTCATAGCATCGCGCGCGGCAGGTCAGACGGGTCACGATAACGAAATCGCATCCATCGTGGAGGAACTTCACGAGGACGTTCGCATCTTAAATTGAACGATCCGGTAATCGTTGCGTCAGTAATATTCGCGCGCATGCATCGTTATGTCGGGGAACAATTTTGGCACCTCATTACGCAATAACAACAACAACAACAACTAAGCGTTGATGACAATAATGAGACTATTATCCTCGGTGGACGAACGCTTTACCCAAATAATCGAGTATCAACGATCTTAACTCGAGACGCGAGTACAACGAACGATGTCGGATATCGTTAACACGCACTCGTTCTGACTAGGGGATGATTTAAATAGCGCGATGGAAAGACGCTTCGATCACTTGAACGACAGACTCGAAGAGTTCATGACGTCGGCGACGACGTCGACTGCGATAGCAACCACGGATCTGTACAAACGAAAGGAGCCGCGAAGAGCGAACGAGGGTCTACGACGACGACGATGATCACTGACGGTGACAATAGCGGATACGGCTCCGAAACGTCTAACAACGAACAATCGCGAAATACGTGCACCGATTGCGTTGTGCGAGCACTCGAGAAACTCATACTACTTCTAACGTCCTTGGAACGTCGCGACCATACCCCGCCCACTCGCGAAGCACGAGCAAGGAACGAGTACAATTAGTGAACAAATTACACGCTCCCGCGAGACGAAATTTCTCACGGCGTAGCGTCGTGATTCCCGGCTACGATGGTTTGTGGCAGGCCGATTTGGTGGAGATGCGTCCGTAAGCGAAACAAAATCCTGGATATCACTACATACTAATGAGCATCCACGCGTTCAGCAAGTATGCGCGGGCCATACCCCTGAAAATGAAAAGCGGACGCGAGATTATCGCGGCGTTCCCGACCGTATCGCGGCAAAGCGATAGATTACCGTGAAATTTACAAACCGACACGGATAAGGAGTTTTATAATGCGGAGTTTCATCGATGCGCGAAGACACGTGGGACCAACCGCTACTCCACGTACAGTGTGATGAAAGCGTCGATCGTCGAACGTTTCAATCGCACGCTGAATAACCTCATGTGGAAACAATTCTCCTTGAACGCGTCCTATCGCTGGGTCGACCTGTTACCTGCGCTCGTACGCACCTACAATCATCGCAAGCATCGAACGATCAACGCCCGACCCGTTGACGTGACCCCGCGACGCGTTTGTCGTTCGCCGCGAATGAGCCCATCTCCTCATCCGCCTCGAAAGGTATTCGACGGCGCGCCAAATTCAACGTCGGTGACAAGGTACTCGTGAGCAAGTTCACGATCCTCTTCGAGAAGGGGTATACTCCGAACTGGTCAACCGAGGTGTTGGAAATCATAACCGTACAAGGAACGTTCCCGGTGACGTACATTCTGCGCGATTCCGCGGGAGAGTCGATCTCGGGTGGTTTCTGCGAGTACAAACTACATTCGGTCGCGAATCCGGACGTTTATCTGGTCGAGATGATTATTCGTCGTAAGGGGAATTAGGTGTACGTTAAGTGGCTTGGATTCGATTCGTCGCGGAACTCGTGAATACGCGAGAAGGATATTCTATGATTCGTTATCATTAGCGTGCTTGATGTTACTGGAATAAATAAATGAATAAATAAATACATATAAATATACATTGTACGTTTATTCACTTTCTTCTCCTCCACATTCTCATTCTTCTTCGACACATAAATGCGTACAATTAATCTTAATAAAGAAGGAAAATGTGTGTGTGTGTGTGTGTGTGTGTGTGTGTGTGTGTGCGCGCGTGTGTGCGTGTGCGTGTAAAATATATAAATATATATACCGGGTGTTCCAGAATTGGGGGACATCCCGGAACATGCAATATCCTGATGCAAAAAGACATCGAAATGTCCTTAACCGTTTTGGGATCCGGGGTTTCGTTTTCGAGATATTAAGAAAAAGCCCCGACCAATCAGAGCGCGAACCTTCCGCTGGAGCTCCCACGCTAGCGTGGCCGCGGGCCGGGCCGCGCTGCGACTACGAACAAACAAGGCGGCATACATCGAAGGAAATTGCGTAGAATGGCAAATGAAAAAGACGTAACAAAAAGATCTAACCTTTTCCCATTTTGTTTGCCATTTAAAGTGAATAATGAATAAAGGATAAATGGATGAAAATCATGTGTAACGTAAGAAGATGAATTGTTTAGAATTAAGCTTTGGATCGCGCTTGAATTAGTCAGGAAATATTCGCGGCAAAACTCGTGGGAGAAATTGGCTTAATCTAAGGTTTATTTTACAATATGTACACTGGTTATTAATTATAAATTCCTTTGACCAAAAAATAAAGCGTCCTTAACTCTAATTAAGCCCCGCACAACGATTTAAGCGGTAAATTAAGCAACTTTTGGTAGCGCTTAAGCTTTACAAGAATTTAAGCAGCGAAGCGATCTACAGTTTAGCTTGCAAGTACTACAGAGAAACGCACAGCGATAGGCAGTAGCAAACACGTGTAAGAGGCGGAATTTCCAAAGCGAGTGAACGAGGAAACCGGCGTAGGTTTCCGGGAAGCGAGATCGAGTTCCCGTTCCATCGATAGCCGATCGATGGGAGGGAGCGGTAATCGACGCTCCACGTGAGCAAACAAGCCGTGCCGTGAGTCATAGCCATCCGGCACAATCTAGCTCAGGAGATGGCGCTGCGATGTCGCTTTCCCGAACATTTCCCGCCCGCCTTCGTCGACCGAAGAACGATGCGCCGGTGGATGGCTGCTGATTGTGCGGGAGTGTGGTGTGATCCGGTCGCGGCGATGGTGGCGCTGCTCGGCTCAGGTGGAGGCCGATTCACAACTCAGTTGAGGGCATCGGTAGTGTGTTGTGTAGTAGCTGGTGATGTGGCTGGAGCATTCTGAACAAAAGGTAGGTATACAAGTTTACATATTGGCCGTTGTAAGACAGTACGAGCAGTTTTAATAGTGACGACTCTTGTTAGGCCGTCGGGGCCGGGATGTAGCTGCGTGTTACGGGCTAGTGGCCACTTGGCAGGGGACAGGAGCTCCGAACTCAGCAGGCAGCGGTCACCGATGCGTGGTGGCGGTTGTTGTTTAGTCCATTTGTTGCGGGCCTGCAAATACTGTAGGTACTGCGAAGACTACCGCCGCCAGAAGTGCAGACGCAACTGCTGTAGCAGGTGCCATCGGGAGAGTCATGTAGCGGGCACGCCGTCGACGGGAGGATCCGGGACCGACAGCAGGGCGTCGCCGATGAGGAAGTGTCCAGGCGTCAGTGCAGTGATGTCATCAGGATCGTCGCTTAGTGGCTGCAACGGGCGTGAGTTGAGGCACGCTTAATCCTGTGTCAGGAGCGTCGTCATTTTCTCGAAGGTAAGCTTCTGGTTGCCTACGACGCGTCGAAGATGATGATTGACGCTCTTGACTGCTGCCTCCCAGGTCCCGCCGAAGTGTGGAGCGGAGGGAGGGTTGAACCGCAATTCAATGCCCTCGCGGTTCAAGTGCGCCCTGACTCCTCCATCCTTCGTGACCAGCTGGGGCAGGAAGGCGCGTAGCTCTCGTTCGGCGCCCACGAAGTTGGTGCCTCGATCACTGTAAATTACCGAGCACAGTCCTCGCCTTGAAGTGAAGCGGCGTAGGGCAGTAATGAAGGCTTCCCTGCTATAATCAGAAATCGCTAGGAAAGGGGCACAAGCTAGACCATAGGTGACCGTGTTTAATTCATAATCACCTAGCTCGCTGACGGTCTTCTCCCTCCACAGAATGCGTTGGTAGCGGCGGCCGTCAGGATGCACGAGGATCTGGCGGTACATTTTCTCCATGTCAGCCGTCATGCAGACCTTGTGGATCCGTCACCTCAGGAGTTGTTGGAGACCCGGTAGTAGGTTGGGCCCCACTAGCAGCAGGTCGTTGAGGCTTTTTCCGTTGGTGGAGGGGTAGGAGCCGTTGAAAACCACTCTCAGCTTGGTCGTGGTGCTGCTTTCCTTTAGGACTCCATGATGGGGTAAGTAGTAGGGAGAGCCTGTAAGGTCGCGGCCAGAAACTTTAGACATGTGCGTGAGGTCACTGTACTCACGCATAAATTCCAAGTTGGTCCTGGCGAAAGTGGGGTCCCGGCTGAAGAGCGTCTCCATCCTCTGTAGCATCCGCCTGTAGCGTTTGGTCACTTGCAGCACCTTGGCTGACTTTTGGCCTATGGCAGGTTTGGCGGTATGTCCTTCGGACTGACCCTTAGTCTTGTCTCCCTCAAAAGGTCCGACGGTGGTGATCCGGGTTTTGATGAACGCCTTGAGCTCGTCAAAGGTCGGAGGGGTAGTCCGGGCACCGAGCTGTGTCTCCCATTCTCGTCGCGACTGCCGATCCAGCTTTTCGACCACCCAGTACACTAGACAGTCCCCCGTGATATCAAAGGAGCGCTCCATGGCGGCTAGGGCCTCCACGCAATTGCAGATAGTGAAGTAGAAGGATTTAAGGTCCGTGGCCGATTCCCGCGTGAGGGTCGGTAGTCCAATGATCGTCGCCAGTTGCGCCTGTACCAGTAACCTTTCATTGTCGTAGTGCTCTTGCAGCAAGTCCTAAGAACGGGCGAAGGTCGCGGCTCGCACAGGTATACTCCCGAGGGCTAGGAGAGCGTCACCCTTTACGCAGCCCCGGAGGTAATGAAGACGCTCTACGTCCATGAGTGTCCCGTCGCGTATAACAAGAGATCGGAAATGGTCACGAAACCCGGGCCAGGATTCGTAGCTCCCGTCGAACACTGGCAGTGGCAGTCGAGGTAAGGAGGCCTTGGAGTGTACGGCCGCTGACGGTGAACTGCTAGATGTTCCCGATTCAGTATGGTCGACAGTGAGTGTCTGTAGCTTGTCGACGAACATCGCTTCCTGGAGCAGAAACAGTTCTTCCGTCATCTCGTGGAGAGCTTCCCGAAAGTACGAGTCCTCTCGCTTCCCTGGTTCGAACAACGTAAGCAGCTCATCGTGTTGTTGATTAAATTTCTCCCAATTTTTCCGCAGCATTCCAATCCGCGATTCGATGGCTCCAGGAGTGATTTTGGCAGCACCTAGCTTCTTTAAATTATCGCAGGCACGCGCGATTCGTCCAGAAAGTTCGTTTTGATTCTCGACTAACCGTTCCATTGTTCTCGGGTCGAAGGTCACGGACGGCGGTTACGCGGGCACTGGTAAACACTCCCGAACGTTCTAGAATCTGCAGACTCCGAAGGCGCGTGCTTCGTCTCGGAGGACCAAATGTTTAGAATTAAGCTTTACGTCGCGTTTGAATTAGTCGGGAACTATTCGCGGCAAAACTCGTGGAAGAAATTGGCTTAATCTAAGGTTTATTTTACAATATGTACACTGGTTATTAATTATAAATACCTTTGACCAAAAAATAAAGCGTCCTTAACTCTAATTAAGCCCCGCACAACGATTTAAGCGGTAGAATAAGCAACTTTTGGTAGCGTTTAAGCTTTACAAGAATTTAAGCAGCGAAGCGATCTACAGATTAGCTTGCAAGTACTGCAGAGAAACGCACAGCGATAGGCAGCGAGAGTAGCAAACACGTTAAAGAGGCGGAATTTCAAAAGCGAGTGAACGAGGAAACCGCCGCCGGTTTCCGGGAAGCGAGATTGAGTTCCCCTTCCATCGATAGCCTATCGATGTCGCTTTCCCGAACACGAATACACAGCTGTTTTTTTTTTAGAAGAATCGAAAATAATAATTATTTGGAGCGAGAGGATAAAGAACACATAAATTTCACTTTTTAATAACGTACAAACGAAAAGGTAATGCAACAGGGAACGAGTGAAAAGTGATCGTAGTTCGTTATTTTCATAAGAATCGGTAGTTCAATAACGGCCAACACTGTTGTTGATAATGAATAATAATAAATCCGTTTAAAAACTGCGAAGAAAAATTTACGTACGGAAATTTGGAGAATTATCGCCGGAAATAAGCCATAGCCTGCGTTAAATTTAAAAAATATTAGTCGCCAATAATGTAATTAAAACTCACCCTTTCGAAAATTCACCTACAGTTTGAAATCCTGTGTCACTAGGTCACTGAACCGATCCTGGTCATCGACAGATGCACCAAGTGCATAGCTGATCTCAGGTACACGACACAATCCAAAGTTAAGGGTCGCAATGTCAAGTGCGTCGGGTTAATGTACCGAATATTCACTTCACTGCACGCCTAGTAACAGTGATCACTTAATTTATTTTTCATGAAACGTGTTGTTCCTATGTTACAAAAATTGGTGGAAATGAATTTTTACTTGGCGTTCGGAGCCGTGGGTATTCCCGCGCAAATTCTCACGCTGCAGCACTTGTGTTCCCGTTGTTGGGGGGGTACACCCAGAACATCGCGTAATACTCTTGAGCAGAGAACATTTCCGCGACGTGATTGCTTGCTGACTGACAAGATTTTTTCCAAACGACTTCTTCTACCCCCAAATAGTTTCTCTCGTTCCATTATGAGTTGACCCCCACCAGGCCAAGAGGCTTCAGGTAAAAAGAAGCCAGCACATTTTCGAAACATACGTGCTTCGCAGAAGTGCAACGAACGGGCTATCGTGCACTTTTACAAAAGTCCGCGTTCCGTCCTTTTACTGCCAATGTACCCATTGCTTCGAGGTAGGCAGCAGACACCACGTGTTTCGGTTCGAAAGGGTCCGAAGAGAAGAGAAACAGAAAGTCTTCGAGTTGCTATAAAGAAAATACATCCTGTTTCCTATTTCCCTTTTCCGATACCCTGAGTTCACGTCTGCTACGAGGCGGAACCAACTAAGCCATAAATTACCCAAAACTGTAGGAAACCGTTGTCTACCTTCGACTAGCGGGACAATACGGTCATAAACCGCGACCCTAGCGAAATGCTGTGGCCGATCAGCCTGGTTAATTTTTGGGAACTAGCAATTCAAAAATATTATTCAACATCAATACGGCTCGCGAAGAGACACAGGAAGAAAGAGAGCATGTAGTTCGCTGACTGCGCATAGTCCCGTCTGCTTCGTCCTATCTTCAAATTAAAGACGGATCCTTTATCTCTCGTGTCTAAACACGCACTCGAATTTCAAAACAAAAGCATGCGTCGACGTATTCCGTGCGAGAGAAGGTGGGCCTTGGGGAGGAGATATTGCTGTGAAAAGGGCCTCTTCAGGACAGTGGCCATTTGGGAGGGATGTAGGGCAGATTGGATAGATTAGGGTGCGCACGGAATACGCACATATATACTAACATGTGTAAAATACAATTTTGGCTATTCTACACTATATACATATATTAGATATTCGTAAATAAATGATACGAACAAAAGAAAGAAAGAAACGTTACAACGCAACGTATATACATATGTACATGCAAACATACAAACATGCAAACATACTATTGTTACGAGCCGGGGCTGCGACAACGCGAGAGGCCGGCGAGAAGGGTATTTCCCAAGGAATACGGTTTATGAGTTTGATAGTTAGGGGCACGGACGAATCTGATGCGAAATCAGGGAGCCGCTAGGATTATTGACGGCGAGGACGAACCTGATGCGATATCAGGGAGCTGTAGGATACGGACAAACCTGATGCGAAATCAGGGAGCCGTAGGTGGGTGAGGTTTCGTGGACGAATCCGATGCGAAATCGGGGAGCCACTGGGTTGGAGAAGATTCCTTGTTTTGGATGAAAGGTTGCGAACGAACCTGATGCGAAATCAGGGAGTCGCGGGAAATATTAGTAATGCCTCGTAAATCTTAATTAATGTTTGATGCAACTCGGGCGGTAAAGTTGTATCAGTGGGTGAGTGCTACTAATATTATAAGGATCGCTAGGTAAAAGATGGGTTTAATGAAATCTACTCGATTTACACGTGAACACCATTCGTATATTCAATAATCAGTTATTGTACAAATGTAAGTGTCGCGGTTAGTTAATTAACACGTTGAGCGCGGCGTCGGTCCCCAGGGACCGGCTGTGAACTTTCCGCGTGGCCGGCGTCGGTCCCTGGGACCGACAGTATTAAAGTTAAAAAATAAATGTAGTCTCAATGAAATGTAGTCAAATGTAGTTTCAATGAGATTTATTAAAACATTCTAAACAAAAATGTGGCTTAGATTTACACATATCACAAAATGTGACAACTTTCTTTTTCAAATTTTTGGCTATTTCCTTATGTCGAACGCGACTTCAAAAGCGTGCTGTAGTCAAATTTCGCGACCACGGACTTTGTCGCGCACAGGCATGGCCCGTGTGCCGGTAGCCGACAAAGTCACCAGCACACGAGCCCTACCCAGTGCGTGAAGTCGCGTGCTTTGAAGTCGCGGATCATCCTGTATCATCGCATCATTGGAGGAACGCTCGCTCGCTGCCGGCGGAGCGGAAAGGACAGCAATATCGGTGCCGCGCTCAACGTGTTAAATAAAGTGTATAAGTTACCAATATTTGCACGGTGTTGACGCACTGGCGATGCGGGGCGTAAGAGTGGCTATTACAATACGCCAAATAGAATATAAACCGAACTCGCGGATTCTATGAGGTTAACTGTGATTCTGATGGGAACTGAAGCCCGATCTTACTGGATATAACCAACTCTGTGCGATCGTGACACGACGTTACTCTACGCGTGACTGTATAGCTTTTAACCAAAGAGGGTTGAAACCGAAGGGTTTATATAGTCACAAAAATGAGTGGGGATTCGTTAGGAATCTCCGTATAAGGAAATTCTTCAAGGTCGTCGTCGTGTCACTCCCGTTCCCATGGTCGTGATCCAGATGGTCGAGATCATGACCCCCATTAGTGGTGTTTGATAAACGAAAGGTTTTTAGGGCGTTTTCCCTTCGCAGACGTGAGCTCGAAAAATGGTTGAGAGCGGCGTATGGGAAAATTGCTCATACGTAACACTATACTAAAATATGTCGAAAATATATAGCTTGTCGCCGAACGGACTGAGAGCGTTCTTTTCACCACTCACGGAATACACCTCGTGCCGGCTGGAGCGAATATTGTTCTGTCGAACCTGCTTTCTCGGTGCGATCGTGAAGACAACGAATGTTATCGTCGAATTGTATATCGTTCGCGACCACGTGACTCCGCACACACTTCACTTTTTTTAGTCTCGCTACTAGACCTCACTGCAGTCGGTCATCAAGGCGCCGCTGTTCTCGTCTTTCATGGGTCCCGGCACCTTTTTTTACGCGCGGCATACCGTACGAATTGTCCACCGCGTAGTCACTCGTGTCGAATCGGGCAACGTCACACTTCATTGTTTCATATGCATCATCGCATTCCAGACTATACATTAAACTGTCGGTGTCGGTGTACAGGACTTTACACTGATCACCGAACTTCGCACGCATATATGCATAATGAAATACATATAAGCAATCTTTCAATACGTCAAGCACACTCATTCCCACGTATATCGGCTTGTCGAACTTCACTTTTAGTTTTCGCATTTCGATGGCCACCAACTGTTCGGTGAAGATCGTACGACAGTGAAAAATCGGCTTCGCGATCAGCGCTTCCACGCCGTAACGACCGCCTGAGTCACCAGTCGGACGTCTACGCGATTACGCACATTCTCTATTGTTGTACCGTACACCGCATTGTTCATTAATTTATAAAGAGTCTTCTGAAATTCGCTCGTGGTGCGTGTCCTCAAATCGGTGTTCAATTGGATGTAGTCGCACAACTAATGTGACTGATCGATTCGCAACACCCGATGAATTCGCGTCATGCGTAAACAGTGTCGCACACACTGTTTCAGGTAGCGATAGTGGATTACGTATTAATAATAATAATAATAATATTTATTCACGGGACAAGCCCATTAAGACAAAGGCAATCAATACAATAATTATAACAGACAGAACAGCCAACCGACATCATGTTTACCTCGAACAATAAAGACAACGTAAGAGTGACAAAGGAGTGGGATAATTAGTATACATAGTAAACACCGTGTAGGTCTAGGTTACCTCTATATAAAGCCATCCGAAAACAAGGCTATTCGAACGTTAGACTTAAAATTCGAGAGGGTATCAGCAAAGAAATCAATATCCCCGTGATATCTGTTTGCGAGACCACTTAATCTGTGCAGGGGATCAGCATGCCAAACCCAGGAGGAGTAGTCCAGAGATTTAAAAAGGGTTGTTTGCCTAGAAGCGCGTACAGGTACATTGAAATTGACTAACGCCAAAACACGAGGGTTATCAACCATCCCATTCAGTATTCTGTACAGGAAAGTCAGGTCCGTAACTCTCCTCCTCTGCTCCAGGCTCCGGATATTAGCTCTGTTCATGATAGGGCCGTAGTTGTGGTCAAAACGAGCAAGAGGCTGGCCAGTTTTGTAAGCTAAAAGGCGCAAGAATCTGTGCTGGACCCTCTCGAGTTGAGTCCTATATTTCTCCCAACGCGGCGCCCAGATAACACTTGCATATTCGAGGTGAGGCAGCACTAGGGTTATGTATAGGTAACGCAGCGTGGAAGGATTCGCGAAGTCAGCGCTATTCCTGGATATAAACCCAAGGGCTTTATTTGAGACCGCAACGATGCGTTGAATGTGCTGGGTAAATGAGAAGGAAGAGTCGATATAGACTCCGAGGTCGCGGGCACCGTCTACACTTGAGAGCTGGACTCTCGCAATTTGGTAGGGATAACGCGATAGGTTTTTGCAACGAGACAACCTTAAGATGTGGCACTTGCTAATATTCAGCTCCATGTGGTTCGACAGGCACCATTCGGAAAGCCTATCTAGGTCCGATTGAAGGCTTAGGGAATCAGAAGGGCACGAGATGCATTTATAAATTTTTAGGTCGTCCGCGAACAGTAAGTACTCGCTACCTAAGATGGTCTGGCGAATGTCGTCGACGAACAGTAAGAACAGTAAAGGGCCGATATGGGATCCCTAGGGGACCCCTGGCGTGGCAAAAATCTTCCGAGAAAGAACCTCCCCGACTCTAACCCGTTGAACACGCCCAGTTAAATACGAAAAAAGCCACCTCACCAGTTGACCCTTAAACCCGATGGCGGAGAGTTTGTCGATGAGTAAGAAATGGTCTACCCTATCAAAGGCCTTCTTGAAATCCGTATAGATGACGTCCACCTGCAACTTTTTGTCCAGTCTCCTGGCCACGAAGTTACAGAAGACGGCCAAATTGGTGACGGTGGATCTGCCCGATAAAAACCCGTGCTGCTCAACGGATAAAGTGTTCCTAACCAGGCCACTAATTTTCCTAGTGACGATAGCTTCGAGCAGCTTGCTCATAATATTAAGCATCGAAATAGGTCTATAGTTCGAGATGTCAGACTTCGCGCCGGCCTTGTGGACCGGAGTGATAGTGCTGACTTTCCAAGCTGACGGGAAGTGTCCATCAGTTAGTGATCGGTTGAAAATTAACCAGAGCGGACGATACAGTATAAATTTGCAGTTCTTTATAAAGATTGGAGGGATTCCATTCTCGCCGGGACCTTTATAAATGCTGAGGCTGTCAATTTCTTCGAGTACTTCGCCTATGCTGACATTCAAGCCAGACAGATCAAGCGGCGAGTCTGCACCGGCGGAAGCGACGTAATTTGGATGTGTTGCCAAATAAACCGACTCGAAAAAACTCGCGAACAGATCGGCAATTTCTGAGTTATCAGAAGAGGTCGTGCCATCAAGGGACATAGATCCAGGAAGACCATGGGCGGAGCGCTTAGAATGAATAAATTTCCAAAAAGTTTTAATATTTAGCGGGATAGAGGCCTCCGTGGACGCAACGTATCCCTGATAACACGACCTGGAAAGAGACTTGCATTCGGACCTTAGATGGCAAAAAGTTAGGTAATCATGCCAGTCATTACTTTTCTTATAGGCAAGGTGAGCTGCCTTTTTAGCCTTGATACGCGAAATTAGTTCCTTATAAAACCAGCTCGGGTAATTAGCGAAGTAAGCTCTCGTTACTGGAACGAAGGATTGTATCGCGTGGAAAATATGATTGTAGAGGAAGGTGACGGACTCCTCCGTTGATAAGCTATTCAGGCAGCAGTCCCAGTCGACCGCATTAAAGTACTCTATGATTTGCGGGTAGTTCCCGTTTTTAAAGTCAAATCTACTGGACACAGAGCGACCGGCAGCCTGAGTAGCACTGAGCTGAAGATCCGCGAGAAGAGCAGGATGGTAGGGATCGAGTGGTAAGAGGTGATCGGAAACCAGCGTCAGTGAAACTCCATTAAAATTGGAGAATATAATATCAAGAAGATCCCCGCGGGAATTAGGACACGAGTTGATTTGACGGAGATTTTGTAAACAACATATTTCCTTGATGTACTCGTGAGCTGACAATTCGTTTCCAGATACAGCGCGCGGGAGACTAACAGACGTTACCACCGAGGATAGGTCATCCCAGACACACCTGGGAAGGTTGTAGTCGCCAAGCAATAGTATGTTTTCAAGCGGGAATTGTCTTAGCACCTCATCGACGCTGGCGCAGTGCTCGGAGTACTTAAATGATCTAGATGCCGGAGGAACGTAAACAGCACCCAATATAACAGAAAGAGGCACTGCACTGACTCTGACGAATACCTGTTCAACGAGATCGCAAGAAACATGAATACGTGAGCACTGGAAGGACTTCCTGACAGCAATCAGTACCCCGCCTCCTCTAGAGTAATCGCTGGATCGCTGGTTTCTATCAAAGCGAAAAACTGAATAATCCGTTAAACCAAGTTCATCGGATGAAATATGATTGTTTAACCACGTCTCAACTAAGATTATTACGTCATATTGGGTGCTGCTGCACGCCACAGCCAGAGATAGGTCGTTCAATTTAGTACGGAGACCGCGCACATTCTGATAATAGATTCTGATGTTCCGTGAGAGTATTAATTTTTTGAACGACGTGTAGAGGAGACCGAGACAATCTTGGGGACGCCGTTCACGTATCTAATCGTTTTGTTCGTATCGCCATCTGCATGGAGAGCGCTGAGTTGCTCCCTGAGCCTCTTCAAGCAAGACCGTTACAGGGGGGTTTTATCATCGGCAAACTTTATCGGACCGAGGTATGAGGATTTCTTCCTTAGCACATCCTTCACCGAATCAGCTGATTTAAGGGTCACGCATAGCGGTCGAGGAGATGCTCCGAGGGGCCTACCAATCCTGCGTGTCTTGATGCCGTCGTAGTCCGAGGGATGTATCTGGGTGAGGACCGCGCGAACGACCTCCACCTCCTTTGGAGCTGCTAAGTGCGCTGGTGAACTCGAGTCTTCGACCAGCCCGTAGACGATCAGATTGATGGACCTCTTCTCCCTTTCGACAAACTCGGCCACAAGGTCATCAGTGGAGGGGCCTGTATCCGATGGCATGTTGGTCAAGGAAGTGAGACGATCCTCGACCCTCTGCACACGCTCCGTTACAGCAGATACTGAATTCCGAACCTCGCTGATCTCGAATCTTATTTCGGATAGTATATCCTTGCGAAAGGCTGCAAATTCGCTTCGAATGAGGTCACTGATGGCATCCAACGATGGTGGCGAGGAACCTCCGTGGCTAGCCCTCGGTAGGGGCGTGTTTGAGGTGGAGGGTGGTGCGACGGGAGATTTGCAATTAAGCAACTGACCGATGTGCCAGGTGTGTCCAGAGCGGCTCAGGCAGGAGTCCGCGTAGTGGGTGATAATACCACATCCAGGACACTTAAGCGGGTTCGCAACAGCCGCCTTACAACCTTACAACACTTAATAGACATGGCCGAAGGATCTCAGATGCTGCAAGGAAATACGTTGCGTGGATCTTGGGGGGTATAACGATTGTACACAACGTAAAATGCACCAGAAAACGACCAGAAGCACTAATAATAGTACGAGGGGGCGGCCACTGAACCAGACTTGCACTGACTTCACGTGAAACACTTGCACAAGCAAGAAAAGTCTCATAAAGAGGCGATAGCTATAACCCTGGATCCGCAACGGTCCGATTTAAAGCGCGAGGAGTGTAAACAAACACGTCTGGACACTTCAGCGGTTGACAGCTGACTTTATTTATTGTATTGCTCCTTATCGTCGAGCGTGGCAAGCAGCTTGGTCTGTTTACCGTGTGCCGCGTGCTCGCGCAACAGGCAGAATGTAAGGTCGGCGTGCGCATCGTGAATCTCCTTGGGATATTCGATGTCCACCTCCAACAGGTATCCCTCGGATTCCTCGTCGTCGGGTCCCTCACCGTCGGGCAGGGATGATACGTCGAGCGCGGCCACTGTCGCATCGTCTAGCCATTAAAACCCTCCTTTCGGCATAGCCTGAGACATCGCTCATACGCACAAGTTGTTGACGTCGAAGTATATCAGATACGTCGATGACTTTGACTTGTCGTACATCCCTGCAGGCAGGTGCTTGTTATTGTCACGCGCGTATCTGTGCGAGCTCAGACCGCCGCGTATGCCAGGCTCCACGAACAGTAACACGTCCACGTCCGTTAGAAGCTTTAATCGTATTCCGGTAAACTTAAGCATCGCCTCCCACGTGAAACTCGGTAGCCTAAAATAATACAGAGGATCCAAGTCATAATTCGCGATACAGTCGGTGCGGAAGCTTTCGAATACGTTGGCAAGTAACAATACATCCGTTTTTAAATACAAATAACTGTACTCGCCTACTGTCTGTACGCGGAAAGAGTTCCACACGTTCGCGGCGTGCGCGTAATCAAGCTCCGACGCGACGCTATCGCTCAGCCGGTTATAGAACGCTTCGCGGGATGGAAAGCGCGTATCGTTCCGCTTGGCGTACGACGATACATAGTCGTATGGGAAGACACCCTTCCTGGTTAGGAGATTGAACTGATCGTCCGACAGGGATTGACACTCGCGTCGTAGAAACGCTATCGTTCTTTACCAAGATCCGAAGCGAGTTTCTCCAGGCTAGCGGCTGAGACCTTCAACGAATCTACGAAACGGAACTTCAACCCTCTCTGCCAATCGTTGCTCTCGACGTCGATTCCCTTTACATGCTTAGTGAAGGATATGTATCGCTCCTTCGTCACCGACAGCAGTTCGATCTGTCCCTCGAACGCGGACGCCAACTCCTTAAATACGAAATGCGCGTCGTATCCGGACATATTATGGAATACGACCGGTATCGTGTACGAGCGTTGAAACTGCAAGTTGCAGGTCACGTGGCCCGCGTCCTCGGTGCTGGCCTGTCGATTGGCAATGGTCGCGCACTTTTTTGTCCGTTTCAACGAAAGGTTGTCCGCACACGTGGCACACACACGCGTCGTTAAGACTATGCCATTGTTGATTCGGAAACGGGTTCATACATTTAGTGTTCCGCAACCACAAATACGCAGTGTCAGCAAAGTCTCGAAGCTCCTGCACGAACCATTTCTCGCACTCGGTTTCGTGTCGGTACGCGCGATAACCGCACAGAGACGCGTCGATGGAACAATGAATGTAATACCCCAGGCTGTACGCTCTGTGCTGCTGGCAGGCTCGCTCCGCAGGTTCGACGTCCTCCAACATGCCATTGAAGTCCGCGTACACGATGAATGGTGCTCGTTCCTTATTCTTGAAATTTTTTAAGTGGAGCCATCTATCCTTCGCGGACGGCAATTCGACGGTGTATTCGTTCAGGTACTGACAGTCCACGGTGTGTTTTATCAATCGCTCTGACGAATGGAAGAAGCTGAGGCAACTGTAACGATAATAGCATTAATAGTAAACATAAGAATAAATAATATATCGATCGAAATATTCCATATTTTACTCACCTATCGCAAACCAATACTTGGCCATTGTGGTGGCCGAGTTGCTTCGAAATGAGTCCCGACATGCTCCGAATACACGCGAAATGGTATCATTGAGGGTCCTTGGAGTCCTGTACCAGTAAGACGTTCACGTGTTTCTCCCACTTAGCCTCAGTCAGATGCAGAGGCATGCAGCTTTTGTCGGACCAGGTGTACACGTTGACTGACACGTCGTTCAACCTCTCGAACTTCGTCAGCTGATTTAACGATACGAGGAGACTCATAGCGTCCGTGCGAAGTACCGTCGAGTAATGAGGATACGACGTGCACATGCCCCCATGCGTAGCACCAGGAATCAAACTGGCGACGATGGACCATAGGAAGCGCGCCTTGTCTCCGCTCTGTACATTGACCACTGCCCTTTTAAGAACGACCTGGCGTGGAAGTGGCACGTCGCAGCCGGCGCGAAGAGGGTTATCCTTATTAAAGTTTATTAGGAGGTTTAGCACTATCGCGATCTTGGAACTCCTCGATGGCCACTAACGTGGGAGCGACCAGGCACTTTGAATACCACTCGCGAACGCTCGATGCCATGAACAGTACGCGATTTCGCGTACCGAAACATTTCAAGTCCATATTCTCATGTAACATAAACTCCGCGTTCAGGACCGTATTCACGGCCACACCAGAATCTTCCCTGCTAGCGTGTGTCTCGCGCGTGCGCGAGAGCACCATTCCTCGGGCACCCTCCAAGAATTGACGCAGATCGATGTAACCCACGTTAATGACAGCACCAGTCGAAATATGATTCCGAAACGGGGTTTCCACATCCTCCCATACGACTTTGGGTGCCGTCGATCGACCCGACACCTCGAGCCCTACTCACGAAAACCGTGCCCGCACGATCGTACGTAACGTCTTTGTACGTGCGATTAGCGATGCCAGACGCTGCTTCTATGCCACCGCCACTCCTTTGCCGCACTGATACTCGACGATGAGTTGCAAGCACGCGTCGCGCCGATCCATCCAGTCCCTAAATTCCGCAATGGCCAAGGTGCGTAAAAGCGCTGCCATTTTGTAAAGAACATTGAACGTGTTCATGAATACCTCCATGTTTACTTCTTCTTCTTCCGCTTCAATATTCAGTTAAAACACACGCACGATCAGGCACGAGTGGTTGATGCTACTCTTCCACGTGATACGGTTCTGATCCGGATATAGAAAACTCAGGGAAAGAATGAGGCGTGACAAGTGTTGTCGCGAAGATCTTTCCCGAACCATTGCGTGGCTCTGATTGAATATACTAACCACCTACCCTAGCCGAGATTCATGAGTTGTCATTGCTCCGAATTCTTTTCTTCACACTCTCTCGCGCTCTTTCTCTCTCAGCCTCAACGTCTCAATCACGTGACGTGATGTCACGCTTGCTCGATGCGTTACCATGCGTATCGAATTCGCGATCGATTTTTCATCGATCGGCAGTATCGCTAAATAAAATCTAGGGATTTTTCATCGATCGGCGGTGTCACTAACTCAAATCTAGAGAATTTTCGTTCCAGCAGTTGATCAATTACCCCCACCACCGCCAACGGTTGTTCGCGCGACGCCATTTTGAAATCACCCTCCCCTGTAACGTCACCCCCTCGCCCAAGAGCGCGGTACCCCCCGGTCCGCTTGACCCTTCGCCCACTGGCTTAGGACTCTCATAGCCTAACTACTCCACCCGTGGCGCCAACAAGACCACCCCCGGTACTTGGTATTCCAGCGGATTTCCTTCCAGTGAAAATCAGTAAATTTGCAAGCGCAATATCTCAAAAACAATACATTAAAGGTTATTGAATTTGTCTTGGAACACACCATCAAGTGATATCTTTAAAAAAAATAGTTCCATTTAAAAAACCGTACTTGACCATCGTATCTTTTAAAATAATAATCGAAGAAAAAATCATCTGTGCCATAAATTGGCCACCTCGAACCATGCAATTCCATGTAAATTTTTTTTATGTCCAATACTTTAGGAGATATCCAGCTGTCCAGTCATCCCGCGGACACCCTGTATAAACACATATATTCTTGAAATATTTTAAAAGTGTTTTCATCGTCGTTACTCGACGCAACATTCTGTTTCGAGCTTGTTGTAAACTTTCAATTTTCGTCTGTTGGTTTGCAATGGTGCGTTTTGCGAACTCGAAAACCATTTTAGATGTTCTAGGTGTAGCGAGATGTGCCGTTGTAATGTCACCTAAAAAACGAAGATTATGTACAGGTGTAGATTGAATACTCTCACAACTCGGCGGTGTAGAACTTCTATTAGTGAAATTGGCATTCGCGAATCAGAATGTTTATGCACGTTCTTCCTCATAATAGATGGCACAACGCTGTGCTTAAGAATTGGACCTCTAGCTAGACAAATTATATCATCTCTTTGGAAATGATTCCAACACAGTTTACTAGTAGTGTTCAAAACTTGTTCACCAATGCCGCAAAAAGCTAGTCATTTCTGACTAGATTCCTTGTTTTTCGGCAATCCATTTAGAAGAAATGAAATTAATATTACATTTGCAATATGCACAAGTATCGTACAAAAAATGAACCTAAACTTATCACATACTTGTGTGCGCGACATACTTTAATTAATTTAATTTATTAAATATTACATATATTTACTTACGAGTAATAGGATGCCGATTTATCTCGGTTACCGCACAACGCGCACTATAGGTTTGGCATTCTTTAATTTCAACTCGATACATATAACCGTTTTTCAAAAGGTAAGAACGAGCGTAAACAACGATAATCATAGCAACCGCGGATCGTCCATGGACCTAAGAATTAAATGGACGGAGCACAAAGCTGCGGGGCCAAAGCTCGTGTCAGTAAGGGGGGTGCATGGTACTGCGCATGTGGTGGTGAACGATCGGTGATTGCTTGATGAAAGTGACATATCATCGGTAAGAGGCATTGCCTCTCAGGGTTGCCAGCCGAATAAATGGCGGTGTGCTGACGTATATGACGTCATACGGCGCGGGAGAATGGCCCTACAGCAGTAACGGTGTATTTGTGTTGGTGATTTCGTGACGTCATGCCAACTGACGCCAACGCAAAGCGAAGGCAAATGGCACCAGCTCGAAGCGAAGGTAAGTTGGCGGCCACGCAAAGCGAAGGTAAGTTGGCGGCCACGCGAAGCTAAGGCAAGTGGCGCCAACGCGAGGTGGCGGCCCACGCTTTCGATTCAAATGTTTTTGTAAACACGACAGGAGACATTAGGTAGTGAATTGTGAATATTTTGAGTGGATTTCAGTGTTTTCTTACAAGTATTTTATATAGTATGAGTAAGGAATCAGGCAAGACAAATATTTAACACTTATACCCCTGTATAATTTTACAAATGATCATTTTTTGAAAAATTTAAGTATCTTTCAAGGATATGTTACATATTTTGTTCATATCTTTGTTCTTTTGCCCCCCCCCCCTCGCCTACTACCGCCCTGGTCTACCATATTTCTTGTTATCGTATTACAAATTTACTAATTATAGATCTTTTCTACAGGCAGTGATACCGGTGTTGCTGGACCTAGTAGGACAGCTATTATAAGCTCAGATGTACAAAATGAATCGATTAGTGCTCAACACGTTGTCTTGGCAACGTGCTCTTTCTTTGCTGTGTAGAGAGGGCATGTTCTCTTGGACATTTTTCAATTGAATAAGTGCTGTATCTAATACGGAGACCGTGTGAGAGAGAGGGTAGGAACCCAAAAGTACAAGCAAGTCAGGTAGGAGACTTGCTTACACACTTACTGACACTGGGTGGATATTAGGTTATACACGTGTCCTTTGGAAATTTATTTTATTTGTTGTCGATGTTCTTATTGAATCTCCTACACATTTTGTTTCCCTCTCCTTCCCTCAGTCCTACACAGCCTCCGCGGGGATATTGGCATCCGCGCAAGCAAGTAATTAATTGAATTATTAATGTAGAAATTGGCCTAAACTGCTAGACCACTACTTTAGTTTAGTGGTATTATTCAGGATTTCAAACTCTGTATGCGTCGACATAGTCAAATGATGCTTTCAAACTTGTGTGGAAGTTTCCAGGCAATTAAATTAAAAAGTAGAGACGCAGGAGATTAATACTTGCCCCTCCGAGTCGTGTTTCGATGGTACAAAAGCCAAAAGGCTTAGAAACTCTGATATTTCAGTTCATGGGGCACGCAGTCATCTCTGTGGGGTGCCTGCGTACTGGTATGGACACTGTGTCGATAGATTTTCATCGTTTGATACACAGGAGGATTATTTTGACCCTGAGAATTTGATGTTTCAATGGCACACTTGACACAAAGGTTGGGATTCGTGATTGCCATTACACAGATAACAGTGATAAGTGTTCCAAGAGTATATGGAATTATAGTTACACTCGCATCTTGGCCTTAGGGCCGGGATAGTCTGAGGACCAGGAGGGGCAAACGTATTCGCTCCCGGAGGGTCTCCGGTGCTTGCGTCGGAATTGCGTAGGTTAGCGCACGGGTACACGAGACAAATCGCCCTACTCCCTTCCCTTCTTCGCCCCTGTATACTATATAGAGGACAGTTGAGAATGTCATGATAGGGACATGGCATATCGTGCCGGGGGAGCTATTAGGAAGTTAGAAAGCGGTGGTGTGGACCACACCTGGCTGATTGTCTGCAGAGGTATTTTCTATAACGAGAGAGTGGCCACATGCCAGTGCAACTCTGCTCATGAGTTTCCTCATTAGCTCTGCACCTATGATTAGCGTCACGTGCACACACTAGTGTTTAACCGGTTGGGTTGAATGGGAGTCCTCGGATCCGCACACTGTACGGTGTAGAGGAGGACATGCAAGAAACCTTGAATGAGAACTGGATGCCGGCATGTAATTTGACTGCATGTGGGGGATGGTAGTTGGTATATGGGCAGAGTCGCGGAATACTCTGAGTAGACGCGGCGATGCACGCCTGCTGCGAGAAGATCCTTGGATTCAAAGCTTGGTATTGGCTCCTCGGGTCCTGACGGTTTTCTGTTGCACTGCCTCTCTCCTACTGGTGGCGGGGTAGGTATTACAAGTCTACGTGCCGCACTATCATGGCCAGAGCAGCCTAACAGTCCAGCAGGGCTGGGGTGAGGGCATGTACGGGGGAAAGGGTTATCCCCCTTGCCCAAGGTCAGGAGCACAAGGAGCAACGGCGAGAGGAAGTACTGGCAATTGTGCCGGTGGAATATCCGACGGCCCAAATGAATACGACCCAAGCATCGGTCGTCTTCGGAATGCTGCTGGAGCGTTCTACTGATGCAGACGTTGTGCTGGCCGTATCCAGTAGGGGCTGGATGAACGGCAGCCAGCTGACCATAGACAACGAGGCATCCAACAACTAAATCATGATGGAAATAAATGAAGGAAAAGTCGCAGAGACGCAGGGTGGTCATAGTGGTGTCAGAGCCGCACCTGAAGGTCGAACCGGTCCTCAAGGAAATCGACAGGAGGCACGAGCGGTGTGGGACCAGTGACTGGGAGGTGACCCATCAGGGGGCATCACAGGAGGACAGTAGAGAATTCACGGTGAAGATGAGCGAAAATTCTTGGGCCTATATAAGAGGTAAGGGGCGACAGCTCAAGTTGTTCACACCTAGGATGGATTAGCCCAGTCCCTGGCCACGCACCGCGAGTCCCGTCATTGGCGGGGTTGGGAGAGGAGCTGGCTTCCGCCCGATCCTAGGCTCCTGGGCGCCTATTTGTTTATTGGTTGGCCTATCACACTTCTTACATACATATATACATATAGATTCTATAAGTTAAGTTCCTGGAAACCTATACGGGAGGTGTGGTCCTGTCATATAATCCCATATGTTATACTCCTTACGAATTTATGTATGTGGTTGCTTCTGGGAGGTTGAGTCTTTAAATTCTATATAAGACCCGTGTTTCGGCCATATGATGCCATGTGGTATCATATTGCTTGCATTCGCATGTGTATCTGTATGTGTATGTATGTGTGTATAAGTGTGTATATATGTGTGTGTATGTATATGTATACCCGCAATAGGTTACGCTCTTTAAGCCCTATACGAGACTCGTGCCTCTGTCGTGTAGTCTCGTATGTTACACTCCTTACAAGCACATACATATACATTTCTCTTGTTCGTGAGGTTAAGTTCTTTATACCCTATACAAAGGTCGTGCCTCTGTTAGTTAGCATCGTATGGTTTCATAATCCTTATATACTTTTATACGCATATTGTCAATAGATTTAGTTCTTTAAACACTATACAGGGTGTCCCACGGTAGACTGGACAGCGGGATATTTCCTAACGTATTGGAGGTAAAAAAAAATGGAATTGCATGGTTCGAGGGGGCCAATTTAATAGCTCGAACGAATTTTTTTTCGATTATTATTTTAAAAGATACGATGGTCAAGTTCGGGTTTTTAAATGCAACTATTTTTTTGAAGAGGTGGCTTGATAGTGCGTTCCAAGACAAATTCAATAAGCTTTAATGTATACACTTTATTTCCACTGGTTCTTGAGATATTGCGCTTGCAAATTTACTGATTTTCCCTGGAAGAAAACCCGCTGGTATAGCAAGGACCGGGGACGGTGCTGCTGGCGCCACGGGCGGCATTGCCTGTTGAAACTGATATCTACCTGCCAAAGGTCTACGCCAAGAATGGCATGCCCAAAGGCTAGACAATTCTTTTCCGTCAGAAATGCTACTTAGGTAGGTACATCTGCGGTATTGAGATGCGCACCGTTACTTTTATTTGACACTTGCTTCTACGCTCGGGTGGCCGATTCATTTGGGAGGGATGCAAGTTGGATTGGTTAGGTTAGGAGGTATGAAAGTTGCTAGACTAAATTTCAACCATAGGGAGCAGATTGTATTAGAACCAATCGGATTTGCATCCCTCACAAACGGCTGCTCTCTTGAAGAGGCACTCTTCACAGCAATGCCCACCTTCTCTCGCACAGAATACGTTAAGGCATGCTATTGTTTTGATATGGAAGCTCATATTTATACTCGAGAGGACCACGCGTCGACAGCGGGCTACCCCTTTTCTTCCTGTGTCTCTCCACGTCGGGCGTATTGACGGTGGATTGTAGGAGCGTAGATGCCTGGATGCCAGTTATTGAATTCAGGAGACGATAGAAACACTTTATTACCAAACACACATGTACTATAATTAAAGTAAATTGTATTCCTCTCGTGTCACACACTACACAAACGATAGAGGATAATTCTGGAGCAACGCCCGTCAAGGAGATGCGGCCTAATACCCCGTGGCGAGGACAGCCCTTCGCAGTGCCTCACCCGATTTTTATGGCTTTCGACCCTCGAAGGGGTTCGAGTGCCTATTAAGAAGTGAGAAATCTTCGACTCGCGCATTTCTCATCAGATCTTTGCGAAAACGACACCCATCGATTCCTTATGTTTTGCCGATGAAACTGACACCACGAACGACGTAATTCGGATCATAATGATGGAAATTCCATGGAAAATCGATTTATATCATTTCAAGCTGACTTGACTTGGTTAAAAATAGTCCGATTTACATGAAATTTGGTATGATCGTCATCGGAAAAACATAAGAAATCCATTGGCGCCACTTTCGTATCGATGTAATAAAGAATAAAGAATTTCTTAATACGCTGAAATGGATATTTCACATTTTCACGACACGAGAGGAATACAATTTACTTTAATTATAGTACATGTGTGTTTGGTAATAAAGTGTTTCTATCGTCTCCTAAATTCAATAACTGGCATCCAGGCATCTACGCTTTTACAATCCACCGTCAATACGCCCGACGTGGAGAGACACAGGAAGAAAAGGGGTAGCCCACTGTCGACGCGTGGTCCTCTCCAGTATAAACACGAGCTTCAATATCAAAACAATAGCATGCCTTAACGTATTCCGTGCGAGGGAAGGTGGGCATTGCTGTGAAGAGGGCGTCTTCAAGAGAGCAGCCGTTTGTGGGGGATGCAAATCCGATTGGTTCTAATACAATCTGCTCCCTATGGTTGAAATTTAGTCTAGCAACTTTCATACCTCCTAACCTAACCAATCCAACTTGCATCCCTTCCAAAAGAATCAGCCACCCGAGCGTAGAAGCAAGTGCGAAATAAAAGTAACGGTGCGCTTCTCGATACCGCAGATGTACCTAAGTAGTATTTCTGACGGAAAAGAATTGTCCAGCCTTTGGGCCTGCCATTCTTGGCGTAGACCTTTGGCAGGTAGATATCAGTTTCAACAGGCAATGCCGCCCGTGGCGCCAGCAACACCGTCCCCGGTCCTTGTAATTCCAGCGGGTTTTCTTCCAGGGAAAATCAGTAAATTTGCAAGTGCAATATCTCAAAAACCAGTGGAAATAAATCCGATACATTAAAGCTTATTGAATTTGTCTTGGAACGCACTATCAAGCCACCTCTTCAAAAAAATAGTTCCATTTAAAAAAACCGAACTTGACCATCGTATCATTCAAAATAATAATCGAAAAAAAAATTCGTTCGAGCTATTAAATTTGCCCCCTCGAACCATGCAATTCCATATTTTTTTTATTTTTTTACCATCAATACGTTAGGAGATATCACGCTGTCCAGTCTACCGTGGGACACCCTGTAGAAGGCTCGTGTATAATGCTCGTTATGTAATACGTGTTTTACTAAGCTCGGTGATGCTCTTTGGGCGCTTCTGCGCCCAGTAGCAGCTTAGTAGGAGTGCCGGACAAGGACAAAGTAGAGCGGTGTCGAGACACGGTTCCATACACCGCTATCTCATTTAGCGACGGGCTGGTACCGTCAAGGTCGGAGAGGGTGGCTTGCGCAAAGCATAATGACTCCGGCGCACCTACGCATGCGTCTTAGGTAGGGATCGCCTACCCTCGTCGATGGTCACCCCCGTGAGTACGGTCCGTCCGCAAGCTGGCCCGTACAAAGCGGTAAGAAGCGGACGCGTACCCGAGCAACGGGGTAGAATCCTGGCGGGTTGATGTGTACCATGAGGAGGCGGCCATTCAACGCCATTCCCGCATCCCTTAGGAGGAGGCCCGTCTTCCCAGGCCGTGCCGGGTAGATGGTGTGGTCCCTCAGATCAGGTGGTAAGTCATCCCTCCCTACTCGGCCCTGGCCGTTGAAGGGAGGCTCTCTGACCCCGTGGCAGCGCAGGGGAAAGAGATGCGGTCACACCGGGCGGCGCGGTCTGCCCTGGGGGAACTCCCGCTCTCCGAATGTTTGTACCCTCACTGGCCGCATGGCCCGAGTGACGACCGGGACCCCGGCACGTGCCGCATGCTCCCCTCGCTGTAGGTCGCAACTAAATTGACTACAAAATGAATCAAGTAAGATATATCTTTAATTTAGGATTTGTTTAATTACAGGATTATAAAGTGAACATAGTTTCTTCTTTAAATGATTACTTTCTTCAAATAGTTTTTCATAGATTTTGAATAAAAATTATTATTTTTTTAATAGGCAGTGATGGCAGGTTCTTCTCTCCCCCCCCCCCCCCTGCAAGGAAAGCAAGAAGAGGAAGCAAGCATTCCGCCTAGATTGACTGGAAGAGCCGGAATTTAAAGTCTGGCTTCAAAGCACCACAGACTCGCATAAAGCAAAATGCGGTGTTTGCAAAAAAATTTTATGTGAGAATTGTAGAGCAAAGAAGACGCGAAGACAGAGAAGAGGTTCCGGCACATGAACAGTTAGCTACACATGAAGAGTTACCTGCACATGAAGAGACACCTGCACCACCACCATGTACAAACCTTGAATGAGCGTAAAGGTCGCAGAAATTAAGGTTTGCCTAGATATAGTGGAGCATAATAGATCCTTCCACTCATTTGAACATGTTGATGTAAGCGACATCTGCAGGGAGATGATCGATCTATCGATCACGTCTCGCGTGCAGTTGCATCTTGCCTTTCGTGCAGCTAACACGTGTATAGACTACTATTCTAAATCTACTCTATTCTAAATATTGTTAAATACTAATAAAACTTAGTTGTGGTCAACCATAATATCAGAGTTGTATCGGTTGATTGTTCTTGTTTCCACGTATCCAAGCATACATAAAAGTTTATATTATTAACACTGAGCGGTAAGATATTAATACTACGATTAATTACAGACATGACGAATTATATTTTTATTTATATATATATATATATATAATATAAGGTGATTCAATAATATATAATATATATATAAGCGTGGCGGTTATGCGCTCGCGGATGACCAACTTTATTGAAAGTGGTTATACTCGAGACACGGCGCACTGCAGCCTATCGAGTGATGTTGTAAGATAAGGCGCGTAAGTATGCAGCCAATAAAGCTTACTCGGAATAGCGCACAGCAGTGTACTTTATGTATTTTTAGAATACTCCAACCTATAAAAAAACGAGAAATTTGTAATAAACACTAATATCATACGTATTATTATAAATAAATGTAAAGGTCACTTACCCAATATAATATTTTTACTTGTGTTTCTCCTACTAAGGAGAATAAAAGGTCCTTCCAAGGGACTTGATACTAAAAAGATACACATTTCAATAAAAAAATAGATAGCAAAAATCTGCGCAGATTATTATTTAACACGTGTAATGAAACAACAATAACCTATTCGTTGAAAATTTGTTCGTTTCATTATGCGTACAGCTTAATTAATAATGTCTGTATACACGTGTGATGAAACAATAACCTATTCGTTGAAAATATTTTCGTTTCATTATACGTACAGCTTAATTAATAATAATGTCTGTAAAAACGTGTGATGAAACAATAACCTATTCGTTGAAAATATGTTCGTTTCATTATACGCACAGCTTAATTAATAATAATGAAGCACACTTACATGTAAGAAAATACGGAATAAACTTCGGATGCTGGAACATCTCTGCCGATATACGAAAAAAAAGTGCGACCCTAGGCCCACGTCTTCATCGGTCAAAGCGAGCCCTCCTCATACCAAAAAAATGCGCCGCCGGTCACATCTCGCCGCCGTCGAGCGAGATTCTTCTTTACCCTCGCCCTACCCTCGTAATTTTTTTATTTCTTTGAAAACTACGAAAAGAAACCATGTGCACCGCATTGCCGATCTATATATATGTAATAATACTTTGTGTACAGTACGTGGTGCGCGAAGCAACTTATGCATTAATCTTTTTCTTTCTTTTAAATTTACAGTATTGTCTCCGTATGTGCTCGGTTTGGTGTACACGATAGGTGTTCGTCGCTACCCCCACCACTTCTGTCTCACTCTTGTCCGGCGAAGGCAAGAGCGAGATGGAACGAGAGCGAGCGAGAGCCACTGAAAGCGAGCGCGGACGGTACGAGACAGACGACACAGGCCCGGCTCAAGCCTTTTTTGCGCCTTAAGCGAACTTGTCAAATTGCGCCCTTTATTATAATACATTTATTTGAGATTATTTATGACTTTACTCTGCAAAATTAGGCGACTGCCTAGGGCGGAAAGTCGACAAGAGGTGCAAAATGATATTTTCATTACTGGTATTGTGGAAAATAAACTTTAAAATTAAATATTACAAGTTGTACTATAAGTGGATTAAACTACGAATACAAATTCAGAGTAAGCTTATCAATAATCTCAAATAAATGTATTATAATAAAAGGCGTAATTTGGCAAACTCGCCTAGGGCGCAAAAAAGACTCGTGCCGTGCCTGGCTATCTGACCGTGGCGCGCATGCGTCGAGCAGTCACGATTCCATCTGAGTGCTCGCACCCGTCGCGCACGCTCGCCGCGCACGCAAAGCGTTCCATCTCACTCCCCCCTTCGGCCAGAAAGGAGCGAGAAACGAACACTCGGAATTAGGGATCTGTTCACGATAGGAGTTCAACGCCGGTCCCGACCAGCGAGCACATACGGAGACAATACTGTACTTACTGTAAATTTAAACGTGTAAAAAGCCTTGTTATAACTTCGCTTTATATTATATATATAAATAAATTAATAACAAGAAAATGTAATGTTACTTAACGCAAAACGTAATGAAGAATTGCGATAGATCGATATTTACTAAAAAGTGCTCTTTGATCGTCAAATGTTTTCCTGGCATCTAGGCCAGCTTCAGAGAGAAGCTATAACGAAATAAAATACAAGCGAAGATGGACGCGAACGGACAAACTGTAAGTAATGAATATAAAAATACTATACTATTCATATACTCATAGCAGAGTTATCGTTATTCATAATCTTGATAGCGGTGCGTGAGAATTTATTTTTATTCGTTAGTTTTATTCGTGAGAAATTTATTCGCGATTCGTCAGATTTATTCGTCACAGGATCCTTTGTCATAGAGCATCTAGTTCAGGGGAAATCTGAATTTATTCATTGTCACAAATAAAACTAACGAATGGGCATGTAAGCTACAGCATTTTGAAAGTCTTTGGTAGGCACTTTGCCTACATTAAGTATAAGTGGAAGTAGACCGTAATTGTATAGCAAGTGAAGCAACAAGAAAGTATTAGATAGACACGTTGAAGCATATTCTAACTTGTAACGCCAACGATTAGAAATATGAAACACATCTGAGTTAAAATATGCTTCTATATATCCAATATCTTCTTGTTGTAACAAGAAGATATTAGACACGTTGAAACATATTCTAACTTATAACGCTAACGATTAGAAATATCAAACATATCTAAATTGAACGTAAACGAACATGTAAACTACCACATTATGAAAGTCTGTAATAGGCACTTTGCCTACGTTAAGTATCAGTGAACATTGACCGTAACTGTATAACAAGTAATACAACAAGAAGATATTAGATTAGACACGTTGAAGCATATTCTAACTTGTAACGCCAACGATTGGAAATATGAAACACATCTGAGTTAATATATGTTTCTATGTATCCAATATGTTCTTGTTTTATTACTTGTTATATAGTTACGGTCTACGTCCACTGATACTTAATGTAGGCAAAATGCCTATCCAAAACTTTCATAATGTGTAGTTTACATGTTCGTTTACATTCAACTCAGATATGTTTGATATTTCTAATCGTTGGTGTTATAAGTTAGAATATGCTTCAAAGTGACTAATATCTTCTTGTGGTATTACTTGCTATACAGTTACTATCTACTTCCACTGATAGTTAACGTATGACTTTCTTCTATCATACGCCGCTTTTATAAACTCTTGATCTTTTTTACTAATTAATTGTTTATTCATTTTTGTAGAGCAAACAGGAGGCTACCCTACTTACTGGTAAGTTTTATTACAGAAGAATTAATTAATTAATAATAAAAAAATTATATATATAAATTTATTCAAATTTGAATTTTTCCAGACTCTGAGGATGATATAATTATGGCGGTTGCAACCACCCCAGCCACGGCAAACGGTATTATTAATTCTTATTACTTTTAATTAATAGTTTAATTAGATATCTTTTTATCTTTAAATAATGTAAAAAATGTTCACTTTAGCCTACATTCGGGAAGGCCAAACCCTTTGGCCGCCGCTGCCACTAGCAGCCACAACCACGCCGCCGCTGCCACTGGCAGCCGCCAGATCCCAGCCGCCGCCACCGCCACCACCGTGTCCGCAGCAGCAACATATATCAACCCCTGCCACGGCATCTGGTATTAATTCTTAATACTTTAATTAGATAAAAATTAGTAGAAAATTAATCATTGTAGAATTTTATTGAAACAAGTTTAAAAATTAAGATAAATTTTCATAAAAATTAACCAGATTTGAGCATTAATTATTTACATAACAGATCAAATAAAAGTGACTCTAATTATTTTATTTATTTTATTTTACTAATTACAGGAGGATATGCAACTCGGCGCCACAAAAGGAGTGGCGTGAGGGTGAGGGCCCAAAAAGAACACTGGGCCGCCCTCCAGCTGGCGCGAAAGCAGGCCCAAAGCCTGCGAGCTCAAGCTGCAACGGTGAAGGCCCTCATCCTCAAGCAATGCCGTGGCGGGGGCCGTGGCCGTGGTCGCGGTCGTGGCCGTGGCGGCGACGGCCATAATTTAAAACATTAAATGTTTTAATTTTAATCATTTTTATAAATAAAAATAATATTTTCTTAAATAATTTTAATAAATAACCATACTGTAGGATCACGGAAAAAAAGGAGCCTCGGACGCGGGACTCGAACCCGCGATCTTCACGTTCGTTGCGCGCTGGCCAGCCGCCTTAGCCACCTCGGCTACCGCCGACTCCCCGATCTTAGTTATTCCCGTGTGCCCTCTTAACGTGGTGGTGGGGGTTCCTGATCTCCACAATACCTTCCCTCTTGCAGGCTTTCAGATAATTTGTCAATTTAAAACTCTAACAATATGAGTACATTTTCATTATATTGTGTTTTAAAATAATACTGAGATCATTCATCGACACTAATACCTTGCGAACAATTTCATTAGTTTCCGGTTTTTAAATAAATAATTCTTATTCATCGACATCTTGATCTTTTTTTGGGGGGATCTCACTTCTTTTTACAAAGATAATTCATGTACTTGGCGTATTTTTTTTACTTTTCTGAAGTTTTTTATGGGGATATTATATGCGCGCATGCGTCGAGCAGTCATGATTTCGTTTGAGCGCTCGCGCCCGTCGCGCATGAAAAACGTTCCATCCCGCTACCCCTTTCGGCCAGAAAGAAGCGAGAAACGATCGCTCGGAATTAGGGCTCCCTTAACGATGAGTGCTCAACGCCGGTCCCGACCAGCGAGAGCTCAACGAGGAAGTACTGTAAAGTAAAAGGGACGACTGACAACAGTTTCAAGCACGCAACTAATAATCGTACAGATAAAATATGTACAACAGTTTACAACCTTCTTTCTTTTAAAATATTTTTTAGAATTCTCCAAAGAACGAATCTAAATAAATTGTATTGTATTCGAGTGTTAATCCATACTCCAATGTAGAGAAATACATGTTTTTAACAGTAAATATGGTGTACCTTGGATTCTAAGTTTATTAAATATTTTCTAATTAATCCTACCTTTAACATTGATTAAATATGTAAATTATGTTATATGTATTCAGTGGATTGGTGGAATTGGTTTAAATTTGAGTTTTCAGATATGAAGCAAACATACAAGAAGCAAACAGAGCATCGAAGCTGAATAAAATCGTTTAACTAATATAATACTGTCCCAATTTATTTTTTTTTCTCCTCTAAATTATACATTTTCCACATTCATAATAAAATTCGATTTTGTATATACATATACATATTTCTTAAAATTCTAAAATAATAAAGTTATACATGAAAATGTGCTTATTGCATTTGCTTGTGCAGCAGGGTACTTCCTCTTTCTCTTCTGCTTCGATTATCTGTAAATATACAAAAACCACATTTTAGTTACAACTTAACGTAGAATTTATATAGATAGAAATAGAGTGGCATTTTGCTATAGTAAGTGTAGAGACTACAAAATGTATCCAAAGAAGGTGAGAGCGTATGGCGGAAAGTCTTGTTGCCGGAAGAGATCCAATATTTTTAACGCTCAATTTATTGGTGTTGAAATAAAATTAAATTAGTATGTTTATTGGTGAATTGAAATATTGTTAATGGGAAACTAATAAAAGCAATGAATAGCGTGGCAACTACTGTGGATTTTGTTAAAGTATTACGAATGTCTTTCACAAAAGATTGAAAAGCATCAAGGGAGATGTGTTTTCAGCGTACTTTCTTAACTAATGTGACTTGCTCTACATTGCAAGCAGTCCACCATAATCTATTTTCTTAATAATTCTTAATGCTATGTCTTTTGACAAATTTTGTCGATTTACCTTATTTGACAAATTTCCAATTTTCTCTGGACAACCTCCACGTCTGTGCATTCCCTTCATTTCTATCCATCCAAGCCTGTGCGTCCCCATCAATTCTACTATCCAAGCCTGTGCGTCCCCTTCATTTTTATCGAATTCCTGTGCGTCCCCTTCATTTCTATAATATAATAAGCTTTACATAAAAACTCTAAATTGCTGGTATACAAATACAAATATTAGGCAATTTAAATGCAATGCAATTTGTTACAATATATATTATTTTGTACATGCATGGTACATACAAATTTCCAGATATGCGAAAGGAGACGCTTCTCTGTCGAACCTTCTCCGGACAACTTCCAAGTCTGCGACTCTACATAAGAAATCTGTTTATTATTACATAAAAACTTTAAATTGCTGGTATAAAAATATATTTGGCAATTTAAATGCACTGCAATTTGTTACAATATATTTAGTCTAAAAACTCGTGACATTTCAAATTTTAACAACTTACCTTATTTAACATTTACCAGGTTATATAATAATTGATTGATGATTTAACATTTACCAGGTTATATAATAATTGATTGATGACACTTGGTATAGATTATTATAACACTTGGTTATATAAAATAGGTTATAAAAATCAAAATAGTACAGGTATAGGTGTATATATATATATATATATATATATATATATATATATATATATATATATATATATATATATATATATATATATATATATATAATAATGTATATACAATGACGGACGGCGATTCCTGCCGAATGATCCCGAGAGTCAACGAACGAAACATGTGTCATTAGTGAAGGTGTGCGTGTAACGCGTATACGTATTATGTCTACAAAAATTTTGACTGGAGAACAAGAATCAGAAGGAAAAGAAGAATCTTACCGTTTCTGACTGATCCATGAGGTGATATTACGATATCTCTGTCATGCGTGGACCGATTTTATTGAATTTAGTCTTATTCGAAAGCTTATATGCGGTTTACATGAGAAAAATGCCATTAAATTTAGAAAATATTGCAAGCATGATGAGATATTAATTAAAGAAGTTTCAGGTTAGGTTGGATTAGCCGGGCGACGAGTAAATGATAGCGGTAGCGACAGTCGACATATATACAGGGTGTCTTTTATGTACTTGGCGTCGAGACGCTACCGCGTCTCTAGATTTGAATGTAGAAAATATTGTTGGTTTCTGCGCTGACAATACGAATGTAATGATAGGAATGTAATCGTCTCCGGTGGTGAGGCGGTTACCGGTGGGACGGAGAAGGGATTAGTTGCCGACTCAGTCGGTATGTCCGGGTTCGGCAAATGAGTAGATGCTGGGTAACAAGTAACAGTTCTTTATTAATGCGTGTTTGATGTTACATTAGTCCGGTAGTTTCGTACTAGTAGCGCGGCGGAAGAGCTCCGGTGCTCAAGCGGTAACGGCGGCGCGTCGGTTCGCGGCGGCGGCGACTTTCGACGAGTGGTCAAGGAGGTAGGATGCGGAGTTGTTGAACGTTCTGCTCGGAATGGCCTTATGAGGCGCGTTCATTCGAGAGTCGTACAATAGAGCTTCAGAGTGCAATAGGGCTCCGGCCCAAAGGGCGCAGAGACACCTCTCTGACTTAGGTGAAGCGCAAGATAAATCTCGGCCGATTTCGGACGGAGGCTGGTGTTGGTACAGTGGTGGCGATGGCCGAACACTAACACACCTCGAGGCTAGCAAAAAGTGAGCGTCTTGTATTGCGTGAAGCCGTATAGCGACATGCACAAGTGCTCCTGATTCCGCTCGCCGCGACCTTTATATCGTGGGGCCGTACACCTTCGCCCGCGAGAGCCGTCTCGGAGCCGCGGCCGTCGCGACGCGAACTAAACCTACTGTCTCGGTGCCTGGCGTTCACACGGCTCGTGAGGTGACTTCGTCACAGGAATGAACAATTCATTCAAGTCGTGGTTATTAATTATAAATATTTTTCGCAAAGTCCGAAACGACAGTGCGTTTTAGAAGAAACGCAGGACTTCATGAATGTTCCAAGGAGAAAAATTGTGCAGCCATCTAGAACCAGATGACCTGCACTATCGAAATGTGTTTCCACAATTTTAAATCAGTGGAGAGTCTTCTTTTCTGTTTTTGCGGAGGCAGCAATAGGAAAAGACACAGTCGCAGAGGAATTATTCGAATATTTTATTTGTCCGCATACTAAGGGGTATTTGGAATTTTTAAATTATGTACTAAAAATATTTACAAAATTGAATGCATTGTTCCAGAGCTCGACAGTTCTAATCCATTCCCTGCAGCCTCAATGTTTCAGATTGCTCCGAGCATTAAGAAGAAATTTCATAAAAAATTAATATGTTCGGACATCCAATTTTTGGGAAATAGACGGGGATAACGAAGATTATTTACTTCCATTAGAAAGAATTTTTGGAGCGGAATCTATGGCAATAATTAAGGAAATTGAAAACAGTGATTTACAAAATGACGGAAAAATTATAGAATTTTATGGACACATACAACAATTTTATAAAAAAGCCTTCAAAAATGCGATTAAGAAATTGCATTTTAAGGGGACCGCCACATTTTTGTTATTGTCTGAAACACTAGAAACTAGAAAATAAAAAAATTTATAATACACGATTTTATTAAAAATGCATTAAAAACTAAAAAATTACAATTATAATTATATTATACAATTTTGATGGTGTATTTTCACTTTAAATACAATCGTGGAGCAGGATATCTCGCAACAAATTCATTTCGAAACTTGATGCTGTACTAAATTGATTCATATTCTGTATGAAATATCCTGCTCCACGTTTTTATTTAAAGTTAAAAAACACCATCGTAATTGTAGTACAAGAATAGAATTATTTTTTAGTTGTTAGTGCCTGTTTGATCAAACCGGTTAACAGGACATTTTCTTATATATTCTTTTGTCTCTAATCAAGTTACAGTCATCACAATAAATCAATCCAACTTCATTGGAGAATTGAAATACGACATTGAAGCTTTCGCCCCCTTGAAATGGACAGTAGTAGGTATCCTAGGGGCGTTCTAATCCATGGCACGGCGAGGGGTGTGAAGCGGGGTGAGGGGTACAGCACCGTAGGCGAGGGGGAGGCGGGTGGGGGGAACGCGACCCGTGGAGGTGGTGACGAATCAGTGGAGGGGGAAGGCGACCCATGGAGCAGGTGGAGGATGAACACACACACACACACACACCGAGGGGGGGGGGGGGGTCATTGCCGATGACATCGAAGGTCGACTTTCGACATCTTGTGCAACATGAGGTACGACGCGTGGATGATGCAAGTCGAAACCTGCATGTTCTTATGGCGCGACGTTCGAACCAGGTGTACGAGAGAGAGAGAGCGAGAGGTATGATATTTACACCGCACTCCCTCTCTTTATTCCTCTCTAGGGCCATAGGCAAAACATACGGATATCGAAGGTCAACTTCCGAGAATAAGGCGGTATGACGCGTAGAAGATGAAATTCGAAACCTGCATCGTTGTATGGCGCGACGAAGCTATATAATTGTAACGATGGAAGGTCAAGTTCCGAGAATAATGCGCGGCATCGGTGCGCGCTATCTCTGAGCCGCGAAAATGCAAACCGGGCCGACGGGCTTCTGTTTTCGATACTGATTGAAGGTAAACTATCGAGAAGAATATGATGAGTAAAAGCGCGATACGACTTAAGGTAGAATTCTAGGTATCCCTCTGTGTGCAAATGTAAGGGGGTAGGGAGAGTTTAGGTAGGGATGTTTGTATATATATAAAGCAGCTCGCATCTTCGACAGGACAAAGTCGCGAATGGTAACGCGCCGAAAAGAGTCGTTTATAGCAAGTAATTGCATACGTGTAAATAACAAGAACATGGAGATATTTAAGAACGCGGTTTCGCTGTTGGCTCGGATGTCCGAGCTTTTGAGGACCACCGCGGAATTTCACGATTGGATGGACAGGTGCGACGGCACAATATGTCACATCGTCGCGTATCAACGAGGCAAACGCGTGCCGGTGTGAGAGAAGCAGCGGACGGTGTCGTTGCTCGCGCGAATAACAACATTGTGCGCGAGAGTGCGTGGATGGTTATCGCGAGTAGGGTACGGGCTTGCCGCTCGCGCGACGTGACCCAAGGTCGTGTGGGAGGAACTTGAAACCGCGTTCGAGAAACGTTTGTTGACCGGGCAGTGATAAACGTGGGGGCCATAGATCCACGCACATTCTTTCAGAATGCCCGTCGAACGGTGATTTACGTTACGAACGCCATGATGGAGCACCGCAGCGTATCAGTGAACACTGTGCTAAACGCAGAATTCATGTTGCGAGACGAGACGGACGTGAAGAGTTTCGCAACGCGTAACCAAGTACTCTTTATGTCGCCGAATGTTTGCGAGTGGTACGCGACGCAAGTGGTTGTTCCGACGTTGGTCGCAATGGAGGAGTTTCAGGAGCGCGAGAGTGGATGGACCTTAAGGGCAGTGCAGAATCTCCTGATTAAGGTAAACAAACATAATGCACTGCGTGCCGGGTGCGACGTGCCGCTTCCGCGAGCGGCCATGGTGAAAAGAGCTGTGGTGAACGTGCAGTGCAATGACAACACGTACTTTTTGTGGTCGGTCGTCGCAAGTCTGTTTCCAGGTACTGCACACGGGGACAGGGTTGCGGTGTGGCGCACAGATCGTGCAACTTGCGCTACCAACATTCGGGAACGATACCCGTGGTGCTCCACAACCTGTCCGGCTACGACGCGCACGTCGTTATCAAGGAGTTGACAGACGCGTTCGATGGAAAGATCAGCCTCCTACCGAAAACGAAAGAACGGTACATCTCGTTTACGAAGGACGTTGAGGACCTCAAGGGCGAGCGCAAGGACTAGTGAAGAATGGTGAAGTCCCGATTCGTCCATTATTTTTAAATTCTTGGCCACGAGTCTGCAGAAACTCGCGTCGGATCTCGGGAAAGAGCGACTAACGATTCTTCGACGCGAGTTCCAACATTTCCCGGACGAGTAATTCGATCTCCTCACCAGAAAGGGAGTCTTCCCGTATGATTACGTGGCGTCGTACGCGAAGTTGAACGACACGCGATTACCGTCTCGTGACGCGTTCTACAATCGACTGAACGATTGTGGTGTGTCGGAGTCTGATTACGTGCACGCAACGAACGTGCAGAACAGTTTTCGTATACAGACATTAGGCGAGTACAGTGATTTATACTTGAAGACGGACGTGCTGTTGCTCGCGGACGTGTTCGAAAACTTTTGTATCGACTCTATCGCGAGCTGCGAACTAGACCCCGTGCATTACTGTACGTTACCGGCGTTCACGTGGGACGCGATGTTGAAGTACACGCGCGTCGAAATGGAACTGTTCACTGACGTGGACATGCTGTTGTTCGTGGAGCATGGTATACGCGGTGGCCTGAGTCAGTGCTCGCACAGGTACGCGCGAATACAAGTACCTGCCGACGTCGATGTACGACGCGTCGAAACCATCCACGTACTTGATGTACTTCGATGTGAACAACCAGTGCGGGTGGGCAATGTCGCAGGCGATGCCGCGTGGCGGATTCCGATGGCTGGACGAGGCGGCGGTGGCTGAGTTGAACGTGAACGTGAACTCCTTGCCGACGGACGATGGACCAGATGGCTACCTGCTTGAAATGGATCTGGAGTATCCGCGGAACATTCGCGACGAGCACGCGGACTTTCTGTTCTGTCCTGTGCGCGAGCACGCGCCCATCGGTAAGGAAACCAAGCTGATCGCCACGCTCCGCGACAAAGAATGATACGTGATTCACTATCGCTACCTGAAGCAGTGTATTCGACATGGACTTCGCGTATCGCGAATTCATCGCGTCTACGTTTCGAGCAAAAGCCTTGGTTGCGCGACTACATCAACTTGAACACGGAGTTGAGGACGCAAGCCACCAGCAATTTTCAGAAAACACTGTACAAACTAATGAACAATGCCGTGTACGGGAAGACTATGGAGAACGTTCGAAATCGAGTGGATGTGCGACTAGTGACGCGGTGGGATGGACGTTATGGTGCCGAAACGTTGATCGCGAAACCAAATTTCCACAGTCGAGCGATATTTTCAGAACACGTAGTCGCTATCGAACTGCGGAAACTAAAAGTGAAATTCGATAAACCTATATACGTGGGTATGTGTGTGTTGGATGTGTCTAAGGTGTGCCTATACGAATTTCGGTTTGTATATGGACACCAACAGTTTAATGTATCAGCTGCAGAGCGACGACGGTTACGAGGAGATAAAAAGTGACGTCAGTGCGCGATTCGACACGAGCGATTACGCGGTGGACAACCCGTACGGTATGCCGCGCGTAAACAAGAAGGTGCCGGGACTCATGAAAGACGAGAATAACGGTGCCTTAATAACAGATTTCGTAGGACTGCGGTCCAAGATGTACGCGACTAGAGTATGTGACGCGTCGGCGAGAACGACCGAGACCGAGACGAAAAAAGTGTAGGGAGTGAAGAGGAGTGTGGCCGCGAACGAAATACGGTTCGACGACTACGTTCGGTGTCTTCGCGAGTACGCGAAACGACGATTCGACAGAACCATATCAGTGCGCGATTACACGACGTCTATTCCGTGAACGAACTGAAGACCGCGCACAGTCCGTACGACCATAAACGTTATATACTACCCGACCACATTAAAACCCTTCCGTGGGGACAATATCGGATTCCCGAGTGCGATAACCTGTACGGATATCTCGTATTGTATGCGTGCGTGCATGCGTGCGTGCGTGCGTGTGTGTGTGTGTGTGTGTGTGCGTATGAGCGTGCGTGCGCGCGCGCGTACGATGTTTTTTCATGTATACAAGTACGCACTGTATGAACGTAGAGGGGATTTTTAGTGAGTATGCCATAATTGGAGAGTGCCACATAAACCCGGCATAACTTTTGTCGGGGTATGCGTAATGCATTTTCCCCCCTTTAAAAAAAAAAATATGCAATGTATGAACGTAGCGTGGGCAATGCCACACTTTATTGAAATGCTCCAAGTGGATAAGGTATGAAATAGGTCAAGTATATCTAAGTATAATAGAAACCGCGGAAGCTAATGTAAATACCTTACAAATGTGTGAGAAAAGTATTAATTTGTTTTTTCTTCATATACGTACATAATATTATACAAGGTGTTCCAAAAATGCTGCGGTTCCTTGAAGGGGTTGACACAAGGGGTGATTGCAAACAGGTTTTTCCTTTACGAAAATGTTCTCCGAGGTTTCGTTAACGAGATATTAACAAAAAGCACCAACCAATCAGAGCGCGCGCCTTCTGCCCGAGCTCCCGCGGTAGCGTTGGCTACGCGATAGGCGGCTGCGCTTGTATTACGAACGTACGAACAAACACGCGTTACACAGTTTGTTTTTAAAGCAGAATCTTAAATAATAATTATTTGAAGCGATAGGACAAGAAATACCTCAATTTCATTTTCAAATAACACGTAAACGAAAAGGTAATGTAACAGAAAATGTACGACAAGTGATCGTAATTCCTTATTGAGGTAAAAATCCGTAGTTTAATAACGGACAACACAACTAAATTTAAAAAATAATATTAGGTGTATGAATAAATTCTTTCCGACTGGATTTACATAATCAGAAGGTACAAAACTACCGAATTTCTATCGCAGTGGTATTCGTAAGCTGCCAGAAAAATGGCAAAAGGTAATTAACAATAATGAAAATTATTTCACTGAGCGTGGCCCCCACGGTCACCGGATATGACCCCGCTGGATTTTTTCTTCTGGGGCTACCTGAAGGTAATTTCATTAGTGCTCTTAATTTTTTATAAGTATTCTTTTTTTACTTACGTTTTGTATTTGTTGTACAACAATCATTTCAGGATGAGGTGTACCGTCAGCCAGTGGATTCACTGGAAGACATAGTCATGCGCATTCATGCTGCGGTCGCAAACATAACGCCACAAACATTGCTAGCCGTCCAAAGGCAGCTGGTTGTACGTGCGGAGGCGTGCATAGGCGCTGAGGGTGGCCACATTGAGCAACTGCTCAATTAACAGTAATCGGCCCCTCTCGGGGCCACCAATTTTTATAACGTAGGAACAACACATTCCGTGAAAAATAAATGAAGTGATCAGTGTTAGTATCAGTGCAGTGAAGTGAATATTCGGTACATTAACCCGGACGCACGTGACGTTGCGACCCTTACCTTCGGGTGGTGTTCTGCGGATACCTGCGATCAGCTGAGCACTGGGCGCTACCCTACCATAAATCCTTTCGTCCACCGATGACCAGGATCGGTACAGTGACCTAGTGACACAGGTTTCCGAATAGGAAGGAAAGGAATGTCCGAATGGGTGAGTTTTATTTAATTTATTGGTGATTATTAGGTGTAGAAATAAATTCTTTCCGATTTTAGGGTACAATGACAGTTTGATTTAAAAAATTTGAAAACAACTCAATCATCGAAATAATTTTTATTATTGTTAATTATCTTTTGCCATTTTTCTGGCAGCTTACGGATACCACTCGATAGAAATTCGGTAGCTTTGTACCTACTGATTATGTAAATCCAGTCGGAAAGAATTTATTCATACACCTAATATTATTTTTTAAATTTAGTTGTGTTGGCTGTTATTAAACTACAGATTTTTACCTCAATAAGGAACTACGATCACTTGTCGTACATTTTCTGTTACATTACCTTTTCGTTTATGCGTTATTTGAAATCCAAATTTACGTATTTCTTGTCCTCTCACTTCAAATAACTGTTATTTAAGATTCTGCTTTAAAAAAAAAGCTATGTAACACGGTTTCCTTCGATGCATGTCGACTTGTTTGTTCGTACGTTCGTAGTACAAGCGCAGCGCTCCTACCGCGTAGCCAACGCTACCGCGGGAGCTCGGGCGGAAGGCGCGCGCTCTGATTGGTCGGTGCTTTTTGTTAATATCTCGTTAACGAAACCTCGGAGAGCATTTTCGTAAAGGAAAAACTTGTTTGCAATTACCCGCTGAGCCACCACCTTCAAGGAACCGCACCATTTTTGGAACACCCTGTATATTCAATGAAATAGTGTACAAGTATTGTGATATATTGATGCTTTATTTTTTTTCTCAATACAAAGAATCGAATAAAAGAATAACGATGTAAACTGGGGAACATATATGTATTTATATAATTAATAATAAACAGCCGATGTTGCGTCACAGAACATCCTTTTCCTGTATCCACGAGTTCTTGGACTAGTCGAATCGCAACCATTTCACATACGCTCAATTCCCCTTGGGACGAATAATCTTCTCGATCAGATATACATTCGGATTCGCGACCGAATGCAGTTCGCGCTCGCAGAATCCGCCTGAGATCGGCTCTCCCGCGGAATCGCGTAGAATGTACGTTACAGGCTGCGTTCGTTGTACAGCAATGATTTCCAACATCTCGGTCAACCAGTTTGGCGTGCATCCCTTCTCGAAGATCGTCTTGAATTTGCTCACGCGTACATTGTCACCGACGTGGAATTTCGCGCGTCTTTGTCGTTGCTCGATACCCGACGATACGATGAACGGGAAACGAGTGACGGAGATCACGTCGACGGATCGCGCGTTGATCGTGCGATGTTTACGGTGATTGTAGGTGTGCACGAGCGTAGGTAGCAGATCCAACCAGCGATAGGATGCGATCAAGGAAAATTGTTTCCACATCAGGTTCTTCAGAGTACGATTGAAACGCTCGACGATCGACGCTTTCATCACGCTGTACGTCGAGTAGTGGTTGATTCCGCGAGATGTAACGCATCGTTGAAACTCCGCGTTGTAGAACTCCTTTCCCATATCGGTTTGTAGGATTCGCGGACATCTCCCGCTTCGTCGCAACACGGTCGCGAAAGCCTCGAACCCACGCTAGGCAACAAGGGTTACAAGTACAGGAAGATCGTGTGGGTGTTGATTAGTGGAGACCGCAACGTCGGCAGGATCGCGCGCGAAGGTCGCGGATTAGCCATCGACGACGCGATGATGGCCACCGAAAACACAATCGATTACGTGTACTGGGACGATCCGAACGAATTGGTCGATAGATTACGATAGCTCGTGGCGTCGGACGCACCGGTCACGATAACGAAATTGCCTCCATCGTGGAGGAACTTCGCGAAGCTGGTCTCATCGTAAATTGATCGTTCAGATCGACGATGCGTCAGTCTCGTTCGCGACCACCGCCATCCAGCATATCGGTGAACAACTTTGGAGCATCTTTGCACGGTACCATCGATGCTGCTGCTACTGGCGACAACGATCAACGCATGGAGACGATTCGCTCGCGGAATCTGTACGTCGCGAATTACGTGCGGGAGAACGCGCTGTGTCTGAACACCGATCGGTCGACGTTCGTTGCTATGGAACGCAAGATACGTCGCGTGGCACATTCGGAGGAGGATACTGACGCTGCGACGAAACGGCTACGACAATCTGTGGCAGTAGTATAGCTATGCCGATTCCAACGCCGGTCCTCTGAGGCGAGCGCGGGGGCGGGGGGGAGTGAAGGCGCGCGGGCGAGCGCGGCGGCGAGAAACATGGGCGCGGGGCCTGCGGGGAGTGGAAGAGTGGTTGCGCGCGCACGTGCCGCGGAGTGGGGGAAGCCGCAACCGTGGAGGGGATCAGTCCGGGCCGAGCAGCCGCGGAGACCTGGCCCACCGTCCCCGAAATTTTTTAGAGGGAGGGAATGACCCCCGAAAAGTCTTTTTCAGACCTTAGCCCACCCCGAAAAATTTTTCAGACCTAACCCAGGGCGGGACGGCCCCCAGGATTTTTTTCCAAACCAATATGCAGCTGAAATTGTTTAATAATTAATTTTTGAATCAGCGATCTACCGAACCATTGTGCAGCATTCATTCTAAAGCTAACAGTATTCTAAATATTATATAATCGGAACGCTTTAGTTCCGATTTAACGTCGCAGCGTATCGCGCGATCTCGCGTAATTCGAATCCTCTGGAGCAGCCGTACGGGATGACGTCATGTGGTGGCGCGAAGAAGGCGCGAATCATAGAAAGAATTATACGGCGTCAGCAGAAATTGGTTAGGTGAGAAGGAGGAAGACGGATAAGTAAATAGAGAAATAATATGATTAAGAGATTTATTTAAAATTAAAAGAATATAAAAATATAAATAGAAATGTAATATAATTTAACATTTTTTTTTCCTACGAGCATTAGCTAGAATATCATTGATGGCACATGCTACCAGTTCGCAATCTATAAGATAATCCTCGTCGTAATATTCGCCATCACGTATGATTTTAGCAGCAGGACGCGTATCTAATGTTTCGCAGGCAGCATCGCTCTGATACAACACGTTAACAAAAGTTTTAAAGTTTTTCCTCACATCTTCTGCAGTTTGATGCAGCCGCGGATACACATAGCATATACATGGCTTAAGATTAAATAAAAATGATACTGTATTCAGTTTGAAATACAAAGACTTCTTATGTAGTGTCGTCTTTACAATTGGAGGCGAGAATCATAGAAAGAATTATGCAGAGTCGATAGAAATTGGTGAGGAGTGAAGGAGGCAGACAGACAAGTAAATAGATTGTAATATATGTAAAATGATTATATATTGTTCCATTAATTAAAAAATAGAAATATAAAAAGAAAAAATATGAAAATAGAATATAAATAGTGTCTCGGCAGAACCATCTCTCTCTCTCCCTCTCTCTCTCTCTCTCTCTCTCTATCAATCTCTTTCTTTCTCCTTCTCTTTCCTTCTCTTTTTCTCTTTTTCTCTTTTTCTCTTCTTCACATCAATCGCAAGACAACTTGAACATTCTCGAACAGCTGATGTACTTCCTATTTACTTTTCGCGACATCATACATATATACTCTTCCCACAACACCTCGTATAAATTCATACACACTCGCGCTCTCGTGACCAACCCGAGTGCTCAGTTACACAGAACAGTAAATAACTCGACTATATTCGCCGAAACTGTTACGTATCTATTGCATCGCCTCAATTCTTTATCTCTAAATAAATCGCACTATTCTTAACATTTTTTTTAGTTCTCTCTATACAAATAGGATATCAAAATACAATATAAAAAGAAAAAATATAATAATAATAATAATAATTTAATTTAATTTATTGCCACTTTCGTGTTACAATTTAACGATCAAATAATCTTTCCATTTCATTCCCATGATTGTGTCAGTGTAAGTCCCACCCTTCTAATGTATCCTGTTGTCTCTTAACAATTTTTTCTATTTTACAAGTGTTTCCTAATCTATTCTATGTTACATAATCTTCTTTTATCACTTTCCTGTTCTTCCCATCTTTTCCTTCTCCCTATTATCTCCCGTAGAATAGCCAAGTTTTTCCCTTCTCCTCTAATTACCTCTGCACAATTCCTGCCACTCTCTCAACTTACTTCACATGTTTCAATCGCGTGTTTCACTGTTTCTTCCTCTTTCTTACATACCCTTTCTTCTTTCATTAGCCAATATTTGCATGTTCATGTTTCACTATCCTGCATGAATCTTCCTATCCTTTCTAATTCTCCTCTCCTTTTTTCATTTCTCCCCATAAGCATTTCGGCTTATCTCCTAGTTTCCTTGCCACCTCTTTTAATTCTCTTAGGACCTTTGACTCTTTTACTTTCATCTGTCTTTCTTGTTCTTGGATGCCAATTACTTATCTGTTCTAATTTTTAATCCACACTTCTTCCCCATTTAATCTTCTTCTTTTCCATTCTTCGTTTGACCATCCTATCCCTTTCAAGAATTTGATTCGCATTCTTTCCTTTTTTCGTTACTTCATTTCCTCTCATTAGTCTTCTCCTACATTCATATCGTATCGATCCTTCTTCCGAGTTTATTAGTGTCTCTTCAAACTTCATTACCCTTAATCCCATTTTAATTGCTATGCCATCTCTTCCTGTTTCTTTTAACAGCCAATATGTTGATGTTGATCTCTCCAATTTCATTATCCATCGTATGTATTTCGCCTGCAATTTTTCTATTTCCTCATACCTTCTCCATCCCCATATCGCTGCTCCATACGCCACGGTGCTTCTAACTAGCGCATCAAACAGTTTCATTCTTCTTTCAGTCATCTCTGAATAATCTTTCTCCAATCCCCCCTATACTTCTCCTAGTATCATATTCGCTTCCCTAACTACCTTCTTAATATGGTGTTTATCCTCGTTGTTCTCTCCCTCTCGTTCTATAATCTAAATATTTCAGTTCTCTTACTCTTTCTTCTTCGTTCCAACGGAATCTTTCCTATTTTCTTCTTCCTCCTGCTTTCCTGCATATCATTATCTTAGACTTTTACACATTTAACTCCAAGCCTTTCTTCTTTTTGTATCTCTCGAATCTCTTTATCATATTCTTAGGTCCTTGTGCATTATTTACCATTAACACATCACCCGCGTATGAAATTGTTAAAATTTTCCTTCTACCTATTACAACTCCTCCTTCCTGTTCTTTGCTCATTTCTTCTTTCCAGGTCTGCAAATGCGACATTGAAAAATGTCAAGCTTAACGGGCACCCTTGTCTAACACCCTTTCCTGTTAAAAAAACTTTCCTATCAGTTCCTTCTTCATTCCTAAAGCGCATATAGTTCTGTCGTGCATTTCCTGTACCGTATTCTTAGTTGTTCGCCTACTCCTTCTTCATAAAGTCTTTTCCAAATTTCTTCCCTTTCCAATCAATCAAATGTTCTCTTCATATCCGCGAAAAACAGATATAGTTTCCCTCTTTCTTTTGAGGTTTCTATATCTATAACCATTTTAACTACCGCTATTGCGTCTACTGTTCCTCTCCTTCTCCTGAATCCCATATGCGTATCGTTTAATATCCCATTTTCCATTCGTTCTTCTAATTTTCTCCTTAGAATTTTCACGCATATCTTATAATCCGTGTCCATCTAAGTTATGCCCCTATAGTTCTTAAAAGTGGTATGATACACGTTTGATAGATGTTCAATACACGTTCAGAGTGGTACGATTCACGTTCGATGCACGATCAAGTGATATGGTTTAGTCAAATTATGAGGCCAAAGAATGAGAGGGTGATCTGTGAAGAATTCGAAGCAGATTAGTGCAAGGAGGAAGGGGATTGTCAGTGAAGAAGAAGGTGAAGAACGAAGGCATCCTACTTTGCAACGAATGCAACTTTAGGCATGGGTCCTCATGTGATAACTCCCGTTACTGTGGATAGTATAAAGAAGCTTGGTGATACTCGGTTGGTATAATTTCGGGTTTTTCTAAATCGTTTTTGTAAGTCTTCTAATTTGTTTGCTAACTTTATTTAATTCTTCAGGGTGTTCGATTATCCTTTTAAGCTTGAAATTTGTGTTTCCGTACGAACTTACAGTAGTCTGTGAAAGTGTGATTTCATCTGATGACAAAAAATTGTGGTCAGGTAAGTAGTGCCATGTTCTTTCTATTCCGCATTGTTTTCTAGTTTCTATTGTGAATTTGGTGGTAGTGATTGTACATTTGTTTCTTATTGTTATTATACTGCTAGTTGTATCGGTTTCGGCGCGATATAAATCCACGTGCCTGGTAGTTGCAATTCTATCTGGAATGTGTGATTCAGTGTCATAATTCGCATTTTACATGTGTTTGTTAATTTTGTGTACAATTGTACTTCGCACGGTCTGTATGGTATCGCTTTGAACATCGGGTGATTAGAGGTGCAGAGGTACAGATCGTTTATTGTCTTACATTTTGCTAGGCCCTGTTTGCTTAGTTGTATGTAATCTTGCACCAAGGTGTCACGTACCTCGTACGAGTCGAGGGGTTCTATACGCGTAGAACGATTCGTTTATCTTCGTGGGTATCAGGCGTACCTTGCTCAATTAGAATTTTTTCGCGTTTAGCAATGAAATATCTAGTACTACAGTAATTGATTTGGTATCCGAAAATGTGGAGAGCTGGAGGATTTCGATAATGGCGGCTTGTTTTTTAATTTTATTCCAATTGTGAAGTCTAGTCCATTCGAAATATGTGCTAATGCGGAAGTGAGGTACGTTATGATTTGTGCTGGTGGTATTAATCGTAGGTTTAGGACTCCTTTCTTTATATCCATAATGAATTCTAACAAGACTTGCGTGTCGCGCAATAGTGCTTCTGCAAGGCCGTTTATTAGTATGAGGGGTTGGTCTACTGTCTCTCGAAATTAATGTTGGCTGTCTGTTGGAGTAAGTATTGAATTTCTCACGTCGCGTTTAAGAGTGTGTTATCGTTGTCTCGTATACCATGTATAGTCTCGTTGAGAAGTTTGGTATTTGCTCTTAAAATTTGCATTTGTCCCTTGATTGCGTTTTACTTTTTTTTTTTAAAGTCTGTTATCTTGTGTTTTGAAAAGGTCTAGTAAAATCATCGATTTTCTTTCTATCCCCGGAATCCATTAGCCCCAAGAGTGATTTGCCTATGTAACCTAATACGTCTATTTGTGCACGACGCTGTTTTGTGCTGAGCTTTTAGTTTACTGGACGTAGGTAAAGAGTTTTGGCGATGCGGTCTACCTTGTCTTGGATTTTCGCGGTGAATGTTTGACAAAATTTTTGTAAGTTGTCGGTACAAGGTTTTTTACATTGCGCAAGTATATCATATAGTGCAGCTTGGAGGTTTGCTTCGCGTCGGTAGATGTAAGATATGTTTACGTGTAATACTAACTTCCAGCTATCTCGATAAATTTGTAAATCGCCTAGGTTTTCGAAGTAAATGTCGGGGTGGTGTTAGAATTCTTTTATAGTGAAATCTATGTCGGGGGTTGTGCCTCCTGCGAGTGGTATCGTCGTTTGTAGGACAAAAATCCTGTAAATTATAATGCCGAGGTGTAGTCGGCGTTTCATAGAGTCTTTCCACGTGCATGCGCGCGCGCGCGTGTGTGTGTGTGTGTGTGATAAATTTTTTGCGAACGTAGTACAGTTTATCTTCTTCGTCCGGGCTTAAGTAGAAGTGAGAAGTTAAGGCAAATGGGTCTCGATTTTCTTAGTCGCTTCTTATTTCGTTGCGATCTCCTGGACAAAGATGTTGTCGGCCATCTTAGACGTGCCCCGAGACATTATGTTTGCTCTAATTGTACGTGCGAGTGATGTTTGTGTGTTTGTTCTTCGTGTGTGTTATTTTATTATCCTATTTATCCATTTACCCCTCTAGCGTTTCCAGTGCCCCGCCCCGCCGGGTTGTATCAGCATTGCCTACATGGTGGCAATTAGGGAGTATCGGGTGCACTGGCACCGATTCTTCCAGCATGCAGATTTCTGGGAGGATGACGAAGACTCATGGGGTCTGAGGGTCCTATTTGGTGATTGTCTTATTGCATCGGGGATTGTAGATCTGCTTATTGTTTCTATTTCCGTGCGTGTAGTAATAGTCTTGCAATTGTTTTTTTTTTGTGTAGAACGTCATGGGGACATCTTCGTTGGGCCTGATCCGCGGCCTCGACTGTGGTCGTTATTGGAGGCCGATTGCGCCCTACGTGGCTGGGACGACGACGCCTAGTTGTGCGCTTATTTACCATCTTTTTCAATAAATTACCTTTCTTAGTCTTATCCTTATATGTAATTGTTAGTGTATCGTTACTTTCCTTCAAAACTGTGACCATTTCCCTATTACTGCCCTATTCTATGAAGTGTTTGTCTGAACGCGGATTGTTCGTCGCCCTCTATACTGTAATTATTATTATCGTGCGTGTTTTGAATCGTGTTAGAGTCTATCCACGCAGGTGTTAGTTTTTGACCGCTCGCGTCTTGTCGTGCAGTAGCACTTGGTCTCCGATTTTAAAAGAACTATCCGCGATTTTCTTGTCGTAGTATTGGAATTAAAATTAAAATAAATTTAATATAATATTGAAATTTATATAAATCCAATAATGAATAATTTTCAATTAGTAAAATTACAGAAAATATTGTTAAAAATAAACTTACTTCATAAGAAACCGACTGTGAAATTGACCCAATCGCTCCTAATATTGAATAATTAGAATTTGGAGCCCAACCAACAATTATCACAGGGTAAACACCTATTCTTAATGAACATAAAATGCCAATTTTTATTGAATATAGCAAAAAATAATTTACAAATTAAGTCCATTTGTATACAAATTTATTAGGTAAATATAGATAGAAACCGATCTGGCTCGATCATGTAAGATATTAAAAGTCGAACAGACTTAATATTTAAACTCCTGCATTTAAATTATATCTTAATTCAACATCGAGATCGCAATCATCTTCATAAATATATGTAATCAAACAAAGGTGATAAACAGAACATGGAAGAAAGGGGACTTTCCGGAAGAATGGAAAGAAGGAATAGTAAGTTCTGTATTCAAAAAAAAAAAAAAAAAAAAAAAAAAAGGAGAAAGGGAAATGGTTAAGAACTATAGGGGCATAACTTAGATGGACACGGATTATAAGATATGCGTGAAAATTCTAAGGAGAAAATTAGAAGAACGAATGGAAAATGGGATATTAAACGATACGCATATGGGATTCAGGAGAAGGAGAGGAACAGTAGACGCAATAGCGGTAGTTAAAATGGTTATAGATATAGAAACCTCAAAAGAAAGAGGGAAACTATATCTGTTTTTCGCGGATATGAAGAGAACATTTGATTGATTGGAAAGGGAAGAAATTTGGAAAAGACTTTATGAAGAAGGAGTAGGCGAACAACTAAGAATACGGTACAGGAAATGCACGACAGAACTATATGCGCTTTAGGAATGAAGAAGGAACTGATAGGAAAGTTTTTTTAACAGGAAAGGGTGTTAGACAAGGGTGCCCGTTAAGCTTGACATTTTTCAATGTCGCATTTGCAGACCTGGAAAGAAGAAATGAGCAAAGAACAGGAAGGAGGAGTTGTAATAGGTAGAAGGAAAATTTTAACAATTTCATACGCGGGTGATGTGTTAATGGTAAATAATGCACAAGGACCTAAGAATATGATAAAGAGATTCGAGAGATACAAAAAGAAGAAAGGCTTGGAGTTAAATGTGTAAAAGTCTAAGATAATGATATGCAGGAAAGCAGGAGGAAGAAGAAAATAGGAAAGATTCCGTTGGAACGAAGAAGAAAGAGTAAGAGAACTGAAATATTTAGATTATAGAACGAGAGGGAGAGAACAACGAGGATAAACACCATATTAAGAAGGTAGTTAGGGAAGCGAATATGATACTAGGAGAAGTATAGGGGGGATTGGAGAAAGATTATTCAGAGATGACTGAAAGAAGAATGAAACTGTTTGATGCGCTAGTTAGAAGCACCGTGGCGTATGGAGCAGCGATATGGGGATGGAGAAGGTATGAGGAAATAGAAAAATTGCAGGCGAAATACATACGATGGATAATGAAATTGGAGAGATCAACATCAACATATTGGCTGTTAAAAGAAACAGGAAGAGATGGCATAGCAATTAAAATGGGATTAAGGGTAATGAAGTTTGAAGAGACACTAATAAACTCGGAAGAAGGATCGATACGATATGAATGTAGGAGAAGACTAATGAGAGGAAATGAAGTAACGAAAAAAGGAAAGAATGCGAATCAAATTCTTGAAAGGGATAGGATGGTCAAACGAAGAATGGAAAAGAAGAAGATTAAATGGGGAAGAAGTGTGGATTAAAAATTAGAACAGATAAGTAATTGGCATCCAAGAACAAGAAAGACAGATGAAAGTAAAAGAGTCAAAGGTCCTAAGAGAATTAAAAGAGGTGGCAAGGAAACTAGGAGATAAGCCGAAATGCTTATGGGGAGAAATGAAAAAAGGAGAGGAGAATTAGAAAGGATAGGAAGATTCATGCAGGATAGTGAAACATGAACATGCAAATATTGGCTAATGAAAGAAGAAAGGGTATGTAAGAAAGAGGAAGAAACAGTGAAACACGCGATTGAAACATGTGAAGTAAGTTGAGAGAGTGGCAGGAATTGTGCAGAGGTAATTAGAGGAGAAGGGAAAAACTTGGCTATTCTACGGGAGATAATAGGGAGAAGGAAAAGATGGGAAGAACAGGAAAGTGATAAAAGAAGATTATGTAACATAGAATAGATTAGGAAACACTTGTAAAATAGAAAAAATTGTTAAGAGACAACAGGATACATTAGAAGGGTGGGACTTACACTGACACAATCATGGGAATGAAATGGAAAGATTATTTGATCGTTAAATTGTAACACGAAAGTGGCAATAAATTAAATTAAATTATTATTATTATTATTATATTTTTTCTTTTTATATTGTATTTTGATATCCTATTTGTATAGAGAGAACTAAAAAAAATGTTAAGAATAGTGCGATTTATTTAGAGATAAAGAATTGAGGCGATGCAATAGATACGTAACAGTTTCGGCGAATATAGTCGAGTTATTTACTGTTCTGTGTAACTGAGCACTCGGGTTGGTCACGAGAGCGCGAGTGTGTATGAATTTATACGAGGTGTTGTGGGAAGAGTATATATGTATGATGTCGCGAAAAGTAAATAGGAAGTACATCAGCTGTTCGAGAATGTTCAAGTTGTCTTGCGATTGATGTGAAGAAGAGAAAAAGAGAAAAAGAGAAAAAGAGAAGGAAAGAGAAGGAGAAAGAAAGAGATTGATAGAGAGAGAGAGAGAGAGAGAGAGGGAGAGAGAGAGATGGTTCTGCCGAGACACTATTTATATTCTATTTTCATATTTTTTCTTTTTATATTTCTATTTTTTAATTAATGGAACAATATATAATCATTTTACATATATTACAATCTATTTACTTGTCTGTCTGCCTCCTTCACTCCTCACCAATTTCTATCGACTCTGCATAATTCTTTCTATGATTCTCGCCTCCAATTGTAAAGACGACACTACATAAGAAGTCTTTGTATTTCAAACTGAATACAGTATCATTTTTATTTAATCTTAAGCCATGTATATGCTATGTGTATCCGCGGCTGCATCAAACTGCAGAAGATGTGAGGAAAAACTTTAAAACTTTTGTTAACGTGTTGTATCAGAGCGATGCTGCCTGCGAAACATTAGATACGCGTCCTGCTGCTAAAATCATACGTGATGGCGAATATTACGACGAGGATTATCTTATAGATTGCGAACTGGTAGCATGTGCCATCAATGATATTCTAGCTAATGCTCGTAGGAAAAAAAAATGTTAAATTATATTACATTTCTATTTATATTTTTATATTCTTTTAATTTTAAATAAATCTCTTAATCATATTATTTCTCTATTTACTTATCCGTCTTCCTCCTTCTCACCTAACCAATTTCTGCTGACGCCGTATAATTCTTTCTATGATTCGCGCCTTCTTCGCGCCACCACATGACGTCATCCCGTACGGCTGCTCCAGAGGATTCGAATTACGCGAGATCGCGCGATACGCTGCGACGTTAAATCGGAACTAAAGCGTTCCGATTATATAATATTTAGAATACTGTTAGCTTTAGAATGAATGCTGCACAATGGTTCGGTAGATCGCTGATTCAAAAATTAATTATTAAACAATTTCAGCTGCATATTGGTTTGGAAAAAAATCCTGGGGGCCGTCCCGCCCTGGGTTAGGTCTGAAAAATTTTTCGGGGTGGGCTAAGGTCTGAAAAAGACTTTTCGGGGGTCATTCCCTCCCTCTAAAAAATTTCGGGGACGGTGGGCCAGGTCTCCGCGGCTGCTCGGCCCGGACTGATCCCCTCCACGGTTGCGGCTTCCCCCACTCCGCGGCACGTGCGCGCGCAACCACTCTTCCACTCCCCGCAGGCCCCGCGCCCATGTTTCTCGCCGCCGCGCTCGCCCGCGCGCCTTCACTCCCCCCCGCCCCCGCGCTCGCCTCAGAGGACCGGCGTTGGAATCGGCATAGCTATACTACTGCCACAGATTGTCGTAGCCGTTTCGTCGCAGCGTCAGTATCCTCCTCCGAATGTGCCACGCGACGTATCTTGCGTTCCATAGCAACGAACGTCGACCGATCGGTGTTCAGACACAGCGCGTTCTCCCGCACGTAATTCGCGACGTACAGATTCCGCGAGCGAATCGTCTCCATGCGTTGATCGTTGTCGCCAGTAGCAGCAGCATCGATGGTACCGTGCAAAGATGCTCCAAAGTTGTTCACCGATATGCTGGATGGCGGTGGTCGCGAACGAGACTGACGCATCGTCGATCTGAACGATCAATTTACGATGAGACCAGCTTCGCGAAGTTCCTCCACGATGGAGGCAATTTCGTTATCGTGACCGGTGCGTCCGACGCCACGAGCTATCGTAATCTATCGACCAATTCGTTCGGATCGTCCCAGTACACGTAATCGATTGTGTTTTCGGTGGCCATCATCGCGTCGTCGATGGCTAATCCGCGACCTTCGCGCGCGATCCTGCCGACGTTGCGGTCTCCACTAATCAACACCCACACGATCTTCCTGTACTTGTAACCCTTGTTGCCTAGCGTGGGCTTGCTAGCCGAATGGTCCCGTCGATGTGCGTTCGTCGACTACAAGATGTCGCTGTACGAGCCGAGATCATCACTCGTGTACGCCTGCTCGTTAGGCACTCACATGAACTGCAGTTCGTACAAGCCTCGAGTATCGCTTGTCCTTCACGGTAACGTCGTCGTTCTCGCCGATGGTGAGCACGGAATCACCGATTCTCAGCTCTTCGTCGTCGCCTAGGTACACGCCGTACACGTTGCCGATCCATTTTTTGGTGTCGGTGAAGAAGAAGCGCAGATATTCCCGCGACAGCGGTCCGCTGGCGAGCCGGGTATACGCGTCGAGGTTGTCGACGGTGGTGGTTTTTGGATCGACAACTTCTCCAATCGTTTCGTACGTCTCACCTTCGTCCAAATCTTGTTCCTCGGTTGTTTCGTAGTCGATGCTGTTGCCGCCGCCGTCGTCGTCGTTCGAATCCGGAAGCGGAGCCGTTTCGGGACGTATCGTCGCTTCGGCCGTGGACGGAGTAAAGGATAATCGTTTCTTCTTCAAACGTTGTTGTTGCTGCTGCTGTTGTTTCCGCTTGACGAGCGATGGTCTTGGCTTGGATGGTATCGCTGAACTCGTTTTCAACGCTGCAGTGTTCGTGTTCTCCAGCAAGAGTTTCAGCGGTTCGACGATCAGACGCGCGCTCTCCTCCGCAGCAGCTTTCGTCAACATTTTACCGAGTTTCAGGCTCATATATTTCTTTCGTATAGCGTCGCTGATTTCAACAATTTTCTTGTTCGTCTCGACGTCTCGTGGCTGTTGTTATTGCTGTTGTCTACGACGCCGTTTCTGTTTCATCCCTTGTTGTTGTTGTTGTTGCTGTGTGCTCTCCATCTTGACACCGCTAGTCGCTGCTTCGTTAGACATTCTGGTGTTGCTCGACGAAGCACTCGTGATCTACTGAGGTTCGCGCGCTACCACTAACTCGTTAAATCCTCGTCGATACCGACCATCGTACTTGGCACGGTCCTTATCGATGACCAGGAAATAGTAGCGTCGTCTCCATCTCGCGCACATGTCGTTGAACGCCTCGAACGTCATGTCCGTGTTCACGTGATCGCTGTACACGCGATGCAAGTTCGTCCCATCCTGTTTGAACAGCACGAGAAAATTCACGTTGTCTCTGATCAAGTGTTTCGGTATTCGCGCGTACGATTGTCACAGGTAAAAGCAATCCACGTTCGCGCGCCTGCCCATGGAGAAGTATTCGCGAATCGTGGTCTGCTCGTCGCACGCCACGTCGTCGAACACGAAGATCGAATCGGAGCGCGCGTCTCTCGGCGGGACGATCTCGGCGGTGTCCGTGTAGGGAATGTACCCGAGTCCGTCGACGCGCGACGACACTCGCTCCAGATACCGATACTTTGGTTGTCACAACGATTTCGAGTGCACGTACACGTTCTCGAAGTGCAAACCGTTCGGACTCTCCAGCAGGCTGAAAAGCACGTTCGTTTTTCCGCACCCGGGCGGACCGCAGATCACCGCTCGCACGCTGTTCGGCAACAAGAACCGTGCTCTCTCTCTCTCTCTCTCTCTCTCCCTCTCTCTCTCTCTCTCTCACCCGCCGAAACCGTAACGCCAATGCTATTTATACCCGCGACACCTGTGGAGCGATTCAGACTCGTAGTACTCCTTGAACCGATCGCTATCGAAGATCCGTCGACTTACGACTGCCCTTGCATCCCAACGTAAAGCATAGACCAACAACGAAGAAGAAGACAGGATCGAGACTCGTGAACGGTATCATAAATCGTTTACCGATAGAGCTACACATTCCGGGATATCAGTTCTGCGGATCGGGGACGCGTCTGCTGAAGCGATTGGCTCGAGGCGACAAAGGAATAAATCCGCTGGACGCCGCGTGTCGGGAGCACGATATCGCGTACTCTAGTCGAAAGGATTTGGAGGGAAGACACGAGGCGGATCGCGCGTTAGCCGAACGAGCGGGAGAACGAGTGTTCGCGAGAACGTGTGTTCGCGAATGACGCGACTTTCGGTGAAAAAGCAGCGACGACCGGAGTGTGGGACGCGATGAAAGCTAAGACTAAACTCGGTATGGGTATGAGAAGAAGAAGAAGAAGGGTAGGAGGAGGAGGAAGAAGAACTACGAGACGGAGAACTACGACGAAGTCCAGAGGACTGCGACGGTCGCGACAGCACCGTATCCTGCATGTAGCGAAACACCGACTCTTTCTTCCGCTTCTTCTGCCTATTGGGGCATTAGCCGGTGGAGCAGCGGGTATCGCCAAAGCGGTCAACGACGCGAAGGCTGCGCGAAAACAGCTGGAAAAAACGGTGCGTCATAATCGGTCAATGGAAGGGCGAGGAATGTACCTGGCACAGTACAAGCGCGGCGCCGGCATGAACCTGATACGACGACGGCCGAGGAAAAAAACGCTGGTCGACTGGCCTTGCGGCGATAACGTGACATCAGCTACAGCGACAACAACATATTACGAACCTGCAATTAGGGCGCGAATGCACCGACGTACCGTTCCTTCGAGGGGTGTTTATGCGCGACACACTCCCCGCGCGCGTACGACCAAACGAATGCGGTATCGCGAATCTTGACGAGAATCGCGGCGAAGGCACGTACTGGGTGGCTTCCCTGAAAAGAGGATCGCGCGTGCAGTATTTCGACAGTTTTGGGAATTTGCAACCTCCCGCTGAACTGATCGATTATTTCGGACGGGGAACGCCACCTAAGATCACGATCAAGTACAATCACAAATCGCTTTCAACGTTTCGACCAGACCAATTGCGGTCACTTGTGCGTACAATTTCTGCGACAGAATGCTCTGGATTTTTGGCCTCGACGCTACCTAAGATAAATTGACGCGCAACCGTACGTTCGAGTCACTTTCTCTCCCTCAGTCTCGCTAGCGTAACCCGCAGCGGTGATGTTAGTGGTACAATGTCGCTCACGCTCACGTTAACGGGTCGGAGCAGCGTGCTCACGGTCAATTATTTTCTACCGATATATTTGAGCGACGGGCAGTACGAACTAGGACTCGCCAACTTGGAGACGTTTCACACGATACCGAACATCGACTCGAGTAACGATAAATTCTACTACGTCGTGAATTATGACACCGGCCAGGACTCAAGCGTCGACATCATCCGCGAATCCATTACGATACCCCACGGCTCCTACGAATTAGACGTTATCGCCAAGTACCTGGAGCAACGATTGCTCGAGCTATATCATCGAAGACGCGGTACCAACGAGAACGACCACGACAAGTATCCACTCGTATTATGAGCTAACAACAATACCATGAAAAGCGAACTGTACTGCTCCTTCTTCGTAGACTTTACGAAACCGAACAACGTGGGCTCGTTGCTAGGATTTTCCCCGACGCGTATGCTAGTGCCAAGAACGCGATCTGGTACGAGTCCAACGTACCCGTGAACATTATAACCGTTAACGTGATCAGAGTAACGTGCAACTTCACCACCGGTGCGTACAGCAACGACAAACCGGTAGACAGGATTCACGAATTTTCACCTCGCGTGCCCCCGGCACCTTTCCGATATAAGATATCGGAAACTCCGCGACACGTCATTTACCTGTCGATCGTTGAACGAGTGATACACGATCTACCAGTACGCATCGTCAATCAATACGATCGTCCTATAGATTTTCGCGGAGAGGAAATAACGATTCGCCTGCACGTGCAACGGCGTTCGCGTCATAAGATAGCGTGAGTGCATAGTATGTTGGTGTTCGATCACACGTACGACTCATCATCGTTCACCGCTGCTACCGCTCCTGTGACCACTGCCACGCATTATCGTCAAGACGAAACACCAACGACAACACTGATAAAGACTGGGAGCGGAACGGGAACAAGAGGATAACGAAGAAGAAGAAGCGACAAACCGTTGACGCATCGCAACGCGCGTTTCCTACGAACCCTGAGGTTCATCGTAATGTTAATATGTATTAACATACCACTTATACGCACGTCTATCACGATGTATACCATACTGAACTTGACGAGTACACCGACTTTCGACGATTGTTTCACGAAGATCGAGGTGACTGCGGAACACGACGCGAAAGCTGCGAAAGTTTTCTGGACAACAACTGCGTCGCGTTCATGTTCGACGAGATTCGATACGAATTGAACGGAGTGGAGATCGATCGTTCCAGGAATCCGGGAATCACCACCGCGTTGAAACAGTACGCGTCGTTGTCCATCGACAGGAGTAAAGCGTTGATGAACGCCGGTTGGGACCATACCTTCGCACACGACCGCGACATTTTTAGTAGCGCGTCGTTCAATTTCTGCGTACCCATGAACACGTTACTGGGATTCTGCGAAGATTACAGACGCATCGTACTGAACGCGCGACACGAGTTGATCCTGATTCGCGCGCGACTCGATACGTACGCTGCCTCCCTAAACCCCGCGATAATACCGAAACTGGAGGTACGCAAGATACAATGGCGTATGCCGTACGTCACGCTAGAAGATACGCAAAAACTGTCGATGCTACGCCTGCTTCAAAGCGATCGACCGATCGTGATGAGTTTTCGATCGTGGGAACTGCACGAGTATCCGTTGCTGCAAACGACTACGAAACACACGTGGACCGTGAAAGCCTCGTCGCAGCTCGAGAAACCACGATACGTGTTCCTCGCTATGCAAACCGATCGAAAGAATAATCTCAAGACAAGCGCGAGTAGATTCGATGCGTGCAAACTCGCGAACGTACGATTGTTTCTGAATTCCGAGACGTATCCGTACGACGACCTAAACCTGGATTTCGATAAATCGAAATACGCGCTCCTGTACGATATGTACGCGAAATTTACCCGTTCGTACCATAGTCACGGCGAACCGTTGCTGAACACGGCCGAATTCTTACGATACGCCCCTATCGCGATCATAGATTGTTCTCGACAAAACGAGTCGGTGAAGAGTTCAACGGTGGATGTGCGAATCGACTTCGAGTGTAGGGAGAACGTGCCCGCTAATACCACCGCGTATTGCCTACTCATACACGATCGTATAGTCCAGTACAGCCCTTTGAGGAACGTAGTGCGAAAAATCACGCGATTCCAACAACTACGACTATGACTACTATACCGGTGAGGATAATTGCAAAAAACGTCAGTTGCTTATCTGCAACTGCCGGTGCTACTACCTACTAGTGCCTAATAAGAATGTTATCCGTCGTTGTCGACCTACAAGGCTTTAAGACTGAACGCAACACGTTCGTCGCTAAGATTGCCATTGGATTTACGAACCACCGTACTCCTACGCTCGTCTGTCACCGTTCGAGAAGCGTCAAGCGACCTGGCTCACGGCGCATCATCACGGACTTCGCTGGTCCGACGGCTGGGTACCGTACTGCAGGCTTCCAGAACTGCTCGCCCGCGAGCTCGCACCCGTCGACGTGGTATTCGTGAAGGGACTGGAGAAAAAGGCCTGGTTATCGCACCTGCTCCTACGACGAACAGGCCCAAACATCGTAGATATCGTTGAGATGTCCGAAAAGAAGAAGAAGAGCGACAACGACTCCGACAACGAGGATAACACCGATGGCTCCGACGTTGACGATGAGTATCGTGGAATCTTGCCTTCCACGGTCGTTCCTAACCTGAAAACAATGCCTGCAACGAACACCATACGATGCGCTTTCCACAACGGTGGCGGTTGTATGTGCGCGCTGGAAAACGTGCAGAAAATTTGGAAGTATATGCGTTCCGAAATTTAAGGTGTGTGGCGATTTCCTATATTCCATGTGAAAACAATCCTACAATCTGCTTAACAGTTTCTTTCTATTGTTGTTTCCAGATTCTACGGACCCTAAGCAGTATTTGTTAGGTTTTGTCCTTCTCGTACATCATAGACGCTTTGATATTATTGTTCTAAGGAGCGTATGCAGTTTTTTCCCTACTCGTACCTTCACATCCTATTGATATTACTATTCTTCATAAAAGTATAACATATAAAAAATGCTTCATACGAATAAAAAATATTGTGCATAGAAGAAGAAGTACATCTTTCTTACCAGTCATTCTCCTCCTCCAGATCATACATACAACGTCGATGATACGTTTTTTCAATCTTTCGTACATAAGTACCTGACATTTTTTTTATGCAAATATATATATTTAAGGTAGTACATGCGTAAAGAAATCTCAGACACTTTGTATACGTCTACGACACTTTGTTTTTTATTTTCGTCATCACATTCTTTTCCTGTTTCTTTTCATTTTTTCGTACTGTGTACAACTTCACTATCGCCCACCACCAAGAAACTATACTTTTGCACATGTGTGAATGCAAACTACTATAAAAGAGGTACCGATCTGTCTTGCGGACCACATTACATCGCGTACGTTCGCGCCTGCACAGTTAGTATCCGCAACCGTTCAGTAGACTCAGCTGTAGTGCGTATTCAAAATGTTTAACCGGCATTGCAACGCCTCTTCCCACATGGGCGAGAACCATCTCAACCGCTGCAACGATACGGATTTTCCTACTAAACAGTACCGTTCGAATATAAGGTACGTAGTACACTTTTGCATACTTTTTCATCTACACGAAAACGTTCGAATCATCACCTCTGCGCGTGTGTTTCTTACAGCGATAAATCCACAACATCGCCCAAGAAAGCCGTTTTACGAATCATGGGACGTGATTACCCATTGACCTTGACTACCTATAAACACATCGCAATTGGAATTCGCATCGGTCGGGATTCGTGCTGCGTTGAAATCGCTATAGTCGACAACAAATCCAACGAACTGTGTTTCCCCATGTCTACGTGGAAACTTCTGCTGCAGCAAGAACCGGAGATACTTCAACGCGTCCGCAACGATACAACTCCGTCGCATCAATACCCTATCATCGTTGATCATTTACGCATCGACTTCACGCGAATCAACAATTACCGAATTCTCAAAATATCGAACAGTATTTCTACCATATACATGACTGAAGCTACGATACACCAAATGTTCAAATACGATCGCTGCATCGATCATATGTTCTCGTGGTTGTCGGAAATTCTAAACTCCGTAAACAGCAAGTACGCTTCCTTCGTTGCCATTATACGCGCCGCGACGACACCGACCGCGGATTATGAAAAACTCATTTCCGAAAGCGAATACTTCGAAACGCATTCTTTGTTAGATTGTAAATTATTAGCGTTAGGCTTGGATTCGATGATAGACGATGCTCGCAGCGTACCATCGTAATTCGTACATGTGTGTATATACTTTTCCAATAAGTACAACACTTTTTCGTCCAAATACCTGTATTGTCTGATACCTTACACGATCCTTTCCTTTCCGCACAGAATATCACTTGTCCCAAAACCTATGTAGTGTTCTTTGGATCTTCATTTCTTACACTTGGTATGATTTGATCTCGAAACATCTATACCTCTTCTTATTACGCATTTCGAATACCATATATTCTCTTGTCTAGTCTCCTGCACTGTATTCGCGTACCCATGAATCACATAACCTGCGCAATGTCGAAACATATCTCTCTCTCTCTCTCTCTCTCTCTCTCTCTCTCTCTCTCTCTCTCTCTCTCTCTCTCTCTACATGTGTGTGTGTGTGTGTGTGTGTGTGTGTGTGTGTGTGTGTGTGTGTGTGTGTGTGTGTGTGTGTGTGTGTGTGTGTGTGTGTGTGTGTGTGTGTGTGAATATATATATATATATATATATATATATATATATATATATATATATATATATAATGTGAAGTATAGATGAAATGGAATTTTATATTTATTTCTATTTGTATCAAGGGGATTATTTGATCCTTTTAAATGTAGAAAAAATAAATGAATTACTACTAGAATTATAATAATTAATGGCAAGATAAAATGGAATGAAACCCCCTCAAATTCATTCAACTATTATTTGACCAATATAAAGAATAGCTGAAAGTAGATTTGTAATAACAGTAGCACCTCAAAATGATATTTGGCCCCATGGTAGTACGTAACCTAGAAAAGCTGCGGCTATTGATAATAATATAATAATTACTCCTATAATTCATACTGGTGATGATTTAATATATACACTCCTGGAAAAACTTAAAGGAACACTATAATTTCCCGAAAATTTTGGTCATTTTCAAATGGCTGTATCTCCGCGACAAAAGGTCCCAAAAAATATTTAAGAAAAGCAATTTAACACTTGAAGTCTCTAGTTTTTGAAACAATGACTCATTTTTTTTCTTCGTCCATTATGATACTGTTTTATCAAGATGAAGCGCAGGAAACGAAGTTTCAGAATTTTTGCCTAGTTTGGACGTATGCACGGGCCAAAAAGAATTTTTTCAGATAAATCCAATGGAGTGTTCTTATAGAGCAAACATTTCTCTTTAATTTTGTTATTTTGGTTTTGTTGTATGATTTTTATTGACCGAGTTATGCGCCATCAAAGCATGATCGCAGAAATTTTTTCTTGAGTGTTTTGGAAAGCTAAGAAATTATCCTTTCAAAATCTTTAGTTGCCAATTTAGTGAGATTTTTTTTGCATCGTATAAAATCCATTTTAAGATAATCCCAAAAATTACATATTTACCATTTTTTGGGAAGCATGATGTCACTTCAAGGAAAATCAAGGAATCATTTAAGTGTCCACGTTTTTTGCGAGTTAAGACTACCCGTAAACACTGTGCAAAAGGCCGAACCAATCAGATTTTTTTTCCGTATGTCCTTGATGGTCAAACATGCGATATGGTCTGAAAAATTGAAGGATCACTTGTTTTACGTTATGTTTCTCTGTAAAACCCTTTTTTTTGTTCTCGCGGCTTTTGAACGATTGCTGCGCGTTTTTTTGTTAGTTCAACGTCATTTTAGTAAAAAGAAAAGATTTCAAAAATTTAATAAAAACATTTTTATCCAATCTCTTCGCAATGACAAAAACTGTACTTCAATAACTGGTATTAGCACCACTCAAAGCGCGCCACGAGTTGGCGCATGCGCGGTCGGATTTACACTTCATTGTGTGTGCGTCAGCATGGAGAGATGAGACCCTGCGGTTCGTCACTCCCGCAGTATTTTCTGACTCCAAACTCTCTCTCCGATGCGTGTATGTATGGAGGCACGCGCGCGCTTTGTGTGTGTGTGTTTGTGTGTGGTCTAATAATGGGTGTTGCCACCTCTTCGCACGATTACTTCCCTCAATCGGTTGCGCATGTTAATGCATTTCCGAATTTTCACTTGAGCAATTCTGTTCCAAATTTGGCAGAGGGCGTATGCTAATTGCTTCAAATTCGTCAGGTTCGGGTACTGTCGTCGCAAACGTCGCCCAAGCATGTCCCAAACATGCTCAATGGGATTCAGATCTGGACTCACTGCTGGATGGTCGAGCACTGATATCCGATTTTGGATTATCCTGCATAAGTATGAAGCGGCTTCCCATGCGTTGACGCAGAGGGAGTAAAACGGGGCGCAGAATCTCGTCCGCGTACTTCTCAGCGGTCAACCCACCACGTGGGAGGACAATTAATGGGGTACGTGAGTACCGTGATACCCCGGCCCAAACCATAACCGATCCACCACTAAACGCGGTGACCGGCCTTGTATGGTTGGCATTATGGCGTTCACCACGACGACGCCAGACCCGAACCCGTCGATCGTTCCCGTGGAGGCAAAATCGGGACTCGTCAGTAAAAAGGACATTTGTCCATTGCTGCTGACCCCAGTGCACATAACGGTGAGCATATGCCAAACGCTGCCGTTGATGTGTGGGAGTGAGCAACGGGACTCGCATTGGGCGCCTCGAACGCAACCCAACGTCCCTCAATCGATTCCTGACGGTCCTGCTAGAGATCGGACGTGGCGGATTGTGTCTGTGGTTCACAAATTGTCCTGCAATAACGCGTGAAGTGACGGTTGGCTGCCGAAGAGCATGTCTGGTAATCATCCTATCGTCTCGCGAACTTGTCGCACGTCTGCGTCCTTGCCCTGATCTGCGAGAGTACTGCCCAGTATTTCGAAATCGAGCATAAAGACGATTGACAACCGACGGACTTACACCAAAAGAATTGGCAACTTGTCGCTGACTGTGGCCCTCCTCCAACAAAGTCACAAGTCGAGCGATTTCGTACTCAGTTAGGTGACGTCGAGGCATAACGCGATGCAAAAAAGAAGTGAGCTAAAATTCGAATTTAAAGTCGCAGGTTGCTGCGTGAGTGGCAGGCTGTAGCGCAGCGTCTTGTCTTGCTGTGTTGGCGCATGCGCAGTGAGGCGTAGGTACGACCGCGCATGCGCCAACTCGTGGAGCGCTTTGAGTGGTGCTAATGCCAGTTATTGAAGTACAGTTTTTGTCATTGCGAAGAGATTGGATAAAAATGTTTTTATTAAATTTTTGAAATCCTTTCTTTTTACTAAAATGACGTTGAACTAACAAAAAAAAAACGTGCAACAATCGTTCAAAAGCCGCAAGAAAAAAAGGGTTTTACAGAGAAACATAACGTAAAACAAGTGATCTTTCAATTTTTCAGACCATATCGCATGTTTGACCATCGAGGACATACGGGAAAAAAATCTGATTGGTCCGGCCTTTTGCACAGTGTTTACGGGTAGTCTTAACTCGCAAAAAACGTGGACACTTAAATGATTCCTTCATTTTCCTTGAAGTGGCATCATGCTTCCCAAAAAATGGTAAATATGTAATTTTTGGGATTATCTTAAAATGGATTTTATACGATGCAAAAAAATCTCACTAAATTGGCAACTAAAGACTTTGGAAGGATAATTTCTTAGCTTTCCAAAACACTCAAGAAAAAATTTCTACGATCATGCTTTCGCAAGTTATAGCCGTTCAAAGTGAAAAGTTCCTTTTTTTCTTTGATGGCGCATAACTCGGTCAATAAAAATCATACAACAAAACCAAAAAAACGAAATTAAAGAGAAATGTATGCTCTATAAGAGCACTCAATTGGATTTATCTGAAAAAATTCTTTTTGGCCCGTGCATACGTCCAAGCTACGCAAAAATTTCTGAAACTTCGATTCCTGCGCTTCATCTTGATAAAACAGTATCATAATGGACGAAGAAAAAAAAATGAGTCATTGTTTCAGAAACTAGAGGCTTCAAGCGTTAAATTGCTTTTTTTAAAATATTTTTGCAACCTTTTTTCGCGGAGATACAGCCATTTGAAAATGACCAAAGGTTTCGGGAAATTATAGTGTTCCTTTAATTTTTTCCAGGAGTGTATATATATGGTGTTGATATATATATATATATATATATATATATATATATATTTACGCCGCTCTCGTGAAGTGGAATAGAGACAGAGAGGTATACGAAAATATCGTACCTCTCTCTCGCACTTATTGTTCGAACGCCACTATCGCGGACGCAATCGCTTCTTCGGACGACGATAATTAGAAGCGCGGCGGTACGCTTTGAATTTTCGCGCACCGATGCAGCCTAATATTCTCGGAAGTAGACCTTCCATCGTTACGGTTCTATGTTTTTTTTTGACGTGCGATACTCATCCCAAGATTTGGACTTACATATTTTCTGCGTAATGCCTCCGTATGTTTTGATTATTGCCCTACAGAGGAATAGAGGGAGCTACAGAGAAAGAGAGAGAGAGATATCCCAAGGTTTCGACTTGCATCTTCTCCGCGTCGTACCTCATTGTTCTCGGAAGTTGACCTTCGATCGTTATGTTTTTTGGTACGGTGTTCGCGCCGTACCAAAATGCAGGTTTCGACTTGCATCTTCTACGCGTCGTACCGCCTTATTCTGGGAAGTTGACCTTCGATATCCGTATGTTTTGCCTATGGCCCTAGAGGGGAATAGAGAGAGGGAGAGCGGTGTAAATATCATACCTCTCGCTCTCTCTCGTACACCTGGTTCGAACGTCGCGCCAGAAGAACATGCAGGTTTCGACTTGCATCATCTACGCGCCGTACCTCATGTTGCACAAGATGTCGAAAGTCGACCTCCGATATCATCGGCAATGACCCCCCCCCCCCCCCTCGGTGTGTGTGTGTGTTCACCCTCCACCTGCTCCATGGGTCGCCTTCACCCTCCACTGACTCGTCCCCACCTCCACGGGTCGCGTTCCCCCCACCCGCCTCTCCCTCGCCTACGGTGTGCAACCCCTCGCCCCGCTTCACCCTCTCGCCACGCATTGGATTAGAAAGCCCCTAGGATACCTACTGACAGTTACAGATAAAAAAAGTGTAGAATAATAATAAATAATGTATATAATATATAATATATAATGTTCGAAGAATAATATTATCTTCTCTCATTCTGTGTAATTCCTCTTCTCCATTGACGGTCTTCCTACAATTTTGCCAGGTCGCTCATAACGAAAGATGACGTAGGCAGTGTGAATCTGTAACACATTATGAAATACATTAGGAAATACTTAATACTTGTTGTTTCATAAGCGTACAAAATTTTACTGTAGATTTATAAGTTGTTAAAACAATACCTGAAATATGGTACTTATTATTCCATTTGTCCTGGCATTACTGTTTTATACACCATGTTTGCAGTAATTTGATAAAAAGTCCGCCTGTAACAATTGATCGCAGACATTTCGGTAAGTTAGGTATAAAAGTAAAAGTTTGTTTCAATAATTCGTCGAACATCATGCATACCTGCAACGCCCGTATGTATCAGCCTGGCGCACTTTGACCGAACCGGATTCTGTCTGTCTACTCCTGTGAACATAGAAATGTGTCTGAACAAATTAAAGGGGGAATTAAACTTATTATTTCCTTCGTCACTTTCTTGGGAAAATGACGGCGGCGTCGATCAACTCGCGTGTTCGTACGATCCGCGAGTAAAAGTGCCATTGCTGGCACTTGTGACCACTGACAGAGTCAGTGGTGCGACGCCGGATCGATCAAATTTATTATTTCCTTCGTCACTTTCTTGGGAAAGACAACTGCCGAGCGCCGGGCGGCGCTGCAAGCCGCGAGCCTTTGTTACAATTGCCTCGGCAAACATCAAGTCGAAGATTGCAATTCGGAGAGACGCTGCCAGAAGTGCAACGGGAAGCACCATACTACTATACATGAAGACTGTGCGGATTTTACATTCGATCAGGAGTTCACTACTAACACTTCTAGCTGTGTGTCAAGCTCATTACCTGCAGTTCTACTGGCCACCGCGCGGATGAAAGTATTACAGCCCGATGGAGGCTCCAGATTGGTGCGTGCTCTCATTGATCAAGGCAGCGAAGTATCGATCCTTACCGAGGCACTGGCTCAACAGCTACGCCTTCCAAGAAGACCTGCAAACATTAGCCTCGTCGGTGTCGGGAACCAGCTCCCGGAACGCATCCGCGGCAAGGTACAGTTGGAATTTTCTGCTCATTTCAATTCCACAGACCGACACGTGATAGCCGCTCTGGTACTGCCTCGGATCACGTCATATCAACCACGCATCGGTAGCCGTGCAGCTACGTGGAACCACCTTAAAGAACTCACCTTAGCGGATCCCAGCTTCGATTCCAATGGGCCGATCGATTTGCTGCTGGGAGCCGACGCCTATGCCCTCGTCTTGCTCGACGGCATGGCTAGGGGCCACCCCGGAGAACCCATTGCCCAGAAGACTACGCTGGGATGGATTGTATCGGGCCCCGCCATACAGAACGCTGCGTGCGAAGCAGTTGAAAGACGCGGTCTCTCAGCTCTTTCATGCGTCACCGAGGAGGACTTACTGCCCTTGGTGCGACGTTTCTGGGAACAGGAAGAAATCGTGGTATCATCTGCCTATACCACAGAGGAACAGAACTGCGAGGACCATTTCAAGACGACTCACCAGCGCTTACCGTCCGGACGCTACATGGTTCGCCTGCCATTTCGTGAGACGCCGGAGCTCTCATCTCGCGAGTCTCATCACGGGGCAAGAAGAATGCTGAAAAAGATGGAAAGCAAATTCAGAAGGGAGCCGTCATTCGCCCAGGCCTATAGCTCGTTCATGCGTGAGTATCTGCAACTCACGCGCATATCTAAAATACGAACTAAATTCCCAGAGTCGGCTTACTACCTGCCCCACCACGGAGTGATGAAGGGAAGCAGTACTACCACCAAATTACGAGTGGTATTCAACGGGTCTTATACCACAACGTCGGGACACTCACTCAACGACGTGCTGATGGTCGGCCCTAACCTACTGCCGAACCTACAGCAACTACTTCTCCGGTGGCGTACCCATCGTGTCTGTCTCACTGCAGACATCGAGAAGATGTATCGGCAGATTCTGCTCCACCCGGATGATCGGCGCTATCAACGAGTACTCTGGCGGGAAAACGAAAGCAGTGAGATAAGTGAACATCAACTAAACACAGTCACTTATGGGTTAGCGTGTGCGCCTCACCTGGCGATTCGCACATTACACTAACTGGCCTTGGACGAAAAAGCACGGTTCCTTCGAGCGGCGGCCATCTTACAACGAGACGTCTACATGGATGATGTCTTGACAGGAGCGGACTCTATGCAAGAAGCTATCACTATACAGGCCGAGCTACGCCTACTTTGCAAGACGGGAGGCTTTAATCTCAGAAAGTGGGCATCCAACCAACCAGCACTGATGGAGCAAATACCTACTGAAGAAGCCATTCCGGAGTGCAAATGGCAGGCAGGCGAAATTCACACAGCGCTGGGAGTCCACTGGAGCCTGGCGGACGACTGCTTCCGTGCACACGTGCAGCCTCCCACGCCGGGGAGCGGAATAACGAGGTGTTTGGTTCTATCAACAATTGCAAAAATATTTGATCCACTGGGTTTGGTGTCCCCAGTTACTGTTAATGCTAAAATATTCATGCAATCACTTTGGTTATTAAACTTAGATTGGGATTCACCATTGCCACCGGCTGATGCCGACTATTGGACGCACTTCCTCGCTGAGCTGTCTGCCCTGAAGCGCATTGCTGTCCCTCTTTGGGTTTGCGGACGCCTCGGAACGTGCCTATGCTGCCGTGATCTATCTCCGAGTCGTGAACCATGATGACACAGTCCGGACCCAGATGATCACGTCTAAAACCAAGGTGGCACCGTTAAAGAAGATTTCACTGCCAAGATTGGAATTGTGTGCTGCAGTCCTACTGACAAAATTAATGGCTCTTACCTGCGAGAGTCTGAGCTTGAGTGGAGCCACTATTCACCTGTGGAGCGACTCCACCATCACGCTCGCCTGGATTCAAGGACATCCCTCACGCTGGAAGACATACGTGGCCAATCGAGTGTCCGAAATTCAGCGTACACTACCCGAAGCCCAGTGGCACCACGTGTCCAGTCCAGACAACCCGGCAGACTGCTTCCAGAGGTCTACGGCCCAGTCAGCTACCCGACTTCGATCTTTGGTGGACCGGACCAAGCTGGCTGACGATACCGACAGGGTGGGCCACCGACAAGCAGCCCTCAGTGCCCTGGACGGATCTGGAAGCCCGAACTACTGTCCTTATGACGTCGGGTGAACCTACCACAGGAGAAACACTATTAAACCGTTACTCATCCTTACATTTATTACTTAGAATCACCGCCTGCTGCTTGCGGTGGCTGCAGCGGAATTCCGCCAATCAAAAAGGGACGCACCTACTGCCAGCCGAGATGGAGTCAGCCCGGAACCGCTGGCTAGGCCTTGTGCAACGTCAGGAATTCACCCTGGAAATTCAGCAACTTGAACTGGGTCGTCCGCTACCGAGCCGCAGCAAGCTGCTGCGACTCAACCCCTATCTGGATGACCATGGACTTCTGCGTGTCGGAGGTCGCCTACGCCATTCCGCTCTGCCGTTGGACGCGAAACACCAGGTGCTGTTACCTCGAGACAGCCGACTAACGGAACTCCTGGTAGATGAGGCCCACCGACGAACGCTGCATGGGGGAACGCAGCTCACCTTAGCCACCTTACGCCAGAGATACTGGATTCTGCAAGGACGACAACGAGTAAAAGCGCTAATCCATCGCTGCCCGACTTGCATCCGGTGGAGAGCTGCAACCGGACAACAGCTGATGGGGGACTTACCAACTACGCGGGTAACACCAGCCCGACCCTTCCTGCAAGTGGGGATAGACTATGCTGGCCCTGTATCGCTGCTAATGTCTCGGGGCAGGGGTCAACGGTCACACAAGGGCTACGTGGCACTGTTTGTCTGTCTCAGCACTCGCGCCATCCACTTAGAACTCGTTTCCGATTGTAGTACTGCAGCTGTGTGCTGTGATCCAGAGTGACAGAGGGACTAACTTCGTCGGGGCCGCCCGTGAGCTGCGGGAGATGCTGGGTCACCTCAACACTGGACACGACCAAATCTACTCCACTCTATTGAAGGAAGGAATAGAGTGGCGATTCAACCCGTCTGCCACCCCGCACTTCGGAGGCCTGTGGGAAGCCGCAGTCAAATCGACCAAGTATCACCTACGGAGGGTGATAGGCGAGCAACACCTTACCTTCGAGGAGATGTCAACACTGCTACACCAGATTGAGGCCTGTCTCAATTCCCGACCACTGCAGGCGATTACGGATGACCCTGGAGACTTCACCACCCTGACCCCGGGACACTTCTTGATAGGCGACGCCCTGTTGAGCCTGCCCAAACCAGTCGTCGAGGACGTCCCAGCCAACAGACTTTCCCGTTGGCACCTGCTGCAACAGATGAGGCTGCAGTTCTGGAAACGGTGGGCCACCGAGTATCTACAGTCACTCCAGGCCCGTAACAAATGGACTAGTCCGTAGCCACGCGTTGCAGACATATGCATTATCAAATCAGAGTTGACCTCACCTGCTCGATGACCACTGGCTCGCGTTATTAAATTGCACCCTGGGTCCGATGGATTAATACGCGTAGTAACAGTAAAAACCGCTCGTGTCGAATTTGTACGTCCCATTGTCAAATTAGTTTTTTTGCCATTTGCACAGGCCACGGAACATTCACTTAAAAATCCCACTGCACTAGATCACAATCAATAATTCCACTTGCGTTGTCATTCGCCTTCACATGAGTGAGTGGCGCCACCGCTGCGAGAATTCATTATACTATCGACCTCCTCATCGATTGTCAACTAGATTCAGATTCATCGGGTGATGACTGCCGGGGAGAAAATGTTCGAGAAAGCGACCTATTAACGACATCTTTTGAGAAGTGTCACTAATTAGGCAGGTGGCAACGGCCTGCTCACTCATGTGGAGCGCGCATCGCGCCCCCTTCCATCGATTCGCGAGCTATGGAGGGGGAAGGCGATTCCTTCCAGGAAATCGACCGAGATTTCGTGCATCGGTCACTCTGTTCCTGACCTCAAAACGAATTGGTAATGTAAATTTTGCTTACGCACCTTGCTTGCGCTTTATTCGAACTGCTTCGAACCGCTACGCTTCGCGACTTTGCTTCGCCATAATAATCGTTACGCTTAAACTTAAGACTTTCTTAAACGCTGCTTGTACAGATTAATAATTATTCAACGTGTTTGTGTAAATTAATTGTTTATTTATTGTGCTTGACTTCTGTAAATATATTCAAATATTAACTGTTACTTGTACCGATTAACACATAAAGAACATTCTCGTGCTCCTCAAACTCTTCAAATTAATTCGCGCCGTACCGAACGTATAAACGGCTAGTTTCGCGCCGATCCAACAAACATTTATAACACCCTGTATACGATCCTCTTTCGGCGAAATTTAATCTTTTTCCGCCAGTGTACTTAGCAATTTGTCCGTTCAAACTTTCCACAGCGTTATTAGTAGTATTATAGAGTAAGCTATCCGCATGAACTAACAGTAGACGAAGTATTTCTTTTACGTCCTGGTACACTCCAATTTTCATCAATTCTGGAACGATGTTTATTTCATTCTCTTTATTCTTTCCATCGTAGAAATATTTTAGTTGTGCACACTCTTTGTGTTCACCAAACACGTGGCTCGGAACATTCTGTATATCGCCATGCAAATTCTTTGTTTTCTCGTCGGTTGATACATTCTGATTGTATCTAAACTTTGCGGCTTTCACGATGTCCGTGCACATCCGGCGAATGCTACTTTCCACAATTTGTCTCAATGGTCCAGATATGGTCTTCTTTACAATCGCTTTCATTTTTGTGCAAAAGTTTCGCAACAAATGATTCGTGCATTCAATCTTTTTTACACGAATCTGTCTCTTATATGGGTCAGCATCCATAATCTTCTTATACACGCTACTGTCCCCATCAGCAATCAGAGTAGAGTAAACGAGCCCACGTTTTTCTACGCTAGTGTTGAATCCTTCTACTATAGCATCACTTTCCATAATAGTCGATGCTCGAGATGTGTTCCAGTTTTTGAATCATGTGTGCTTTCGGGGTTCTTTCTTGTTTTTCGCAGCAATCCGACAAATTCTGCAAACTTTATTTCGAACGCCGTAAAATAAATCTTTTTTCGTGGGATAGCCAACTATCACGCCGGCTCCAGACGCAGAATCGTAACATCCACTGCGGTAGGATCTCTTCATCCAGCTTCCGTCGGCCACAACGGGGATGTGAGGAGTTCCTGATCTGGGAAGAACATCGCCTCTTTCAATTGTCAAACGTTTTTCTTCTTCAGCCGCTGCTAACATCTCTTCTTCTGCAGCGGCAATTGCAGACTTGACGAATTCATCGTGATTCTTCACAAAGTCTCTCTTCGACATGCAACGTATGTTCACTCCGCCAAAGAGTGTTTCAAGTGGGCATAGCTGCCTCCACATAAAATTGTTGCATTAACGACGCCCTGATTGCAATCCACTTCTTCAGCTTCGTCCGATTGATTGTGAATTTCAGCTTTGTAATGGCATAAAATGCACATTACGCTGAGGATGCTGTCACGTCCTGGGTGGAGGTCTTTAGGACAATGACAATAAGGGAGTTCTTGCCCCGTCGCCTCCAACGTACCGTCGCGCCTTAAGGCCGGCCGGGTTACGCCGCAATGGAGTAAACTGTGCGGGGCAGGTGGATTGGCTTTGTCAGGATCGAGGAGGAAAAGAAGAAGAGGTGCGTTTCGTCTTGGGACCGTCAGCCAGACTCATCAGTAGGGCTATATAGCTGATGGCCCCTGCCCTAGACACACACGGGGACACAGAGGACATGATTTGGAAACTTGTATATATATGAAATGAGACTGGAATTAGGACTAGCGAGAAGATTAGACCTATGGGTTGCGCTCGTCGACACTAAGTCGCGATACCGTGGTGGGGCCGGGACATCACAATGCTCTTGAATCCACGCCGTTTCACACCAGTTATTCATAGTTGTTTAATGCCACAGTCTTCCCTATTTTTTGCATGCATACCTATCTTTGGCAATTGAGCAAGCACATTTGTAAAATTCATTATGTCGTTGCTATTTAGGAGACGCGATTGCTATTGCGGCTCGTTCTTCGCAACTTTTTCTATAACGAAGTTTTCTTCTTCGTTACTTTCTATATCAAAGTCTTCAAGCGCTTCTTCAGTTTCTCCCGAAATGGCCGTATCAGTGTCTTCATCAGATGGCAAGTACATTATCTCTTGATGCGTATGATTTCGTCCATCGGATGTTGATGGTTCCTCTACTATACGCTCCTCGGCCACTTCTTCTGAACGTTGTCGTACGGCAGTGTCGTCTGCCGTTTTTCCGTTTTCTTGTTTCTTCTCAACGGCTGAAGACCTTCTCTTTTGGCGATGTACTTTCCGTTTTGAAAATCTCCTTGCAGACGGACGTAAATATCGGGAACGAAACTGAGGATTACTGTCCATATCTTCTGGCAAGTCCTGCATGTTCACATTTCCAATGATACTCATTTTACACTACCCCAGCAAACAGAATATAACGCAACACAATTCAAAATCCTTCTGCCCGTTACAAAACACGTAAACGCAAAGAGTGAACGCGAAACGTGAATCCGAAGATTCGTCTGTGGTACGTTCTGAAACAAATGACGCTTTACACACCAAGCAACGGCCAGGGATCGACGGTCTGCAGCTACCGCTGGTGGAGGGGAAAACACTTACAGGAGCGGTGGTTATGTGTGCGTGACTGACGCACGCAGGCACGGTTCACGTACCATGACCACCGCTTCTGTAAGTGTTTCCCCTTCCATCAGCGGTAGCTGGAGCCTGTCGATTCCTGGCAGTCAATTCGTTGCAAGCGACCGAACGTGGACGTCTTTACAAAATGCAGAATCAGGAAAATGTAAGTATTATATTGTATACTATTATACAGAGTGACTCTCTGGCTAGAGTATTCAAAGGCGATGCCGCCAATAAGCCGCGCCTCGCTGAGTTTCGTGGATTTCGACGCTCTCAACGACATTCACTACGGCGTACTAAAAAATTCTTTATTCTTCATCGAATTAATATGGCAGTGATACCAATGAATTCCTGGCGTTCTCCCGATTAAAACCATGTCATGTAAATCGGACTATTTTTAACGAAGTTAGCGCGGGGCCATTTTCATCGACACGACATCGATTGACGCCATTTTCGCAAAGATCTGTTGAGAAATGCAGAACGTGGAATTCGTCACTTGCACGAAACTCAGTGAGTTGCGGTTTATTGGCGGCATTGTAGACTGAGCGCTGGCTACATAGGGGTCAACGTGACTCAATGCAGTCGCAATTCTTATTTAAAAATTATGGATTAGTGTTGCCGAATACGAAATCGCCGGTCTGCCGCGTCTGTCCGGGGAACTAACGCAGGGGTGGACGGTCAAACAGGTAAAATTTCTAGCGTAATAACGTCATTCTTGCAGTTCTGAAATTTCATATACTTATTGTTTACGCATTTAATGAACAATGTGCAAAATGGGAGACCACCAAGTGGGGGATAAGACCTTGGCAGACGTCTTTTCGTGTACCGCACAAGCCACGTATCGCGTTTTTCATCGACGTCTGCCAAGGTCTCCCCCCCCCCCCCCCCACTTAGTGGCCTGCCATTTTGCGCATCGTCCATTAAATGCGTAAACAATAAGTATATGAAATTTCGGAACTGCAAGAATGACGTTATTACGCTAGAAATTTTACCTGTTTGACCGGATTGATGCGGCAGACCGGCGATTTCGTATTCGGCAACACTAATCCAACAATAAGAACTGTGACTGCATCGAGCCATGTTAACCCCTATGTAGCCAGCTCTTAGACTATTGTCTTTGAGGACTCTAGCGAGAGAATCACGCTGTACAATCTTACTATTTGCCATGAAATAATACATTCATCATTTAATTTCCAGATGAAAGATACTGTCCGGACACCGGAAAGTGAAGAGGAGGAAAAGAGAAAGGAGGAGCAGGAGGTGAAAGAAAGAGGGAAGGAGGAGACGGAGGAGAAGAAGGAGGAGAAGGAGGAGGCAGAGGAGAAGATGAAAAAAGAAATAGCGAAAGTAAGTTATGTTGAATGTGTGTGTGTTTCTCTGAAGTTTGTTTGGTATGAACGGCGAATATTTTTTTTGGTCCGAATATTTTTGGAATTCACTATATGAGCCGTTGTTTTGAAAGTGGTATAAGTCCATTTTTTGAAAAAATACTTCGCTATGCTAAGTGTAAAGGAGAAATCAGATTGAAATATTAATAAGTTTGTTATTAGTAGTTATCTTAACGAAGTTATTTACTTTTCATACTAGTCTATTTATAAATTCATTACAATATAACGAAGTAAATAAGGAATGAAGACATGTATGTCTTCATTTTAATTATTATTTTTTACATTGAAAATACATTCCACAAAAGCCAACTTCAATTAAAATATAAATTTCCAATTGCTATTGGTTATATTTTTCATAATATGTTATTATTGAAAGTGGTATAAGTCGATCTGTAGCTAAAAAATAGTTTATTTTCTTCAATATTTTTATTGATTGTTATTCTGTGACGTCCCACTATTTTTCGCACGGTCCTAATTAATGTCTTCCCTACTATCTATAAAATAGCAACTTCTAACCCTTTCCCCAACCTCCGGGTTGTTTGGACGATGTACCTTAGCGGTCCCCATCTCCAGATGATCAAATTTCAAATCCCCTTCCCCTATTCGGCCTTCGAGGCGCGAACTCCTTCCACGTTTAAACCTTAGACAAGTCCCTCACTAAAAACTCGCTCATCTCGAGACCATGTCTCACCCCCCCCCCCCCCCTCCTTTTACGACAAACGTATTCAAACCTCCACTTTTCAAACCCCAATCAAAACCCTCCAAACCCATCCAACGGGTGGAGTACCCCTTCTCAAAGTCCCGAAAGAGCCGCCGAAATACGCAATAACGACACATATTTTACGCATGAATCATCAATACGCGCCGATTACATAACACATATTTTAAGCATGAGTCAGTTAGTTCGGGAACATCCGCTACGCCAGACTCTTTATTCTAAAGTACATTGTATACTATTAGACTTTCGCTTCACTGCAACGTCCCCAATAGGGTTACCAAACCTTCTACATCACTGTAAGCATTTATCATTTTATCTTATTGTAAAACACTAACGTTATCGTTTTCTATTATTTTCATTTACTTATGCTTATCTATACTTATATCATTTGATTTTGCTCACGCTTATTGCTTTATGTTATTTCCTTTTGCTTATGCTATTTGCTTTATATTCTTTGCTCACGCTTATTGCTTTAAATTATTTCCTTTTGCTTATGTTATTTGCTTTATATTCTTTGCTCACGCTTATTACTTTAAATTATTTCCTTTTGCTTATGTTATTTGCTTATATTATCTTCTTTGCTTACGCTTATCGCTTTATATCGTTTCATTGCTTATATTACCGCCTAATTATATTATTGCTTAAGCTTATTGCCTTATGTTAACCTGTTTATAACCAACTCTAACACTTCTTATGTTTATCTTATCTTATGCGTAATATTATTATCATTGATCATCGTTATATAAATGTCTTGTGCTAATGCTTAATGTCCAACGCATTGTTATAATACGTCTACCGCCATTGCTTCAGTAGTGCGTGGCTTATTCGCACGCGTCCCCCATCCGCATCCGCATCCGCATCCTGAAATCCCTGCTACAACACGTAACAAGAGTAACAACGGACTAACCCACATTTTTTTCGAAATTGAGTTAGTAGCAATAACGTATTCCAATAGGCTGTACTAATCATATACAATAGGAAACAAAATTTTTAATGTGGGTTAGTCCGTTGTTGCTCTGCCTCAATTACTATAAGATACATTTGACAGCGATTTCAAGTGATGTATATGTTACGGTAAAAGCGTTAATTTAGTAAATGTACGAAAATGCATGCATTGTAGTGTTGGCTAGAACCGTGGTTTGTGAATCACGAGTGATCCGATCACGTTCGTTCTCAACAACGGTGATTTTTCACAGTGATCCGTGATTTTCGTGATCGCTTCTGACTGGTGCAAGCAGAACAGTGATTCGCGATTTTTGGGATCTGATTGGTGGAAAGTATAACTGCTCTTTGCACGCGCGACGTAACCCCAATTTCTAATTTCTCTCGAAACATTCTCAAGTCCTCGCTGTGCTTATATAATGTCAGTTGTATATTTTAAACCAATGTAATCGTTCTTGATCTATTTAAATTAGCGAATATTTCTTCACTTTAGTTAAAAAGTATAATGCATATGTGCCCAGATAGCACAAAGACGTTTTATAAACGTCTTAAAAACGTCCAGGCCAGACGTTCAGGACGTCTTAAAAACGTCCACGAACGTCCAGAAGACGCCTTAAAAAGGTCTTAAAAACGTCCATTTTCACAAATCAAAACGTCTTTAAGACGTCCAGAAAACGTCCCAAAAACGCCTGTTTCGGACCTAACCAAGACGTTTTAAAAACGTACTGGTTCGATTTAATAAAAATTTAAGGAAGTAAATGGTTTTCAAAATAAGATCAAACTCGATAACAATTTATTTCGTTTAATTAATTCAAAAATAATGCAGAATATATGCACTTACAATAGATACAAGAACATATTAGTACGAGGTCCAATATACAGAATATACAAATTATGCCGGATATACACTTAAAATAGATATGGATGTGCACTTAAACAGATAGCTCTGTATTTTTTCTATTCTCTGACATTTCCTTGTGTTCTGCTGCACCTTAAAGAAGAATTTCGAGGAAACATTAAATTATGAATTTTACAGTAATCAATATTAGGAACAGTAAAATATGGGTGATAGTTACATATTAAAACTGTTGCTACGTTTAATTTATGGAAATCTTCTTTCCCTTTTCTGCCAAGGCCAACTAAATAGCAATGCAACATCAATTGGTCATCAACGACGTTAGTGCCCATTTCTCAAAATTATAATGATTGGAATTCGTTAACCTAAAATTTAAAAATTATTCAAACCCTAACCTAGAACTACATACCTTTGACCGCAAATACTGAAACAAATATGCAAAAACTGTTCAAAAACGTTATGAAAGCTGTATAAAAACTGTATGAAAACAATATATGTAAAAACTGTATAAAACCGGTTTTGGTTTTTGGTTTTCCATTGTTTCTTTGAGCAAATGTTCATAAACATTTATATGTCCCAGTATGTACTTATGTATATATATACAGTATTGTCTCTGTATGTGCTCGCTGGTCGGGACCGGCGTTGAACTCCTATCGTGAACAGATCCCTAATTCCGAGTGTTCGTTTCTCGCTCCTTTCTGGCCGAAGGGGGGAGTGAGATGGAACGCTTTGCGTGCGCGGCGAGCGTGCGCGACGGGTGCGAGCACTCAGATGGAATCGTGACTGCTCGACGCATGCGCGCCACGGTCAGATAGCCAGGCACGGCACGAGTCTTTTTTGCGCCCTAGGCGAGTTTGCCAAATTACGCCTTTTATTATAATACATTTATTTGAGATTATTGATAAGCTTACTCTGAATTTGTATTCGTAGTTTAATCCACTTATAGTACAACTTGTAATATTTAATTTTAAAGTTTATTTTCCACAATACCAGTAATGAAAATATCATTTTGCACCTCTTGTCGACTTTCCGCCCTAGGCAGTCGCCTAATTTTGCAGAGTAAAGTCATAAATAATCTCAAATAAATGTATTATAATAAAGGGCGCAATTTGACAAGTTCGCTTAGGACGCAAAAAAGGCTTGAGCCGGGCCTGCGTCACGATTTTGCGATGCGGTTCCCGTGCTCACCTAAGTGCTTGCGACCATCACGCACGCTCGTCGCGCACGCAAAGGACGGAGTGTCACGGTGCCCGAAAGAGGGAGGGAGACAAAACATCAACGCGTCGTCTGTCTCGTACCGTCCTCGCTCGCTTTCAGTGGCTCTCGTTCCATCTCGCTCTTGCCTTCGCCGGACAAGAGTGAGACAGAAATGGTGAGGGTAGCGACGAACACCTATCGTGTACACCAAACCGAGCACATACGGAGACAATACTGTATATATGTATTTCTAATTAGGCTTTACCTATGCGATCTATCCATGTTTCGTGGATGGTTTGGGTTAGACAGCGGTTACAATCCCTGGTTTCCTTGAACTAATGTATCCTAATCTATCCACATTTCTCACATGGCGCACAGCCTTTTTTGAACGCCTGTTTCGGACGTAACCAAAGCGTATTCTGGACGTCTTAAAAACGTCTGCAAAATACGTCTTTAAAACGTCTAATAAATACGTCTTTAAAACGTATTCTGGACGTTTTCTGGACATTTTCTGGACGTCCAGAAAACGTCCAGGAAACGTCTTAAAAATGTTCAGAAGACGTTTTAAAGACGTCCATTTTCACAAATCAAGCCATGGACGTTCAGACCTAAAATGGACATAAAATGAACGTTTTTAAAACGTCCTGTGCTATCTGGGTGAATACTTTAGCCAATCAAATCAGTGCGTGCATACATTTACTATTTATGAATGTATATATTATATATTCGCTGAATTAGCACGTTTTATTTGTAACACAAGATATATTGAAGTCTTTTATAAAAAATAATTCAATCATGAGCAAGAATTACGATTAGAGTATTCACAGTGAGCAAATTCACTTGAGGTAAAAAAAATCACGGACGTGATTTAACTCTAATCGTAATTCTTGCTCATGATTGAATTATTTTTTATAAAAGACTTCAATATATCTTGTGTTACAAATAAAACGTACAAATAAAAATCACGGACATGATTTAACTTAAATCACGCCCGTGATTTTTTTATCTCAAGTGAATTTGCTCACTGTGAATACTCTAATCGTAATTCTTGCTCATGATTGAATTATTTCACGCCTGATTAAGTTAAATCACGGGCGTGATTTAAGTTAAATCACGCCCGTGATCGTGATTCTGCGATCACGGTGATAAATCACTGTTAGTGATTTTGCATTCCATCACTAATGCATTGACTGCATCACGCTTTTACTGTGGCACATGTATCCAGCTAACGCTTCAGTTTTGTTATGATTCCACGTTGGCAGTCCTCCCGAGTAGGCGCCATCTCGTATCCACTAGCTCAACTAAATTTGTCACGTGACTTGCTCTGTATTATCGCCAATATGGCGGAACTCGTATTTGGGAATGTAATCTCGGGCTGACGTTGTTTATCCTTATATGAGCAGATTTTTGACTGGGTGAGATCTCATTCGAAAGAGGAAGGTTCGATGCAGCCCGCTCTGCTCATCGTTTGAGTCAGAAAACTCTTTTAATTTAACATTTTGTCGATTGTTTCTCTACTTTGGACACTCGTATTATTATATATCAACACAATCTCTTTGAACCATGACCAAAGCGGGCTACATTGAACCTTCATCTTTCGAATGAGACCTCGCACAGCCCAAAATTTACTCATATAAGGACAAACAACGTCAGCGCGCAAACCCATGTTTCGGGCCAGATTATGTCGGTATACAGAGCGCTGCATTACCCGTGTCTACCCCCTTAAGAGAAGATGTCCCTCCTATAAAAGTTTTTGTGTCAACTACAGGCCTCTCGCCCGCTAATTCCATGTACATGTATGTTATATTTATATTTATAATATATAATTTACAATATACATATAAATATACAATTTCTTACTGGCAGAAGTACAAGATTACAGCCAAAATACACTAATATGTTGCCTGCAATATAAAGATTCTAAATGACTTTATTATACAATTAATGCGTTGCATTCTACCTCAGCCGCTTCTATTCATCTTGTTATGGTCTCATTTAGTAACACCTGAATACAGTTTCATGTTAGTCGATAAGTCGCGCCAAATTTGAAGTGTCGAGGGAAGCAATCGAAATTAAGAACAAAAACTTTGCAACGGCTACTACCAAGAAACGCTCGTTAAGTAATATTGATTAAATATAATAGCACATTCGGCGACCACGCACTGGCACTGCACTGGCCCCGTTTCGTGCTATGCCGGTACTGCCGCAGCACAGTGCCAGTGCAGCATGTTTTCTAGGGTTTTCTGGCACCGATTACATTGGATGTTATATGCGAGCAATCTTGCATCGTATTCGGCGATCAAGAACTGCCCTGGTGTCGTGCAAATTTCGTATTCCGATGAACGGAATAAACTGCACTAGTGCAACATTTCTCGCACTGCGATTTGTGGCAGTGCAGTCAGGGCAGACTCCAGCGTAGCCAACTTACAGAAAACTATGCGCGTGAAATGATCTTCACACCACTTCACACCAATTAACGATGACAACTATATATGTCGTAAATAATATGGGTACAACTCTTATTACAATTCCCAGACTTTTACGGTGCGTGCTATATGCATTCTCTGAACTTGTTCCGATTGGAAACGACCAAAAGCGTCCGTCTTCTCGTGCCGTTCTCTGATTGGCTGGTCTCTGGTATGGATTAATGCTGCGCAGATTACGTGGGTGCGCACTAAGCCGCGCAAGACTATCTCTTCATAAAGAAACAGCTCATGAGAGACGAGAGGACAGAAACGTACGCCGTTCGGCGTTCGTGTGGAAAAAGGTCATTGTCTCAAGGCTCTATTGTATCGATATATACGGCCACGATCAAAGTATCGATACAATTGATATATCGGAGACGAAGTATCGATATCACCGGTATCGATACGTACGTATCGGTCCATGTATTCGTGCCCTCATTTCATGTGACTTTGTTTTTTTGAGACCATGCACAATATTAAGGAATATAATTTCATCTCTACGGTACTCATCACATCAATATGAACAGCATTCTAATCGGTTGCCGCGGTGCGGTTGTATCGATACAAAGTATCGATGTATTGGTTGAAAAGTATCGATATTTCGATGTATCGATACTGTATCACCATAATTACCGGCAACCCATTTCCGGTCCACGTTGTATCCGCCACACATTCCCCACAAACGCTTGCTACGCGGTATCTGTAAAAGATACCAAATACCAACCTTCTGTCGGCACTCTCGGCAACTATTCCCTAACCAGAATCCACCAGAACAGAGTTGAGCCAGCTAGTTTCACCCGAATGTGCGGCATGGTGTCGCACTGAAAAAGTTTGCACTCAGTGCGCACTAGTGCGAGATGCCGAATGTGCTATAAGTTTTGGTTGCTTTGCTATTAAATCACCGACATCTTGTAAAACGCTCATTCTTAATGTAGGGAGAACCAATCAAACAATTCGTTAGATAATTAATTAAGAAAGTATTTTTATAATTGGATAACTTTATTAACAAAACATGTTACATTTTCAATTCTAAACGACGGCATCTTTGTACACTCACTCGTTGATCAACGCTAGAAGCAATCACTCGATTTCCTTAAGTTGTCTTACCTTTTAAATATTAAATCAAAACTAATTACAATTGAAACAAGTCTCAGTTAATTTATTCCATACCTTGCCTCTTGATATACGAAGAGACTGGAGGAAAAATACCCGACGCGAACATGAGCAGAGTGGATCAGCGCTCCACGGGCAGCGAACCCATCTGCGCCTGTTGAAGAAATCCCTGCAGCATCTCGTAACAATCTTAACGATATCTTAATGATATTATCGATATATCGAAATATCGATAACATCTCGATATTGTCGACATTTATCGATAACTTTATAGATAGTCACACCTCTATGCCATAGTGCGGTTTTATAGGGTGAAATCACCCCGTGAAAAAAATGCGGTTTCTTTTTCGTGGAATATCTCGAGAACGGTGAGGGATATCGAGAAGAAGTTTCAACAACAGTTGCATCTTTCTTTTTATATCAAAATATCCTTCTCCTTCAGCCTTCTTAGTGCTTTCACTACATCATCAGATGTTTAATATCAATGTCGTACTATATTTGCAGTTCAGCGCACAAACACGGTCGAAAGAATGGACAAATCGTGGACGATCGTGATGTTTCTTCACGACAGAACGGTCGAAGACGTACCGTCTCTCTGGATAGAGGGTAATTTTTGTTCCTGGCCCAAACCGCCCTTCCCACGACTTGCCACCGCTCTGAAAAAGTGCGAGCCAATCAACGACGCTTGGCCGAAATACGAAATATTTATTTTCGCGAATGCCATTATTGGTAGGTTGTAATTATTATAGAGGATAAATATGCAATTTAATTACTTACTAATATATACTTTCAAATGATTACGCAAAAGCGCGAACGAAGGCCCGAGAGGCGGAAGAGACAAGCAACCTGCAATCGGATTAGGAGACGGCCGGGAAACAAAAAAGAATCCGGAAACATTTTTCGACCAGCGCTTCGGAGTCTTCGGCGGAAGTTTATTTACCGAAGGCGCCGAAAATGATAAAAATGGAAAAGTTCGGTGAGTCACTACAAAAGAGAAATATGCTCTATAATGTTTCAACACCTGAAAGTATTTATTTCGTTTTTTTTTTTAATTACTTAGTATCTCTTTGGCAAAAATAATTTTTATTTTCAGACAAGAGTATTAATATACAACGCGAAGATAAGGATAAGGAAAATGTAGTTAGAGAGAAGACACACGCCATTATTGGTAAATTAATATAGTTGTATGAGGATATTATACGCGAAAATATTCTTTAACACGAATAGTTACACTGAACAAATATGAAATGTTATTAATAATTTACAAAAGCTGTACTCGCACGCCCTACGTGCAGCAGGTGCGCGGTACAAGGGACACGTTTTTCCTCTCTCTCTCTCATGGCTCTCATGGCTCAGATGCACATGCTTCGAGTGCTCGTGACGGACTCGCTAGAAGAGGTGAAACGGACGACAGAGAAAATGGATACGTTCACGGGGGAGATGAAAAAATTATATCGCAGACTTACGGAGCGAACGGGCGGAAAGAAATGGAGAAAATACATCACTTCTCCGCAAGTATAAGATTACATTTCCGCTGACCAGTTTGGAAGATGTTCATCGCTTTGAGGAAATTTTAAAAAGTGAACGCAATTTTGACAATGGAGTAAGGAAAATATCATCTTTGTAATTATATATATATCTTGTATGCAGAAATAATGTAAAGTTTCAATTTTTTTTTTCAAATTCGCTTTCGCTATATCTCTGAAACAGAATCATACTTAATTTAATCACTGTTAAATAATTTTTATATTGCAGGTTAACGAATTAGCCAAATTTGGCGGCACCAATGGATATGACTCCACGAAGCGAACATTATCGGCGATAGTAAGCAATGAAATTGCTTTACAATATAGTTGGCTGGGGAGGAAAGGGAAGCATCCGTTTAATACCTTACAACTGGCCAGCCTTATAATCGGTAAGTATTTACTCTTATTTTACTGTTGCTAATATTGATTACTGTAGAATTCAATGTAATAATGTTTTATCAAAATTCTTGTTATTAAGCTGCTGCACAGAAGGCAAAATTTAACACTTCCCGAAAAGAGACAGAATCGAGCATACAGGTTTGGCTCAAAAGAGCTGTTGACAGAAAGGCAGCCACTTGTAAGAAGTTTTAATGTTGATGACGACGACGGTAATGAATAGGTCAGCAAATTGCAGAGGGACAAAAGTAAGTGGACACATAATAAAATACGTACTAAATAAAATACATAATAAAATTAATACTTGGTATTGCCACTTTTTACTTGAATTACTGCTTACAAACGTCGTGGAATACTGTTTATTAAATTTTCAATATAATCTTTACTAATACTTTCGATTACTGACTTTTGAAAAAGTCGATCTTATTATTTCGCTTATCCAATGAATCTTTCGCGTGCAGTAAACTCCGTGAGTTCTCTATAGGATTCAAGTCGAGGCTCTCTGTCGGCCATTCAACCAATTTAATATTGGAATCCTCAAAAAATTTCTCACTTTTCGTGACAATGTGTTTAGGGTCATTGTCCTGTTGGGAACCAAATACTTCGTCGAGACCCATTTTTAATACTGCCCCTTCTAAATTTTCATTTAGTATTTAGTATTTTATTTGGTATTTTAGTTTTTTTAGTACTTATCTGCATTCGTGAATCCGTCAATTCGTGCTGATGTACCAATCCCATGCCAAGAACAGCACCCCCGCATCATCAATGATCCGCCACCAAAAGAACCGTTGTTGGCGTAACAAACGGTTTCTTATATGTTTCATTTTATTTCCTTCAGACTTGTGGCTTCTTTTTTACTTGCCGCAACTTAAATTTACTTTCATCACTCCATATTATATTTTTTCAGAATGATAGTGGCACATCCACATATTTTTTAGCAAAAGCTAAAGATAACGATTTAATTTGGCAACTGATCATTCCTGGCATGGGTATGGTACGTTAGCACAAATTGACGGAATTACGAATGCAGATAAGTTTATTGATATACTAAATGAAAATTTAGAAAAAGCAGTATTAAAAATGGGTATCCACGAAGGATTTCGTTTCCAACAGGACAGTGGTCCCAAACACACTGCCACGAAAAGTGAAAAATTTTGGAGTATTCCAATAATAAATTGCTTGAATGACCGACATAGAACCCCGACTCGAAGCCTACAGAGAACTTATGGAGTTTATTGCACGCGAAAGTTACATTGGATAAGTGAAATAATAAAATTGATTTTTTCAAAAATTTACAATCAGCAATCTAAATTATTACTAAAAATTATATTGAAAATTTAACAAACAGTATTCCACGACGATTGTACGCAGCAATTCAAGCAAAAAGCGGAAATACCAAGTATTAATTTTATTATGTATTTTATTTATTACATATATTATAATTATATGTCCACTTTTGTTCCTCTGCAATTTGCTGACCTATTCATTAAAAACAATTTACATATACAGAAATGTAAATATTGTATGTACCATAAATAAATAATACATAAATGTATGTTTATAACAATAGTACCTGTTTGACTAAAGTTCATTGATAACAATTTCCACCAGCTGTCCACTTACTTTTGTCTCCGACTGTATATCATTAACATAATTTAACATCGTATATAAGTATAGCTCTTCAATAATTAAAACTAAATGTAATTAAATAAATGCAATGAATTTTTATTACGTTTCATCTTATTTTCATAACCACCTTAATACCATTTTATTTTTTAAAGAGCTAGACCTAATCAAGTCCTTACGAAGACATCTTTGAGTCGTCGTGAAAGTCTGAAATGGACGTCTTTAAAACGCTTCACGACATCTTAAAGATGTCTATAACACGTCGTATCCCAGACAACACAAGACGTCTTCAAGACGTCTATTTTACGTCTGTTTTACGTCTGTTTTACGTCTGAACGTCTGAATGTCCTGATTCGTGACAAAGATGTCTTTAAGATGTCATACGGACGTGTTAAAGACGTCCTTAAGATGTCTGTCAAAAGACATCTTAAAGACGTCTGTAAAAAGCCATCTTAAAGACGTCCGTAAAAAGCCATCTTATATGTATATTAGATTAGGTTGTAGAGCAGCACTTATGCTGAACCTCGCCTATTTACCATTATTGTTATATCGTAATTGTCATGGTGCAATACAGACATTTAATAATAATATTCTGTAGAATATTTCGCTGTAATGCGCATTTTTTATAAACAATTAATATTCTATATATACCTAGAATTTAGAACTGTTTATAATGAAATATGACGGGTAAGTGCGAATAACGATTGCTTCGTGAACGGAAAGTTCTGGGTTCGATTCCTCTCGTAACCGACAAAATTTTTTTTTAAAAGCATCTTTAAGACGTCTTGATTCGTGACATAAGACGTGCAAAAGACCCGTATAAGACGGGAAAACGACGTTTGCAGACGTCTTAAAGACGTCTTGAACGTCTGGCTTCAGACGTCTTTAAGATGTCTTTAAGATGTCTGTGTGCCGTCTGGGATAGACTCTACACACGTTTAAAGGTCGTCTTAAAGGCGCACGGTTTCCCGAATAACGGCGTTCAAAAACGCCTAAAGACGTCTTTTAGACTTTAGAAGACGTCTTGAAAGTTTGAAACAGACGTCTGTGAGACGTCTACAGGCCGTTTAAAAGATGTCTACCGGGTGTTTAAAAGACATCTTATAAGACGTTTGCAAACTGTTCGCGTCTTAAACACATACGGTTTCCTGACTCACGACATTCAAAAATGTCTATAGACGTCTTGAAGACGTCTTTCAGAAAATAGCAGACGTCTTTAAGACGTCTTGAAAGTCTGAAACAGACGTCTTAAAGATGGCTTATTGACGTCGAGTGCTATCTGGGAAGGCCTTCTCAAAAGATGACTTAGAAGAAACTCGCGATTTGTTTCGGAGTCTGTTAATTAGTGCCCTCTTCCTCTTTTCGAGCTCTGCCCAAGATCTTTCACACGTATCCCATCCGCATCGCGCATCCTTAATAATACTTTCTCAATCACACGCAAACATGTACTTTCAACTTTCGCTCCTGATTTATCTATCGATTACATACATTTCCGTAGCTACGTTCGCGTGATCACGCAACAGGACACATTAGTTCAAGGAAACCAAGGATTGTAACCGCTGTCTAACCCAAACCATCCACGAAATATGGATAGATACATACTTATATATATTGTTGCGAGCACCCTATGGATAGGAATCCATGGCCCGCTGGTGCTCGCGAGCGAGACAAAAGGACAGCGAGAAGAAGGTGATCGGATCGATCACCTGTCAAGCTGTCATTGGAGAGTCAGACGCCTTTGCGAATAGACGCACCGATACTTTCATTGCTGTATACTAGAGATTATATCACGTTCTCTTATGGCTGCCGTCTCTCGGGCCTTGAATGTGTGCGTACGCTCATACAAGCTAAGTTAAGCGTGTACGTATACGCGTGTAGTAAACAAACCGTAAATTACAACTTTCGTCCTGGAATCGGCCAGAAGGAAGTTTTTGAGGGTGTAGTTGCCTTCGCGACATCCGTGCAGACGGGTCTGGTGCGTTTGAACGCTAATAAGCACCGTACGTTGAAGTAATAATGAATTTATGACTCCACAACTGACAGAATGAGGCTTCAAGGCTTCTCCGTCGGTGGCGCTGATAGTATATTCGAGCCACGTAGCACCAGCTTATACGTATAGGCGATGTAGTAAACAAACCGTAAATTACAACTTTCGCCCTGGAATCGGCAAGAAGCAAGTTTTTGCGGGTATAGTTGCCTTCAGTATACATCTAGGCAGACGGGTTTGGTGCGTTTGAACGCTAATTAGCACCGTACGTTGAAATAATAATGAATTTATGAATCGTGCACTGAGACAGACTCGAGAAATGACAGAATGAACCGGCGCTGATGGTATATTCGCGCTATGTACCATCAGAATCGGTGGAAGTCCAAGCTAACCGATAAAGATAGGAAAGACATAGTTGCCGAGACGTAAAGAGAGTCAGATCGCGCTGTTGCCGCATTTCCCCTATTACTATTTTGTCGTCAGGGAGGCTTGAATGAATCACGGCGAAGCGGCTAGAGAACAGAGATGGGCAAAGATGGGCCGGTATTCATAGTCACTACTTATTCTTAAGCAAATGCTTAAGCATGCGGCATCCTCTACTACCCTAGTAGCTAGTAAAGGATGTCGAATGCTTAAGCATTTGCTTAAGAATAAGTAGCGACTATGAATACCGGCCAATAATATCTGGATAAACTCAAATAAAAGATACTTTATGTTTATCCGTTATTCGAAGCTTCGAATAACACGACTTATCTTTATTCCAAACACCACTGATAAATAAATTTATTTGAAGTGAATTTATTCGACGGCGAAAGATAATTTTTTTTATTCGAAGTGAATTCATTCGACGGCGGAACATAATTTTTTTATTCAACCCGTCGAATAAAGTTTTCATCTTTAGCCACAGTTTATTCGGCTTTTATTCGAAGGCTTCGAAATTTCAAATAACTTTCGGCAGCGTGTTTATCCGAACCGGCGCGATCTCTCTTCGTGCTGAGGACTTGGGCTGTTCGGCGGTGGCTTCTGATCTCGGTTCGAGCCTCGACTCGAAACGCATACCTACAGTATTACGTGAAGTGGATGATGTATTAATTAAATGTAAAACCTAACGTTTTCAGTAACATAGTGCTGAGACTTTTCAGATTAAAATGATTTCAAATATGGTATAAATCGGGTTATTTCTAGAACTGCACTATATAATTAAAGATACATTTAACATTTCTAATCTAATAATGCTAAAAAAAATATAACAAAAAAAATTATGTTGAACGATTTTATTCCAAATGCACTAAAAACTAAATTAAAATACACTAAAGACTAAAAAATTATTCTTTTCTTGTACTATAATTAATTTCCTATACGAACATAATGAATCATTTCTCGTTATAAACTGTGTATTTACTATGGAAATCGTGATGTCACTAGCGTCCCGAACGCAACGGCTTTTTATCGTTTTCGTAAAGAACGCGAATGACTGATTCCAAGTCGTTTTGTGATTATGGGTTTTATTTATTGATGACTGAGTAATTTTTTCACCTCTTCAGGGTTTATATTTTTTAGATATTGTGCTTTCTTCCAAACTACGCACGCCTACAAAGCTTCAAGACAACTCGATAGTTGGAAGTTGAAGTTGCCAGATTTGAACCATACATACATCAAACACACAAAAGTACCTACAAACAAACCGAAAATCGAAGCTGAATAAAATCATTTAAAAATAATCTGATTTATGCCGTGTTTAAATTCATTTTCATCTAGGAAATCTCAGCAGTATCTTACTGAAACGTTCATGCCGATACGATAGAAAATGTGAAAGTTTTACATTCTATTAAAACAAACAAAATAAACAATCATTGAACAATCATATCATTATATTTTTCACAAGTAACCATAAATATTGCACAGAATGAGAGAAGATAATAAGAATTGCGAAGTTTAGAAACGATATTGATACGTAATTTAGTATTATTTCATTGATATGTTTCCTAACTTCACTACCCAACCTCTCTATCTTTCATTATTGCTATCCTCCTTTAATTTCAGCGAGGCTCTGACACTAGACGCAGTGATCGGCGGGCTCCAGCTACCGCTGATGGAGCGGGAAACACCTACAGGAGCGGTGGTTATGTGTGCATGACTGAGGCAGCAGGCACATTATGAATGTGAAATGGGAAAAAAGTACGGAATTTATCTACGCTCGAAAAAATGGCGACCGCTCACTAAAAATCAGTGCACGTCGCAGACGCAGTCACGCACACATAACCACCGCTCCTGTAGGTGTTTCCCCCTCCATCAGTGGTAGCTGAAGTCCACCAATCCCTGAATCAGTGAGCGGCTATGTAGCGGTTCGTTCCTCTGAACGCAGCCAATGACCGAGTGCATGTGATTCCAGGGGATTATTCGCACGGCCACTGAAATCACCCGTCTCTGGTATTCACCCTTGCTCTCATGAAAACCGCACAAAACCCGAGAGAGAGAGGCTGCACTTAATAATTTATGATGTTTGTGCCGATTTGCACGATCAAAAATTATTTTCATAAAAGTTTATAATAGTTCCCGTTGAATCACTTCGCCGCACTCACGAGCCGGCGAAGTCACTCACACCTATCTCACACCTGATTTACCTTTCGATTATATACAATTCCCCAGCTACCCTAGTAGCATTTGTTGTTGGCATACAGTTGGGCCACGCACATAATATTCGTTGGCCAACAGTTAGATTTGGCACTTTTTTTTCAGGTTGGGCCAACAACAGATGGCCAAAGTAGGCTTTCCTACTGTTGCCCAATTATTTATATTCTTTGCAACAGACGTCTTAAAGACGTCCAGAAGGTGTCTTAAAGATCTTCAAAAGAAGTTGTAAACACGTCTTTTTCAGGCCTGGTTTAAGAAAAAAAAAATCGCGGGTGAGGAGGATCGAAACCCAAACTTCCCGCTTACGAAGCAACCGCTGTTCACACTTACCCAACACATTTCCTTGAAAATACTTCTAATTTCTAGGTACATAACTAGTATTAGTAGTTTATAAAAACTGTGCAGTGACGCGAAATATTCTACAAAATATCATCATTCGACCTTTAGACTCATTCCTTAAAATTTCACATTCGTCTCAATTATTTATGTATTCACATACATAAATACATTACGTATTTATAAATAAGAAAAAAAAAATCACAACTTGGAATATAATAACAGGGAATATAATAAAATTTTCTGACGTTTATAAGATGTCATTTAATCATCGTTGAAAATTTTTTGTTAATTAACCAACCATAGTAATTGTAGGCCCGACATTGAATATTCGTAGGCACACTGTTGTAACTTTTTGTTAATTAACCAACCATAATAATTGTAGGCCCAACATTGAATATTCGTTGGTACATTGTCGTAATTTTTTTGCCGTAGGCTCTATGTTGGGAATTTGTAGGCAAAAACACTAACTATATCCCAACTAATTCCCAACTGTTGGCTACCGTTGGCCAACCAGAAATGCTACTAGGGTACGTTCAAGCGATAGCGTAACAATCCATAGGGCGGTATTCAGAGTCGTTGCTTAAGCATGTGCTTAAGAATGTCTTGACAAAGTCGGCCTTATTTGAATAAGCTAAGCTTAAGAAGTCATGTATTCATAGTCCGAACTTAAGATTTGCTTAGTCAAGAAAATGATGCTTAAGCCGTGTTTAGTCAAGCAAATGCTTAAGCAATTCTTATATCGCATTCGGCAAACGTCGGAAACTTTCCCGTGTAGCCGAGCGGAATTACCCAATCAGGAATGATATTGAAAATACATCTTGTGTTTCTTTTCCCCCGCCGCCACGAGGGGGTTCCTCGCGTACTCTGTGTAACGCGTTATTTTTGCAACCACGCGGTCCCTATTGTACAGACGTAGTAAAATAAAGATGAGCGCGAAAAAGCATTATACGGATGTAGAAAAACGTCTCTTTTTTAATATTTTGAAAGACTTCGGTCATATTATAGAGAAAAAAAAGAGTGATACGACTAGTTTAAAAAATAAAGAGGAAGCCTGGCGAGAGATTGTGGAAAGATATAATACATCAAATCTAAATACTGTACGGGTAAGAAATTAGTTTCTTTGCGTTATTATTAGTTTGTATTTGAAAAATGAAAATGAAAATGAAGTATCGAAGCAAAGGAAAGTTATTAATATGCAGAGTGTTTCGCTATAGGCGTCGGAGAATGTAAGAGGCGATTCGGGGTACTAAACTAATTTTAAGATGAAAATCAAGAATAAAAAAATTGCGGTAAGGTCTTCAATTATTAGTTATAAGTATTTAAAGACGTGGAATATTCTGCCTGGGAGAACAATGTTAGTACATGTACATGTACAATATATACCCAGGTAGCACACAGCGTCTAAAACTATCCTAGGACGTCTGTGTGCTATCTGGGTATAAGTAAAGTTATTAATTCTTTATTAACAAAGCACTTTATACATTATTTTATTTAATCATTGCAGAGAAATGTACAACAGTTGAAAAAAATGTGGGCCAACCAGAAGATGGTACAAAGAGATGCTATTACCAAAGAGAAACAGGCATTAACGAGAACAGGGGGTGGTCCACCCGATAAAACTGTTGAAATCGACCCCGATATAGCCCAAATTACGCCACATTTAATGACTATGGCTCCTGTGCTCTTCTCCTCGGATGTAAGGGACGAAGAAACAGTAAATAGTTAGTTACTGTAACTTTATATATTGATACAATGATGATGACATTAGCTTAAATATATCATAAATATTACGATGTTTCAGATTTACAAGAAGCTGTTTTCAATGGAGAATTATCAGAAAATGTAAAAAGTCTCGATGATACAATAAGAGTAGACAATAGTTTAGAATGGGAGAATGTTCCCAATGAACAGTCAACGAGTCAAGACACGGATCAAATAATTCAAAATGCAATCGACAGCATTGGTAAAAACATTGAAATCAAAGTTTTTTTTAATGAAAATACTTTCATTGTTCTTTAGTTCTGTTCTTTTCAGATATTACACAGAATAATAGAAAATACAGAAGAGGCGAATTAGAGAAATTAAAAATAAAAAGAATTAAATATATTATAGAAGAAGAACAACGTTTCAATAGTGCTAAGTTTGAACATGAACAATTGAAACAAAAGTTGGAAATAGAATTTTTAAAAGAAAAATATAAATTAAAGCTAGAGGCAATACACACTTTTAATTTGTACTTGTTATTATATTTACGTTCATTATATCTATTTTTTTATTATAGTTTTATTATTTAAGGGGGTTTGTTATTTAAGGGTAGTGTATATATATATATAGGCGATTATTACGACCACGCAGTTGCAATTGTGGAAAAAGTGAGATATATATACCCTGATAACCAAATCTGGGAAGCAGAATCTGACATCAGAACCGTAGTCGTCTGTGTCCGCATTTGGCTGCGTTCTTAGGTGCAGAGCCTGATGTCAGTGCCTGATGTCAGATCGACAGCAGATTCGCAGCAGATTCTGCCGTCTGCTACGGTTCTGACGTCAGACTCTGCGCTCTCATGCCAGAGCCAGACCCTGCTACCAATCTCATGTCAGACTGGAGACAGATGGTTATCAGGGTATATATATATACGCGCTGCGTGGCGCGTTTGGAATAACAATTAAGAAGGTACAAGTACATTGCCCAGATAGCACCAAAACGTTTTAAAAACGTTTTAAAAACGTCCAGGTCAAACGTTCAGGACGTTTTAAAAACGTCCAGAAAAGGTCCTAAAAACGTCCATTTTCACAAACCAGTACGTTTCTAAAACGTTTTTAAAACGTTTTCAGGACGTTTTCTGGACGTTTTTAAAACGTTTTCAGGACCTTTTCTGGACGTTTTTAAAACGTTTTCAGGACGTTTTCTGGACGTTTTTAAAACGTTTTCAGAACCTTTTCTGGACGTTTTAAAAACGTTTTCAGGACGTTTTAAAAACGTTTTCAGGACGTTTTAAAAACTTTTTCAGGACGTTTTTAAAACGTCTTCAGGACCTTTTCTGGACGTTTTTAAAACGTCTTCAGGACCTTTTCTGGACGTTTCTAAAACGTTTTTAAAACGTCTTCAGGACCTTTTCTGGACGTTTCTAAAACGTTTTTAAAACGTCTTCAGGACCTTTTCTGGACGTTTTTAAAACGTTTTTAAAAAGTCTTCAGGACCTTTTCTGGACGTTTTTAAAACGTTTTCTGGACGTTTTCTGGACGTTTTTAAAATGTTTTCAGTACCTTTTCTGGACGTTTTCAGTACCTTTTCTGGACGTTTTTAAAACGTTTTCAGGACGTTTTGGTTAGGTCTGAAATAGGCGTTTTGAGGACGTTCGTCGGTACTGGATCGATTGAATAAAAATTTAAGGATGTAAATGTTTTTCAAAATAATATCAAAATCGATAACAATGTATTTCGTTTACTGAATTTCAATTAAATTTATTTGTAGTATTATTATGTATACAGGATATAGGTATGCAGAATATATATGCAGTTACAATAGATGCATGAAAATGTGAGTACAAGGGCGAATGTACAGAATATACCACTTAAAATAGATATGAAATATGTAGAACATGTAGGTAGTACACATAGATTATACAAAATATAGATACAGAATATGCAAAATATCTGCACTTACAATAGATGTTTATAATAATGTTGAAAGATCTCAAAATATTGAGGAAAATGTTTTCGCTGCATTATTCACAATTGAAAATGCTATTGATTTACTGTCACGTCCTGGGTGGCGGAAGTTAGGGCTGTGCCAAAGTTGGGGAATATTGGGAGGTTGAGCACGAAGGCCAGCTTCGCAGCTCTGGGGAGTTTAGGAGCTCAGACACGAAGGCCAGCTTCGCAGCTCTGGGGAGTTTTGGCGTTCAGCACGAAGGCCAGCTTCGCAGCATAAATCGACCAGGGAAGGTTAGGGAGTTATCGCTCACCAGAGTGACACCCCTTAGAATTCTTGTGGTTTGCATTTATGACTCTATAATTGGCTTAACTACTGCATTGCAATAGAAAGACACGCGTCGTAGTTCTTTTCAATAGGTATAGCTTTGGACATGCGGGACCCTAAGCGAAAGTAAGCTTGTAAACACTGATAAGAACTCCCGGTGTTTGTGAAGAGAGATCAGCTGTTGCTGTGGCTCGTAATGATTCTAGGTAGTCGAAGGAATATTACAAGAATTCAAACGTCGGGTAAAACAAAAGCGTTATTTATTGGAACGCGTGCGAATAAGCCATGCACTACTGAAGCAATGGCAGTACGCGTATTATAACAATGCGTTGGACATTAAGCATTAGCACAAGACATTTATATAACGATGATCAATGATAATAATATTACGCATAAGATAAGATAAACATAAGAAGTGTTAGAGTTGGTTATAAACAGGTTAACATAAGGCAATAAGTTTAAGCAATAATATAATTAGGCGGTAATATAAGCAATGAAACGATATAAAGCGATAAGCGTAAGCAAAGAAGATAATATAAGCAAATAACATAAGCAAAAGGAAATAATTTAAAGCGTGAGCAAAGAATATAAAGCAAATAGCATAACAAAAGGAAATAACATAAAGCAATAAGCGTGAGCAAAGAATATAAAGCAAATAGCATAAGCAAAAGGAAATAACATAAAGCAATAAGCGTGAGCAAAATCAAATGATATAAGTATAGATAAGCATAAGTAAATGAAAATAATAGAAAACGATAACGTTAGTGTTTTACAATAAGATAAAATGATAAATGCTTACAGTGATGTAGAAGGTTTGGTAACCCTATTGGGGACGTTGCACTGAAGCGAAAGTCTAATAGTATCCAATGTACTTTAGAATAAAGAGTCTGGCGTAGCGGATGTTCCCGAACTAACTGACTGTGTGTGGTCCATGCGGCGCTGGTATTTACCCAAGGCGATGGAATGTCAGGTATGCGGGGAATTTGCGGTATGCGCGATGACTCATGCTTAAAATATGTGTTATGTAATCGGCGCGTCTTGATGATTCATGCGTAAAATATGTGTCGTTATTGCGTATTTCGGCGGCTCCTTTCGGGGCTTTGAAAAGGGGTACTCCACCCGTTGGATGGGTTTGGAGGGTTTTGATTGGGGTTTGAAAAGTGGAGGTTTGAATACGTTTGTCGTAAAAGGAGGGGGGGGGGGGGAGACATGGTCTCGAGATGAGCGAGTTTTTAGTGAGGGACTTGTCTAAGGTTTAAACGTGGAAGGAGTTCGCGCCTCGAAGGCCGAAGAGGGGAAGGGGATTTGAAATTTGATCATCTGGAGATGGGGACCGCTAAGGTACATCGTCCAAACAACCCGGAGGTTGGGGAAAGGGTTAGAAGTTGCTATTTTATAGATAGTACGGAAGACATTAATTAGGACCGCGCGAAAAATAGTGGGACGTCACAATTCCATATAAAATTCAACAAGTTTATAGTTTTAAAAACATTACCCGATTTGATTAACGAATGCGAATATTTTTAAGTTGATTCAAATGCAAACCCTTAAATATCTCAATGTATGAATAAATGGACTTTCAAAAATAACGGCTCATATCTGCGGGTAGAACTAGTAAATGTAATTTTTATGGTACTGTTTTAGATGAAAAAGGAACTGCCACCTTTCGGCCGCCGCGAAGGGCGCGGTGGAGGCCGCCGAGAAGGCCGCCGAGAAGGCCGCCGTGGAGGGCGCGGAGGAAATTCTATAATTATAAATAATTATTAAATTTTATGTAAAAATGTACTAAATATTACAATTCAATGATTGTTCATTTTGTTTGTTTTAATGGAATATAAAACTGTCACATTTTCTATCGCATCGTCATGAACGTTTTCAGTAACATACTGCTGAGATTTTTCAGATGAAAATGAATTTAAAAATAGTATAAATCGGATTATTTTTAACATTATTAGATTAGAAATGTCACGCATTTTTATTTAATTATCTAGTACAGTTCTAGAAATAATCCGATTTGTACCGTATTTGAATTCATTTTAATGTGGAAAATTTCAGCAGTATGTTACTGAATACTGAAAACGTCACGTTTTACATTTTATCAACAGTGTATGCCTCTCCAACCAAGATTACAAGGTGCCGCCGAATAGCCCAAGTCCTCGCTGGTCGGGACCGGCGTTGAGCCCGTATCGTGAACAGAGTTCTAATTCCGAGTGTTCGTTTCTTTCTGGCCGAAGGGGGGGAGCGAGATGGGACGCTTTGCATTCGCGGCGAGCGCGAACGCAAAGAACAGAGTGCCAGGCGTCCGAAAGACGGAGCGAGACAAAATATCAACGCGTCGTCTGTCTCGTACCGTTCTCGCTCGCTTTCAGTGCCTCTCGCTCGCTCTTGCCTTCGCCGAATAAGAGTGAGACAGAAGTGGTGGGGATAGCGAAAAGTCCACATCGTGTACACCAAACCGAGCCCGTAATGAGACAATACTGTAGTATCTTTTATTTCAGTTTATCCAGAAATTATCTTTGCCCATCTCTGTTCTCCAGCCGAATCGCCGTAATTCATTCAAGCCTCCTTGATGGCAAAATAGTGATAGGGGAAATGCGGCACCAGCGCGATTCCACTCTCGATACGTCACGGCAACTATGTCTTTCCTACATTTATGGGCTAGTTTGGTCTTCCATCGGTTTTGATGGTACAAGGCACGAATATATCATCAGCGCCGGTGACGGAGAATCATTGAAGCTTCATTCTGTCATTCCTCGAGTCTGTCTCAGTATACGATTCATAAATTCATTATTATTTCAACGTACTGTGCTTATTAGTTTTCAAACGCAACAGACCCGTCTGCACGGATGTCTACTGGAGGCACCTATACCCGCAAAAACTTCCTTCTTGCCGATTCCAGGGCGGAAGTTGTAATTTACGGTTTGTTTACTACATCGCGTATACGCAGGACCGGCGGAAGCATTATGCAAATTACGCGCCGCATAGGGGCGCCAGCCGAATGGGACGCTGTTAGAAAGCTTAATAACGGATCGGCGCTAGGAAGCGATAAGCGTATTAAGGCGCACAAGAAATCAGCAATTATTACAGGAGCACGAGGACAGTTATATTTAAGAGTTGACGAGCCAAGGTTACAGTTAGAGTTTGAATTTATGTACAAAGTCACAGGAAAATATATACACTATTTACACCAAAATGCTTAACTGTTTTAGCCTTAATTATGTCGGAGCAAGCGTTAGTAAGTACGCAGCTAGTAAGCGCGAAGCAATTTACCCAGCAGATGGGGAATCGTCGCGAAGGCGAATCGCGAGCAAAAGGAAGCACGTAGCATAAGCAAAGAAAACCGTGTTATTCGTAGCAGAGTCGCGAACAGAGAGAGGATCCAGGAAATCGCGCTCGATTTCCTGGAAGGAAGGGGTCCCCCTCCCATCGATCGCGAGTCGATGGGAGGGGTCCGTGATCGCTGCTCCACATGAGTCAGCGGGCCGTCATCACTAATCGCCTAATTATAGGCGTGCTCTCACAGATGGCGTGGGCATGCTGCTTTTCCGTACAGTCGCTAATAACTATATCGCACGCTTAATAATAAAGGAATCCAATTCCCACATAAACGACATGTACACCCCGTAAAGACAAAACATATTAAATAAAAGCAGGTGCAAAAATTGGGGAGCACCAAAAATTTTCTTGCATAAGGCCGCCTACTAACCTCGCGTCGGCCCTGCGTATACGTCACGCTGGTGTTATGTGGCTGCAGTACACCATTAGCACCACCAACGGAAAGGCTTGAAGCCTCATTCTGTCACTTTTCGAGTCATAAACTCATTATTATTTCAACGTACGGTGCTTATTAGCGTTCAAACGTACCAGACCCGTCTGCACGGATATCTACTGGAGGCAACTATACCCGCAAAAACTTCCTTTTGGCCGATTCCATGACGAAAGTTCTAATTTACGGTTTGTTTACTACACGCGTATACGTACACGCTTAACTTAGCTTGTGTGAGCGTACGCACACATTCAAGGCCCGAGAGACGGCTGCCTTAATGAAAGAATTCTAAATTCATTACAATTTTTACACCCGCACGTAGCTTTACGTATTACTCCCTATGAGTCTGAACAGTTAAAATGTATATTAAGCAAATTCGAAACGAAATTTAATTCCACGCGTGTGTTAAATGAGTGGCAATTATTGTCAGCCTATTTTTCTGACCAGGAAAAAGAAGAGTTAAAAGCTTTACGTATACCTCAATTCTGGCACAAAATTAGCAGTATTCAAAGTTTACCGTTCTTCGGGGCCAAATATGAATTCAAAAATATATGCAAGCTGGCACAGTTGTGCTTGTCGTTGCTCCATTCCAACGCTGATGTTGAGAGATTCTTTTCAACTGTCACAAATATAAAAACAAATAATAGGAACAGATTGAAGGCAGAAACGGTGGCTGCACTTTCGGGATTTAAATTAGATTTAAACAATAAAAATGTAAAATGCTCGAATTACAATGTCACTGATAAAATGTTAAATTTATTTATCAACAGTATGTATACAGATGAATCTATAGCGACAGAACTCACTTGTGTATTATTGCCGTATGAAAGTGATAGCGAGTATTATAGCGATAGCGGATAGTTAGACAATATTATATTTATAAATGTATATACAAGTGTATATATTTTAATGATATTGAGTGTATATATTGTATGAATACATTCGTGAGCCATTGTGTATATTCATATTCTCATGTTTGTATGTACATTATATTAATATATTATATTACAGTCAACAAAGTATTTGCATTATTAATTTATGTTTTCTCTTCAATCTCATCATTATTACATATACTTCAGTTCATTTTATTAAAAACGGGGAAGTAGAAGACATCATATTTTTCAAGCGTCCACATAGTTAGTGACGTCACTACCAATTAGTACCACAATTCATCGCATGGCGTGCACAAGTCGAGTAGTGTATATAGGTCTATGCGGTTGTACGAGAAATCGGCAGCTTAACGCCATTTCCCGGGGAATAGTCCCAAATTCAGGCAGCATAATTCTGGCCGGCCTGCTCACTCATGGAGAGAGCCGATCACGGCCCCTTCCATCGATTTCGGATCGATGCGAGCGCTTCCCGGAAATCGCGAGAGGATTCCTCGTCCACTCTCTCAATGGATTCGGTTATAGGAAGTGTTTATCTACTAAACGGTCCGCTGCTACAGCTGCTTAACTGCTACTTGCTGTTTTGGCTTGCTTAATTGCTTAATTGGTGGCTTGCTTAATTGCTTAAGTGCTTAATTCCTAATTGCTTAATTATTAAACTTGCTCTGTGCGCTTAGAGCCCGTAATAATTCTCCGTTTGTTGCGAGAAAAAAAACGTACTTCACACCATATTTAAAACGCTACATTTATTAGACATATACATTAAATTTAAGGACAAGTGTACATGCGAATAAACTAACTTTAAAACTATGCTGTGGTGTGCCGCGAACCTCTCCAACCGAATGGGCTGAATCCGTTAATCTCAAATGTAAATAGCGGTCTTTGGCGCTATATATGCCAGTATGGTGTACTGAACCGCCTGGCAACCCTGTTGCCTCTTTCATATTTTTTTATGGTAAAGTTTGTCATTTGAAACATTAATACGTAATTGCAACATTATATTTTGGTCTCTTAAGACTTGATAAAACTGCCACTCGTCAATTGAAGGGCTCATATATAAGTACATATATATAGGTAATATATAAGTATACATATATATGTATGCCATATGCATAGTTTTATCACAGACGAGGTATGGAATAGACCTACCACCTTATGGGACTTCTTGTCACCACCCAAACTGTGTTACCGACCCATAATTTGAGGACTGAATTTAGCGACCTCTGTTCATGAACAGCGTTGTTTAAACTATTGCCTTGTGAGGGCGTTGTGGATCACCGCTGAGGTTGGTCAGGGAAGGGACGCACTCCAACGGATTGACGGACACTATTTTTATTTGCCGAGTGGGCGTCGTTCACACTGAGGACGATCACTCCACAAAAATACAACACGAGCAAAACACGACTTAACACACGCCAGTAACACGAAACAGAAAGTATGTATAACTATGTACAATGCGCTGGGCGCGAAGGCTCGAAGGACCGTTTTCGTGCGGTCAAGTAGACCGGGGTTCGCTGGGCGACAAGACTTTTGACAACCTGTGCGTGCGAGAGCGTGCTGTGGTGTATAAGGTGTTCGTGGAACTAACGGCCGAATTCCCGGAAGAGAACCCCGCTCGAATCTCCTGCAAAAACGGGTGACGCGCGTAACCGTCCGAACGGCGGCGTGTCACCACTGTTTACACTCTCTCGCACGCACATTTAAATCAACGCGAAGCGGCGCGTTGGATCTCGGCCGCAACAAGCGTCCAACTCAAGAACTACTCTGAAATGTGTTGAAATACTGAAAGATGTGTGCGTGCTTGTATACATGTGACTTGTTTAGAGTGAGAGTTTAACATAGAGGGCGGGCTTTCGCTAAGCTACGCTTTGGCTCGGTTTGTCAACGACTCACGCCGGATTTCTCTCTGAAAATCTATTTCGGGGATCAGGAGCCTATATGGCGCTGCAATATGACACTTCTTGAGAGCTTATACAAACTATAAATTGCAAGATGAAATTGATTGTTAGTATTTTACATGTAGTGGAACATTTAACTAATATTGTCACGTGCCGTACGCCGAAAAATATTAAAAATTGACGCTATTACTAACATTCCCGCAAATCTCTGCACATCGCGCGTGTCTAAATAGACGGTGCCCATCCTACGACACGTAAAAATCATTGAAAATAATGAATTAAAACGTTTTTGTAAAATTTATATTCGTAGTTTTTGGGATCCGAGGCCCCTAAACCCCTATATTTCGTTACAAATTGATTGACTCTGTCCTTATTAACTATTGAATGGATTTAAAAATTATAAAAAATATCTACGGTGTAAATACACGAGCGTAGGTATCGCTTACGTTAAGATCTGGGCACACACAGCAGTTCCGTGTCAGTTCAGGTAGAATTCAGGTACTCTTCATTACTTTCCTCAATTACTTTACTCCAAATACTTTCCATCACAGTCATTAAAAATAATCAGGATTTTATCATGTTTGTGTGTCATGTTCATCAGAAAAATGCTAGTAATCCATTTGTGATACTTCTATGATGGAAATTGGCATACTCATTACTGAATGGCCTATCGTTGACTTTGTCTTCATGCCACTACTCTAGCGTTTATGACCCCCGACCCGCATCATTTGAAAGCTTTTATCTAAGAACCCATCAGGGTCGTAAAAAAAGGTACGCGTTACCGTTCAACCGATTTCAAGGAAGCGTACAGTGAAAAGCCCAGAATGTTGTGGCCACCGAATTTTAACTTTCTGAGTACGAATACAGATCCGACACTGAAGGAAAAAGATGAATGAATATAATGGTCTTGAATTTCAAAATTTTAAGCTAGGATAAGGTTGACCGCGGCGGTATACCTCTGTACGGAGAGATTTTTCGCCACCTGTGTGTAAAAGCCACAATAATGGCGCATCGGTCCAAGAAATGGAAAATCATAATTAAAACCGACATCAAAAAAATTAAAATGCACTAAAAAGTAAAAAATAATTTTGTTCCTTATTTAATCTACAACACTCAATTTTTTTATATCGGCGCCTCATCGTTTGCACTGTGTAAATCTGGCGCCGACTTAAAAAAATTGAGTGTCGTAGATTAAATAAGGAACAAAATTATTTTTTATTATTATATTTCTGTATTATATCATATAGGCCGTCATAAATATATGCGCAAACACATGATGAATGGGTGGAGTTCAGCAACAGGTGCTCTTAAAAAACATTAAAGCACTCTTTTTACAAATTACGTTATTGCAAGCGAATGAAATTTGTTTTGCGTTAAATAAACCGGAATATGACAGCAAAGTTAAAAGGGGAATGTGATATCGTTTTATTTTCACCCTCCTTTCTCTTCCGTTGAACGGAATATGTTCATAAGATGATTTTTAAATTGTTACTCTAACAGAAACGTTTGTAAATCGCGGGCTTCGACTATCAAAAAATAACCTAGATATACCCGTGCTGAATTCTAATTCCTACAACGCGTAGCGTTACAATCTGTTTCGAGACTTCGCCGGTAACATTGCATGCGACACTAAAATGGTTAGGGGGTCCTCGGACCCCCCAAACCGGTGACAGAAAAATACATTGGTTGATAGGTCTATCCTATACCTCGTCTGTGGTTTTATAAATATAAGCATATTTTAATACACCCTATAGAAGCATACCGTTACAAATAAAGCGCGACGGATGCGTACTACTCCGTCAATCACAAGCCGTCCACCAAGACTTCTCTCCTCCCGATCGACTGGCTCGACTCCCTCGTCTACGTTGAGATTTTGTGCTCCATCCATTTAATTCTTAGATTCATGAAGGAATATATCACGAGAGCTGTGTCTAGCGTCAGAGCCTCGCTGTACGTAACAATATTGAAGGATGGAGAAGTCCAGGAGTGTAAGAGCCCTAGTAGAATTTGTTGTTGGCATACAGTTGGGCCGCGCACATAATATTAGTTGGCCAACAGTTAGATTTGGCACTTTTCTCAGGTTGGGCCAACAACAGATGGCCAAGGTAGGCTTTCCCACTGTCACCCAATTATTTATATTCTTTCCAAAAGACGTCTTAAAGACGTCCAGAAGGCGTCTTAAAGAACTTCAAAAGACGTTGTAAACACGTCTTTCTCAGGCCTGGTTTAAGAAAAAAAAAATAGCGGGTAAGGAGGGTCGAACCCAAACTTTCCGCTTACGAAGCAACCGCTGTTCGTACTTACCCAACACATTTCCTTGTAAACACTTCTAATTTCTAGTTACATAACTAGTATTAGTAGTTTATAAAAACTGTGCAGTGACGCGAAATATTCTACAAAATATCATCATTCGACCTTTAGACTCATTCCTTAAAATTCCACATTCGTCTCAATTATTTATGTATTCACATACATAAATACATTACGTATTTATAAATAAGAAAAGAAAAATCACAACTTGGAATATAATAACAGGGAATATAATAAAATTTTCTGACGTTTATAAGATGTCATTTAATCATCGTTGAAAATTTTTTGTTAATTAACCAACCATAGTAATTGTAGGCCCAACATTGAAAATTCGTAAGCACACTGTTGTAATTTTTTGTTAATTAACCAACCATGATAATTATAGGCTCAAAAATGAATATTCGTTGGTACATTGTCGTAATTGTTTTGCCGTAGGCTCTATGTTGGGAATTTGTAGGCAAAAACACTAACTATATCCCAACTAATTCCCAACTGTTGGCTACCGTTGGCCAACCAGAAATGTTACGAGGGAAGGAAAGATGGAAAGATACCAAACTTGATACAATTTGAACTACCAGTATTAACGATATTACACATAAAATTTATTTCCTGAATTGAAATAAATTTTATGTGTAATATCATGCGAGAGAGAGAAGTATAGATTCTTAATCGACCATAATGCGCATGCGCCGCTATCGAACTCCCATAAACACTGTCAGCAGACTGTACAATATTCCACGGACAACAATCCATAGTAAGATAATAAAGAAATTCAAGAGTAATAAACCAGGACCTGCTACGGTAATAAGTGGGGATGAAGAAAATCGAATTGTGAATTGGATTTTATTTATGTCAGGCAATGGAAGTCTCGCGACAAAAGAACATTTATTAAACAGTGTGCTGTTTTTATTAAAAACTAAGACATGCCAAGTCCCTTCATCAATGGTCGACCCAGGTCGGTACTGGTATGAGGCATTTATTCGTAGACATCCCGAATTGAAGGTAAGAATGTGTGAAAATGTTTAAATCTCCAAAGCATTAGTGTCTGAAGAAAATGTCAAATCCTGGTTAAAAAATATTGGTAATTATTTAAAGAAGGAAAATTGAGCAAATATTGATGCGTGCAGGGTATTCAACAGCGACGAAACGTCATTGTTATTAAATCCTAAACGAGGCCGTGAGCTCGCAAAAAATGGTTAAAAATATATATATAACATAGTAGGTAATAACGAGGAAGAAAATTTAACAGTTCTTGTCACGGGTAATGCGGCAGGGCAGTTAGCCCCGAGGATGGTAGTCTATAATTATAAGAGAGTCCCTAGTAACATCTATGCTAATTTAAAATCGAACTTTTATGCTGGTACCTCAGACAAAGGATGGATGCCATGCGTTTCTATGAGTATGTTGCAAATACATTTTAGTAAGGCGGATTCCAACCCAAATTTGAGTTTGAAGGCCATTTCCCCCACCCCTCTCCCGACCTTGAAACTCAAATTTGAGTTTCAAAAGTCGGCGGAAAATTCCCGCAGGCGGCGGGCGGGCGGCGCGCGGCCGAGCGGCGGCGGCGGATGACGTCATCGAGATGACGGAGTGGTGGGGGGGTATAGCGCGAGAGCAGAAGATACCGAATCAATATCGAACCGATACCGAACCGCATCGAGGAGGAACCGCGGGCGAATTGCTGCTACTCTGGAACGTGGTACCAACCACAGTCGGTAAGGAAGGAAATATTAATTTAAGATATTAATAATAATCGAAAAACAAGACCTCCGCGTTACGAGTCAGCCGCCTAACCAACTCCCACAACGCCCACTTTCTAACATTAGTCTTTAATGAACCGAGCGTCACCAAGCATAATTCATTATATTTTTTTATCGGATGATGTCGGGCAATGTCAGGAAAGATCGGCGTTTTTACACACCGCGTCTTCGGAGGGAAAGAGAGAGCATTACTTTAAAACTAAATTCGAGGGAGGGACAGACACAGCACTACTTAGGGTTACAATCGCATGCATTCTATAGATAACAAGTTTTTAAAGCGCCGCAGCGTATCGCGCGACCACGTGTAATTTGAATCCCTCGTGATGGGACCGCCGTGCAAGATGACATTTGGTGACGTGAAGAACGTACGAATCATAGAAAGAATTATGTGGTTTCAGCAGAAATTGGTGAGGAGAGAAGGAGGAAGACGGGTAAATAAATAGATTGTAATATATGTAAGATGATTATATATTGTTACATTAATTGAAAAATAGAAATATAAAAAAGAAAAATATAAAAATAGAATATAAATAGTGTCTCGGCAGACTCCCCCTCCTCTCTCTCTATCAGTCTCTCTTTCTTTCTCATTCTCTTTTTCTCTTTTTCTCTTTTTTTACATCAATCGCAAGCCAATTTGAACATTCTCGAACAACTGATGGACTTCCTATTTAGTTTTCGCGACATCATACATACATACATACATACTCTTCCACACAACACCTCATATACACTCATATACACTCACGCTCCCGTGACCGCCCCGAGTGCTCAGTTACACAGAACAGTAGTATCTCGTCATTATTCGCCGAAACTGTTACGTATCTATTGTATCGCCTCAATTCTCTATTTCTAAATAAACCGCTCTATTCTCAACATTTTTTAGTCTCTCTGTACAAATAGAATATAAAAATATAAAAATACAATATAAAAAGAAAAAATATAAAAATATAAAATAAAAAAGAGAAAATATAAAATACAATTTAAAAAGAAAAAATACAAAAATATAAAATAAAAAAGAAAAAATATAAAATACAATATAAAAAGAAAAAATATAAAAATATAAAATAAAAAAGAAAAAATATAAAATACAACATAAAAAAAAATATAATAATAATAATAATTTAATGTGTTGCCCACTTTCGTGTTACAATTTAACGATCATATACTTTTTCCATTTCGGTCCCGTGATTGTGTGAGTGTAAGTCCGACCCTTCTAATGTTTCCTGCTGTGTCTTAACAATTTTTTTCCATTTTACAAGTGTTTTGCAATCTATTCTATGTTACATAATCTTCTTTTATCACTTTCCTGTTCTTCCCATATTTTCCTTCTCCCTATTATCTCCTGTAGAGTAGCCAAGTTTTTCCCTTCTCCTCTAATTACCTCTGCCCAATTCCTACCACCCTCTCCACTTACTTCACATGCTTCAATCGCATGTTTCCCTGTTTCTTCCTGTTTCCTACATACCCTTTCTTCTTTCATTGGCCAATGTTTACATGCCCTTGTTTCACTACCCTATATGAATCTTCCTATCCTTTCTAATTCTCCTCTCCTTTTTTCATTTTTCCCCCATAAGCATTTCGGGTTATCTCCTGGTTTCCTTGCCACCTCTCTTAGTTCTCTTAGGAACGTTGACTCTATTACTTTCATCTCTCTTTCTTGTTCTTGAATGCCTTTTACTTATCTGCTCTATGTTTGATCCATACTTCTTCCACATTTAATCTTCTTCTTTTCCATCCTTCATTTGACCATCCTCTCGGTTCCAAGAATTTGATTTTCATTCTTTCCCTTTTCATTACTTCATTTCCTCTCATTAGTCTTCTCACACATTTTTATATTATCGATCCTTCTTCCGAGTTGATTAGTCTCACTTCAAACTTCATTGCTCTTACTCCCATTTTAATTGCTATGCCACCTCCTCCTCTTTCTTTTAACAGCCAGTATGTTGGTGTTGATCTCTCCAATTTCATTATCCACAGTATATATTTCGCCTGCAATTTTTCTAATATCCTCATACCTTCTCCATCCCCATATCTCTGCTCCATACGCCATGGTACTTCTAACTAGCGCATCAAAAAGTTTCATTCTTCTTTCAAAGTCATCTCTGAATAATCTTTCCCCTATCCCCCCATACTTTTCCTAGTATCATATTCGCTTTCCTAACTACCTACTTAATATGGTGTTTATCCTCGTTGCTCTCTCCCTCTCACTGTGTAACCTAAATATTCCAGTTCTCTTACTCCTTCTTCTTCATTCCAACGGAGTGTTTCCTCTTTTCTTCTTCCTCCTGCTTTCCTGCATATCATTATCTTAGACTTTTACACATTTAACTCCAAGCCTTTCTTCTTTATGTATCTCTCGAATTTCTTTATCATATTCTTCAGTCCCTGTGCATTATTTGCCATTAACACAACATCATCCGCATATGAAATTGTCCAAATTTTCCTTCTACCTATTACGACTCCTCCTTCCTGTTCTTTGCTCATTTCTTTTTCCATGTCTGCAAATGCGAGATTGAAAAGTGTCGAGCTTAACGGGCACCCTTGTCTAACACGCTTTCCTGTTAAAAAAACTTTTCTATCAGTTCCTTCGTCACTCCTAAAGTGCATATAGTTCTGTTGTACATTTCCTGTATCCTTATTCTTAGGTGTTCCCCTACTCATTCTTCTTAAAGTCTTTTCCAAATTTCCATTTGTTCTTCTAATTTCCGCCTTAGAATGTCCACGTATATCTTACAATCCGTGTCCAGTTAAGTTATGCCCCTATAGTTCTTAATCATTTCCCTTTCTTCTTTTTTTTTTTGAACACAGGACTTACTATTCCTCCTTTCCATTCTTCCGGAAAGCCCCCTTTCTTTCATGTTCTGTTTATCACCTTTGTTTGATTACCTATATTTATGAAGATGATTGCGACCTCGATGTTGAATTAAGATATAATTTAAATGCAGGAGTTTAAATTTTAAGTCTGTTCGACTTTTAATATCTTACATGATTTGAGTTGAGATCGACGTAAGCCAGATCGGTTTCTACCTATATTTACCTAATAAATTTTAGTACAAAAGGACTTAATTTATAAATTATTTTTTGCTATATTCAGTAAAAATTGGAATTTTATATTCATTAAGAATAGGTGTTTACCCTGTGATAATTGTTGGTTGGGCTTCAAATTATAATTATTCAATATTAGGAGCGATTGGGTCAATTTCAAAGTCAGTTTCTTATGAAGTAAGTTTATTTTTAACAATATTTTCTGTAATTTTATTAATTGAAAGTTATTCATTATTGGATTTATATAAATTTCAATATTATATTAAATTTATTTTAATTTTAATTCCAATACTACGACAAGAAAATCGCGGATAGTTCTTTTAAAATCGGAGACCAAGTGCTACTGCACGACAAGACGCGGGCGGTCAAAAACTAACACCTGCGTGGATAGGCTCTTACACGATTCAAAACACGCACGATAATAATAATTACCGTATAGAGGGCGACGAAGAGTCTGCGTTCAGACAAACACTTCATAGAATAGGGCAGTAATAGGGAAATGGTCGCAGTTTTGAAGGAAAGTAACGATACACTAACAATTACATATAAGGATTAGACTAAGAAAAGTAATTTATTGAAAAAGATGGTAAATAAGCGCACAACTAGGCGTCGTCGTAGGGCGCAGTCGGCCTCCAATAACGACCACAGACGAGGCCGCGGATCAGGCCCAACGAAGATGTCCCCATGACGTTTTACACAAAAAACCAATTGCAAGACTATTGCTACACGCACGGAAATAGAAACAATAAGCAGATCTACAATCCCCGATGCAATAAGACACTCACCAAATGGGACCCTCAAACCCCATGAGTCTTCGTCATCCTCCCAGAATTCTGCATGCTGGAAGAATCGGTGCCAGCACACCCGATACTCCCTAATTGCCTCCATATAGGCAATACTGATACAACCCGGCGGAGCGGGGCACTGGAAACGCTAGAGAGATAAACGGATAAATAGGATAATAAAATAACACACACGAAGAACAAACAAACAAACATCACTCGCACGTACAATTAGAACAAACGTAATGTCTCGGGGCACGTCTAACAAGAAGAGTATTTTAGGTGTCCGCCTCCGATCATTTTGATTTTTAGATATGTTATAGAGGACCAAAAAATAAGAAATACGTGTTTTTTTATTTTTCCCCGTTTTCATATTTGGGGGGTGAAAACTGCGTTCAAAGTTAGGGTTGAAAAATCATTTTTGTGGAATATCTCGAGAACTATTAGAGATAGGGGAACAGTGTCAATGGACGAATTTTGTGTCTTTGAATGCGAAATATGACTGACTCACCAGGTTTTCAAAAAGTCCATTTGTTTAAATAATACATAAAAAATTGTTATTTTTTATTAATAATTCTTGTAAATCTTCATCTATTTTCATGCAAATTTATTTTCTTATACTTCACAGCCGAACCGAAAATACGGATAAATCAGAATTTGTATTTCCTACAAATTAACAAATATAATTATTATTGAAGTTTACTTATAGTAAGGTGTGCTCCTACAGGGAAATGTAGTTCTCAAGTTATCTAGAAATAAAATTCTAAACAAAACATATCTAATACGCATATAATTTCCTTTTGTATACTAGATATTACTTGTAGCGTGAGTAAAATTGCCATTTCGAGTACGAGGTGTCTGTAGCGCTACGTCCACAAATGAATGTGTTTACATTATTACAAAAATGGTATTCATGAAAGAAGTGTTTTAAACAAAATGATTTCTGACACCACGAGCATCTAATTACAGCTGTCTCACCGCATAGTGCACATTTCGTTTGTGTATCCTGGTCAAAAGCGAAGTACACAGGGTTCTCAAAATCCCCTGCTTTCTCGTCTATATACCCACTTTTATACCAGGAATACTGAAATAAATGTGCGTATCTCGGTGAAGACAGTTGGTTGTGCACAAGCGACTGTAATTTAATAATATTATTCCTTAAATGTAGATTAATATCGGAATTGTATAACAGTACATCGTCAGAAAAGCGTCTAACGTAATTTTTCCACACCCTAAATCCGTACACATCCAGAGGCTGGATTCGTCCCGTGGTACCTTGTGGTATTTTCTTAATTATGATTTCTTTACCAGCTGGTTTCGCACTATGCACATCTTGTCCGCAGTGTCCACTCCAAGAATCTAGCAATAATACACTTGCTCCATTTGTTTTAACCAGGTCTTGAAATGAGCTGAAATATTAGATTAACATTCGTTATAACTATACATAGATAGACATGACTTATTAGTGAAAAATTGCTTCATTCGGGTAACATCAAAATATACATTACCAGAAGTGAGTTTCCCAGATTTCGATGCAGTTACGTATACGTTTGACGGCTTAAATAATGTTTTTGCAACTACTGGTCCAAACTGTCCACTTGCTTCTTGCAAAACCATAAAGAGAGGTGATAACAGTTTTCCATCAGCAGTTATTGTTGGTTGTATTGTATAACTATGAGATGTTGACGCTACAGATTGTACAACACATTCTACTTTTTTTTGGCCTTCCGCTGATAAGGTCCGTCCAGTATGTATTTCTAATTGAAATCCACTTTGATCTGAATTATATATATTTTGAGATCCATATGTTGCAATCAAGGGCTTCACTTCCTTAACAAAATCTGCAGCTTTAACTTTCAAAACTTCATCGTCTTCTATTGCCTTTCTTGTAACAAATTTGGTTATTTTTCGTGAAACAATGCGATGGGCTCTTTTAAAATTATTTACCCACGTTCTAGAAGCTTTAAAAGCGTTGTCGTTATTACCCTGCTCTTTGTATGCGTTCAGAGCCCATTGCCGAATGTGTCTGTCATGCAAAATATAACCAGCGCCAATAGCTTTTCTCATAGTTTCTACTACAGACTTGGAAACTTTTGTTAACTTTTCTTTTTTAGTTCCTCCTGCTTCAATTTGATGAGCCCATCGTCGTAATTGACGTTCAGAAGAAACAAGTTGAAAATTATGTTGAACTGTAGTAAGCTTTCGTCTTTTCTCTGCTCCTTTCCAAAATTCAACTGCGCGCCGCTTATATTCAATGTCAACATCTTTATCACGCTGCGAACAAACTCCTGTATATGATTTTTCAGTCCAGTCTTCATCTGTAGCGTCTACAACCACAGGTTCCGCTTCACACTCTTTAAACTGATCTAGAAAGTCTAATGAAGCTACTTCCGATATTTCGATATCATTAAATTCAAATATACTATCGAGCAACAGCTTTTCAATGGAGTCTTTTAACCGTATTTCCTCTCTCGTTATTGGAGTTTCCATCAAATACATACTTTGAAATGATACTAACAACAAGTTGATGACATTCAATGGATTAACAATCATTTTCTATTACGAAAATGGTACTTACAAAGTCACTTCTGTGGATTCGTCACACACTCGGATACAACTGAAGAAGTAGCCAGAAACCGAGAGAATATATACCGACTTATCGCAAACAAACAGCAGTACGTAAGTTGATATATTTAACTTTTATTTTCGAATCTGAAGAATGTATAAACAAACTGATATCTCAGCGTGGTAAAAATAGCAGGAAAAGTGAAATCTTGTAAAATGTAGTTAGCCACATACACATGTATGTTCCATAGGAAATAAAACCACTGTCAATCCATTAACAATTGACGTCGTCTAAATTGATTACTTTTCTCAATTGTGTGATCCTATAGTGTGCTAAACAATAGCAAGCACAAATCTAATAAGCAAATTACTCCTTTTCAGAACTATCATATGTTTATAAACGAAAAAACAAGAATTGAACTTGCACATACTATTTTACTTTTACCAAAATGTTTCCAACTATATTTTAAGGTCTTCGCATACATTCAAACTAATTACGATAGCCAATCACGTTACGGGCGCAGTGCGCCGCTTGCAATAGAACGTAGCGCTACAGACACCTCGTACCCGAAATGGCAATTTCTTTTACGCTAAAAGTAATATCTAGCATACAAAAGGAAATCATATGCCTATTAGATATGTTTTGTTTAAAATTTTATTTCTAGATAATTTGAGAACTTGTGTTTCCCTGTAGGAGGACAGCTTATTATAAGTAAACTTCAATAATAATTACATTTGTTAATTTATAGGAAATACAAATTCTGATTTATCCGTATTTTCGGTTCGGCTGTGAAGTATGAGAAAATAAATTTGCATGAATAGAGATGAAGATTTACAAGAATTATTAACAAAAAAATAACAATTTTTTATGTATCATTTAAACAAATGGACTTTTTGAAAATCTGGTGAGTCAGTCATATTTCGCATTCAAAGACACAAAATTCGTCCATTGACATTATTCCCCAATCTTTAACAGTTCTCGAGATATTCCACAAAAATGATTTTTCAACCCTAACTTTGAACGCAGTTTTCACCCCCCAAATATGAAAACGGGGAAAAATAAAAAACACGTATTTCTTATTTTTCGGTCCTCTATAACATATCCAAAAATCAAAATGATCGGAGGCGGACACCTAAAATACTCTCCTTGTAAGATGGCCGACAACATCTTTGTCCAGGAGATCGCAACGAAATAAGAAGCGATTAAGAAAATCGAGTCCCATTTGCCCTCACTTCTCACTTCTACTCAAGCCCGGACGAAGAAGATAAACTGTACTACGTTCGCAAAAAATTTATCACACACACACACACACACTCACACACACTCGCGCGCGCGCGCTTGCGGAAAGACTCTATGAAACGCCGACCACACCTCGGCATTATAATTTACAGGATTTTTGTCCTACAAACGACTATACCACTCGCAGGAGGATCAACCCTCGACATACATTTCACTATAAAAGAATTCCAACACCACCCCGACATTTACTTCGAAAACCTAGGCGATTTACAAACTTATCGAGATAGCTGGAAGTTAGTATTACACGTAAACATATCTTACATCTACCGACGCGAAGCAAACCTCCAAGCTGCACTATATGATATACTTGCGCAATGTAAAAAACCTTGTACCGACAACTTACAAAGATTTTGTCAAACATTCACCACGAAAATCCAAGACAAGGTAGACCGCATCGCCAAAACTCTTTACCTACGTCCAGTAAATTAAAAGCTCAGCACAAAACAGCGTCGTGGACAAATAGACGGATTAGGTTACATAGGCAAATCACTCTTGGGTCTAATGGATTCCGGGGATAGAAAGAAAATCGATGATTTTACTAGACCTTTTCAAAACACAAGATAACAGACTTTAAAAAAAAAAGTAAAACACAATCAAGGGATAAATGCAAATTTTAAGAGCAAATACGAAATTATACCAACCGAATATCACCAAGCTTCTTTATACTATCCACAATAACGGGATTTATCACATGAGGACCCATGCCTAAAGTTGCATACGTTGCAAAGTAGGATGCCTTCGTTCTTCACCTTCTTCTTCACTGACAATCCCCTTCCTCCTTGCACTAATCTGCTTCGAATTCTTCACAGATCATCCTCTCATTCTTTGGTCTCATAATTTGACTAAACCATATCACTTGATCGTGCATCGAACGGGTATTGAACGTACGTCGAACGGGTATTAAACGGCTTTGAACGTGTATTGAACGGCTTTGAACGTGTATCGAACGTGCATCGAACGGTTTTGATCGTGCATTGAAAGGCTTCGATGCAGGTTCGACACACGTTCGATACCCGTTCGATACACGATCGAAGCCGTTCGATACACGTTCGACACCCGTTCGATACCCGTTCGATATACGATCAAAACCGTTCAATGCACGATCAAAACCTTTGAAAACTGTGACCATTCCCCTATTACTGCCCTATTCTATAATGTGTTTGTGAGAACGCGGAATGTTCGTCGCCCTTTATACTGTAATTATTATTATCGTGTGTGTTTAGAATCGTGTAAGAGCCTATCCTCGCAGGTGTTAGTTTTTGACCGCCCACGTCTTAGCGTCTCATCGTGCAGTAGCACTTGGTCTCCGATTTTAGAAGACCTATCCGCGATTTTCCTGTCGTAGTATTGGAATTAAAATGAAAACAAATTGATTATAATATTGAAATTTATATAAATCCAATAATGATTAATTTTCAATTAATAAAATTACAGAATATATTGTTAAAAATAAACTTACTTCATAAGAAACTGACTGTAAAATTGACCCAATCGTTCCAAATATTGAATAATTATAATTTGAAGCCTAACCAACAATTATCACTGGGTAAACACCTATTCCTAATAAATATAAAATTCCAATTTTTATTGAATATAGCAAAAATAAAAAATTCATAAATTAAGACCTTTCGTGTAAAAATTTATTAGATAAATATAGATAAAAACCGATCTGGCTCACATCGATCTGAACTCAAATCATGTAAGATATTAAAAGTCGAACAGACTTAAAATTTAAACTCCTGCATTTAAATTATATCTTAATTCAACATCGAGGTCGCAATCATCTTCATAATTATAGGTAATCAAACAAAGGTGATAAACAGAACATGATAGAAAGGGGGCTTTCCGGAGGAATGGAAAGGAGGAATAGTAAGTCCTGTGTTCAAAAAAAAAAGAAGAAAGGGAAATGGTTAAGAACTATAGGGGCATAACTTAACTGGACACGGATTGTAAGATATACGTGGACATTCTAAGGAGGAAATTAGAAGAACAAATGGAAATTTGGAAAAGACTTTAAGAAGAATGAGTAGGCGAACAGCTAAGAATAAGGATACAGGAAATGTACAACAGAACTATATGCACTTTAGGAATGACGAAGGAACTGATAGAAAAGTTTTTTTAACAGGAAAGCGTGTTAGACAAGGGTGCCCGTTAAGCTCGACACTTTTCAATGTCGCATTTGCAGACATGGAGAAAGAAATGAGCAAAGAACAGGAAGGAGGAGTCGTAATAGGTAGAAGGAAAATTTGGACAATTGCATATGCGGATGATGTTGTGTAAATGGCAAATAATGCACAGGAACTGAAGAATATGATAAAGAGATTCGAGAGATACATAAAGAAGAAAGGCTTGGAGTTAAATGTGTAAAAGTCTAAGATAATGATATGCAGGAAAGCAGGAGGAAGAAGAAAAGAGGAAAGACTCCGTTGGAATGAAGAAGAAGGAGTAAGAGAACTGGAATATTTAGGTTACACAGTGAGAGGGAGAGAGCAACGAGGATAAACACCATATTAAGTAGGTAGTTAGGAAAGCGAATATGATACTAGGAAAAGTATGGGGGGATAGGGGAAAGATTATTCAGAGATGACTTTGAAAGAAGAATGAAACTGTTTGATGCGCTAGTTAGAAGTACCGTGGCGTATGGAGCAGAGATATGGGGATGGAGAAGGTATGAGGATATTAGAAAAATTGCAGGCGAAATATATACTGTGGATAATGAAATTGGAGAGATCAACACCAACATACTGGCTGTTAAAAGAAACAGGAGGAGGTGGCATAGCAATTAAAATGGGAGTAAGAGCAATGAAGTTTGAAGTGAGACTAATAAACTCGGAAGAAGGATCGATAATATATAAATGTGTGAGAAGACTAATGAGAGGAACTGAAGTAATGAAAAGGGAAAGAATGAGAATCAAATTCTTGGAAGGGAGAGGATGGTCAAATGGAGGATGGAAAAGAAGGAGATTAAATGGAGAAGAAGTGTGGATCAAAAATAGAGCAGATAAGTAAAAGGCATTCAAGAACAAGAAAGAGAGATGAAAGTAAAAGAGTCAACGTTCCTAAGAGAATTAAGAGAGGTGGCAAGGAAACCAGGAGATAGCCCGAAATGCTTATGGGGGGAAAATGGAAAAAGGAGAGGAGAATTAGAAAGGATAGGAAGTGAAACTCATCACTCAAACTCATGAAATTCATATAGGGTAGTGAAACAAGGGCATGTAAATATTGGCTAATGAAAGAAGGAAGGGTATGTAAGAAAGAGGAAGAAACAGGGAAACATGCGATTGAAGCATGTGAAGTAAGTGGAGAGAGTGGTAGGAATTGGGCAGAGGTAATTAGAGGAGAAGGGAAAAACATGGCTACTCTACAGGAGATAATAGGGAGAAGGAAAAGATGGGAAGAACAGGAAAGTGATAAAAGAAGATTATGTAACATAGAATAGATTGCAAAACACTTGTAAAATAGAAACAAATTGTTAAGACACAGCAGGAAACATTAGAAGGGTAGGACTTACACTGACACACTCACGGGACTGAAATGGAAAAAGTATATGATCGTTAAATTGTAACACGAAAGTGGGCAATACATTAAATTATTATTATTATTATATTTTTCCTTTTATATTGTATTTTATATTTTTTCTTTTTTATTTTATATTTTTATATTTTTCCTTTTTATATTGTATTTTATATTTTTTCTTTTTTATTTGATATTTTTTCTTTTTATATTGTATTTTATATTTTATTTTTTTATTTTATATTTTTATATTTCTTCTTTTCATATTGTATTTTTATATTTTTATATTCTATTTGTACAGAGAGAACTAAAAAGTGTTGAGAATAGAGCGGTTTATTTAGAGATAGAGAATTGAGGCGATACAATAGATACGTAACAGTTTCGGCAAATAATGACGAGATACTACTGTTCTGTGTAACTGAGCACTCGGGGCGGTCACGGGAGCGTGAGTGTATATTAGTGTATGTGAGGTGTTGTGTGGAAGAGTATGTATGTATGTATGATGTCGCGAAAACTAAGTAGGAAGTCCATCAGTTGTTCGAGAATGTTCAAATTGGCTTGCGATTGATGTAAAAAAAAAGAGAAAAAGAGAAAAAGAGAATGAGAAAGAAAGAGAGACTGATAGAGAGAGAGAGGGGGGGGGGGTTCTGCCGAGACACTATTTATATTCTATTTTTATATTTTTCTTTTTTATATTTCTATTTTTTAATTAATGTAACAATATATAATCATCTTACATATATTACAATCTATTTATTTACCCGTCTTCCTCCTTCTCTCCTCACCAATTTCTGCTGAAACCACATAATTCTTTCTATGATTCGTACGTTCTTCACGCCACCAAATGTCATCTTGCACGGCGGTCCCATCACGGGGGATTCAAATTACACGTGGTCGTGCGATACGCTGCGAGATTGAGAAAAACATATTGAAAAATTTTTAGCTTTAGAGTGTCTGTCTGTTTGCTACATATTGGTTCGACAGATCGGTGTGGGTGGGGATAAAAATTATTATTTCTCTGCGTTAGGAAAAAATGTCTGTTGATATGGAAAAAAAATTTTCTGCTGACGCTACATAATTCTTTCTATGATTCGCGCCTTCTTCGCGTCGCCAAATGGCGTCATCCCGCACGGCTACTCCAGAGGATCTAGAGACGCGGTAGCGTCTCTACGCCAAGTACATGAAAGACACCCTGTATATGTCGACTGTCGCTACCGCTATCATTTACTCGTCGCCCGGCTAATCCAACCTAACCTGAAACTTATTTCATTAATATCTCATCACGCCTGCAATATTTTCTAAATGTAAAGGCATTTTTCTTATGTAAATTCAAATTACGCGAGATCGCGCGATACGCTGCGGCGCTTTAAAAACTTGTTGTCTATAGAATGCATGCGATTGTATCCCTAAATAGTGCTGTCTCTTTCCCTTCCTCGAATTTAGCTTGAAAATAATGCTCTCTCTTTCCCTCCTCCGAAGACGCAGTGTGTAAAAACAGCGATCTTTCCCGACATTGCCCGATATCATCCGATAAAAAAATACTGGATTATGCTTGGTGACGCTCGGTATATGTACCATTCATTAAAGACTAATGTTAGAGAGTGGGCGTTGTGGGAGTTGGTTAGGCGGCTGACTCGTAACGCGGAGGTCTTGGGTTCGAGCCCCGTCGCCCGAGATTCAGTTTTTCGATTATTATTAATATCTTAAATTAATATTTCCTTCCTTACCGACTGTGGTTGGTACCACGCTCCAGAGTAGCAGCAATTCACCCGCGATTCCTCCTCGATGCGGTTCGGTATCGGTTCGATATTGATTCGGTATCTTCTGCTCTCGCGCTATACCCCCCCTCCCCCACCCCTCCGTCATCTCGATGACGTCATCCGCCGCCGCCGCCCGGCCGCGCGCCGCCCGCCCGCTGCCTGCGGGAATTTTCCGCCGAATGTTGAAACTCAAATTTGAGTTTCAATGTCGTGGGAGGGGTGGAGGAAATGGCCTTCAAACTCAAATTTGGGTTGGAATCCGCCTTGCTATACTACTCATTTTGGCCGTGGATCGTAAAAATGAATTAAGAATTACCTATAATTTTATTTGTGGATGGGCACGTGTCGCACTTAAAGCAGCTGCTAAGAGAGTTTTGCCACACGCATGGCATAGTATTGACAGTTTTGCCAGCAAATGCAACTCACTTCATGCAACCGATGGACGTGAGCATGTTTCTTCCACTAAAAACGCATTGGAGGAAATTGTAAATTTGTATAGAGTAGAGAAAAAAGTGCTGAGTATGCCAAAAAGTGATTTCGCTGGATTACTGAAAAAAGTTTTCAGTGAAATAGACCTCCTAACATTTCTAGTTCATGGTTTTAGAGCTCGTGGACTATATCCATTCCCTGATAACCGTCTGTCGCCAATCTGACATCATATTGGTAGCAGGTTCTGGCATGAGAGCGCAGAGTCTGACGTCAGAACCGTAGTCGTCTGTGTCCGCGTTTGGCTGCATTCTGAGGTGCAGAGCCTGATATCAGTGCCTGATGTCAGATCGGCAGCAGATTGACAGCAGATTTTGCCGTCTGCTTGGCACAGCTAACAGCGCCATCTAAGGGCCAGAATTACCAAACTATTCCCTACGCGGTGACGCCACACCGCCGCCCTTACACACCAACACAAATGTAGCGTTATTGCTGTAGGTGTATCCCTTCCCGTATATAACCCGCCAGCAGATTGTGCAGTTCATTAAATAATTAATTCTACTTATTTCCAAAAATATTTATTCATTCTTTACGATTGTTACAGAATAATGTAAGTAGGGCATATAAATTCGAGGAAGAACATTCAATATTTACAATTATAAATTCATATACAATACGTCCCGTAACCAGTGGTACCTATTAGGTGCGATATGAGAAAATTTCCTATATTTTCGACTTCTTTTTTTCCGTAGAATCACCATATTCCGTATTGCGTTAGCGCTGAAAACAAATAGAACATTAGTATAATATTAAACGTGACGTATGAATAAACAGGATACATACAATACTTACTTCAGCTCCATCTCCGCACAGCACACACCCTAGGCGATCATGCATGCTCCTGCGAACATTAACATTTATAATAAAACATGTGTTAAAGTATTATTTACGTAACAAGACGCTAAACATTCGCACTTCGCGCATAACCCTATTTTTCTGTCTTGCAGATAATGTGAATCTCAATTTCCGCGACGTAGATAAATGGAAATTATTCAATACCATAATTACGTTTTCTTTCTGGATACTTCGAGATGATTTGTCTGGATATTGATGCCTAGAATCGCGTGGAATATTTTTCGAGCGTTCGTCTTCAAGCACAACGGATACCACTTTGAACAAACGGTATGTAGATGTAACACGTGTACCAATGTGGCGGTACAATGGGCTCCGCTCGGATTGGCTGTGCCATAGCGCCGAAACTCGTGAAACGCGTGGAATATTTTTCGAGCGTTCGTCTTCAAGCACAACGGATACCACTTTGAACAAACGGTATGTAGATGTAACACGTGTACCAATGTGGCGGTACAATGGGCTCCGCTCGGATTGGCTGCGCCATAGCGCCGAAACTCGTGATTGGTCAGGACTCTGCGTCCAGTTTGCGTTCGTTTGCGAGGTCTGAGGTGGCGGTGGCAGTCACTGGCAGTGGCAATTAGTGCCGACAAAACCGAAAAATATTCCACGCGATTCTAAGCATCAATATCCAGACAAATCATCTCGATGTATCCAGAAAACAAACGTAATTATGGTATAGAATAATTTCTAATAAGTTGATGAAAATTATTATTTCTTTGCGTTGGGGAAAATGTCTCTTTGCTAAATATTAGTTTGGAAAAAATTCTGCTAACGCTGCATTGGAAAAATTTTTGGGTGTCGTCTCTTCCCCCTGAAAAAATTTCTGGGTGGTGGATAGGGTCTGAAAATATTTTCGGGGGTGGGCCAACGTGATCCTCTCCCTCGGTGAGGTATGGTAAATTTTCGAGGTGGTGGGTCGAGTTTGAAAATATTTTCGGGGATTAACCCCTCCCTTTGAAAAATTTCCGGCGATGAGCCAGGTCTGGAGAGGTCTCCGCGGCGGCTCGGTTAGGACTGATCCCTTCATGATTATGGCTTCCCCCACTCCGCGGCTCGTGCGCGCACAACCAATCTCCCACTCCCGGCTCCCCCCGCGCTCAGGTTTCCCCCCACCGCACTCCCCGCGCGCCCTCACTTCAACCCGCCCCCATGCTCCCTTCAGAGGACCTGAGTTAGAACTCTCCTAGCCCTACTACTGTGGACCTGGTTCAAAACAAGCTGGACTCGGCGGTAGGCTGTATCAACAGGTATTATTCGTCCTGGAATCTGCGACTAAATCCGCAGAAGTGTGAGACAGTGCTGTTTAAGAAACCGGTAAGGAGCCTATCATCCAAAACAATGGCGGGTAGTGCTCGATTCCAGATTTCGGCCACAATTCCGTCTACGTCTAACATAGAGTTAATCCCACACAAGAAGGTGGTTAAATACCTTGAGGTGCAATTGGACTATCTCATAAGGGGAAATAAACATTTCGACTTACAACTCCAGAAAGCTAACCGTGCCTTCCCCGCTAATAGTGGGCATTTTTATAGTAAACATCTCTCTCAAAAACCCAAATTAATTCTATATATGTTGTTTGTTCGGCCAATAATTACGTATGCGGCCCCAGTTTTATGGAATTTTAACCATACCTGTATAGAGAGAGCCAGAGCCCTAGAAAGAAAATGCCTTAGAGCTTGCCTCAGATTATACCGTACTCCGGAATCAAATTGGCAGTATTTCGTGAAAAACCAAGTGCTATACGATACAGCGAATATTACAAGAATAGATTCTTTCTTGATTTCCCTTACTAGGGACTATTTCAGTAGTTTACCCGATATCGATAACCCGGTCATTCAGTCTCTGGCGCATTAAGATATTCCGACAACCGCTAAACAGCTCTCTACGGGTTACCTGACTCCGCAGGCCTTCCCTATGTGCGACTGCCTGGGTTTAATTCAGGATGTTGACAACATCCCAATAATTTTCCATTGGTATCGGAACAAAGCCGATAAGAGAATTGCGTTTACACACGAAGATCTCATTATCAACCGTGATAGATTTAAGTACTCACTGGCTATTCCGAAAGTCGACCGTATACTGGTGGCTTTCAGACACGAGTGCACATATGGCCGAGCTGGCCGCCCGCCGTGACTACCTCCAGATAGGAGAGATTGACATGTTAAGTCTGAGTAGTTCTTAGTAGCATATATATTGGGTGTAATCGACTGGGATTCCGGTGCTTACGTTCTTCTGTATATATTATTTTTTTAAGATTATCTGTAAGTTTAGCATAGTTTTCAATTAGATTTAGGGATGGCGTTAGATTGGGCAAGGGGTTTTTACTCTCCTTCTGGTTGGTTTTTCCCCTTAAAAGGGAAGATCCCGAACCCGGAAATTCAAAAAATTCTGAAATTTTGTGGATATGTAGGGGATTTCCTCCTGATTACAACGCAATTTTTTTGCTGCCCAAAAACACTATAAGGGGGTGAAATTAACCCCTGAACATTCGGGTATTTTCCGATTTTGTGTTATAACTCGCGAACTGTAAGAGATAGAAAAAAATCTCAAGACGAAAGTTACTTATTTTAATTAGATCTATGAAATAGTAATAGTTAAATCAATTGTTTAAACAATTAGAAAAAAGTTATAAACAAAAATATTAATAATGTTTTTTAAAATTCGTTGTTTCGCGTGAAATCTGAATTGGTGGTTTAAATAATTATGAAACAGCATAATCCATTTTTTTTTCAAACAATTTCAACCTTTGTTGTATCGCTGATATGTGTTCCTCGACAATCGAAGAACTTTTGGATCCCATTGTAACGTACCTGAAGCTACACGACGAGTAATGTTCTTCTAACGTTTATTAGGAAATAATACACTACGCGTAGAAAAAAAGTGAGACAATTCATATACTTTTGTCTTTAATTACACATGGGGCAAATATACCAGGTGGAAATAGAGGAGAAGAAGGGAACTGTTAGATATAACTTATCCTTATTAGAACTTTTTATTTTTAACATAATTATCGAACTTTTCTTTTATTTACTCACAAGACAGGCGAGATAATGCCGCCGTTTAAGTATAGTTAGATAACTTTGAAAACACTTGTGTGGTGATATTATTATGAATTATTCTTCATGGTGATGAAATTCTTCAAAAAAATGTTGGAAACATAGATATTGATTACACCACGCACATCGTATGATAGCATAATTACCGCATATGGAACAACGAGGTGGATGTATGAAATCTTGTGAAAAAGCGAAATCTACTGGATTTTCAAACTGATTTGGTTTCTCAACAATATTATACCACGCGTAAGCAAACACATCGTGATACTTTGGTGATGAAAGTTGATTATGAATAAGAGACTGTAATTTAATGACATTATTCCGTGCATTTAGTTGAACATCGTAATTAAATAATAATACAAGGTCGGAAAATTTCCGTACAAAGTTTTTCCATATCCTGAAACCATATACATCAAGCGGATGTATCATTCCTGTAGTTTTCTTCGGTATTGTGAATATTTCCACATGTTGATTACCTGGTATTCCGTTTTGTAATGTAGATGGACAGTGACCAGTCCAAGAGTCCAATAACAAAACGCTTCGAGATCGCGCATGTGGTAGATATACGCTTGTTAACCATTCCATAACCAGTTCACTTGTTAACTTTCCAGATGTGGACGCCTGTATATAAACATTCCACGGTCGAAACAAATATTGTTGTACACGTGGACCAAAATTACCATCCTTTCCCTGCAGGACAATAAATAGCGGAGAAAGTAGCTTCCCAGAAGCTGATATTGTGGGGAATATAGTATAGCTATGTGTAGTAGCGGATATAGACTGTACGACTGCTGTAACACTTTTGGTTCCTTGTTCAGCTAAAGTACGGCCCGAATGTAATTCTAGATTGAATCCGCTTTCATCAGCATTGAATGTATTGTTTGTTCCGATATCTCTAATACGAGGTTTTACATTATTCACAAAAGTCGAAGCAATTTCATTTAATTGCGCGGTATCTGTACCGTATGATCTGGTAATAAATTTGTTCACTTTTCTTGAAACTAAGTAGTAAGGCTAAGAGAGTTCTAGACCAGGTCCTCTGAGGGGAGCGCGGGGGCGGGAGGAAGTGAGGGCGCGCGGGGGAGCGCGGCGGAGAGAAACATGGGCGCGGGGCCTGCGAGGAGTGGAAGAGCGGTTGCGCGCGCACGAGCCGCGGAGTAGGGGAAGCCGCAACCGTGGAGGGGATCAGTCCGGGCCGAGCAGCCGCGGAGACCTCTCCAGACCTGGCCCACCGTCGGAAATTTTTCAGAGGGAGGGAATGACCCCCGAAAAGTCTTTTTCAGACCTTGGCCCACCCCGAAAAATTTTTTCAGACCTAACCGAGGGAGGGGACGGCCCCCGAAATTTTTTTCCAAACCGATATGCAGTAGAAATTTTACCCCAACGCATAATAATTTATTTTTATCAGAAATTGTTTCGGATGATTTCGGGAGAGATCGACGTTTTACAAACCGCATATTCGGGGGACGGGAAAGAGAGAGAGCATTACTTAGTGGCACAATCACAGTTATTTGAAAGCTAAATTCGGGGAGGGAAATAGACGGCACTACATAGTGGTACAATTGCATGCATTCTAAAGCTAACAGTATTTCGAACGGCGCAGCGTATCGCGCAATTACGCGTAATTTGAATCCTCTGAGACAGCCGCGCGAGGTGATGTCATTTGGCAGCGCGAAGAAGGCGCGAATCATAGAATTATGCAACGTCGACAGAAATTTTTTTTCCATACCAACAGACATACTTTTTTCCGAACCATTATGTAGCAAGCATTCTGAAGCTAACAAGTTTTAAAGCGTTCCGATTTAACGTCGCAGCGTATCGCGCGATCTCGCGTAATTTGAATCCTCTGGAGCAGCCGTGCGGGATGACGTCATTTGGCGGTGCGAAGAAGCCGCGAACGAAATATGTATGTGGAAACGTCGAATCTTAAAATTAGGCGATGGCGAGAGAAGGTGGAAGGTGGGTAAATAAAATTGGAAAATAATATATGGTTGAAAATGATTATATATTGTTACATAGAAAAGAATATAAAATTAAAAAAAAAAGATAAAAAATTATCGTGGTGGCGGTGCCCATCACGATAGTCCCCATGACTGCGGCCGCGGCAGTCGTAGTGGTGGCGCCATTGGGCGGTGTGGCACCCATGGACGTCGCAGCCGAGCCGCCATTGCTGGGCCGACTGGGCCAATTATCGGCCCACGCTGCGGCACATCCTCCAACCCAGCCAAATAATTATTTAAAATTTGATGCAGCGGTGGGTTCTGGAACATATACACAAGCATTGATATAATATTTACACATAATAAACATCAAATGTATAAAACAATGCAAACTACTACATATCAGCGGTGGCGGCGGCGATGGAGGTGGCGATGGCCAGTGAGGTGGTGGGGGAGGCGACGGTGGTGGCGAGTTCTGGAAAAAATAGAAATCTACGATATAATATTGACACGATTGTCTGATTTAAGAGCACATGGTTTCAACGGTTAAACGCGATAAATGTCGAAATATTTGAAAGTACATACCTCAGGGTTTTCTCGACATGGCTCACCGTTGCACTCCGGTGCAATCCTCCAAAGTCCCATATTATGCGCGAAGAAGAAACAGTCAAATTGTCGTCAATCAGACTGTTGCCTGTCAAGATTGGAAGACGACTGGTCTCGCTACATCTCCAAGCTCCCACATGTGGATTCATGCGTAAAGTTGCATAGCTTTACAAAGTACGATGCCTTTGTTCTTCACCTTCTTCTTCACTGGCCACCCTCTCCTTCTATATGCTGCACCTGCATTTTCGCTGACCACCCTCACCTTCTATGTATCTTCTTCGAATTATTCACTGGCCATCCTCTCCTTTTTCTTCTTCGCATGTATCATTTGGCTGAATCGTTTCTCCTTCTTTCAACACATCATTCGACTAAACCATACCACATTGATCGTTTATTAGACGTCTATCATACCACTTCGATCACGTATTGAACATCTATCAAACGTGTTTTGTACCACTTTCAACGCCTAACGTACCACTCTGATCGTGAATCGAACCTGAATCATACCACTCTGAACGTGAATCGAACGTGAATCGTACCACCCTGATTGTGTATTAAACGTGTATCATACTACTCTGAACGTGTATTGTACCGCTTTGATCGTGTATCGAACAGGTATTGAACGGCTTTGATCCGGTATCGAACGGTTATCAAACGGGTATTGAACGCCTTTGATCGGGTATCGAACGTGCATCGAACGGGTATAGAACGACTTTGATCGTGTATCCAACGGGTATTGAACGGCTTTGATCGTGTGTCGAACGTGCATCGAACGTGAATGGAACGTGAATCGTACCACTCTGAACGTGAATCGAACGTGAATCATACCACTCTGAACGTGAATCGAACGTGAATCGTACCACCCTGATTGTGTATTAAACGTGTATCATACTACTCTGAACGTGAACTGTACCGCTTTGATCACATATTGAACCGCTTCTGCATAATTATAACTATCGCCTCAATCTAGCGTACATTAAATGCAGGAGGTTGGGGAGGGTGAAGAAAAACATTTATACATTAAAAAATTGATTTTATTTATTTATGCATTTCACTCTGACGTTTAGACTACCATTTGAATATTTTAAATACATTTTGCATGGCACAGTGCTTTGCGTGTCTGCCACAACGCAGAGTATTAACTACATTTAGCTTATTTAGAGATTTGATATCCTCATAGTCAATGTCTAGTGTCTCGATGATCACGCCCGCTCTCGTATCTTCATTGAGGAAATTCGCAACCCAGTCGCGTTTCTGTAGCCCTTTAACATATACGATATGGGATGCGTCTTCTTCTTCGTCGATAGCATCAGCTACAGCCTTCGTAATTAGCTGTTTAGCCATACTGTATGTAACGTCTCCATCATCCCACCGTAGTCCATGATGTTTTGCCACCAACCACCGGATGCTCGATTTGTCGGATTTTGTAAGAAGATATTGCGGCATCGAACTCCCAAAAATATAGTGCGAGAGAATTGTTCCCTTTCGTAGGACAGCCACTTCCTTGACAACAAATCTTCCATCTACGATGAACCCTTGCAGATCAACAAATGTTGATACGACCATTATCGATACAATTTTAGAGGTCCGCTCGCTTCCAAGACAGATGAGAGAATGGGGTCTTTCTCATAAAGCATCTCGATTTTCACGACGAAATATTTGTATGAATTTAGCACAGGAGAGGGCGGGGCAAGTAGTGTGGTAATATAAATTATTTTGCGCACCACGTTTGTCAGCGGATTGTTTTCAACCACACGATCGTGCAGAATCAGACAGTAGGCCGTAGTATTTACCGGCACATTCTCTTTACACTCGAATTCTATGCGCACGTCCACGGTGCCATTCTTGATCGATTCATTTTGTCGCGAGCAATCAATCACCACGAGGGGACCAAATTGTAAAAATTCGGCCACGGTGAATAATGCCTCGTCTCAACTATGTCCATAATACGATTTACGGAATTGCGTATACATGTGAAACAAGATGGCATGCGTATTCTTGTCAAAGTCCAAACTCAGGTCACTATATGGGTAAAATTCCGAGTTGAGAAAAAGTTTTATATTGACCAATTTGCAGTTGTTAAACTTAGTAACATCTTCGCTCATCACATTCTTTCGATTCGTCTGTAGAACAAGGATAATACATCGCGGCTTCTCCAGCTGTGCAGATGCCTTCACGGCCCACGAATACTTGGTCGTGCTCTGTAAGAGAGGATACTCATACAGATCCCACGAATGAAAACAAATGCTCAGGTTTTTTCCACTTTCCAAAGTACGTAGCAACGATAGCTTATTAACGTCGTTCAGCGTCACATGAGGCATCCGCCATTGCACTTTAAGTAATTCAATTTCTGGTTCCAACATCGGCGATCCTATTAGAGAATTGTTATCGTTGCGCGATCGTATTAAAATCAATATGTGATGCGCATTAATAATCATGCGTTTGTAGTCCTCGCAAAATCCCAGCAAATATTTGAGCGGGATGCACAAATTGAAATGATTTTTCACTATTAGCCCATCGCGTCGTTTCAAGCCCCATCCGGCATTCTCCATATTTTTGTCTTCACCAGATGTCAGCGATACATAGTTTTTAAGCGTGCTAGTTATCCCAACGTTTCTATTGCGATCAATCTCCACGCCATTCAGTTCGTATCGAATCTCATCAAATAAGAACGCCATGCAATTATTTCCCAATATCACCGTTAATGTATCGCTTGGCTTATTTGTCTTCAATTTCCCCTCTACGTAGAGGAAACATTCACACGGTAATGTGTATTAATCCTGCTGCTGTATGGGTATGCTTATCTCACCGCTGTATCCAAACGTCGTGTTGACGTATGGGTTGTATGTGTGAGTCTCGAGCTTGACGATGCGATCATCAAACGTCGGCTTCCCTCCAATGCTTAGAATGTCCACCATTTTTTTTCAACTTAAATGTGCACAAGGAATCCCAGTGATTTCAAAAATGCAATGTTCGCACGACTGAGCCTTTCTTTTTTAGTGTAATCAGAGCTGTTGCAGGTGTTGTTGTTGTTGTTGTCGTTGTTGTTTCAAACAATTTCACTTGGAAGAAACGAGTTTCTGGAGTCGTTCAACACAAGCATCTCTTTCGGTCACACCACATGGATTATCGCCGTCGCCGTCGTACGTGCAATCTGATGGAAATCTCTTCACCTCGAAAATCGAGCAACTGTCCGTCTTGACCCACAACGCGTATCGTTAGATCAGTAATGACCCGTGCGGTGATTGGAAGGTAAATGATCTGCGCGGGCGTTTCCGATATCTTATATCCTGGTGGGACTCTCGGAGAAAATTCATGTATGGTATGTACGCGCTTCCCATTGTTGTACGCGCCAGCGCTCACGCTGCCTTCTGTGCGAATAATGTTCACGTTCATGATATTAATTGGATCGTCCGATTCATGCCACCGTCCAGGTTCTAATACCCGGTTCATCGAGAATCCCAGTAGCGATCCAATGTTATTGGGTTGCGTAAAGTGTACGGCGAACGAGCAGTACAGCTCGCATTTCATGGTGTTGTTGTTGGGGTGCAACACTATTGGATACACATCGTTGTCATTGCCATCATTGGCATCGATGCCACCGAGATTTTGAGGATACCGCTCGAGTAATCGCTGCTTCAAATACTTGGCAATTGCGTCTAGTTCGTAGGAGCCGTGGAGAATCATAATGTATTCATGAATGGTGTCGACGCTGCTGTTGATGTCATAGTTTGCGGTGAAGTACAATTTATCATTGCTCGAGTCGATGTTCGGTATTGTATGATAAGTTTCAAAGGTTGTTATACCAAGCTCATAATCATCGTCGTTCAAATCTATGGGTGGAAAGTAGCTCACCGCGAGGGTGCTTCTCTTGCCGGTTAGAGTAAATGTTATCGACATATTCCGAGCTGTACGACTCGACTAGTACTGTACCAGAGTGGTGGGAAGTCAATCCTTAAATTTGGTGCCAATCGTTTGTAGAAAGCGTAGACATAGTTGTCCACAATTGCTCTGATTGTACATCTGATAAGCCACTCGATTGTATTCGATTTTCACAGCATCTTTATCCAGATAGTGTACCAATTCCTTAGGCGGTCGAAGATTCCCAAAGCTGTCGAAATATATAGCTCGACACCCTCTCTTCTCATACGCCACCCAATGAGTCCCCGGCCCCCTTATGATACCGCTTTCGTTTCGACGTACTCCTCTGGCAGGTAGTGCATTGCGCATGAAAACAACTCTAAAGAATGGAATACGCATACGTTTTGCCATCTCCTCCAATTGCGCGTCGGTAGTTACACCGACAGGCATTTTTATTTTCTTTTCGGTGTTTTTTTTTTCGTTTTGATATTCCCTGTCCGCGCTTGTATGGTGCGAGATAAAGTCCACGACCTTCCATGGAGCGATTATGGCGTTGTATTTCCTGCAGCTGATGTTGCACCGCCTTATTATCGTTTACCGCCTTGACTATCCCTGCCGCTCCACCAGCTAATGATCCGAGAACACCTAGCAGCGGGAGAAGTGGTAATATACCACCCCGTTTTGCCACCGGGAGAATCCGCTTTTTCGATGCTCTCTTTGTAGTACTTTTGCGGATTTTTGTTTTCATCCCCATTCCGATTTTCGTCTTGGCCTTCATAGCTGCCCAAACAGCTGCAGCAGCACCTCTTTCACCTAGAGTCGAGTCTCGCGCAACGATGCGTTTTCGCGCTTTGTCAGCGAGTACGTTATCTGCCGCGTGCCTTTCGCCGAGGTTGTTACTGCGCGAATACACAATATCGTGTTCGCGACACGCTGCGTCCAACGGATTGATGCCTTGATCACCTCTAGCCAATCGTTTTGCTAGATGTGTTCCTGGGCCGCAAAACTGGTATCCCGGGATATGTATTTCGATAGGTAGCGCGTTTATCGCCCGATTTAACAAACCACAAACTTTCTTTACTCTCGTTGGCGACATTCACCACAGTTTTTAATCAATGGTGCCGGACCGTCGATATGCGTTCGCTGCCAAGGGCGATTATAATGTTCCAAACACCGACGATACTGCTGAACCTCAGAATCGGCTTTTATATGCTCGGGGAGTCTGTCCCACAACTGATCAATGTGTCTGCCAAACTCTCGCAGTAGAATAATCTTTGGTATATATTTCAACTGCTCAGAGGTTAAGTCTCGAACATCACAATTATTCGACAGGACCAGAAGCATTTTGAATACTGAGCTGTTTTGCTTCAGCGTGGACCTATAAATAGTTCACTCAGTTCACGGAGAGGATGCGATTCGTGCGACAACCTGTGACGATACGCGTAACAAATTTTGACGATAAATCGCAAATGATGTCCTCGAAAACAAGACGCAAACATGGTAGCATGCCACCAAACACTATACGCTGTCTCATTTGCGGCCCATCAAATTGTGGAAAGACCAACGTGTTGGTGAGCTTGTTGGAAAGTCCACACGGCGTCCACTTCGAGAACGTGTACGTGTATTCCATGTCGTTGCAAGAGCCCAAATATCAGTATTTGGAGAATTTATTGACTCCGATAGATGAAATTGGCTACTTTACGTTTTCGAATAACAGTGACGTCATCCCACCGAGCGAATCGCTCCCGAATTCAATTTTTATCTTTGATGACGTGGCATGCGACAAGCAAGATACGATACGAGAATACTTTGCAATGGGGCGCCACTCGAACGTTGACTGCTTCTATCTCTGTCAGACGTATGCAAAAATTCCCAAACATCTTATTCGCTACAATGCGAAGCTGCTGATTCCGTTTATGCAGGATGGTACCAACTTGAAACATGTGTACAACGATCACGTAAACACTGATATGTCTTACGAGGATTTCTGCGCTTTGTGTCGTAATTGTTGGCAACGGGAGTATGGTTTCGCGGTAATAGACAAGGATAGTGCGATGTCCAATGGACGTTATAGAAAGGGATCTAACGAGTTTGCTATACCGTGAGATGGTCAATTGTCATCAACCTGTCGGTGAGAAAGCAACGTCTGCGGTACAACGATGATTGATATCGATAGTCTGGAGATTAAGGATCGTGAGAGAATAGCGAAGGAAATTGCAAAAACCAGCGAATCCATTCGCAAGAAACATCAGGCTTTGAAGACTGGCAAGATGGAGGAAGATATCGTGTTGAAGAGATACTTTAAACCTGTTGTCGAACCCTTAAAACATATCGTGGAAAATACTACAGCAGCAGAAGCTGACGCATCACCGTCGATGAGCACAGACGTTGAAGGGAATGAAACATTAATGCCTAAAACAAAAATTCAGCCGAAAGGGAACACATCGCGCAAAACAAAGAGGAAACCACACAATGTCATCGGAATATTCACCCATAACCTCCACACCAGTTCAATCGAAGCGGAAACAACAGAATGCCACGTCAAACGATTCCCCCGTTCCTCCCACACCAATAAATACCGGTGTACAATCGCTCACAACCATTGATGACGACGATTTCGAAACTAGACCCGATGAGTCGTTTGCAACATCTATTAAACATCAACTCCAAACATCCGAGGGACAAGAAACGTTTCGCAGCCATTTCGGCCCACTGGGACAAAAATAGATGAGCGCAATCCTAAATGATGATAGGGATACAACAATGGACTATGTGTATGGTGTATACTTTGGCAATAGTGGAACGATGCTTGGAGATAAGGCTTTCGATATAGACAAGGATGATAATATAATCATTGATGGTTTAAGATACAGAGGAACGTCCGTTCTTTACGAACTAATTTTCAAGAGAATCCCCGACGATGCCCTGTACACCGATGCCGACAAACAAAAATACAAAAGTATACTGCTGACGACGAATGCCCACAGACGCGGTCATAACGCTAAACACCCCATATTAAGCAACAAGGGATACAAGTACAAATATGTAATTGCACCTCTACTCCCCCGTGTATCGGCTAGTAGGGCAGGGAAAGGTCTAAGGACACCGCGAGCGATGATGGTAAACGATAACAATATCGATTACGTGCATTGGGATGATCCCAACGAGATGGTGGATCGATTGCGTTTGCTGGAAGCGTCGCGTCAGGCTGCTATCAACTCTCATGATCCTAAAAGTCTATCGATTATCGAAGAACTCCGCGAGGTAGGCCTCATTATAAATTAAACCGCACGTCGACGATTTGCACTGTATGCGCCGAGATGCCGATCAACAAATTTGGAGTATCGTTCGAGAAGAGTGGAGCAGCTAGAATGGACTATTACAAATGGAGCGGCATGCTTCGAAATTATATGCGAGATAACGCTCTTTGTGTGGCCGGTGCCGACTTTGATGCAAAATCACGCAGGATACGACGCGTAGCTCAGTCGGTGGCTGACAGCGATGCCGTCAATAAACTATGCATGGAAAAGAGCATTAAACTTTTGAGAGAGCAGCAGGAAGAATTAGAGAGGAAGCTGGTCGTGTTTTAGAGAGATATGCTGACGTTGCAAAACAGCGTTAAAAAGATATCGCAGGCGTCAAATTCAATCCCGCAGCAGCGCTGCGAAGGAGAATCATGCGAGACGGTTGAACATGTCCAGAATTTCCTCGGACCGATGGAGAGCACGTAATGCATGTACATGATAATTACCGCATCATTCATTTCAAAGACACCTGTGCGATCAAATATGTCGCCATTATCGAAATCCAAAAATAAGGAAAACCATGATCCCAAGAAGCGGCAACTTGTTGAGGAATTTCATGCTCCAGTTCGAAGACATTTCCCACGGAGGCGCGTCATAATGCATGGATACGATGATCTGTGACAAGCTGATGTTGTAGAAATGCGTCCATACTCGCGATTCAACCAAGGTCACCACTATATACTCACCGTCATCGATGTGCTGAGCAAGTATGCATGGGCGGTGTCGCTCAAGACTAAAAGTGGTGCTGGGGCGACTAAAGCGTTTGCAAAGCTATTTAGAGATCGATATCCGAAAAATTTACAAACCGATCAAGGAAAAGGATTTTACAACGCCGTTGTGCAGAAAGTCTTGACAAAACATGACATTAATCATTATTCGACGTATTCGGTGATGAAGGTCTCCGTTGTAGAACGTTTCAATCGTACTTTGAAGAACAATATGTGGAAACTGTTTACGCTTAATGGAACCTATAGATGGATCGATGCGCTACGAAGTCTACTTGCAGAGTATAACGCACGAAAACACAGAACCATCAAAATGCGTCCTTGCGATGTTACCCCTGCGAATGCCGATAAGCTGCTAGCCACCATATACAGCAACATAAAGATCACTGCTCCAGCGAGATTCAAGTTGGGCGAGTTTGTGCGCGTGAGCAAATTTAAAACGTGTTCAAGATAGCCAAAGTACAGGCAACTAATCCCGCGACGTATCTGCTGGTCGATTTCTGTGGAAAACCTGTTGCGGCAGGGTTCTATGAACATGAGCTGCAGCGCGTCACCGATCCTGATGTATACCTAGTGGAAAAAGTGTTGCGAAGGAAGGGGGATAAGGTATACGTCAAGTGGCTGGGGTTTGATAAATCACACAATTCTTGGATAAATAAAAATAATGTATTGTAATATAATAATGCATGGCTCAATAAAAATACAATGATACATATACATGAGGGACCACTTTATTTTTTACATATTAATTCCACCATTTATATTAAATTTTATTTAGCATAATTCCGCTATTTATAATTTCTATACACGTGGGAACAATTTTTATATTACACAATAAATACAATAAATACAATTTCTATTTTACAATGGAATTTCGTAATGTCCCCAGGGCAGAGTGTTGGTTGAATCGGGTACGATATGCCGCTTGTCATCATGTGGACTTAGAGCGATTTTGGATTCCGAAATGGTGTACACTTTGTGCAATTTAGACCTTATGCACGATTGCCTGCGAACCATTTCGACCTCCCTTTGCAAACACTGCGCGTAGTCGTCGAAAGTTATCGTTCTAGCTATGACGTTGGTCTTGACGCCTTTCGCCTTTTTCGTATCTTTTTTACCGTCTACGCGAAGTGCATACATTTTCGCTCTAAGACCTACGAATTCAGTCATTATCGCACCGTTATATTCGTCCTTCATCAGCTCCGGAACTTTCTTATTTAAGCGCGGCATATTATATGGATTGTCAGTAGGATAATCGCTTGTATCGATATTGTGTTTCATGGTCTCGTAGATACCTCCGCATCGAATGTGATAAATGAGACTGTCAGTGTCTCTATATAGAATTTTACAATTTGGTCCGTGCTTGGGAGACATGTACTCGTGGTGACATTCATACAAACAAATTTTTGATATGTCCAGAATGCACATACCCACGTATATCGGTTTGTTGAATTTCACCTCGAGTTTTCGCAATTCAACAGCTATTAAATTTTCCGAAAAAACACTTCTGCTGTGGAAATACGGTTTCGTGATCATTGCCTCCGCGCCATATCGCCCTTCCCAATGTGTCAAAAGATTTACATCCACATGATTTCGTACGTTTTCCATAGTTTTACTAAATACCGCGTTGTTCATCAATTTGTACAAATTTTTTTCAAAATCGTTTGTCGCGCTTGTTCTAAACCGTGTATTGAGTTCGATGTAATCGTGGAGCCAGGGGGATTGAGCGAATTGAAGCACGCGGTGTATCTTTGTAATACGAAGACCGTGACGCGTGCACTGCTGCAGGTTGCGATAATGGATAACGTAACGCTGCTTATCGTATACCGTCGCGAGTAACTTGTACTCTCTGCTGCCAGGTGGTTTGGCACGCATCGGGCAGAACGGTAGATCAGCATGATCGTCGTACAGACGTTGCGGATATTCCAGATCTACCTCGAGAATGTATCCCGCGGGCGAATCGACAGCGATTAAGAACACATCAAAATTTGCAGCATCTTCGACCCATTGAAATTTGGCGTATGGTAGGGGTTGACACATTGCCCATCCATACAAATTGTTCACATCAAAGTACATCAAGTACGATGACTGTTCCGATGCGTCGTAAGATGACATGTACTTGTTATTGGCATGTGCGCACCGTGTGCTTCCGAAACATTGACTTAAACCACCGCGTATACCGCGCTCGATAAACATGACCATATCGACGTCGGTGAGCAATTCGAACGTAATTTTGGTATGTTTTAGCATGCCATCCCATGTGAAACCAGGTAATGTATAATAATGCGCTGAATCTAGTCCGTAACTCTTGATACAACTTTCGCGAAAATTTTCAAAAATATCTGCCAATAACAAGACATCTGTTTTCAAATACAAGTCGCTGTATTCGCCCAAGGTTCTAATGCCGAAACGCTGCCAGACAGTCTCGGCGTGCGCGTAATTGCTCTCGGATACAGTCTCACCCGTTAACGAACTGTAGAATGACTCGCGCGGCGGTAAGCATGAGTCCTGCAGCTTGTTCGCGCAATCAAGATATTCATATGGAAAGACACCCTTTCGCGTCAATAAATTGAAATCCTCGGTGGATAATGTTTCAAATTTGGATTGTAAAATTTTTAATTTATCCGTACTAAGAAAAGACGCTAATTTGTCGAGACTGGTATTGAGAAATTTGTACGAATCGATAAATCGCAATTTAATACAATTTCGCGAGTCTGAATCAGCCGTATCTTCAACATGTTTTGTGATAGAATTACACTTTTCTTTAGTTATAGGCAATACGTCAACGTGACCTTCGAAAGCGGTAGCTATTTCTTCGATAATGAAATGTGAATCATAGCCGGATAAATTATGAAAAACTATGGGGATGTAAAACGCATTTTTATAATTTAAATTGCACTCCGAATGTGCTGGGCCTCTAAACCGTCCGGACAGATGACAATGATCGCGGACTCGTATATCGCTAGCCTTGAATGGTTCTTCGCAAATATGGCAATGTGTTGCATTGTGAAATGTCGTCCACTGTTCGGTAGTTAAATCATGCATGGGAACATTACTGGCCAGAATGGGTTTAGCAAAATTCGTAAAATTTTTTAGTTCCTCAACGAACCATGGAACACAATCCGCGTCGCGGCGACATCGATACATCGACAGCGATGCATCGTACGAACAATGCATATAATATGCAATGCTATGCACATTATGGTGTTGATACGCGCGCAATTCATTATTATCTACATCACCCGTACAACTGTCCTCCGTCGCCAAAATGCACTCGACATCTGCATATACCACGAACGGGAGTCGCTCCTTCCTGCAGTGGTTATTGAATTTGAGCTGATTGTTGCCTTCGCTGGGCAGCAGGATGGCGCAATCATGCATCTGCCCACAGTCTACTGCATGGGCCTCCAACTTCGTGGCGGATCCGAAATAGTGCATGCATCTGTATAAAACCCAAAAAAAATTTTTATTTAATTTTTATCGCGAGACATTTCAGCATTTCATAAGTTTATATACGTACCGGTCGCAGATGAATTTCTTTCCATCATGTCTGCTCAGCTGCGTGGTCACCAGCCGGGACAATTTCTTGATCAGCACAAAGTGCCCCATGTCACCATGTTTTCGATTCGGCGTGTAGAGCAGGTTCACGTGCCGATCCCTCTTTTGGTTGGTGAGACGCAGTGGGAAGACTGTTGCCCCCTTCGACCTCTCCGCCTCGAAGGTGTACACATTGATGGAGATGTTGTTCTGTCGCTCAAACTTCCCAATTTGCTCCAGAGACATTGGAAATTCAATGCCCTGGAGATTTAGCACCAATGTATAAGGCGGGTATGAGGTTTGACGCGCAGTGTCTCTTTCGGCGGGATGTAGCCCGGCGACCACCGCCCATGCGAAACATGCATTGTCCTCGGATCGTACGCTAATAGTCGCTTTCTTTAGCAATAAATCACGCGGCAACTTGACAGGACACCCCGCGCGCAGCGGATTGTACTTGTTGACATTGACTGTCAGATTAAGAATTCTTGTCAATGCCCATCCGCTGTCGCGTTCCTGGAACTCTTCCAGCGATGCCAGGGTGGGTTCGATGACGCATCGCTGGTACCACTCCTGCAAATCGGATGTGCTGAAGAGTTCGCAGTTTCGGGTATTGCTGCTTTTACAAGCATGCTTGTCACCCGCTGCGAATTCGCCGTTGAACACCGTGTTCACTTTGAGGTTCCCCTGTTTCCTCAAAGTGTCCCGCACATGCTCCAGCACAATGGTCTCTATCGAACGCAGTGTCTATTTCGCGCCACGAAAGTCCTGTGCTCGAATATCCGGCACCTTCGCGCACGAAACGTCCACGCAACGAATATTTCAGTCCTTCGAGCTGCGCGATTCGCGCAACCAATTGTCGAACACCGATCGATAATCGAGGACGTTTTACTCGACTATGTTCTTCCAACGATTCGATACACTGCATCGTTCTTCCCACGCGAGGTATTCGTCCCGTGAAGTCAATCGTGCAGATTGATCCAACAATTGGCGGGTTACTTGCGCGAATTCTCCCATGGTCGTAAATGGAATGTAAATGTAATGTCTTTCTCCGCGCAACACGCTACAACGATTTGAGGCTTTGGACAGTTTGGAGCGCGGTTTTATATCCTCACAATGATTTGCTATCTCTGTCTAACTCCTTGGATGTACCTCCTTCCTCCAATAGATTGTATGTAAAAAGCCGATCCTTCTAGATATTATCCGAAGCAATTTCCGCTGATACAGCATAATTCTTTCTATGATTCACACATATGGCGAATTAGCGCGCAAAATCATCCGAGGCAGTTTCTGCTGACACCGCAGAATTCTAAGATTCGACGTTTCCACAGGTATTATATTACATTCAACACGTGTCGAGACTTTTATCCTTGAGGGTGGGACTCTAGTTACATGTAATCGCGCGATACGCTGCGGCGCTTTAAAAACTTGTTATGTATAGAATGCATCTGTCACTTATCCGGTGTTGAGTGTCATGTCACAGCTTCCTAAGAAAATGTGCAAAGGATGCAAGTCTGCAATCGTTAACCCACTGTCCTGTGCCTCCTGTGGTGTGCTTTCCCACCCGGGTTGCCTTGGTCGTTCTGGTCATCCATGGAAAATGGGAATGTTACTCGATTGTTCTGAGAACTCTGGTGCGGCGGCTCCTGCACCTATGTCCTTAGTTCCCAGTGCCTCCGGTGATTCTTTGCTCAGCTCGATGGAGGACCTTCTGAATCGGCAGTTTGCTAAGTTCTGCGAACAGCTCAGAAGGGAGCAGAGGGAGGAGCTCATTAACTGGCAAGGTGAGCTGATGAGAGAATTTAAATCCGAATGCAACAAGCTCAGTGCATCTATCGGGACGCTTTCGGGACGAATGGATGCCATTGAGGCCAGAGTCAACGATCTGGGTACGGGCGCACCACTGGATAGTTCAGAAGTGATAGAGGCGGCTGTTGCGGAATTCCAGGATAGGAAGAGCAGAGAGAATAATGTCATGATCTTCAATGTGGAGGAGGCTAGCTCATCAGCGGGATTGGATTCCAACTCACCAATCGTCAACGCTGACCGCGTCAAGGTCGCGGAGATTTTGAACGCGGTGGCTCCCAACTGCTACGACAACATGAGGGTCAGGAGGATAGGCAAGAGGAGTCCGGACAAGGCCCGTCCGATTATCGTTTCTCTGCCCCCGGACATACCGGCCCGTACGATCATCCGTCACAAGAGCAATTACTAGGGTGTCGCCAAGATCTCGATGGACTACACTGAGCGTCAGAGGCAGCACCTCAGGGCCCTTCAGGAACGTCTTCGGGCTTCGGACGACCCGTCGTTGACCATTAGGTTTAAGAACGGTACTCCTACGATTGTGCGGAGGGGGGCGGGATCTGCCCCAAAAAAACGTGTGTAGCCCCTCTGGTTTATTACCAAAATGTAAGAGGGTTGAGAACAAAACTGTACATATTAAGTAAATCCATTGCTTCGTATCATGTTGATTTTGATATATTGGTGTTTGTCGAAACTTGGCTCATAAAGGATATTGCATCCTCCGAGCTGGGTTTGGATAATTATTGCGTTTTCCGTAAGGATAGGAGCCTATATACTATCAGTTACTCTCGTGGCGGCGGAGTCCTAATTGCGGTTAAAAGAGGTGTAAGTGCTACTGAGATCTTTCCGTCCGCCGGTAATATCGAACAGTTATTCGTCAGAGTTACCATAGGTGACTTGTCATACGTTTTTGGTTCTGTTTATATTCCTCCCGGATCACCGTCCTCGACGTATACCGGGCACTGTAGCAGTATCGACGAGGTGTTTGATCATGCTGTCGATGTTAAAATGTGTATCTTAGGTGACTTTAATCCGCCGCTTGTCTCTTGGCTGTGTGACTCCACCTCGGCGTTGGTCCCAATTATGCATTCTGGCTCTACTGATGTCAACCTGTCCGTGTCGGCGTTGGCTGAATGCTTCAACTTTCATGGTTGTTTGCAATATAACAATATTTGTAATCTAAACGGCAATATGTTGGACTTAATATTTTCCAACTTTCCATTGCTGAATATTTCTTCCCTTGAAGATACTATCCTGCCGGTGGACTCGTACCACCCAGCTGTATCCTTTTCCGTTGGTTCTATTGCAAAGGGACCTTTTTCGCGGGCCGTTGTCAAGCATGACTTTTTTAGAGCCGACTATGACTCTATCGTATGTGCCTTAAATTGCATTGATTGGGACAGCGCTTTGGGTAACTTGTCTGCTGATGAAGCCGTTAGATTACTTTACTCTCATTTGTATTGCGCTATCGATGCATACGTACCTAAGCTTTACACCTTTAAGACATCCTTTCCTAGTTGGTTTTCGCGGGAACTTCGGATAGCCGTTAGTAATAAGAAACGGGCTCATCGCACTTGGAAGCGCTTTAATCTGCAGTGTGATTTTTTAAATTTCTCTTATCTCCGTACTCGTTGTAAGGTGTTGGCGAAACAGAATTATGCTTCCTATATTGCCAGGCTTGAAGGCAATATTTCTCAAAATGTCAAGGCGTTTTGGGGGCATGTGAACTCCAAAAGGGGCGACTCTCTCTTGCCGGCTCGAATGCATCTGGGGGATGAGAATACGGATTCAGACGAGGCAATCGCGAACCTTTTTGCTAAGCATTTTAATTCGGTCTTCGTCCCACCGTCTAATGTATCCCTCAGCTCTGACCATGTTGGTGCTTCCGTAGTGCATTTAGCGAATCTCAATATTGGTCTTGCTGATGTATTTGATGCCATAAAGGCTCTAGACCCTAATAAGTCTGCGGGCGATGATGGTGTGCCTCCTATTCTCGTTAAGTCGTGTGTTTTCGGGCTTTTCAGAGCTCTGGATTATATTCAATTTGTCATTAAATTCTGGGGCCTTCCCGGTGCTCTGGAAGTCCAGCGTGGTGGCTCCGATATTTAAATCGGGGGTGAAGAGTGAGGTTAAGAACTATAGGCCTATTTCTCTCCTTAGTTGTTTCCCTAAAATTTTTGAAAAGATTGTCACAGGCAAAATTTCGGGTTTGATTAGGGGGAGTTTATCTGAGGCCCAGCGTGGCTTTTTTCCGGCTAGGTCTACAGTAACCAATCTTGCGGTCTTCTCGAACTTCGTGTCCTCGGCTTTGGACTTGCGACAACAAGTCGATGTTGTGTACACGGATTTTAGGAAGGCTTTCGACACGGTTGATCATAGTATTTTGCTGAACAAATTGAGTGCCTTTGGATTCCATGGAAGGCTCTTATCATGGTTACGTAGCTACCTGACTGATCGGTCCCAAGTAATACAGGTTCGTGGTTGCCGCTCCCAACCTATTTTTGCATCATCTGGTGTACCTCAGGGGTCACATTTGGGTCCCGTGCTTTTCTGCATTTTTATTAACGATCTCGCGGACTCCCTTCATTTTGTTACCCCATTGTTTTTCGCAGATGATTCAGAGATTCAGAGATCAAACTTTTTGCTCGTATTAATTCCTTTGATGATGCACGGAATCTGCAATGTGACCTCGATCAATTAACGGATTGGTGCAGAGTTAATAGGCTTTCCTTAAATTTATCAAAATGCCAGGTTATCAGAATCTCCCGATCATCCAGTAGGATAAGTTATGCGTATTCGTTAGATGGGATGCACTTGTCCGGCATTGAGAGCGTCTGTGACCTCGGGGTGACGTACAACTCAGTTTTTTCCTTTAAGCTACATGTATATAGAGTTGCTAATGCAGCATCCAAGCAATTGGGATTTATAATGAGGCACTCGCATGCGTTCAAGAACCTGCGAACTTTCAAATTGTTGTTTAACGCTCTGGTAAGGCCCTTTTTGGAGTATGCTTCTGTTATATGGTCCCCTCACCAAGCCTACCTACTCGTTGTGCTCGAGAGAGTCCAGCACAGATTCCTGCGATTTGCGGCGTTCCGACTCGGGCAACCTATGCATAGGTTTGATCACGATTACCAACCGTGGCTGCACAGGTTTAACTTCTTGACGATACATCAGCGCCTTCAGTTAGCCGATTTGACATTCCTATTTAGGATTATTAATGGTCAAGTTATTTGCCCCCAACTGCTGGCGTTAATAATTTTTTATGTTTCGAGCAGGCCGCTGCGGCATACTCCGTTATTTCATGTCAAAGCCCACAGAACAAATATCTACATGAGTGACCCTATTTCTAGGCTTTGTTTGCGCGGTAATGTGGTAGCTGACCATACTAATTTATTTGCATCCTCTGTCTTTACCTTTAAGCGGTCTGGTATTTCCTCATTTCGTACGTCCTTGCCATAAAAGGTCATTTGTTACTGTTATCAGGCATTTATGCATTCATCTTGCATTATGTATCGCGTCCTGTACATTACTGATTTTTATTACCATGTGTTCTTTATTGGGGCTAACCCGTTTAATAAATAAATAAATAAATAATAAATAAATAAAATGATATAAAGCAATGATCGTTAGCAAAGATAATAATATGAAAAGCAATAAGCGTTAACAATACAAATATATATATATATATATATATATATATATATATATATATAATTATTGTTATACAACAATAATTAGTCGTAATTGCTTACGGTAGTTGCCGTAGATAGATTATTCGTCGTTCACTGAATTTAGTTTAAAGGTATAAATGGGTTTTTCTTCGCGGGAGTATTTCCGTAGAAGAGTTTCCGTAGAAGAGCTCCGGTCTCTCGGGCCCTCGTATTTATGTGATTTACAGGATTGTCAGGTATGAAGGGTACGCGCGGTATGCACCTTGACCTATTTACGAAATATGCGTCGCAATAGGACTTCCGGGGTTTTTATGAAATATGCGTCTATGATTAGAACGTGTTTGGTGATAGAGTAGGACTTCCGGGGTTTTTACTTGGGCTTATGAGAAGGGGGTACTCAACCCATTGGGTGGATTTTGGGGTGTTTTGACTGGAGAGGGATGAGAGTGGCTTTGATTTGGAGGGTCGTAGAGAGGGGGTGAGACGTGGTCGCGAATTAAGAGGGTTTTTTTGGACGAGGGACTTGTTTAAAATTAGATATGAAGGAGGAGATCATGCCTCGTAGGGCGTAGAGGGGAAGGGGATATCGTAGTTGACCATCTCGAGAAGGGGACCGCTAAGGTACATCGTCTAAAGGATCAGTGATTGTGAAACGATTTATGAGGGAGACTTGAAATAATACCGCGCGGAAAAAATAGTGGGACGTCACAGCGTGTGAGCGTGTGTGCGTGTGTTTATGTGTGTGCGTGTGTGTGCGTGCGTGCGTGTGTGCGTGTGAACGTGTGAGAGTGCGAGCGTATGGGCGTGCGCGCGCGCGCGCGCGCGTGTGTGTGTTTGTATGCATGAACATATGTATATACGTTTCATTCATCTCTCGTATGATGTTTTTCACGTACAAGTATGCAATGTATGGACGTAGCGTAGGTGATGACACCCATGCTGTAAAAAGTATCAATATATTGCAAAGTATCGGCAATATTGTTCTTTATTTTTTAAATACAAAGAATCGAATAAAAGAATAACGACATAAATGTAAAATGTGTAATGTATTTAATAGTAATAAGGAACTGCTATTGCGTCTCAGAACATACTTTTCCTGTATCCACGAATTCTTCGACCAGTCGAATCCCAACCACTTCACGTACACTCGATTCCCCTTGCGACGAATAACCTTTTCTACTAGATAAGCGTCCGGATTCGCGACCGAATTTATCCAGCGTGTCACATCTCATTCTCTTTTCGTTTACTGATACCGCCCACGCGTACTTGGTGAACGTAGCGAACATGTCATTTAATTATTTACGAATATCTAATATATGTGTATAGCGTAGATTAGCCGAAATTGTATTTTATACGCGTTAGTATACATGCATATATTTTTCCTTCTTTTATTAAGATTAATTGTGCGCATATACGAGAAGGAGAATAATTGAACAAACGGTCAATGTATATATTTATATGTATGTATTTATATACTTGTTTATTTATTTATTTGTTTAATTGATTATTGGTTTGCTCGGTGGATCGGTTGCTTGATGGCTCGGTGGCTCGGTAGCTCGGTGACTCCCGAGCCTCCCTGCCTCTCTGCTTCCCGAGCCACCCTCCCTCCCGAGCCTCTCAATAAATGTAGATACAATTTGAAAAATTGTATAAGGAATTGTTATACTGTACTTAATGTCAGGTTTTGACATTTTTTTATGAGGTAAATCAACTGAAAAACGGCGCTTTTCATGCTGCTGATATTTCTTCTGGCGATAATGAAGGATCTGTTTCCATTTGTGATACATGGTGTTGAGAAGATGGGGATTCTATGAACAGTTACAATTCCGTTGTCGCGGGTAGTTTGTTTTTTTTCATTACATCATTCGGACCTAACACATCCGCGCAGTGATGTAAATTTGTATTACGAACAAACAGAAAATGGATTCGACAGAACCATATCCGTTAGCGATTACACGATGTCTTTTCCGTGAACGAGCGTAAGACCACGCTCCACCAGTACAACGATAAGCGATACATACTACCCGATCAGGTAACCACCCTTCAGTGGGTCCACTATCGGGTTCCTGAGTACGATGATGACAACAACAATAGCGATAATGACAGCGACACGTAACTCCCATATGTGTGCGTGCGTACGTGCGTGCGCGCGTGCGTGCGTGTGTATGTGTGTGTGTCTGCGTGTGCGTGCGTGCATGTGTGTGTGCGAGTGTGCATGCATGTGTGCGTCGATGTTCTTTCTAGAACAATGGGTATAAATCTATGATTGGCTGCAACAGATTTCGGAGCATGGACCATAAAATAAACCTGGTCGTCTTGAGAATATGGTCATTTGATTAATTCGGCCTGGTGTTGCGTCTAATTTTATGCCCAATGAGGGAATTGTTCATGGTTGAATCACATCTGTTGAAGTGGTAATTAGACGAATAGGAATTTTGAATGGGGCGATTATTCGAATGTCACCATATAGAAGACGGAATATGTTTATATTTTCAATCTCATTTATTATATATGATTTGAATTCAATACTGTTGAAATCTGGATATTCATATCTTCAGTATCATTGATGTCCGATTGATTTAATTGTGAAGAATGGGTTTCATAATTCATCAATAAAGTATAAGGTTTTTATTGATGGGACAGCAATAGTTATTAATATTACTATGGGTGTAATTGTTCAGATAATTTCAATTGAATGATTTTGTAGGAGAAATCGACTTATAAATTTATTTTTGATTATATTAATTATAACTAAAAGTGTTGATGAAATAATTATAATTAATATAATTATAGTTATATTATGAAATGCATTTAAGTTATCAGCGAATGGTGAATTAGGGTCTTGGAATGTGTTCGCGCAAGAACGTGGAGCACCAACGCACTGGTTTTAACGCGCAAGAAGTTAGAACTGCACGTCGCGATGTGTTAAAGATTTAAGAGTAGTTTTGTGAACGCAATGTAATGTAGGTACAATAAACGAGCACGTCTATTATGGATCGACCAGACACTTATTCCAATTATTAAAATCACACAGGCTTTATTAACAAAGAATAACCGCGCAAGTACGCGGTGTAAAAACTGGAGAATGTAGCTCTTTTCGTATTACCGGAGCACCGAGAGATCTTTGTTTTAGCGTAACAGATAACAGCGATGTTTATCGGCACGCGGTTCACACGCAAGAGAGCGATCGCGGAGACGGCACGGGCCAAGCCACCGGTTCGGGAGATCGGACACCCGGCCAATCAGCGCGGACCACGTATGTGTCGCGCGACAATGCTAATTAGGAGGGAGAACAATAGCTAATTAGTCCAGGTGTCAATCCCGAGATGGCTCGACTAGGCCGTCACCGCGATCGCCCAGTCGCTATACCGGTAGCAGAAACCCGCGTTCAAAACCCGCGCTTCTTAGCGAAAGCGAGCATGTGCACATTGGTCGTATCTCGGCGACCAATCCCAAACAGAATGATATTATATTTCATGTTGCTATTTTTAATAAAAATTTTAATTTTATATATAGGGTTTAAATCCATTGCACTATTCTGCCATATTAAAATTTTGCTATTAATAGAATTTCATTGAATGAATGATTGATTGGTGGGTAATTTTGTGATCATTCTAGTGATCTTTGATTGAATTTGCATAAAATTAATCGTTTTGATATGAGTCTTTCTAATATAATGAAGATGAATAAAATTGTTCTATTTAATGAGATAATTGCTCCTATTGATGATAATAAATTTCCACAGTAATAGGCGTCAGGATATTCAGAATATCGAGGTGGTATTCTTATTAATCCTAAGAAATGTTGGGGGAAAAATGTTAAGTTTACTCCAGTAAATATTATATAAAATTGAATTTTTAATCATTTTCTATTTAATGATAATCCGGTGATTGTTGGGAATCAGTGAGCATTTCTTGCAATAATTGAGAATACAGCACCTATAGATAAAACATAGTGAAAATGACCAACAACGTAATATGTATCGTGTAGAATAATATCAATTGATGAATTTGATAATATAATGCCAGTTAATCCACCTACAGTGAAAAAGAAAATAAATCCAAGGGATCATAAGAGTTGAGGATTTAATTTAATTTTTGTTCCATGATAAGTTGCTAGTCATCTAAATACTTTAATTCCTGTTGGGATGGCAATGATTATTGTAGCGGAGGTGAAGTATGCTCGTGTACCTACATCAAGACCTACTGTAAATATGTGATGGGCTTATACAATAAATCCAAGAAATCCAATACCTAGTATAGCGTAGATTATTCCAATATTACCAAATGCTTCTTTTTTTCCACTTTCATTAAAAATGATGTGGGAAATTAATCCAAATCCTGGTAGAATTAAAATATATACTTCTGGGTGACCGAAGAACCAAAATAGATGTTGGTATAAAATGGGATCTCCTCCTCCTATTGGATCAAAGAATGATGAATTTAAATTACGATCAGAAAGAAGTATAGTGATTGCTCCCGCTAGAACTGGGAGAGAAATTAATAATAGAATGGTTGTAATGAATACGGATCATGGGAATAGGGGGAGTTGATCATAATTTATTGAGATATTTTTTATATTTAGAATTGTAACAATAAAATTGATTGCTCCTATAATTGATGAAATTCCTGCAATATGAAGAGAAAAAATTGTTAAATCTACTGATGATGATGGGTGATAAGAATAGGAGGATAATGGAGGGTAAATTGTCTAGCCTGTTTCTGATCCTGAATTTAGAATTATTCTTATTATAATGACTAGAATAGATGGGGGTAGTAATCAGAATCTTATATTATTTATTCGTGGGAATGCTATGTCGGGCGCTTCTAATATTAATTGTGTGAGTCAGTTTCCGGAACCTCCGATTATGAATGGTATAACTATGAAAAAAATTATAATAAAAGCATGTGAAGTTACAATTGGGTTATACATTTGGTCATTATTAATTCATTTTCCAGGATTTCTTAATTCTATTCGAATAATCAATCTTAGGGATGCTCCGATTATTCCTGCTCATATTGCGAAAATGAAATATAGTATACCAATATTTTTATGATTAGTTGAATATAATCATATTTTATAATATATTAAAATTTATATTATAGTAATATATTGTTACGTTTTGTAATCGACATAACGAAAGTTTATTATACAACAGCAGTAACACAACATGAGAGAATAATAATAATAAACAGTAATCTCTAAGGCAGGGAAATGTAGGTATCGAAACCGGGCTGGAACTCCACTGCATGGACGCAACTGTCGTACCAGGACTTCATCTTTGAACTGTAGATATCCAAACGGCGTCGAACAAATTCGTGGATCCTCTTCATTTTTCCTCGGATCCATTCGGAGTATCCCTGCTCAATGTCCTCTTCTTCCTCCACTTCTGGGGGCAATCCTCTCCATAACTGCAGGGGCAGGCGAAGTTCCTGGCCATACGGGATCATCGCTGGCGTTAATTGAGTAGCCTCATGTCGTACTGATCTGTAAGCGAGGAGGAACATGGGAATCCACTCGTTCCAATCCCGCTGGTGCTCTGAAACAAACATTGCAAGATATTGGAGCAATGTCCTATTCAAGCGTTCTACTAGCCCGTCAGATTGAGAATGCAGGGGGGTTGTTCGCGTTTTCCTGATTCCCAGTAGTTTCAGCAATTCCTTGAACACGGAGGATTCGAAGTTCCTTCCTTGGTCCGTGTGTAACTCCAACGGTACACCATGACGACATACTACGTTGTGCAGAAGAGCTCTTGCCACTGTGACAGCTCGCTGGTCTGGCATCGCGATTACTTCCGGCCACCGGGTAAAGTAGTCCGCCACGACCAGCATAAACCTGTTCCCAGCCTGAGACCTCGGGAGCGGACCCACAACGTCCAGGGCAAGCCTCTCGAACGGAGCTCCCACGTTGTATACTTTCAGGTTCCCTGCTCCTCTCTGACGTGGTTCCTTCTTCGCCGCACAGGTGTCACACCGCCGACGCCACTCTTGAACGTCCTGTCGACACGTAGACCAGAAGAACTGTTGGCGGATCTTTGCCAAGGTCTTGTTCACTCCGAAATGTCCAGCTGCTGGCGCATCATGGAACTCCTTCAGTACTCCTGCAACCTTTTCGCGCGGCACCACCAAAAGCCACGAGCTCGTTGTACCATCGTGAGACTCCCATTTCCTGAAAAGCAAACCTTCGTGAACTTCCAGCGAGTCCCAGATTGACCAGTAATATTTCAGCTGTGGGGAGAAACTAGCAACATCTTGCCAGCCGGGCTTCTCCTTCCCCCTTCTTTTTAAGGATGAAACCGATCTCTTCATCCTTCTCCTGGCTTCGTTTCCACTCGCTCTTCCTTTCGTCGCAAAATATCCTGTGAATCTTCTTCGTGGTATGCACTTCCTCTTCTGCTTCTTTCTTCTCCAATCGATTGCAGTTCTTACAATTTTCTTATCGAAGAAAATGGTATTTCGCAAGGTCTTCGTGAAAGTCCAACAGCGTTTCCGTGGGCTTTTCCTTCTCGATGGCGAATCTCAAAGTCGTATTCTTGTAGTCGTTCGATCCAACGGGCGACCTGTCCTTCAGAGCGCTTGAAGGTCAAGAGCCAGCGAAGCGCTGCATGGTCCGTCCTTATCAGGAATCTTCGTCCACAGAGGTAGAGATGGAAATGTTCGATGGATTTCACTACTGTCAGTAGCTCTCTCCGGGTGACACAGTAGTTCCTTTCCGCTTTTCCCAGGGTCTTGGAGAAGCAGGCAACGACCTTTTCCTGTCCTTCGTGTTCCTATGAGAGGACGCCGCCTATAGTCAAATTAGAGGCGTCCGTGTCCAGAATGAAATCCTTGTCTATCACTGCGTAGGCTAATACCGGGGCTCCGGTTAGTTTCCTCTTCAGTTTCTGGAAAACTCCTTGGCATTTTTCGGTCCATTGATAGTCGTGTTTGGTCTCGGTGTTCTTCTTCTTAATTGCGTGACGTTCTTCGGCTGTGGCCATTCCGAAATGGTTTTAATTTTCTTCGGATCCGTCTTGACTCCACTCTCCGTTACGATGTGGCCCAGATATTTTACTTCTCGGCAGAAGAAGGAGCATTTCTTGGGGCTCATAAATAATCCAGCTTGACGGAACCGTAAAAACACTGTCCGAAGGCGTTCGAGCTCCTGCTCAAAGTCATTCCCGTAGATGATGATGTCGTCCAAGTAAACCAAGCAGATTTTCCAGGTCAGGTCTTGAAGTACGTCCTCCATCAGTCGTTCGAATGTTGCAGGGGCGTTGCAGAGTACAAAGGGCATCACTTTGAACTGCCACAGTCCTGTCCCCACTGAAAACGCAGTTTTCTCTCGGTCCTTTTCGTCCATAGAGATCTGCCAGTATCCACTCCTCAAATCCACGGTTGAGAACCACGAAGATCCAGCGAGGGCGTCCAGGGTATCCTCTATACGGGGTAGAGGATACGAGTCAGGGTATCCTCTATACGGGGTAGAGGATACGAGTCAGGGTATCCTCTATACGGGGTAGAGGATACGAGTCAGGGTATCCTCTATACGGGGTAGAGGATACGAGTCAGGGTATCCTCTATACGGGGTAGAGGATACGAGTCAGGGTATCCTCTATACGGGGTAGAGGATACGAGTCAGGGTATCCTCTATACGGGGTAGAGGATACGAGTCAGGGTATCCTCTATACGGGGTAGAGGATACGAGTCCTTCTTGGTAACCTCGTTCAGGCGACGGAAATCCATGCAGAACCGTATGCTTCCATCATTCTTCTTCACGAGGACAATCGGAGAAGACCACGGACTTCTCCGGGATTCTTCGATCACGCCCTGCGCCAACATTTTCCTGAGCAGTTCTTCCACTTCTGCTCGACGGTGTAGAGGCAGCTTCCGCGGCGCCTGTTTTATGGGCGGGCAATCTCCGGTGTTGACGGTGTGCTTAACCCGGTCGCAATTCCCGATCTGAGTTGAATCCGTGGCGAAAACGTCCTGAAATTCGCGAAGTAATTCAGCAAATAGCTTTTTCTGTCTTTCTGCCAAACCTGACGAGCAGCGTGTATACAGCTCTTCCAAATGGTGTGGGACGACCGTTTCCCTGTCTCCTTCTTGTTTCCTCTTCTCGGCGGTCGGCTCACCAAAGCGTATCTCCGGTTTGCCGGGAACGCACAGCACATTCCGGGATAGGTCAATGTTGCAACGGTGCTTCTTCAGGAAAGCCGCTCCCACGATGCACTTTTCCACCATGTCGGCGACGTAGAAGTCTTCTACGCTCGAAAGTCGTCCAACGCTGACTTCCAGGCTCTTCTTGCCGAACACTTTCATTTTCTCTCCAGTAGTGGAGCGAATGTCGAGTCTTGTTCGGGCAATGTCCTTCGACGCACACAGCTCTTTGGCCAGAAGGTTGATAGAAGAACCTGTATCAAGGACAATTTTACAAGGTTTTCCACTGATTTTTCCACATACGCAAATCTCGTCTTCCGGATTCCATTGACGCCCAGTCGCCTCCTCCATCGCCACACTCTTGACGACCGGGGGACTGTTCCTTACAGTCCGGCGTCTCCCCCTTACGCCGTCCTGTTCCAGTTTCCCTCGTAGGGCTTCCTGGTAGGAGCTGCTCCTACCTGGCCGTTCTTGGCCTTGAAGCAGTCCTTGTGCAGGTGGCCCATCTTGCCGCAGAGCCAGCACTTCGGTATCCTTGGCGGGTCGTCCGTTCGGTCCTCGGGTTTCTCGAATCTCCGCTGTTTCGCCGGGAACCTTTCAAAAGTGTTGTTGGACGGTTTAGCCTTTCGTTTTTCCGTGTACCGTCCCCGCGATTCGGCCGCGGGGCTGCGAGATTGCCTCGACGCCCTCGATTTCGAGAGCTCTGGTCACGGCGGCTTTTAGAGACGTAAAACCGCCGAGTCGCAGTTCCCGCTGCATGACAGAGCTCGACAATGCTGTTACAAACTGAGACGCGGCAAGTGTGTCGCGGGTTTCTGCCGGGCAATCGGCGAAAGCGGACTGCGCCAAACGTTCAATTTTGGTGGCCAGCGAGGAGATGCTCTCATCTCTCCGTTGCCTATGGCTCTGGAAGAGTACATAGTTCAAATTTGACAGATTCTTCGTCCCGTAGCGGAATTCGAGCGCGGAATCCAATTCCGCGAAGTTCTCGCATTGGCCAGCGGAGAGCGTCCTGAGGACGCTCCTCGCTGACCCCCCGAGGGAAGCGATCAAGGCTGTAGCCTTTTTTTCGTCATTCCACCCATTAGCGCGCGCGATGGCCTCAAACTGTACCCTGTACTCCTCCCACGACGTTTTTCCATTGAAAATTGCCGGTTTCACCGCGTACCCCAAGCTGAGTACATGCGGTCCCGAAAAGGGAGCAGCGGCGGGCATACCGACGGAGGTAGAGACATGCGCCGAGGGGACATTATTTACACCACTATTTACATCACTATGTACAACACTGTTTACATCATTATTTACATTATTATTTAAATTGGCGACTGTCTCTCTACCACGAGGACTCGCGCCGCTGTCAACCGATCCGCGAATATTTTGTAATAAGGAGACTACGACCTGGATGCGATTTTCCATTTCTGACAACCGGGCCTCGAGAGCCGCCTGTGTTTTTCGGTCGGTGGCTTCCTTTTCCTCCCTGCGACGGTCCTCCCTCTGCCAGCGGGCCTCGTTATCCCTCCGCAGCTCCCGCATCTGTCCCGCGATACTCACCTGGAGGCTGGTGAACAGATCCTGTGTAGTGGCGTCGCCCGTCGGTTCAGGGGAAGGTTTCGCGGAGGCCGCGGAAGCGCGAGTGGGCATCCCACTTCGAGTGGGCATCCCACTTCTGACACCAATGTTACGTTTTGCGTTCGACATAATATAAGTTTACTGAACAGCAACGATAACAGAACATTAAACAAGGGGTAACAGGAATAATAGAAGAACAGGTAACGAATATAATCTGTTAGGAATACAATATCGATACGTCTGCTTGTAATGGCGGCTGACTCTCGAATGACAGCTTGACAGGCGATCGATCCGATCGCCTTCTTCTCGCTGTCTCTTGTCTTCGTCGCGAGCACCAGCGGGCCATGAATCCTCTACATAGGGTGCTCGCAACAATATAATTATATATATATATATATATATATATATATATATATTAATTATATATATATATATATAATTATATATATATATTAATTATATATATATATATAATTATATATATATATTAATTATATATATATATAATTATATATATATATAAATTATTTATTATATAATAGATTACATTAGAATCTATCGTATAATAAATAATTTATATAAAATAGATCATAAAATATATATATGTATATATATATTAATTATATATATAATTTCAATATATAATATCAATATTTATAGTATATAGGTATATAAATAATTTATAAATAATTTATAAATGAGAAAATAAATACACAACAAGAAACTTATTAAAATATAATTAATTTATAAATAAATCAGAATTTATTTTCTGTAATACCATTATCTATAAATAAATCTTTCGAACTTGATAATATATATATTATTTATGGGTTCATCGAATTAATAAATAATTTAGTTCCATATATTCCATAAATTAATCATATATAATAGATTATATTAGCATCTATTGTATAATAAATAATTTATATTAAAAATTAATAAATTAAATACATAAATATAATTTTTATTACTTTAAAAAAACCCTTTCTATATTTAATTAATATATTATATATATAAATATAACGTACATAAAGTACCTATTAGAAAATATAATTGGATAAGTACTCTAATTGATTAATTAGTACAAAAATTATTAATAAAATTAAAATATTATATTTTTTTTTATTTTCGAATTTGTTTAGTAGGTGAAATAAATTTGAATGTGGGTGAGGTTGATTTTTCGAATTTGTTTAGTAGGTGAAATAAATTTGAATTTAGGTGAGGTTGGATTTTCGAATTTGTTTAGTAGGTGAAATAAATTTGAATGTGGGTGAGGTTGGATTTCCGAATTTGTTTATTAATTTAATTTCACTTAATTAATTAGTTGAATTAATTGATTTATACATTTAATTTTGAAGGATTTTTATTTAGATAATATTTTTTTGTAAAGATTTGATTTAAAAATGAATGAAAGTTTGATTTAGTTATTAAATTTAATAAAGGTAAATTTTTTGTGCCAGTGTGACGTCCCACAAATTTTCGCGCGGTAACTTTAAAACTCTCCCCAATAAATTCGCAATACAACTCCACAAAATCTCTCCAAACCCCAACTCTTGCCCCTTTTCCTGACCCCTGACCGCCTTGGCGATGTACCTTAGCGGTCCCCATCACAAGACGGTCAACCCCTAAAAACCCCCTCCCCTCTAAGCCCGTGAAACAAAATCCTCACACTCTTATTTGAAACTAAACAAGTCCCTCGTCCCAGAAACCCTCTTAATTCGAGACCATATCTCACCCCCTCTCTATGACCAAAGAAGTCAAAGCTCCTCACACTCCTTACCAATCAAACCTCCCAAAAACCCATCAAATGAGCTGAGTATTCCCGATAAGAAGCCCCGAAAACCAATTGCTGCGCATATTCCGCACGAACGCATGCAAAAACCCCGGAAGACTAAAATTCTATTGTCTTCAAATCTAAATATAGACCAACCTTTGGTCCTTACAAAAACCCCGGAAATGTTACTGCGCCGCATATTCGTAAATAGGTCAAGGTGCATACTGCGCACCCCTTCATACAAGTGACAGATGAATCTTTTAATAAATGCGTCAGCGATTTTAATTGATGTGCATAGGCTGAGGAGCACGCACACAAAATATTTTATCAATAAACCCTGCATGGGTAATATGTAAGTGTTGCCTGCTCTTGTTGTAGGCAGTCTTTTACGTATGTTTTCTGGAGAGGACCGTAGTGGAATTTCTGGCTCAACATTCTGGTATTGCAGGATAGGTTCTTTCTGCAATGCTGATTTTAAGTGGTCACAGGCGGTTTTTTGGGATGGTCCACAGTCAAATGGTGCGCCCTTCTTCAATAGTGAGGTCAATGGGCGAGCCGTTCTAGAGGATTCTGGGATAAAACTTTTGTAATATCCGCTCAATACAAGGAAATTTTTAATTCTTTGTGGTGTGTGAGGTGCAGCGTCAGCGACCTCATTGCTCTTCCCGGGATTCGGGTGTTCTTTGGAGATTGACTGAAGTAATTTTCCTGCCCTTGGAGGGATTTCTTCAGATTTTTCCATTATTTCCGGTTCCGGCGTAGCCGCAAGAGACTCTTGGGCGGTTAGGGGAAGGGTTGATTTGGCGTAATGCGCAGGGGGTGAGAGTGAGTACTCCTTCGCGGGTGCCTCAAGGTGATGGATCGACAGATCCTGGACTAAGAGGGACATGTTTTTTATTAGGGCGGAGATGGGAGTGGTACCTGTCGGCGTGATACAGTCTCTTTTGGTCGTACCTGTTTGGGTTCTGGAATTATTCTGTTGATTTCCTCTCGTTCAACGATGGGTATTGTGATGGGAGTGTCAATCTCTCTAGAATTTATAATTTGCAGGTGGGTACTGCCATCGTGGTTGCGGACAAGGGTATTACCGGCGTGAACTACTGACCCTAGATCGAGCCGGGGTAAATACCCTTCCTTTAGACGCGGATTAGTCGTATGTACGAAAAAGGAGGATTTTGGCCTTTCAGGTAGCACGACTGGATTGCTGTTTACAAATGGAATGGAAATTCCGTGGAAGTTCAACTGCTTCTTGAGACAGTCTATCCTGATATTCCTTTCCATTAGGAATTCTGACCCTAGTATTCCTTGGGTTTTGATTGGGAAGTCGTTTTCAACTATGTGGAACGTGACGTCGTTGCCCAAAAGGTTAACTTTATTGTTCCAAGGGTGGAGACAGGGTCTGGAGAGATGCGTCTTAATAGCACTTGCTGTACCGGATCGATGTCTTGAAATCGCTTTACGGCCTGAATTTTTAGCAAATTTACCTCAGAGCCGGTGTCGATCCTTAATTCGGGTATTTTCCCGAAGTCTGGTGAGTGAATTATTACCGATGGCACCTCACCAACTGGGTTTAGTTGTACCGTAGAGATTCTTACGGTATCGCTGGTGTCTTGGGTTGTATTGTAAGTGGGTGTGCTCCTGCTTGCCTCACTCCACGGTTCGCATCCATTGGTGTCCGGCGGGGCATTTCCCAACTCCATTTCCCACAAGGTTCTAGAATTCCTGTCGATGATGAAGATGTGTTTTCTGCATTCCGAGATCAGATGTCCGGGTTTCTTGCAGTATTCGCAGATGCGTATCTCCGTTGGTCTCGGAGGTGGAGGACGTTTTTTATCCCAGTAGGGGAGCAGGGGTTTGGGTGCTTGATACCCATATTCCGCAGCGCGGTTTGCAAGGTGCCTTTCTGGAGGTTGGGTGGCTGAACCTTGATTGTCGCGACAGGACCGTGCGTCGTGACCGGTCTTATTGCAGAGTTGGCATGTTAACTTGGGAGTCTTCTGTTCTGAGAATCTGAGACGGACCCTTTCAATCTTTTTGCCTACGAGGACAGTCTGATCGAATGCCTCGCCGAGTGTGTCCAAGTTGTGTTGTTGTAGCCTCGTCCTTATGTAGGGTGGGAGACCATCAACGAACGAATCTAGGGCTAGGCGGTCTAGGTCCTCGGGGTGATCTCGTGCGAAATCCCGATAATATTCCCTGTCCTCTTCCAGAATAGCGAATCGGAGATCCTCAACACGCGAGATATACTCCAATATATGCTCGTTATTTCTCTTGATGACGTTGGCCAGTTCCCCACGGTAGTGGTCCGACGTTTTAGCAGGGGAAAATGTGCGTTTGAGCTGTTTAATCAACTCGCTTACGGAGTCAAAGGCCCGATCCTCAACGGCCAAGTACGCATGGTCTTGCAGTTTATTCCTCAACAACCTCGTTAGCTGGGGTTCAGCATGCGAGGGAACTAGAGCCTTAGCCCTATTGCAGGCGCTCGCGAATTGCAAAACGGACATGTTGTGACCATTAAACTTTGGGACCATTTCTACGGCGTCCTTTAATTTGACCTGGGACGATGGACCCTGGTCCGGAATATAATTATGTTCTATCTGAGGTTTCCTGTCAAAACGAGAGGAACCTGGTGTGGCAAAATTATTTGCCATTGGCGGGGGTACAAAGAGTTTTTCCATCATATCACGGATTGCTTGAATCTGACCGGAGAGACTTTCTAACGCGGGGTTGTCCGAACCGGTGGCTATGTCCGATCGCGTATTGGGGTTTGGGTGCGCAACGTATTTCGCGTGCAGGCTTTCGATTTCAGCTTGCTTTTATCGTAATAATTGTACCCGGTCCATTAATTCGGCGGTCGCGGTGACTACAGCGTTAGTGAAAGGGCCCGCGTCTTGGTCCATTACGCAAGAGTCGTCGGTTTCCCCGAACACGGACATGTTTCATTTGTCCTTCTCTATTTTCCTTTAAATGGCGTTTGGTAGTAATGAATATGGTATACTGTCACCGTATTAATTGGATCCAACTGGAGCAACTTAAGCAAATGTCGTCACCTTCGGTAGTTGTTGCTATGCTCCCAGAAACACAGATCATTGACTGCATATATGCCGTTAGGCTTTGTAATCTGCGGCTTCGGTAAAATAGTGCGCCCTGACGTGGGATTTTAATGCACATGTTAGATTATGGAACGTTGTGGGTACCGTATATACAGAGAACCTATTCTTTGTTAACGGTAGGCGAACATCCCACCGCTATCACCAAAATTATGTCACGTCCCGGGTGAAGGTCTTTTTAGGGGAATGACATTTCAGGGGTAGGTAGAGAGGGAAGTTTGGCACGAAAACCAGTTTCGGGACACAAGGCAGGTTAGGAGGTTTTTGGCAGGAAAACCAGTTTCGCGACACAATGTAAGATGGGAGTTTTTGGCACGAAAACCAGTTTCGCGACACAAGGCAGGATGGGAGTTTTTGGCACGCAAACCAGTTTCGCGACACAAGGCAAGATGGGAGTTTTTGGCACGAAAACCAGTTTCGCGACACAACGCAACCAGGGAAGGTTAAGCAGTAATCATGTACCAGAGTGAACTCTAATGTAAAAATTGTTTGCTGGTATAAAAACAATATAGTAATTTGTAGAAACTTGTGCGAAAGAAGATGCTTCTCTATCGAACCTTCTCCGGACAACTTTCAAGTCCGTGCGTCCCATCTGTTTCTATAAGCTCTACATAAATAGTCTAATAAAAAATTTTGGCGACTTACCTTGTTAATTGAGACAATGATTCAGTGTGCTATGTGGTGTAAAAACTCGTGACATTTCAAACAATTTTGACAACTTTCCTTATTGCACACTTGGTAGGTTATGATGTTTGTTTGACACTAGCGAGGTTACGTTTACCTCGACAGATGTGTTCTCTAACAGGCTGTCACATGACAACAATTTGTTACGCGATTAGCCATAAGTGCCGAAACCTTCGCCCAATGAACTACGTGCATATTGGAGACATTTCCTCTCCCTTTCATGGGTTGCGGTTTCCGCTGGTTAAATTGCGTGAATTTAGCTATAAGACATAGCGATATCGAGGTTAGATGTAGAGCGTAATTCAAAATCCTTTTGTACTGAAAGATAGATATATTATAATTAGATTCGAAGCGAACGGGACATCTGGAAGGTCTTAAGCAAGTTTGAAACGGGGGACAAGGAGGAGTTTATTGTCAGGACTCATAAACACGTAGAGCGCGTTGTGCTTTTCAAGGGTTTTCCTTGCCAGTTTTTCAAACGCGGTCCTGGAATATTAATATCTAATATCTGAACTCAGAAAGCGTACGAGAACCTGGGGTTGCATTCAGCAATTTTCAAAACTACAGTTAGGCCAGGCGAGGATAGTAAATAGCTTAACTTTTCCTTCCACATCTGCGTGCCAAATTTCGTCGAGCGAGCAGCTGCTCGTCTCGTAAAACCACTTAAAACTCTGTCCTCCCTTTCAATAATTGCCGATGTCCTGTTAGGGTAAAAACTCAGCTCGGGAGAGGCTGAAAGTCATAAAGTCATAAACTTTGCGCCGGCGACATCGTCTTGACCCTGGGGGTTGCGCTTACCTACGTGTTAGAAATGTATGTACTGTACGCAGCTTATGTAAAGTATTGTTGCGAGCACCCGATGTGTAGGATTGACAGCCTGCTGGTGCTCACGACGAAGACAAGAGACAGCGAGAAGAAGGCGATCGGATTGATCGCCTGTCAAGCTGTCATTCGAGAGTCAGCCGCCATTACAAGCAGACGTATCGATATTCACATTCCCCTGCCTAAGAGATTGTATTTCGTTACCTTTGTTCTTTTACCAGTCCTGTTAATGTTTTGTTACAATTGTTATACATTAAAGTCATATTATGTCGAACGCGAAACGTAACAGTATGTAATCAGAAAGCGTGCCTCGACCACCAGCCGAGAGTGGAGGGAAGCGCGAAGGAAGGGCCAAGGACGGAGAGATGGCGGAAGGACAACCCACTGACGAAGCTTGAGGGATAACACCGTCTTGAATGGGCGAAGGGATCCGAGGAGGGAGTCGGAAGGACACGCCAAAATTTTGCCCCACTCCAAAAGAGGAGTAGGGCGCTCGGAGGTGACAAGCGAGGAGTTAATTTGTAAGAAGGCAGATCGAACTTGTTAGCAAAACAGTCAACGTCGAGCTAATAATTAAACATCCAAACATAGAATCTATTCAGAAGTGTTTCATTTATTTCTTCCATCATTGAAATTTCCGCGCAAACTCGCGAGCTGAGTGCTTCAGCGCTCCACGCGCACGGACCCGCCGTCTTATAGATATTCCCACGAAATCGCGCAACACGTGTTCCCCTCTTGCCCACACTTGACAACGGAGAAAATATCTTAACATAAAACTCGGCAAATTGCAACTTTACATCGAAATATCTCAGCTCCGAAGGCACGTAGGAACAAAACGAAGACACTTTTCTCATGTAAATCAAACCCAAGCTATCCATTAAGACCATTCAAAATCTAATCGGATCAGCCGTTATTGAGATTCGATAATCTCAGGGTTCTTGATAGCGGGTCGCGGCGTAATATAGACACTCTGTGCTCGCGCTGCGCATATACCTATATATACTTGGCGCGAGACATTACCGTGTCTCTTGACAACAGTGGCACGTACGACAATTTTGTTGGCGCGTCAATGATTTACAGGTGATATCATTAATTATTGTATATTAATCTAAAACAATCATTATATGGTTAGATATACTAAAATATGTTACGCTAGCTTTTACTATACGATAATGTGCATGCCAAGTGATGAGAGTCTAGGTTAATTTTTAAACTTGTCTCAAAAAATTCTGCAATGATTAATTTTCTATTAAGTTTTTCCCCTATTAGAAACTGCCCGGCATGTCAGCAATTTGATACAATAATTTTTATAAATTTTATAAATTTTTTTATAAAAGAAACTAGGACCACATCTTTTGGGGTGTGGGTGATGGTAAAACCTCATCAATGGGGTCTCGATGGGATTTTAGTTTTTTTCATAAAGAATAAGAGTTTTCGTTAATTTTAGTTTAGGTGTGGTCCGCAACTACACATTTTGTGAAGATGCTCGAATTTGTTTTAAACCGATTGGAACCGCCGCTTTTGAGTTATCACTGCAAAACAAAATAAACATTTTTAAAAAGCCTCTTTAATGATCCATCTGTAGCGTCATATATAATGCATATTTTTGACAAAACAAACAAATTTTTTAAAACTTATAATATTGTTAAATCCGACGTGACTCGGGAATGGATGGGAGTGGAACGTAAACTCGGAACTCATTTCACATTTATAATTGACCACAATTAATACAATAAACTATACGGAGGCGCGTGGCAACACACATGTCGTGTTCGTCAGCCATGCTCAACTGTCCGCTCCCTGGGCCCTCTGCCGAGACATGGGGTCGCACAGACGCGTGCGCGGTCCCAACAAATGTTAATAAACTTCATGCCAAAGAGCAAGTCTCAGTTTCAATTTGTTTCTTTGTAATTAATTGAAACAGGAAGGCTTTATTTTAGACAGGAACGACTGCCTAGTACCCTTAAACTGTGGGGCCCGGAAGTTCGACCGTTAACATTCAACTGTTAATATTTCGAGAACAAAGCCCCGGACCCATGAACGGTAAAGCACTTTTCGATGTCTTTTTGCATCAGGATGTTGCACGTTCGGGATTGTCCTGCAACGTCGAAACACCCTGTATAAAAATTTCACAATTTCATCATTTTCATCCTAACTTTATGAAAATAGACTGAAATGATTGGTAAGGTTCTCCCGATAAAAATGAGTCCAAACACGACATAAATCAAACTATTTTTAGGATTATTGATATTGTTGTGAGCACCGGGTATAGGCCTGTGCATGGCCTGCTAGTGCTCGCAGCCGAAAAGGAAAGAAGGTCGGCCCCCTTCAAGAGGACGATCAAGAAGACTGTCTTGTACCGAACGCCGTAGCGTTCGGTCGTGCAAGTTGTAGTGTCGTATACTAATTGTCCTGTATATCCAAATATAGTTGAGTTGTGCACCCGCGTCTACTATTCTATCCTTTGCGCCGGGGTGGCCTTCAATGGAAATGCCCAGGTACAACACTAGTGTTAAAAATGGGATTCGTGACCACGGATCCCGAATAAAACCAAGGAGCCAGTGCGTGCGATACGCAAGGAGCTGTTGCGTGCGATACGCAAGGAGCTGTTGCGTGCGATACGCAAGTCTCTCTTCGAGGACGGAAAAGGATCCAACATTCAGCCTGCAGCTGACCAGCGAGGGACAGACGCAGGAGCAGCGGGAGCGACGACGGCGGTCGAGGCCCGCAGATATTGGAGCAGTTTTCCGGGAGAACGGGACTTCAACGTGGGAAACTGCCGAAAGAGAAGGGAACGAGACTTTGGCGAGGGAATCCAGGATGCTGATAGAGAGGGGAATTAGGAAGTCATTGCTGGGTCGGCTCTGGAAGCTCGGGAAGCCGGCCTACAAAAAGAGACACAAATCCTGGTGGTATCGGTCTCATTGGGTAATTTAGAAAATTGGCAGTGGTCGGTTGATGATAAAGAAAATGGGAGAGTCGCGCATTCCCCAAATGGCGGGAGCGCGCTCTGAATCTGGCTCCTCGACAAGTCACTCGCAGTGTCGATAAGGCGTCGATATTTTGATGCCTCCCGAGGTTATCCGCATATCTCGTGACCGGTGTTTTTCTTGTATAAACACGTTTTCAGACTAGTGGGGATTAATTTGCTTTTCTTATTGTTTACACCCTTTTGGTTCTTTAAAATCTAGAAGGTAGAACGAATTGTGAGATGGATATCTCCATGTATTTTTGAAACCTTAATCCCCTAATATTTCTATAAAACTTTCTACTTGGTCATCCGACTTTTGACTTCAGCTATCTTTAAAATACCGCCTTGGGTAAAGTTTCTGAGATTGAGATAGTCTGGTGTATGTAGTTTGTGAAGATGATGCTCCTGCTAATGAAGGTTGCGAACGAGGTTGTTCGGACCTTCTTTCATCGTGGCTTCCTCCACTGCCCCACTGTTTCTCATTGTCTCCCATATGTTCCCCCCACCGCCCCAATATGTTTCCCCCACTGTTCTAATATGTCTCCCCATTGTTCTAATATGTCTGGAAATGAGTACGCACTGAAGTTGGCTCTTTCGCGAGTAACGAGCAAGATTGTCGTTTTGACTTCTCCTGAGACAGGCAGAACGGTTTTCCGTGAGGACGGCGTGAATCGTCGAACGCCATCCAGATACAACGTTCAGCAATGCCGATTCGACTTGGAGCTGCAAGAAGAATTGAGGGGCTCATCGGATTCGGTGAATCGTCATCACAAGAGGCCGAGTTAGGACGCTATAGAGGGAGAGTCGAAAGGTTGGTGGTGGGGGTGCGACTCCGACAGGGACGTCCAGGAGTGCACGCACCACACCAAGGGTTGGTGGGTATACAGTTCTGGGTGACAGCCAGGGTTCTATGCAGGTGTGTTGCTGGCGAGCGGCGTCCCCAGGAGCGCGGGCACCACCGAAGCAACGTGGAGGCGCCTGGAGTGCGCGGAGTTGCTGAGCTGCGACGAAGGGAGTTCGAGGGCGAACATCATTGCAGAATGGCCGAGTGCGAAGTCGCGACGGAGGGAGTTCGAGGGCGAATATCGTCGCCGGATCGCCAAACCCCCGAGAGAGAGAGAGAGAGAGAGAGAGAGAGAGAGAGAGAGAGAGAGATCCCCGAAGAGTGGAGCCGTTTAGTCGAGATAGGCCGTTCGTCGACCGAAGATGAAGCAAGTCTCTTGCTCCAGGAGTGTTTAAAGATCTGAACGGGGAGTCTGAAGATTAGTTTTAAGCTAATTCAGTGGACTGGGCTGCGGAGGCTACCTTCGTAGCCCGGTCCCCTTAGATTGTTTCAGAGAACACGATACCCCACGATGAGGGACAAGATGTCGGGGTACTGCCACCGTGGCTCGGATGTGACCCCAAATTCCCCGAATGTGCCGCAACAGCGTGGTGGCGGGGCGCAGATATACGTGAAACCGCTCCGCTAGCCCTCCTGGTCGGGATCCTGGCCGCGCCCCCGGTACAATGGATACCAAGGCTCCCCTACGAGGGTAGACAGCAAACGGGAAATGGTGTCCCTATTCATCAGAGAGTCGAGACCGAAACAGTAACCGCAATTCAGACTGGTCATGACCGGTCTAACGACCAGTCACCGAAGCGAAAAGGGACCGATATTGTGACCGTAACAGTGAGAGGTTGTGAAAAGGAACCGAAACTCCAGACCGATTGGCTCTCGATCGGGAATCTCAACCCGTACTTTTAACGAAACCAAACCGAAGGCCTGACCAGTCCGCCGACTGGTCGGTTGGCCGGCCTGCAATACGGTCGAGTTAATTTATGGAGAGGTTGCCGTTCCTCTCCATAAATTACGAGTCGGAGCGGTCCGGTTCGGTTCGGATCGGTTCAACCTAGCTGAATAAGCCAGGAAGGTATGGATGCTGTTCCTGTCGCTCACACTGTTTGTCAGCGCTCGAAAATGGGAAAAATTATTGTCCAAACGCTAAGAAAGATTGGAAAATTAAATGTTATTAAATTGAATTTTAAAAAACATAGTGTTCACACATTTAAAAAAACATGTAACACACATGTAAAAACACATTTGTTCTATATACAGTTTGTTTATCCAATCATTACTATTCGCGCTAAAAATTATAAACCAAAAATTTTTCATCGTCCAAAATCATTATTTCTTTAAACATAAATTGCGATAACTTGAATAAATATTAACGGATTGTTATGAGACTTAAAACATTACTTCAGAAAACTCCAGCGAATCCGTAAAATGTATGCACAAAACCCTTATGTTAAAAAATGCAATAATATTTCATTAAGACGTAATACTGGACATAACCCATGTTTTTCAACGTTCACCGTTAAAAAGTATCGAGGCAATTTTGAGGTACATATAACATGCTGCGATAAAGTTTTTCCTTAATATACAAAGAAGATTTTCTCCAATTTTCACACTGATTAATAAAGAATTGTAGAAAATATGACGATATATATAAATCTCGCGCGGCACCAAGAGTCAGCAGCCGCGTATATAATGCGTGACTTAGCAGTTTTAGGACTCGCGATAAACAAACTGTAAATAGAACAAATGTGTGTCGTGACGAGCTTTACAACACTATATTTTTTAAAATTCAATTTAATAACATTTAATTTTCCAATCTTTCTTAGCGTTTGAACAATATTTTTTCCCATTTTCGAGCGCTAGTCCTTTAATTGCACCCGAGACTTCAATTGTGCTTAATAAAAATGGAACTTATCTTTTGATGAGTGGTGGAGAAGCCATAATGCCCATATCATGGTCGTCGCTTGAAATCCATCACGTGCAGCGCGGCTGTCCCTCTTTCATTTCGATCTAATGGGAAGGTGATTGCCATTCTGTATTACCTGTAAAAGAATCAATAATAGTGTCTTACACGGGAAAATTCCGAACCCGGAAATTCAAAAAATTCTGAAACTTTGTGGATATATAGGGGATTTTCTCATGATTACAACGCAATTTTTTTTGCTGCCTAAAATCACTCTAAGGGGGTGAAATTAAACCCTGAAAATTCGAGTATTTTCCGATTTTGTGTTATAACTCGCGAACTGTAAAAGATAGAAAAAAATCTCAAGACGAAAGTTACTTCTTTTAATTAGATCTATCAAATAGTACAAGTAAACTCAATTGTTTAAACAATTAGAAAAAAGTTATAAACAAAAATATTAATAATGTTTTTTAAAATTCGTTGTTTCGCGTGAAATCTGAATTGGTGGTTTAAATAATTATGAAACAGCATAATCCACTTTTTTTTTCATACAATTTGAACCTTTGTTGTATCGCTGATATGTGTTCCTCGACAATCGAAAAACTTTTCGATCCCATACGTTCTTCTAACGTTTATTAGGAAATAATACGCAACGCGTAGAAAAAAAGTAAGACAATTCATATACTTTTGTCTCTAATTACACATGGGGCAAATATACCAGGTGGAAATAGAGGAGAAGAAGGGAACTGTTAGATATAACTTATCCTTATTAGAACTTTTTATTTTTAACATAAGTATCGAACTTTTCTTTTATTTGCTCACAAAAGAGGCGAGATAATGCCGCCGTTTAAGTACAGTTAAGGTACGTATACACGACGACACTTTTGTGTCTAGATCAAGTGTCTAGATCAAGACACTTATGTCTAGCAGTGTCCACACGTATCGCAATTTTTTAATCTAGAGCAGTGTCGTACACTCGTATCGAGAACGAATGGCAGCAAGAAGTGTCGCGTGCGTCTACACGTCTCTAGATTCAAACTTCAGGTAATAGATTGGGAGTTCACTCGGTCTGTTTGCGCGAATCAAGTGTGGTTAAAACTGAACCTTACAACAGATAAAATTTCTAAATGAAGTAGGCTGTTAATGTTTTATGTTTAATCGTTATTTTATTATAAATTAATCAATACTTACATGGCAATGGATGTTTAAACATTTGAACTCCATTTTCAACTCTCATTTTTACGAGCTGGATTGTAAAGCGGCCATTCTACATCCGTACGCGAAAGTGGAAATACTCTCGTGTGCACGAATTAACTTGAGTGTCGCGAACGGCTCTAGGCACATTCAAGTCTTTCCGGAAATTTTTCGCGAGTGTCGCCTGTGGTCAAAGATGGCAAAAGAGTGGACAAGAGAAAACACTTGGGTAAACTTTTCCTCTGGGAAACCTTTTTTTTCACCGGAAATTTATATAGATCGAAAGCACGTATCAAACAACATGCAAAAATAACAATTTTGAGTTTAGGAATCTATTCAGTGAAAAGTTATTAAGTAAAAGGGACTGTGAAATTTTGACGTATATTCTAACCCCTAATGTGACCAACTATTATGCTTCAATTTGAATGACTACCTTTTTAACCAATACTATACAACGTAGGGCACGGGCCTGGCACGGTCGCATTGGTGAGTATAATCACAGACCCCCAGGTACTAAAAACGTACCATCTTCCTACTATTCCTCGGAGAAAAATTATTTTAGGTTATGCCCAACCTCACATTCGTTCGCCACCATGCTTTACGCGCCCGCAAGCGGGCGCGCGCCCCCCGCCCTAATCTAACCCAAACCAATACTAATACCCTGGACAAAATAGAAAGTGGAATGCGTTGTTTCGGAATAAGTCAACGGAAATACTGTACAGAGTGGAGGGAGTGCAGTATTTAAGTACCTATATAACATAAAAAGACAATTTTGTTCGAAATGTAAAAAAAGTATTCTTTAAAAAATACTTTTATTAGTTTTTAAGAACATATTGCTTTTTTATTGCATCAATCAAAAATCCCATTTTGTCTAACTTATTGTAGGAACAAAATCGACGCCACAAATATTCGCACAATCGCTCTCCAAACTCTTCATCATGGTAACGTGCTCTGCCTCTGAACCAATCTTTTGCTGGACGCCAAGTTGATTCAATATTTTGAGTATGCGTTCCATCAGGTGCCTTAAACTCGATACTGTGGTTAACTGTTTTCTGTATGTATCCTTCTTCTGCTAAACTACTATAACTCCTAAAACTATCCGTATGTATTTCTGAACCTATATGAACATGTTCCTTAATAATAGAAATAAGCGTCGATGCTTCTCGATTTGATACAACCATCATTCGACTATCACGTGTATGGGTATCAATTAAACCTAATACCCAATGACCATCAACTATCCTCCCCCCCTCGTACTTTCTCTTACCAAACTTGGCTTCATCAATCTAAAAGGAGAAGGAAAAAAGAAGTAACGAAAAAAGAAGAGAAAAAAGAATAAAAGGAAAAGGGAACACAAAAATATTAAAGTATGTAAAAATAAATAATGAAAGAAATACAAATATTAAATTACTTCAACAACAATAGCCAAACCACATTCAGTTTTTCCTCCTAATTTAGGTTTCCCTATTTGTATATCCTGAAAATGATCTATAATCATCTCTCTGCAATACCTAAACCATGCATTAATAGTAGCAGATGATAACATGCTGAATTCTTCTACACTTTCACCACTCATATTGCACACTTCATGCATTGTATCTTCATAAGACATATCTCTTGTAAAGCAATACATCACTCTCCAAAAAATAAAGGTATATAAATAATATACATAAATACAATAATTATCAACATAATCACTGCACAATATACTTTATCGCTTTGTCATAAGGTAATTGAACATCTTCAAAGAAAGAATCTATAGTTCCAGCAAACTGCCGACATTTGCTTTTCCCTCTTACACACATAAAACGTCCAGCACCATGCTGACCTGTTTCAAATAACTTCATCGGTTTGCGATGAACACCACAATTTTTACTAATTCTCAATAGCCCTTGCTCCCGCAACCATACTAGAGCACTTTCTTCAGACTGTGGTAAAGAACACAAATTCCACGTTACCATTTTTAACCGTTTCGAAAAACAAAGAAACTACATACTTCTATCCCTCTAACCTCCAACAACGAATCATACGCGACAACCGCTATAACTGTCACAATAAAGGTTAGAAAATATGTCAAAATTTTGCAACTTTTTCACCTCATAACTTTTCAACGAATAGATTCCTAAATTCAAAATTGTTATTTTTGCATGTTATTTGATACGTGCTTTCGATCCATATACATTTTCGGTGAAAAAAAAGGTTTCCCAGAGGAAAAGTTCACATAAACACTTCACTTTTGATATCACTGTGGGAAGGAATTCCGTTGTTGTGGGATATATCTCAAGCTGATTACAAAAATCGTACAAAACATACGTCAGCAATTGAGGAACGCGCTCAACAATTAAACTGTTACGAGCCGGGGCTGCGGCAACGCGAGAGGCCGGCGAGAAGGATATTTCCCAAGGAATACGGTTTATGAGTTTGTTAGTTAGGGGCGCGGACGAACCTGAGGCGAAATCAGGGAGCCGCTAGGATTATTGACGGCGAGGACGAACCTGATGCGAAATCAGCCTCTAGGAATGGAGTCACACGCGGACGAACCTGATGCGAAATCAGGGAGCCGCAGGAGGGTGAAACGTCGTGAACGAACCCGATGCGAAATCGGGGAGTCACTAGGATGAAGTTCACAGACGAACCTGGTGCGAAACCAGGGAGCTGCTAGGAGGTTGGATTATTCACAGACGAACCTGGTGCGAAACCAGGGAGCTGTTCGGAAGTTGGTAGATTTACAGACGAACCTGATGCGAAATCAGGGAGCTGTAGGATACGGATGAACCTGATGCGAAATCAGGGAGCCGTAGGAGGGGTGAGGTTTCGTGGACGAACCCGATGCGAAATCGGGGAGCCACTGGGTTGGAGAAGATGACTTGTTTTGGTAAAGGGTTTGCGAACGAACCTGATACGAAATCAGGGGGTCGCGGGAAATGTTAGTAATGCCTCGTAACTCTTAATTAAAGTTGATACAACTCGAGCGGTAAAGTTGTATCGGTGGGTGAGTGCTACTAATATTATAAGGATCGCTGGGTAAAAGATGGATTTAACGAATCTACTCGATTTACACGTGAACACCATTCATATATTCAATAATATGTTATTGTACAAATGTAAGTGTCGCGATTACTTAATTAAATAATGTGTATAAATTACCAATAGTTGCACGGTGTTGACGCACCGGCGATGCGGGGCGTACGAGTGGCTATTTCAAGGTGCCAAATAGAATATAAACCGGCCTCGCGGATTCTATGAGGTTAACTATGATTCTGACGGAGACTTTAGCCCGACCTTACTGAATTTAACCAACTCTGTACGAGCGTGACACGACGTGACTCTACGCGTGACTCTATAGCTTTTAACCAACGAGGGTTGAAACCAAAGGGTTTATATAGTCCCAAAAATGAGTGGGGATTCGTTAGGAATCTCCATATAAGGAAATCCTTCGGGGTCGTCGTCGTGTCACTCCCGTTCCCATGGTCGTGATCCAGATGGTCGAGATCATGACCCCCATTAGTGGCGTTTGATAAACGAAAGGATTTTATGGCGTTTTCCCTTCACAGACGCGAGCTCGAAAAATGGTTGAGAGCGACGTATGGGAAAATTCCACATACGTAACAAAACACGGACGCGGGTGTAGTGAACCGGAAAATACACAATATGAGGACCCAATTTAATAATGAATTAAGAAAAACGAGGAAGAGGAAAAGTGGGCAAGGGTCGACTGAATTGTATGTTAGCAAGTGGGAGTGGTTTAATGTTCTACAATTCTTGCTGCCTTTCTCGAAATGTGCAGAAACTCAAAGCAATTACGTAAGTACTACATTTTATTTTAATTGTGAATATTTTACAAATTGTATATTTACATTTTATTTCAATAAAACAACACGCGCGTTCCAATAATAGATATAATTAAAGATGGGTCCAAATCAAACGCGCGGCACAGAACCGCGGAAAACCGCGCGAAATGCGCACATACCGCGCAACCAGCGTTTGGTTTGGACCCACCTTTCTATGCGTATTAATTTTATAATAGGTACTGGTACAGGTACTATATGCACTGGTATTGCCACGGTACTTCGCCTTGAGGTGAAACAAAATAATTTTTAAACTCTTCGCGTATTTCTTTACTGTTATTGCTGTAATTATGTGCAAAATTTCTCCCTAGCGGAAAGAACGAGTTTTCTGGTAAATTTTCTTCTCTCCAATTTCCATTCGATATTCCTTCCGCAGTATCGTTATCAAATACACCAAGTGGTGCATAAATGTGTCGTGAATGTCTACTCATAAGAAAATTATGTAAACACACGATAGCTGCGACGATAATTCCCACTTTTAGTGGTTCCAACAACATCGCATTTCTTAAAATTCTAAATCTGTTTGCAATTAATCCAAATACGTTTTCAACAATTCGCCTAAACCTTGACAATCTGTAGTTATAAACTCGAATTTATCTAGGTTGATTTTTGAATGGGTACGGTTTCATTATATAAGGCTTCAATGGGAAAGCATCATCGGCTGTAATTATGAACGGAACAGGTTTATCTCTTCCCGGAAGAGGTTTCGGCTCGGGTATATGTAATGAATTTGTCTCAAGGGCGTTTGATAAAGAGCAATTTTGAAATCCACCACCATCTGACACTCTTCCATTGCAGCCGAAATCAACATAAATAAATTTGTAATATGCATCAACCATATCCATCAAAACAATGCTAAATGTGTGTTTGTAATTATAATAAATACTTCCGCTATGTGCCGGCTTTTGCATGACAACATGCTTTCCGTCCAGAGCTCCTATACGATTGGGAAAATTCCACATCCTTTCGAAATCACGTGCAATATTATTTTATTTGTCCACAGATGAAGGTACCTGCGAAATAAAATAGTATAGGATGTGCTTGCTGCAACGAAATACCTAATAGTAGTTTAATAAAATATTTACAATTTTTGGAATCACGCGAGGAAGACTTAAATCTGGAATCAGCGGAAGCACCGCCGAATGATACACGAAAGAAGGTGCATAAACCTTCGAAAATTTAAAAAGAAGATGATGTTCTAAATAAGGCATTGGAAATTATGAACGATAAAAAGGCTCCGGATGATGATGCTCAAATTTTGGGAAATTTTGTAGCCGCAACATTTAGAAATTTGCGAACACAGGAATATCAACGGCAATTAAAGCGAAAAATCCAAGCAGCGATTTTAGAATATGAAGAATTGGATGATGCGACGTGGTGTGCTACTGATGGAGATATTAGTGCCACCTTTATGCATCTGTAGGATAATTTTTTGTTCTGTTCTGAATAAAAACTGTTTATGCAACTACCACAGTTTTTTTTTTAAATATTTATATATTAAAACTATTTACGTACCTTCAAGTATTCATTCTTCAAAACCTGAGATATAGCTTGACAGCATTCTGGGACAATTTTTGAAATGGTCTGTACTGGAATCCTGAATAAATACATCAGAGAATGATAGGAATCACCTAAAGAAGGAAATTCTGACATGAGTATAAGCTGATGAAGGAAAATTGTATAATATACCATTAGTAGATAGGTATGTTACCTGTAGCCAGAAATCGTAGTGTTAATGCCAATCTTTCTCCTGGTGATATAGATGTTCTCATCATAGTATCTTTTTTTTTTATAATTGGTGTAACACTTTCCAGCAAAAAATCAAATAGGTGACATGCGCAGAAAGTTTACGTAAAATATTTCGTCGCCAAGTCTTAATTCGCGCAATAATGTGTGGAAGCAACCAAAAGTTTGTCTTCGTTTCACCCATTCCCTTACCCACATTGATCTTTCTCGATATCGACGTTTTCTTTTAATAGCAATACAAGCGACTATCACAGCCGCTAGTACACGTTCGTCCATGTCCCGTGTGTACTGCTTGAGGACAATTTGTCGTGCGGCAAAGAAGAGTACACGAGAATATCTCCACCTTCGCGTACGGCTGTAGAATGGCCGCTTTAGAAACCAGATCGTTTAAAATATATTTTGTTTATTACACAATGTCCTTAGATACTAAGACCCAATCAGAGAATTAGTAATAATACGATAAATTCCCATTCGCCGATACATTTCCACTCGGTCACACATTTAGGAAAAGAATTAAAAGTGAAGTTCAAATCTAGCTGAAATTTGAGTCTTGCGACACCCGCGAAAAATTTCCGGAAGATTGGAAACTGCCTAGAGCAGTCCGCGACATTGAAGTTCACCCGTCCACATGGTAGTTGCAGCTAGTCTCAGGACACTGCAACTTGCTTTAGCTACACCAGTCTAGGACACTGTCCCCACGCCGACACTTGATGTATACACTTGATCTAGACACAAAAGTGTCGTCATGTATACGTACCTTTAGATAATTTTGAAAACACTTGTGTGGTGTGATTATTATGAATTATTCTTTATGGTATGAAACTCTTCAAAAAATGTTGGAAACATAGATATTGATTACACCACGCACATCGTATGATAGCATAATTACCGCATATGGAACAACGAGGTGGATGTATGAAATCTTGTTGCGAAAAAGCGAAATCTACTGGATTTGCAAACTGATTTGGTTTCTCAACAATATATCCACTTTTATACCACGCATAAGCAAACACATCGTGATACTTTGGTGATGAAAGTTGATTATGAACAAGAGACTGTAATTTAATGACATTATTCCGTGCATTTAGTTGAACATCGTAATTAAATAATAATACAAGGTCGGAAAATTTTCGTACAAAGTTTTTCCATATCCGGAAACCATATACATCAAGCAGTTGTATCATTCCTGTAATTTTCTTCGGTATTGTGAATATTTCCACATGTTGATTAGCTGGTATACCGTCTTGTAATGTAGATGGGCAGTGACCAGTCCACGAGTCCAATAACAAAACGCTTCGAGATCCCACATGTGGTAGATATACGCTTGTTAACTTAAAGATGTGGACGTCTGTATATAAACATTCCACGGTCGAAACAAAGCTTGTTGTACACGTGGACCAAAATTACCATCCTTTTCCTGCAGGACAATAAATAGCGGAGAAAGTAGTTTCTCAGAAGCTGATATTGTGGGGAATATGGTATAGCTATGTGTAGTAGCGGATATAGACTGTATGACTGCTGTAACACTTTTGGTTCCTTGTTCAGCTAAAGTACGGCCCGAATGTAATTCTAGATTGAATCCGCTTTCATCAGCATTGAATGTATTGTTTGTTTCGATATGTCGAATACGAGGTTTTACATTATTCACAAAAGTGGAAGCAATTTCATTTAATTGCACGGTATCTGTACCGTATGATCTGGTAATAAATTTGTTCACTTTTCTTGAAACTATTTTATATGTTCTCTTAAAATTCCAGATCCAATGTCGAGATGCTTTAAAATTTTCTAAACCTGTCTCTTCATTAGCTTGTAAGGCCCATCTTCGAAGATCCAAATCATGAATAATGGCATGAGTTTCAATCCCGTCAACAAACTTATTATACATATATTCAGAAATTTGTAACACTTTTTCCCGTCGTGTCCCTCCTCTGCTCACCGTTTCTTCCCATCTAATGAAAATAAGGCAATTTTGCATAAATATAAAACAAATAGATACGAAGCAGCATAACATAACAGTACACCGTTTACCACTCACCTATACAATTTTTGTACGGATGAAACTTTTCGAAATTTATGTTTGACAGATTATAAAGAAAGCCTGCTCTTCTTACCACTCTTCCAAAATGCAACAGCCTTTGTTTTATATTCTAAAGTCACAATACCTCCTTCTTCTGGTACATACTGCTCTTCTTCGAACTCTATCGATTCTAAAAGTTCTTCGCGTGTAGGTACATATATATCATCCACAAATTCTACAGAATGTGGTCTAAATGGTTAAAAAAATTCTAATGTAACATCAGTTTCCATTGAAAATGATGTGTCTTCTTGCGATTTAATAAGCATATCTTTTATTATGTCATGTAACTCCATTTCTCTATTATTAACAGGCGTCTCATTATTGTTCTCAATTAGGAATGTTGTCATAAGTAAACGAATTACATTTGCAGGATGTATGGGAACCATTTTCAATACTACACGTTTGTTACACAGAATCAACGTACATTTACTGTTAACACCTATACTTAAACTACAAATAAACTAGTATTTCTTATTGTTAATGAGTCTTTACTCTTCAAATGCCTTCGAAACTACTGACAATAATAACAAGTCGAAGCATTTATTACTTTTGCCGTCAGGACACACCAATACAACTGATAATACCTATATCTTATATACATATGGCATATGTGTATTTATCTCACTTTATCACGTCTGCAGAAAACATGTTTGTACAGTGATATGTCTTACTAAAATTTATCGTCTTTATTTTCCTTGAAAATAATATATCATCCGATAAAAATACTAATATATGTATTCTCATTATTAATGCTCGAGAGAACAATAGACATGAGATAATACTTTGATGGGAGACAAAAGTAGGTATATATTCACATCACACAAGTGTTTTCAAAGTATGAAACGCCTGCATTGCCTCGCTTGTTTGGTGAGCAAATAAGAGAAAAGATCGATAATTATGTTAAAAATAAAAAGTTCTAATAAGGATAAGTTATATCTAACAGTTCCCTTCTTCTGCTCTATTTCCACCTGATATATTTGCCCCGTGTGTAATTAAAGACAAAAGTATATAAATTATCTTACTTTCTTAAAACGTGTCGCGTATTATTTCCTAATAAACGTTAGAAGAACATTGCTCGTTGTGCAGCTTAAGGCACGTTACAATGGGATCCAAAAGTTCTTCGATTGTCGAGGAGCACAGTTCCGCGATACAACAATAGTTGAAATTGTTTGAAAAAAATGGATTATGCTGTTTCGTAATTATTTAAACCACCAATTCAGATTTCACGCGAAACAACGAATTTTAAAAAACATTATTAATATTTTTGTTTATAACTTTTTTCTAATTGTTTAAACAATTGATTTGACTATTACTATTTGATAGATCTAATTAAAAGAAGTAACTTTCGTCTTGAAATTTTTTTCTATCTCTTACAGTTCGCGAGTTATAACACAAAATCGGAAAATACCCGAATTTTCAGGGGTTAATTTCACCCCCTTAGAGTGATTTTGGACAGCAAAAAAAATTGCGCTGTAATCAGGAGGAAACCCCCTACATATCCACAAAGTTTCAGAATTTTTTGAATTTCCGGGTTCGGGATCTTCCCTTGTTAGTTAAATTTCCACATCCTTCTGTGGCGCTAAATGTGCAATTGTTTCCTAGAATTTACTGCTACCAGATTGTAATACCAAAGAATTTTCATCCGATATTGTTTAGCTAAGAGTTTCCACCAGGTGGAACAATTAGTCTACTAACATAAAGAAAAGAGAATGTATGGCAATTTGTCAAATGTTTGTTAACGCCTGCTACTTATGTTAAGTGTACAATATTCTCATCAATAAACCTTTTATAAAAAGGGGGGGGGGGCTAACCGAAGCGACCTCGGATGGATGTTGAGGGGCTAGTGAAAGCGACCTCGGTATGTTGCTGGTTCGGTGGCAGAACCAAGTTTGCCTTTCTGCTGCTAGCCGGCCTACACTTATACTGTGATCCCGCGCACCAATTAGAATTAACATCCGGTTCCCGCCACTCGCGCACTACACTTGATTTATTCGGCGTCCGGTTGAACGTATGTTTCGAGCATGCGCGCTCGATTCGTTCACGGCACTGTGAGTTCCCAGTTTGTATGGACGGTTATGCGCATGCGTTTCGCATGATTTAGTTCCACACTTTCCCGCTATGTAGCGTGTCGCTCGCACGAGTTTCGCATGTCCTTAGTGCTAATGTTACAACTTTAGATCTAATGGAACGAAAGAAATAATGATAATAGAGAGATGAAAGGTATATTTACGGCGGTTAGTAGTGTTGTGTAACCGTCAATTCACCATGAATCAAAGGAGCGCGAAGCTTGAATCGTATACTGTATTCCCGTTCCCTTGTCATGATATGAACTTAGCTTTTCATTCGGAGGGAATTTTGAATTAAAGTAACGGGGGAACTTCATGAAATTGTTGGTTTTTCTTATTTCTTTATACTGAAATTATGCAATTAAACATATTCATGGCTAGGTAATCAAACACTCGTTATCATTGTAATTTTTATTAATCATCACCGAAATTATGTAAACGCTCGTTAGAAAACAAATGTTGTTAATTAATTATGTTAACAACCGAAATTGAAGATCATTCATTCTATTGCGAGAGTCGACTGTGCAAAGACGTATTTGTCAAATCGTACTATATATATTTGTTCAAACTTGAATATAAAGTTTCTTTTAATCATTCTAATTCTCGAGCCCAAAATTTAAACGCAACCTCCAAGCAGGGTGCTTCTGCATTACACGGACATCGGCCCCACTCCTTGGAATTGGACGCTAGTTCCAAGGGATCATACAACAGTAGCGGTACGTTGCGATATTAAAACTGGAAATGATAGAGTTCAATGGGAGCAAGCATTCAATGACGAAATAAATTCTCTTGTAATAAATAATACCTGGACCTTGGTACAAAGGCTTGATAATAGAAATATCGTTGAATGTAAATGGGTATTTACCATTAAAAATGATGAATTTGGAAATCCGGTAAAATACAAAGCCAGTCTTTTTGCTCATGGTTTTAGCCAAGAATATTTAGTTTATTACAGTGAAACGTTTGCACCAATTGCAAGAATTGCAAGTTGTAGGTTCATAATTGCTTTTGCGAATCAATTTAGTTTATTAGTACACCATATGGATGTTAAAACTGCATTTTAAATGGTGAATTAAAGGAGGAAATTTATATGAAGTTTCCTGAAGGAATAAACAGCAAAGAAGGCCAAGTTGGTCAACTAAACAGAGCCTTGTATGGCCTAAAATGGGCAGCAACATATTGGTGTGAGGAGTTTGAATAAAGCTTTATAGAGAAAGGTTTTTGTAATTCATCTGTGGACCGTTACATATGCATCTTAGATAAAGGAAATATATCTGAAAATATAAAGGCGAGAGTAGAGTAAAATGGAACGATTAACTTTGGAGGGTGATAACATAAAATCGGAAGGAAAAAAAGACACGGGACTTCAACAGGAGTCTTAAGTGGACCTTAGACTATAAGCAAATCGAAGCCTTCGTTAAGAAAAATATTTGGCAACAAAGGAAAATGAGATTTACCGGAGGTATTGAAATCTTCGCTTTGCTCAAGTGGTAGGGTGAAGCGGAACACCCACTTGGAGGCCATGTAAACGTACAAAATCTTTATTTTTATGATTTAAAAAGTATTTATTTATGTAAGAAACTATAAATATATGTTTTAGGTATAACTGTTACAAATAAAATATAACAAAAGTATATATTATACATAAAAGAAAAAATATTTTACTAGATAACGTGAATTATTGAAAATAATCAAATACAAATCGATTTTTACATGAATAATGAATGTCAACACGATCATGGAGAATTTTTTAGTTTTTAGTGCATTTTAAATAAAATTGTTTACTTAACTTAAAAAAATTTATTGTATATTTTTTTATTATTTATCTTTTAGTGTGTAGGTTTTGATTTGTGGTTATAGGTATGCTGATTTCATACCATATCATGATTTGATTTGTGGTTACAGGCTGATTTTAAGTCGTTTGGATTTTTGGTTACCTATGGGTTATATTTATTGATGACTGGATTCGTCAAAGTGAAGCGACGCGAGCGAGACGTCGTGCGATCTGGCTTTCTTCCGTGTAACGACACTCGACATTCGACAAATTGAGTTCTAACTCTGAGTTATTATTGGACTTGACTCTCCGACCCCTGAGTTTCGGGTCTTTGTTAGTTTTGTTTCGTAAGTAGTGTTGTGCTCTGGACGTGGAAAGGGAACGTTAGAGGCGTCGGTGGCGGCGTGGAAAGCTACGAGACCCTTCTGCGAAAGTAATACACATATGACAGACGTAATCGATTTGGATTGGGAGGCAGGGATGGAGGAGGAAAAGAACGCACTGTTTGAGGCAGGACAGAGACCTCGGGAGGGGGGATCGACAACATCAACAACAAAGACAAGGGTTGGCCCGGGAGTCCTGCCACAGGATACCCCAAGCACAAGCGCACAATCCACCCAAGAACAGGGGCAACGGGTTATAGCGATCATATCCAAAAGATACCCGGCGGAAGAGCTCAGTAGGAGGCAGGCCGATAGGCTGTTTGACCGGCTCCTAGAGCAGGCATCGGAAAGGGACGTGAATGTTAGGATCCCCAGGAAAGGTTGGCTCAATGGAGGTCTCCTCCTTACCCTAGCGGGGGTGGAGACGGTGAAATGGGTGATGGACGAGGTGGACAAGGGGCACCTCAAAAGCGAGGGAAGGATCCTAAAAATTGTGGGAAGGAACGAAGTGGAGAAGAAAATCAGGGTTGTGATGGCCGTAACAGAGGGGTTGGTAGGGGCCTCGACGATAACAAAACAAATAAATAGGGAGCACCCCAGGAGCATGGCTAGAAGTTGAGAAGTGGTGGAGAGAGGTTCGATGCAGGAGAGGGGAAGAGAATTTGTCGTCCGCATTAATGAATGGCTCTTAAAGTGGTGCAGATAAATTTACACCATTTGTCGGCGGCCTCCAGAATCTTGGTAGGTCTGATAGCCACACAAAAACTGGACGTCGCGTTAATCCAGGAGCCTTGGGTTTTTGTACGGTGCTCCGAAGGGATTATTGGAGGCGGGCACTATCTACGCGGCAAGATCCGATGAAACTGTAAGAGCATGTGTATTAACAAGAAAGGGAATTAGAGCGACGTTTTTACACCAGCTAAGTAACAAGGATGTGGCCACCATAAATATCAGAAGGAAAGGAGTCGGGAACGAAGGAGGCAATGGCATTTTGCTAACATCAGCCTATCTCCCGTGGGACGCGACCGAAGCCCCACCGGGGGAAATATGCAGCACTATAGTGGATTGGTGTGAAAACAGGCATATAAACGGGGTAATGGGAATGGACGCAAACGCCAGACACGAAATGTGGGGAAGCACCGATACGAATCGTAGAGGAGAACAGCTGGCGGATTACATAACGAAAAGTGGATTAGTATGCTTGAATTTCGGCAACGAATACACTTACGTCACGGCAGATCGAGAAGAGGTTTTGGATATCACGGTCGTCACACCAGGAATGGTGGGAGAGATAACGGGATGGGCGGTACTCAGGGAGGATAGCGCCTCGGATCATAGATATATACGTTTTCACATAGGTGATGCCGGACAGGTCGAACGAGCATGGAGGAGGAACCCCAGAGCCACTGATTGGATAGAGTACAGAGACAGGCTGGCGAGGACGTGGGGAATCCCCCCGCTCATGGATACAGGAATCTAAGGGAGCTGGACGAGGCCAACGATGATTTGGTCAGGAGCATGAAGGAAGCATGGGAAGAGGCCACGGAAGACAAGGAAGTAACAAACAGGATTCATACTCCATGGTGGAACGAGGAAATAGCAGGGCTTCAGAGACAGGCCAAGCGAGCGTTACACAGAGCTAGGTTGACGAGAGGCGCGAGAAGGAAAGCGACCCTCCGCGCCCAAGGTCTCAGGGCCAGAAGGGCATATACCAAAACCGTCAACAAGGCTAAACGGAAAAGCTGGAGGGATTACTGCAAGAATGTCCTGAGGATACCGGAAGTAGCGAGATTGGTTAGACTCTTAGAAAAGAACCCACAGGTGATGTTGCGGGCATTAAAAAAGGAGGATGGTAGTTACACAGAGAACGACGAAGAGATATCAGGTATGCTGTTGGAAGAACACTTCCCGGGGATACAAAAAGGGACGAACAGAAATGACGATGGTATCGAAGACAACGGCGATATAAGCGGGGTAGGAACGACGGTAGTAACGCTACCCGATGAGGATTACGGGAATGAGGACGACACGCCCAGGGAGGAAGCACGAAAGATCATCGACGCCGAAAGATTGAAATTGGCAGTGGGATCGTTCGAACCATACAAGACCCCAGGGGTAGACGGGATCTACCCCAAAATCCTGAGGGAAGCGAAACCGCACATAAACGGAGTAGCAGTGGAGATAATGAGGTCTAGCCTCGTGTTGGGTCACATGCTGAGCGTGTGAGAAGTGACGAAGGTGGTCTTCCTACCGAAGCCTGGAAAGAAGGACTACACGATTCCGAAATCCTTTCGACCCATCAGTCTGTTATCGAACATATTAAAGACGATGGAGCGCATGATAGATAGATACATCAGGGCCGATAAGGCCGTTACAAAGATATCAGCATGCCTTCAGAGCCGGACATTCAGTAGAGGTGGCGGTGCATCACTTCGTACGCCAGATCGAGATAGCAAAGAAGGAGAAACAGGTAACGTTGGCATGCTTTATAGATATAGAAGGGGCGTTCAACAGAACTCCGACGACAGTAATTGTTGGAGCCCTGAGACGATTCGGTGTCAGTGAAGCAATCATCAGATGGATAGATCGGATGCTGACCCGGAGAACGTTACGCACGGACAGAGGGGAAGCAACGGCCTCGGGAAGAGCGAGTAGAGGCTGCCCACAGGGAGGCATCCTATCACCGCTTCTATGGAGCCTAGCTGTGTACGATCTGCTATATGAACTGGAAGAAAGCGGAGTCACCACATCCGCGTATGCGGACGATATGGTATTTATGGCCTCGAGCAACAACATGAGACATGCCAAGGAAAGAGTGCAGAGAGCACTACGCACGTTGGAGGCGTGGTGCGATAGATCAGGATTATCGGTGAATCCGGGGAATATGGAAGTAATCGGGCTTGCTAACAAGAACAGAAGGCCACCGCACGGTGGCTTGGTGTATCAGGGACAAACACTCGAATTGTCGAGAAAGGTTAGGTACCTGGGAATCATAGTTAACGAGACCCTGACTTGGCAGGAACACGTCTTTCGATAGACTCGTAGGGCCAGAAGTAACATGAACACGATGTGCAGAATGGTGGGCCCGACATGGGGATTCACACCCATCACCGTTAAATGGATATACGAGGCCATCGTTCTCCCGCGCCTGACCTTCGGGACGGGGATTTGGTGGAGAACAGCAAACATGAGAACCGTATACACAGCATTGGACAGTGTTCAGGGTATGGCACTGCGAAGGATATACGGTGCTATAAAAACGGCCCCTGTCAGAGCGCTAGAGGTGATGGCGGACATTCCGCCACTGAATATAAGAATCAAGGAGCTGGCGATGAGGGCGATGCTTAGACTGCAGAGCTGGGAACAATGGCAGGGAGGCAATCCCACGGACCATAGTTGGATCCGTGAGGAGGAAGGAGGAGCGGAGTTAAATCGCATGAAAGGACTACCGAGGAACATGATCGTCAAGAGACACGTGTTTGATAAACAAATCGAAACAGAGATCTCGGCCAGAAAGGACTGGAACGAAGCACAACTCAACAGTAGACATAACGCGGTCTGGTACACGGACGGGTCCAAGAGACACAATGGTCTGGCAGGAGCAGGATGGTGCGAAGGCAACGGTGGAGAGAGATGAGGATACAGGAGCCTGGGCAAGTACGCTACTGTATTCCAGGCAGAGATAGTAGTCATAATGGTGTGCGTTAAATGCATTAAAGAGGAATTCGACGCGGCTGAGGAGAGCGACAGGCACTGGAGAAATACGCGAGGAGGCAGTTTGCCAGTAGCGATAGCGACAACAAGCCGACGAACGAGCACCGTCCGGAAGCACGCGACCATCAGGGAGAATATAAAGAAGAGAATAGCGATCTGTACGGACAGCCAAGCGGCCATCAAGGCTCTAGGCAGATACGTGTACGTCTCGAAGACAGCATTGGGAGTGCAGACAAGCGCTGGACGAAATAGCCCGAGCAGTGGGGACACTTCGCGTCTGTTGGGTACTAGGGCACTCAGGAATCGCGGGGAAACGAGAAAGCGGATCGTCTGGCGAAAGAAGGCGCAAACAGAGCCCCGAACGATGATGAGGCTATCCCACCGATAGCCAACGTTGCGTTCACGGCTGCCGTGAGGAAATGGAGGGACGAGGAACGTCTGAACGCATGGGAGAAGACGGGCAATTGCAACACGGCCAAGGAGATGCTGGACACGGAACTGAACGCGGACAGGGCAAGAAGCATATTAAAGTTGGATAGAACAGACGCTAGGAACGTGGTGGGAGTGCTATGTGGACATGCGCCACTGAACGCCCACCTTTTTAAGGTAGGAAAGAGCGTGACGGAAATGTGCTTGTTATGCGAGGTAGCCAGGGAAGACGCTAAGTACGTGCTATGCGAGTGCCCAAGGAGTATGATGCATAGAAGAGAATAGTTGAAGAGATAGTTGGATGAGGAGATAGTGGACACAAGAGAGGTAAAAAAACTTTGCGTCGGCAAAGTCGCGAAATTCCTGGAGGAGGTGAAGCCGTGGAAAATCTCCTAGAGTTCACCTCTCCTGGAAGGGGAGGACCTGTAAGATGTGCCGCGCCGACAGTGACCCGAGAACTCGGGAGCCGCAGACGGGGACCAACGCCAAGAGCGTAACCGATGCACGAGAGAGGCGCTCCACGGCGGGGTCCACCAGGAGGGGGCGATGGCAGGGGCCGCCTCCTTCATTTCTTCATTTCGATTCATTTCTTTGTCTTTCTTCCTCTTTCGATAGCAAGGACTAGTTTCAGGATGGATAGACGAGAGAGAGAGAGGGGGGGGGGTAACACTTCACCGCTGCTTGACCATGGATACGACGAAACCCAGTGACGAACCTGGAAACCCTGGAGCAAATAGGGATGAGTATTCTCCCCCTTCCGAAACACAGCTCGAATGAGCACACCGTGCATTAGCCAAAATAAATAGGATTACCGGTAACAACAGTGCATGTTGTGCAATGGTCCAAAGATTTATCGAGAGATAAAGAGTCCATCTCTATCCAAAAGAATTGGATGTACATGCATCTATATTGCGACAGCAAGCATACCAGAAAGAGGACAACGGTAGGCGCATCGAACGGTGAGAAAGGAAGTAAGGAAGCTTCGAGGATGCGCAGGGGATCAGGGCCGGCGACATCTCCCGAATGGGTAGGCCCGCGGCAGACGGGTGCAACACACGCTACTAAGGATTCCTCGTCGTGCCCCCCCCCCCCCTCCGTAAGACTTCCCTCACGTTATCGAAAGGACATCAGGATTCCAGGCCACGACCACAGACGAGGGGCGAGAGAGGAATTCAGGAAGACAACAGCGGCTAAGAGAGACAGGCCAGATGGCAGCCCAATGGAGCGAATAAGGCCTTCAGGCAAAAGGAGCGAATTAACCTTCGGGCAAGCAAGTAACGACTGCCATCGTCGCGGTACCGCAAAGAACCCGCGTACCGTGCGTTGGTAGGTCGCAAGTAAAGACGGAAGGGAGACGGCACTCCAAGCGTCAGAGCGATACCGGCGCATCGGATAACGCAGACCGCTGCGAACTATTTGGAGGATGACCGGGATCACCTCGAACGAATCGTGCCTCGCTTTCAGACCTCGACTCAATAGTGCTATGAAAAACCCAGCCGGAGGGTGGGAGGAGGGTCTTAAATCCGGAGTCTTTCCAGGGTTTAGAACAGCTTAGCTCGGAGTATAAAGTGTAGTAGGTCGTGAAGAGGGTTGGGACGAGGGTAACCAATGGGCCAGATTTGCTCGCGAGGGCATGGGACGTTACTGTGGGGGGACTGTAGGTATGGTAGGGAGTAAACTCATGGGGTTAGGGGTATGAGGATTCGGCGGGTGGGAACGTAGCTAGCCTTATGCGGGTAATCAATCCAGACCTCGGCAAGCCGAAGGCATTGCACGTGCGTGCTCCCACAGTACGGGTGCTTTAAGTGAGGTTGAGGGCGGATACCGGCCTCCCGGTCCAGGAGAACGACGAGTAAAATCGAGTCTGGGGGGTGGATAGGAGGTCCGATAGTACGGCGTCGAGGCACGATTTAATAAACCTCAGTAACAATTAGTGGCGGGCTGGTACCGCCGGTTAGAGGGGGCGGATTGGGCAACGCGTAAAACTCTAGCACACCCAAGTATGTATAGGTAGGAAACCCCTCCCCCCCTCCTCCACGAAGACCGCCCTCGTGAGTACGGTTCCCCACGCAAGCTGGCCCGGGCCTATAAAAAGTGTGGCAGACTCGAGAAACCGAGTAGTAACCTGGTGGGTAAAGCACTCCATGAGGAGGCGGCCCCCACAGCCATTTCCTCCCCTCTCAGGGAGGCCCATCTTCCCAGGCCGTGCAGGAAGGTCGGTGCGGTCCTCGCGACCGAATGGCACAGTTTCTTCTCCCCTGGTAGACGTAGGGACGCCCTTCCCCTTCCCGAGCCGTTCAGAAAGAAGGGGGAGGAGCGGTCACCGAAGACCGGGAGGCGCGGCAAGCCCTGGGGAATCCTCCGCCTCCGGAATGTTTGTACACTCAATGGCTGAATGACTCGAGTGATGCCCGGGACCAGCGGTACGTGCGAATACTCCCACCGCCTACGTCGCTACTAATCGACTAATCGACTATTGATGACTGGGTAATTTTTTCATCCCTCCCGGCTTCTCCCTATAATTATGAGTAGTAAGGCTAGGGGAATTCTAACCAGGGAATCGAACCCTAACCCGTATCCGGTTCGGTACGCCGTATCGTCAACTAACCCGCCTAATCGGGTAACAGAATTCATCTACAGGGTGTTCCAAAAATGCCGCGGTTCCTCGAAGGGGATGATTCGGGGGGTGATTGCAAACAACTTTTTCCTTTGGGAAAATGCTCTCCGATGTTTGGTTAACGAGATATTAACAAAAAGGACCGATCAATCAGGGCGCGAGTCTGACAGCCGAGTTCCCGCGCAAGCGTGGCTATGCGCCGCGCTGCGCCTTGTGAACAAGCAACTCGGCATGCAACGAAGAAAATTGCGCAGAATGGCAAATGAAAAAGACGTAAAAAATAAAATCGAACACGTTGTCATAGCTTGTTTGTTATTTAAAGTGAATAATGAATAAAGGATAAATGGATGAAAATCACGTGTAACGTAAAAAGACGAATACTCAGGTTTTTTTTTAGAAGATTCGAAAATAATAATTATTTGAAGTGGGAGGATAAGGAATACGCAAATTTCCTTGTATTAGTAACGTAGCCACGAAAAGGTAATGTAACAGGAAATTAACGAAAAGTGATCGCAGTTCGTTATTGTGATAAAAATCCGTAATTCAATAAGGGCCATCACTGTTGTTTATAACGAATAAAAGCCCGAATATATATTTCCGTACGGGAATTTTGAGAATTATCGCCGGAAATAAGCCATAGCTTGCGTTAAATTTAAAAATGAATGATCACCAATAAAGTAACTATAACCTCACCCTTGTCGAAAATTCACGTGCAGCTTGAAAACCCGTGTCACTGGGTCACTGAACCGATCCTGGTCATCGATGGACGCGCCCAGTGCACAGCTGGTCCCAGGTATACGACACTACCCAAAGTTAAGGGTCGCAATGTCAGGTACGCCCAGGTTAATGTACCGAATACTCACTTCACTGCACGGCTACTAACACTGATCACTTAATTTACTTTTCATGGAACGTGTTGTTCCTACGTTTTAAAAATGCTGCCGCTGCCGCTACAGCTACTACTACTGCTACTGCTACTGCTACTGCTACTACTATATATATATTATATATTATTTTTATTATATTATTTATTATATATTAATTAATAACATATTATTTCTCTATTTATTTCTCTGTTTATTTATTTTTTAATAAATAGAGAAATAATATGTTTAAGTAATTATATATATATATATATATATATTATTATATATTATATATATATTATATATATATATATATTATATATATATTATTATTATATATATATATATATATATTATATACACATATATATTATTTTTTCTTATAACAATATAATTACTATTATATATATATATATATATATATATATATATATATATATAAGAAGAAGAAGAAGAAGAAGAAGAAGAAGAAAAAAGGAAAAATATATAAAATAAATGAGAAAATAAAAAAACTAATAAAAAGGGGAGGGCGGTGATGGAGGCGATGGTGGCGATGGCAACCACGAGGGCGACAACAATGATGGTGGCGATGGGAACGACGGCTGCGGCTCGCGGGTGCGCAGCCATGGTGGTGACGGCGGCGGTGGGGGCCGCGGCCGTCGCAGGGCCCCTGATAGTTGACATGGGACCCACGGTCGTCGCAGCCGCGCGGCTATCCTCGGCCCAACTACAGGCTCCTGCCGCACATGTTGAGGCGCAATTTCCTCCAAAAGTATTACACATCTGCGGAGGCGGCGGAGAAGGAAACCACAGCGGCGGCAACGGCGGCGATGGCGAATGGAGTGGTGAGGGAGGCGACGGTGGTGGCGAGTTCTAAATCACAAGAATCAGAGATATATATTAGCACGTTAAACCTCGGAAGACGAATGGTGGATATGATCGCGTGAGACGAATGCAGGACCAGTTTGACCCAGGGTTTGGGAGACTACAGAGGCCCTAATACCTAGCAGATACAGGTACGGGTTTGCCTGGGGCCTTCCGGTGTTTCTGTGGCTTTCGGAGACTTCCACCGGGGGTGTGTAGCAGCGTCTGCGACCTGACGGGAGAAGGATCCGTCAAAAACTCCGATGAAATTGATGTTTCATCTGAAAAGATAAGGGTCAGCAAGTGGTGGGTATGGAACCGGTAATGGTGGGGGGCACCGTAGGTGTTTCACGTCCCGCCGGGCAGGGCGTCTCCGTTGGACTTAGGTCTCCCGGAGGACGGCTTGCGCGGAGGGCTTACCTGGGGCGGCACTTACACGCGCGTGGCAGTCCTTTCGAGAAGCTGCGCGCGGGCACTTGCTGCTGGGTGCGCAACTGCTGATACCTGTCGGACGTGAAACTTCGGCGAAGTTGGCTGGCCCAGGATACTCACCTCCACGATTGGTAAACCCTGGGATCTGCACGGCAGTTTGGAGTTCAAGAAACAAAAAATGTGCTGAGTTAGATGCGAACGAGTGGATGGCGAGAGGGGGGGGGAGGTGTGGAGGAGTTTTTATGTTGGAGAGAGGAGTTGGGAGTTTTGGTCTGCCACCAGAAGCAATTGGCGGTGTCAAAAAAAAAATGAACAGAACGAACAGTGGGAAAGCCTCGGAAAAGACGCTGCTACCTGGAGATCACCAGGGCCAAACATATCGCTGTGGATATGTTGAGCTAGGATGGTCACAGCGGCGGGAGCCTGGACCGGCGGGGCCCCGTTACCAAATATACGACAGCTGCTGAAGACAATGGCAAACAAAAGGATAGCGCAAATGGACTGGAATCAAGGAAACGGGCAGATACGGGAACAGAAGGAGGGAGGAAGGACGGACGAGTGGACTCTGCTAAAGGGGGAATTAGATTTGAAAAATCAATAAGCGAGAGAGAAATGGACGGGAGGATGGAGAAGCTGAAAGAAAAAATGCAGGACTTGCAGAATCTAACTCAGAAGGGAGAAGGTGAAGAACGAACAGTGAAGAAGGAGAGGAGAAGGGTCTGTACTCTAACGAGGAAACCGGGGCTACGAACAACGAAAAGACAGGAGGAGAGACAAGCGAATCCGGCCCTTCATTTTTCACTCCGAATCTATGGAAATACAATAGGGACCTGCACAACTCCGCACTTCCTTCTATTTGTTAATGAACAATGAGAACACCACCACCTTCAATAAGGAAAGAGGTATTTTGGGGGAAAGGGAGGGACTACCCCCACTGGTGATGGGGGACCTTATCCTGGAGGGCCTAGATAAGCTAAGCGCGAGACTGAAAGATATAGGTAAATGACTTAAGGCCCTCGAGAGTATACTGCTTGGATATGAAAATATAAGAAGTTAAAAAAAATGGCGAAACTGGGGAGAGCCCGTATCAAAAATAAAAACCTGAAAGAAATCAGGGAACGGGAATTGAACGATGCACAAAGAAGAAAGCATGAGGAGGAAGTAAGAAAAAGGACTTCACCGACAAGATGGGACAGGCCGAGACTAACTCAGGCCCAGGATGGAAAAAAGATGGGGGACACAAGAATGAGGGAGACGAAAAGCCCGACAGACCGGGGATGCGAGGGAGTGATTGAAAAGAGAGAAGAGGTTACACCGCCGGAGGATAAACTTGGAAAACAGAAAAAGGACCCCTCAGCAGACAAAATAGAAACAGCCACAAATAGGGTAGGAGGGATAGCTCCGGTATCCCTGAACTACCAGGTAACAGAGGGTACGAGGAAAAATGGGAAGGGTAAATACCAGGGACAAATTAGGAAAGGAGAAGACGAGGTCTCCAGCTCAGACAACGAGACAAACCGAGAGAACGCCGCGGAGGGTGGTGTCAGTAAACCTGGCTCTAGAAAATCAGGTAAGACTCCAAAACTCCCTCCACCCCAAAATCGGGGTACGCGACAGTGGGTATGGCTTTGCCCCAATGCCAGTGGGGCGTGGGTGCAGGTAGGAAAGAGGAGGAGATCAGTGAGGGAAGACAAAACGCGTGATAAGACAGGGAAATACAATAGGGACCTGCACAACTCCGAACTTCCTTCTATTTGTTAATGAACAATGAGAACACCACCGCCCTCAATAAGGAAAGAGATATTTTTGGGGAAAGGGAGGGACTACCCCCACCGGTGATGGGGGACCTTATCCCGGAAGACGTAGATAAGCTAAGCGCGAGACTGAAAGATATAGGTAAAGGACTTAAGGCCCTCGAGAGTTAACTGATTGCCCCTTCCGCACCATAGTCCAACGAAAGTCTAAAATCGTCCAATCGAACAAACAACCAGTGGTCCCTGTTCCCCATTCCAATGCGAACGTTTTACTCTAATGGTTCGACCGCGGTCGTCGTGCTGGTTTTCGAGAATATCGCTAAAAACTCCAATCTCTGAAATATTTCAAAGTCCCAAAAGATTTCAGAGACCTTCCGCACCGTACTCCGAACACAACTTCGACCGATCGACCAAACAACCAGTGATCCCTGTTCCCCGTTCCATTGCGAACGTTTTATTCTAATCGTTCGACCGCGGTCATCGTGCTGGATTTCGCGAAAATCGCTAACAACTTCAATCTCTGAAATATTTCGAAGTCCTGAAAGATTTCAGAGTCCTTCCGCACCGCGACTTCGTTAGAAATCACTCTCAGGACCTAGATCGCCTGGCCTTAGATTCGTTCGTTGATGGTCTTCCACCTGACATAAGGACAAGGTTACTGCAACACCAATTCGAAACGCTCGACGAAGCGTTCGATTTGGCTGTCCTTGTGGACAAAGAGATTGAAAGGGACCGTCTCAGATTCTCAGAACAGAAGACTCCCAAGGTAACCTGCCAACTCTGCAATAAGACAGGTCATGATGCGCGGGCCTGTCGCAGCAACCAAGGTCCGGTAGCTCAATCTTCCGAAAGGCACCCTCCAAACCTTGCTGCGGGATATGGGAGCAAAGCACCAAATCCACTGCTCCCCTACTGGGACGAGACCCGATCTCCACCCTCAAGACCTACGGAGTTACGCATCTACGGTTATTGCAAGAAGCCCGGACACGTGACCTCGGAATGCAGAAAACGTATCTTCACCATCGACAAGGATCCTAAAACCTTGTGGGAAATGGAGTTTGGAAGTACCCCGCCGGGCACCGATGGATGCGAATCGTGGAGTGGGCCAAACAGGAGCACACCCACTTACGATACAACCCAAGACACCAGCGATACCTTAAAAATCAGTACCGTTCAACTAAGCCCAGTTGGCTAAGCCCCGTCTGTGATAATGCACTCACCAGACTTCGGGAAAATACCCGAATTAATGATCAATACCGGCTCTGAGGTGAACTTGTTGAAAGTTCAGGCCGTAAAGCGATTCCAAGACGTTGACACGGAGAAGCAGTTGGACTTCCATGGGATTTCCATCCCATTCATAAACAAGAATCCAATTGTGTTACACACGAGGTCAAAACCCTCCTTTTTCGTACATACAGCTAATTTGAAGGAAGGGTATCTACCCCGGCTCAACTTAGGGTCAGTAATTCACGCCGGTAATGCCCTTGTCCGCAACCACGATGGCAGTACCCACCTGCAAATTATAAATTCTAGAGAGATTGACACTCCCATCACAATACCCACCGTTGAACGAGAGGAAATCAACAGAATAATTCCAGAACCCAAACAGGTACGACCAAAAGAGACTGTGACGCCGACAGGTATCACTCCCATCCCCGCCCTAATAAAAAACAAGTCCCTCTTAGCCCAGGATCTGTCGATCCACCACCTTGAGGCACCCGCGAAGGTGTACTCACTCTCACCCCCTGCGCATTACGCTAAATCAACCCTTCCCCTAACCTCCCAAGAGTCTCTTGCGGCTACGCCGGAACCGGAAATAATGGAAAAATCTGAAGAAATACCTCCAAGGGCAGGAAAATTACTTCTGTCAATCTCCAAAGAACACCCGAATCCCGGGAAGAGCAATGAGGTCGCTGACGCTGCACCTCACACACCACAAAGAATTAAAAATTTCCTTGGATTGACCGGATATTACAAAAGTTTTATCCCAGAATCCTCTAGAATGGCTCGCCCATTGACCTCACCATTGAAGAAGGGCGCACCATTTGACTGTGGACCGTGCCAACAAACCGCCTGTGACCACTTAAAATCAGCATTGCAGAAAGAACCTATCCTGCAATACTAGAATGTTGAGCCAGAAATTCCACTACGGTCCTCTCCAGAAAACGCACGTAAAAGACTGCCTACAACAAGAGCAGGCAACACTTACATATTACCCATGCAGGGTTTATTGATAAAATATTTTGTGTGCGTGCTCCTCAGCCTATGCACATTAATTAAGATCGCTGACGCATTTATTAAAAGATTCATCTGTCACTTCGGAGCTCCTAGAGCCATCCTCACTTGCCAAGCAGCAAATTTTACTGGCGCTTTTACGAAAGCAGTAGCGCGGAAACGTAAAGTCCAACAATTCCGAACCACAGCCTTTCACCCACAGTCTAACGGCTCTTTAGAGAGATTGCATCTCGTTTTGACCGAATATTTAAAAATGTTTATCGGTAAATACAGTGACTGGGACGAATGGACCTACTTGGCCGCGTTCTCGTATAATACCAGTGTCCACTAGGGCACTGAATACACTCCACATGAATTAATATTCGGGAAATTAGCTCAGATACCCAGCCGGAACGCGGTTTCTGATGAAATCGAAAACGAAACATACCATGGTTACCTTTCGAAACCGAGTAGGAAAAAACGATGCAAAATACATTACGATCGCCATACCCACGTGCACGAGAGTCTCGGTTGACCCCAAGTCACCACAAACAAAATACTCTAATCAATTTTCCACCATAGATCGTTGCTACTGCAACATTTATTGCAACCATCATTTACGCGGTCATGCCGTGCAGAGGAAAGGAAGGAATATCGCATCCCTTCTCCCTAAAGTCATCTCATCGGTCATCATCAGGGAGGCGCCTTCGCAGACGGTCATCGCCATAGATGACTCCCTCCCTTCCGCCATCGGACTGCCAGTCGACTGAGAGCAGCTCTAGGAGGCCACTACCCATTCGCCCCGTATAGACCCCTCTTACGAACAATCAAATTCACCCTGCTCCTTACTGTTAAGAAATGTACTCATTTCTTCATGTGAGGAGGAAGGTGTGACGTCCCACTATTTTTCGCGCGGTATAATTTAAAGTGCTCCCCCATAAATCACCCCACAACTCACCCCGAAATCCTTAAAATTCAACTCTTATCCTTTTTCTCCAACCATTGACCATCTAGGCGATGTACCTTAGCGGTCCCCGTCTCGAGATGGTCAACGACGAAATCCCCTTCCCCTCTTCGCCCTACGAGGCACGAATTCCTCCCTCATATTTAAATCCAAACTAGTCCCTCGTCCCAAATACCCTCTTAATTCGAGACCACGTCTCACCCCCTCTCTATGACCCACGAGGTCAAAGCCACGCTCACCCCTTTCCAATCTAACTAGCCAAAATCCACCTAATGGGTTGAGCACCCCCTTTTCAGAAGCCCAAATAAAAACACCGGAAGTCCTATTGCGATGCATATTTCGCGCATGAATCATAAACACGGCTAATTATATACCACATATTTCGCACATGAATCATGGTGCATACCGCGCATGCCCCTCATACCGGGCATTCCTGCGAAACACATAAATACAAGGGCCCCAGAGGTTGGAACGACTTTTCGACAGAATCCTTCTAAGGATCAAGTGGACTTTTCGACAGAATCCTTTCTAAGGATCAAGTATATTTATAAAGTGAATATCTCAATTCAGTGCACTACAAAATATAAATCTACGACATCGACGGTAAGCAATTACGATTACCATTTAAGATTGCATCTCATCCTCATTCATATAAATATTATTCTGTATTGCTTATGCTTTTCATATTTCGTATTATTACTTACTGCTTTATATTGACTATCTATTGCTTATTGTGTTATATCATTTTCTTTGCTCATGCTTAACGCATATTTATAATATCTATTTTCAAACGTTTATTGCTTTTATTATAATTCTTGTTACTAATTGCATATCACCTTTCATATTACTGTTTATTGCTAATACTCATATATCTCACGTTCATACACATATATATATTGTTATTGATTAGCATTTATATAAATGTCAGTGTGCCAATGCTTAATGTCTAACGCATTATTATATTAATCTACCAAGCTATTGCTAACAGTGCATAACATATTCTCGTGCTAAAAAAATATATAAACGTTCTTATCTTCAATAACGCTTCGAATTATTCCATCGATCCTTCGGCTACAGAACCTTCAAATCATAACAAGCTACGGTAACAGCTGATCTCTGTCAACGAACGCAGAGATTTCTTATAGTGTTTACAAGGCTTACTTTCGCTTAAGCATTGCATGCCCTATATAAAGACGCCTATTGTGAAGAAATCTAATGCGTGCCTTTTTATCTCAATCCAATTATCGCGTCGTTAATACTAACCACCAGTGTTGTAACGGGTGTCACTTTGGTACATGATTACTGATTAACCTTCCCTGGTTGCGTTGTGTCGCGAAACTGGTTTTCGTACCAAAAACTCCTATCTTACATTGTGTCGCGAAACTGGTTTTCGTGCCAAAACTCCCATCTTGCCTTGTGTCGCGAAACTGGTTTTCGTACCAAAAACTCCTATCTTACATTGTGTCGCGAAACTGGTTTTCGTGCCAAAACTCCCATCTTGCCTTGTGTCGCGAAAGTGGTTTTCGTGCCAAAAACTCCCATCTTACATTGTGTCGCGAAACTGGTTTTCGTGCCAAAACCTCCTAACCTGCCTTGTGTCGCGAAACTGCTTTTCCTGCCAAACTTCCCTCTCTACCTACCCCTGAAATGTCATTCCCCTAAAAAGACCTTCACCCGGGACGTGACAATTTATATAATAAATTTTTGTACGAAAGGACTAAATTTATAAATTTTTTGTTTTTGCTATAATCAATAAATATTGGAATTTTATATTTATTAAGTATAGGTGTTTACCCTGTGATAATACTTGGTTGGGTTTCAAATGCTAATTATTCAATATTAGGAGCGGTTGGGTCAATTTCACAGTCAGTTTCTCATGAAGTCAGTTTATTTTTAACAATATTTTCTGTAAATTTATTAATTGGAAATTAATCGTTATTGGATTGATATAAATTTCAATATTATATTAAAATTGTTTTAATTTTAATTCCCATACTACAACAAGAAAATGGCGGATAGGTCTTTTAAACTCGGGGACCAAGTGCTACGGCACGACGAGACGCTAAGACGCGGGCGGTCAAAAAACTAACACCTGCATAGATAGGCTCTTACACGATTCAGAACACGCACGATAATAATAATTACAGTATAAAGGGCGACGAACAATCCGCGTTCACACAAACACATTATAGAATAGGGCAGTAATAGGGAAATTGTCGCAGTTTTGAAGGAAAGTAACGATACACTAACAATTATTTAAGGATAAGACTAAGAAAAGTAATTTATTGAAAAAAGATGGTAAATAAGCGCACAACTAGGCGTCGTCGTCTCAGCCACGTAGGGCACGGTCGGCCTCCAATAGCGACCACAGTCGAGGCCGTGGAGCAGACCCAACGAAGATGTCCCCATGACGTTCTACACAAAAAAACCAATTGCAAGACTATTACCACACGCACGGAAATTGAAACAGTAACCAGACCTACAATCCCCGGTGCAATAAGACACTCACCAAATAGGACCCTCAGACCCCATGAGTCTTCATCATCCTCCCAGAATTCTACATGCTGGAAGAACCGACGCCAATGCGCCCGATACTCCCTAATTGCCTCCATATAGGCAATGCTGATACAACCCGGCGGGGTTGGGCACTGGAAACGCTAGAGGAATTATTCGGATAAATAGAACAATAAATTTACAAAACATGATGCACAAACAAACCCCACTCGCATGTACAACTAAGCCAAACACGATTTCGCACGGCACGTTCAAAATAACTAACAACATATTCGTTCTGCAGATCAAAACGAAATAAGAAGTGCTCAAGAAAATCGAGTCCCATATGCCCTCGCTTCTCACTTCTACTCAAGTCCAGACAAAGAAGATGAACTGTCCTACGTTAGCAAAAAAATTTATCTCGCGCACGCACAAGGAAAGACTACGGGACTAACAACAAAAAAGAACGAAACTCCGACTATACCTTGACATTATAATTTTACAGGATTTTCGTCCTATAAAACGATGATACTACCCGCAGGAGGAACAACCCCCGACACAGATTTCACTATAAAAGAATTCCAACACCACCCCAACATTTACTTCGAAAATCTAGGCGATCTACAGATTTATTGAGATACCTGGAAGTTAGTATTACACGTATACATATCTTACATCTACCAACGCGAAGCGAACCTCCAAACTGCACAATATGATATATTTGCGCAATGTAAAACACCTTCCACCGACAACTTACAAAAATTATATAAAACATTCGCCACCCAAATCCAAGACGATGTAGACCGCGTCGCCAAACTCCTTACCTACGTCCAGCAAACTAAAAGCTCAGCACAAAAACAGCGTCTTGGATAAATAGATGGATTAGGTTACATAGGAAAATCACTCTTCGGGCTAATGGATTCCGAAGATAGAAAAAAATAAATGATTAAATAGACCTTTTAGAAAGACAGGATAACAGATTAAAAAATGCAATCAAGGGACAAATGCAAATTGGAACAGCCGACACCCGAACTTCTCAACGAGACTATACACGACATATGAGAAAGCGAAAACACACTCTTAAACGCGACTTGGCAAATTCCATACTTACTCCAACAGACAACTGACATTACTAAATTTCGAGAGACAGTAGACGAACACCTCATACTAATAAACAGCGTCGCGGAAACACTTTTGCATGACACGCAAGACTTGTTACAATTCATTATGGGTATAAAGAAAGGAGTCCTAAACCCACGGTTAATACCAGCAGCACAAATCATAACGTACCTCACTTCCGCACTCGCACATATTCCGAAATGACTAGACTTACCAATCGGAATAAAATTAGAAAACATGCACGCCCTGTACGAAATCCTTACGTTCTCCGCATTTTCGAATACCAAATTAATTACTGTAGTACTAGATATTCCATTGTAAAAAGTGAAAAATAAATTCAAATTGAGCAATGTACACATGGTACCTACGAAGATAAATGAATCGTTCTATGCGTATAGAACCCCTCGACTCATACGTGGTACTTGACACCTCGGTGCAAGATTACATAAATCTAAGCAAACAGGACCTAGCAAAATGTGAGGCAATAAACGATCTGTACATCTGCACATCTAATCACCCAATGTTCAAAGTGATACCATACGGACCGTGCGAAGTACACTTGTACACCGGATTAACAAAAACCCGAAACAATTGTAAAATGCGAATTATGACACTGAATCACACGTCCCTAGACGATCACGTGCCACTCTGCCTCGCATCCCCCTCCCTAGCTTCGACGGGAGTTACATCGAATGGCAGGCGTTCCACGATTCCTTCGTCTCTTTAGTGATCAAGGATCCTTACCTAATGGATGTAGATCGTTTACATTATTTAAAGGGATGTGTCAAGGGCGAGGCCAGCACTTGGATACGCAATCTTACTACAACGGACGATAATTTTCAACCTGCTTGGGATGCTTTAAAGGAACGTTTTCAAAATAAGCGCCACTTAGTGAACGCCCAGCTTACGCTGTTAAACGAAGTGCCCTCGGTGAAAAGCGAATCGTCTGCCGAATTGAAAAGATTGTTCAACGGTACGTGGGACGTGGTCGGCGCTTTAGCTGCTCTAAAACGCCCCGTAACTACCACTGACTGGCTGGTTAACATGACGGTCGATCGTCTGGATGAACAATCGCGCCGCGAGTGGGAGGCTTCCCTCGGTATGTGCACAGAACCGCCCTCCTTGGATGCTCTAAGGGTGTTTATTGAGACACGCATACATACGGTTGAAGCGCTTGAAAACCAACGTAAGCGTGATTCTACTGAGAAGGCTAAACAAATAACAAGTAAAGGCATCGCTTCAAAGGACTCCGGTGCCAAAGGCGCCGCGGTGCACCAGGTCGTCGCTACACCATCGTCATCCAAGGACTGCGGCCTGTGTAAGGGCTCGCATTACTTACTGTTCTGTTCGAAGTTCAAAAGCCAGGATGCTACCTTGAAGAAAGCTACTGCCGAAAGGTTGCAATGCTGCTTGAACTGTTTGGGCAAACACCAAAGTGACAGTTGTCAGTCAACTAAACGGTGCCAAAAATGTGCTGAACCACACCATACTTGCCTTCATGATGCCTTTCAACCGACTCCTGGTGCTGTAGTGCAACACGTCATTCCACACGTACTCAACACTCCACCAGTGATGCTTGGCCTTGCTCGAATTCGCGTTTATACTCCGGTCGGTCAGTACGTTTCAGTGCGGGCCCTAATCGATCCCGGTAGTGAAGTGTCTTTAATCTCTGAACAGCTCGTACAACGACTTTGTTTAAAAAGACAGCGTGCGCGCATACCTTTGTTGTTCGCCGGCGGTGCTCCGTCGTTATGCACGCGAGGAGCTGTTCATTTGGACATCACTGCCGATCGTGAAGGCGAGAGCTCACTAGCTCTGTCTGCATTTGTGCTGACTGACCTATCCAGTTACAAGCCACCCGTCGTACCCGACGGCACTGTGTGGCCTCATCTACAGGGCCTTCAGTGGGCCGAGCCTAGACTCTCTAGCCAGGACCCCATCGAGCTGCTGCTGGGCGCTGACATCTACAATGACGTCATGTTAGAAGGTGTTCGTAAGGGCAAGCCAGGTACTCCTCTAGCTCAAGAGACTACCTTTGGCTGGATTCTTACCGGTGGGTTGCGGAATGGCTGTTCACTCAGTCGTAAGAGCGTCTCTACAGTTCAGTGCTGCTCAATGAATCAGGAACTTCCTGGCCTACTGGAGAGGTTCTGGGAACAGGAAGAAGTACAGATACCGCCCACTCTTTCACGCGGTGACCAAGAGGCGGAAGATCACTTCCAGGCCACGCATCGACGCACGACCGAGGGACGCTTTGTGGTAAGACTTCCATTTAAAAGTATTCCGGAGCTGGGATCTTCCAGACCCGCTGCTCTTCGCACATTGAATTCTATGCAGCAGCGCTTTCTTAAAAATCCGGAATATAAACAAGCTTATCAAGACTTTCTACAAGAATATGAAAACCTCGGCCATATGGTGGCGGTGCGTGCCCTTCCTGACGGTCGACATTTCTATTTACCACATCATGGTGTCCTGAAAGCTTCAAGTTCCACTACGAAGCTGCGCGTAGTGTTCAATGGTTTGATGTCAACCAGCAACGGGAAGTCCCTCAATGACGTTCTACACACCGGACCCAACCTGTTACCAGCCTTAGCCGAGTTGCTGCTCAGATGGCGGCGTCATCCCATCGCCTTCGTCGCTGAGGTCGAAAAGATGTATCGGCAAATCGTGATACATCCAGAAGACCGAGACTATCAGCGTATACTCTGGCAAAAGGGGAAGGGGTTAAAGTTGAAGGAGTATAAGCTGTGCACCATCACTTACGGTTTAGCCTGCGCTCCTTACCTGGCTCTTCGATGCTTGCGACAACTGGCCACAGAGGAAGTCGAGTCATTTCCCTTGGCCTCAAGAACCCTGCTCACGGATGTCTACATGGACGACATCCTAACTGGCGCGGCTACTGTGGAGGAGTAGCCTTGACATTGCAAGGCGAATTAGAACAGCTTGCCATGGCGGGCGGTTTTCGACTCCACAAGTAGGCGTCGAACTCACCCGAATTCATGGGGACGGTCCACAAGTATGGAGCTGGTCCTGCCCGGCACTGGGACACTGACACTCAGCATTCTGTCCTAGGTATCCAGTGGTTTCCAGACACGGATAACTTCCAGATCCAGCTTTTGGATGGAGTTTTGACTTCAAACCCGACGAAACGGATCGTCCTAAGCCAGGCCGCTCAAATCTTTGACCCATTAGGTTGGCTCTCTCCTGTAACCGTATGGGCCAAGATATTTATACAGACACTCTGGAGAATTACTCCGGATTGGGATGAGCCGTTACCTGCTAAATCGGAGAACGAATGGTGCCAGTTTCTGAAGGCGCTTCCAGCTCTTCGTCAAATTCAGATCCCGCGCAGCCTGGGTCTGACGTCCTCCAGTCCACCTGTAGAAGTCCACGGCTTCTCCGACGCTTCAGAACGAGCGTACTCTGCTGTGGTATATCTCCGCGTCCAGAACGCATCAGGTGATGTTGTCATACACCTCATTTCAGCCAAGACAAAGGTGGCCCCGCTCAAGCAGTCGCTCCCTCGCCTTGAATTGAGTGGCGCCCATTTACTCACGCGACTGACGGCGCACTTGCTGTCTACTTTGGAACTGAGGATCGACGGCGTGCATTTATGAACTGACGCCTTGGTGGTCTTGGGTTGGCTCCAGGCTCCGTCCAGCCGCTGGCAAACATACGTGGCCAACCGGGTAGCGGATATTCAACGCACCTTACCACAGGCCCATTGGCACCACGTTCAAGGTCAGGATAACCCGGCCGACTGTGCCTCAAGAGGGTTGTCACCGGAGGAACTTCCCGAGCATCCACTGTGGTGGTCTGGGCCTCCTTGGTTGGTCTCGCACGAGGGACGCTCCAGCACCTGTCATGAGCCGGTCGAGATCCCGCTACTCGAACAAAGGCAAATCCTGCACATCCAGCGTTCTTCGGATGATAGGGTGAGCCTATATTTAAATCACTTTTCTAACTTCCGTCGACTGATCCGAGTTACAGCGTGGTGCTGTCGATGGCTCCCTACTATGAAGGGCAAGGGTCTACCTTACCTGACCGCCAGCGAGTTACGAGCTGCCCAAACTAAGTTGGTCCGGTGCGTACAAGCTGCTGCGTTCGTCACTGAATTAGAGGCTCTACAAAACCGCCAACCTCTGCCTCGACAAAGTCGTCTGCTACGACTTAACCCTTTCAAGGACGAGGGAGACGGCACGTTACGTGTTGGCGGGCGGCTGCACTATTCGAGGATCAGCTATAACCAACGACACCCAGTGATTCTTCCCGATGAATCCCCACTGGCCACGCTGTGGATTGCTGAGGCACATCGGCGCTGTCTGCATGGGGGTGTAGAACTTACCCTCTCAACCCTTCGCCAACATTGCTGGGTGCTGCGAGGCCGTCAACTAGTGAAATCCTGCATTCATCGGTGCCTCACTTGCGTGCGATGGAAGGGCACGCGGTCGGCACCGCGCATACGGCGGTCCAGTTGATGAGAGTGTTACCCGCACCTCGAGTAACCCCTTGTCGTCCGTTCCTGCGTGTGGGAGTCGATTATGCAGGGCCCATTTTAATACGATCCAGCCGCGGGCGTGGCCAGCATGCGCAGAAAGGTTATATTTCCTTGTTTGTCTGTTTAGCCACTAAAGCCGTGCATCTGAAGGTGGTGTCGGACGGGACAACCGAGGCCTTTCTAGCTGCTCTGAAGCGATTGACCTCTCGCCGTGGCCTATGCTCCCAGATCTACAGCGACTGCGGTACGGTGTTTGTGGGTGCAAACAAGGAACTGCAAGTCCTTCTACAAGCTGTTAGCCGACAGAACAAGCAACTATTGGACCGCCTGGCGTCTGATGGAATCGAGTGGAAGTTTAACCCTCCTTCCGCGCCTCATTTCGGCGGGATCTGGGAGGCCGCGGTGAAGTCCGTTAAACACCACCTCCGGAGAGTCCTCGGCGATCATCGATTGACTTACGAGGAGCTGGCCATGCTCCTTGCTGAGATCGAAGCGTGTTTGAATTCTCGGCCGTTAATACCTCTCTCAGACGATCCCGACGATCTCGACGTGCTGACACCGGGTCATTTCTTGGTCGGTGGGGCGGTCACCGCGATACCAGAGCCGAACTTCGAAGATCTCCCAGACTGTCGGCTCTCCCGGTGGCAGCTGGTTCAGAAAATGCAGCAGCATTTCTGGCGCCTTTGGTCGCGTGACTACCTGAATACGTTACAGACTCGGGGTAAGTGGAGTCGCGATCGGACTGTGATTCGCGAGAGCGATCTGTGCTTAATCAAAAGCGAACTGCAGCCGCCCTCGCGATGGCCTCTGGCTCGAGTTCTTAAAATCCACCCGGGCCCTGATGGCCTCACACGGGTGCTGACCCTTAAGACAGCGACGTCGGAATTCACTCGTCCGTTAAACAAGTTAATTCTATTACCTTTTACTGCCACCGCCGAGGTCGATTCTGGGGGCTCTCACAGTGACGTCGTCGATTGACGTTGATCGACAGAACTTTCACTTGTACTCTAATCACTATATGCACAGCTGCCAGCTGTCTATTTCGTCAGACTATGACGAGACGGGCGGGAATGTTTGGGATTGGTCGCCGAGATACGACCAATAGGCGCATGCTCGCTTTCACTAAGAAGCGCGGGTTTTTTGAACGCGGTTTTCTGCTACCGGGGTAGCGACTGGGCGATCGCGGTGACGGCCTAGTCGAGCCATCTCGGGATTGACACCTGGACTAATTAGTTTGTTCTCCCTCCTGATTAGCATTGTCGCGCGACACATACGTGGTCCGCGCTGATTGGCCAGGTGTCCGATCTTCCGAACCTGTGGCTTGGCCCGTGTCGTCTCCGCGATCGCTCTCTTGCTTGTGAACCGCGTGCCTAGACACAGCGCGTTTATCTGTGGCTCTAAAGCAAAGAACAGTCGGTGCTCCGATAATACAAAAGGAAAGCTACGTTCTCCAGTTAAAAACGCGTACGTGCGCGTTTATCAGTTTGTAAATAATCGTAGTTTAATTTAATAATAAGCGTACGATTCGGTTCGATCCATAATAGACGTACTCGTTTATTGTACCGCCATTACATTGCTTTTACAAACTAGTCTTAATAGTTTTAACACATCGCGACGTGCAGTCACTTTTCCTGTGCGTTAAAACAAGTGCGTTGATGCTCCACGTTCTTTGCGCGAACATCATCCATAAAATAAAAACTATGCATTGGAAAAACAAATGCTTCGATTAAAGACTAGATTTGAAAATATAGAAGAAACCTACAAAGTTGCAGAAAGATTGGTGAAGCGGTTTTGGAGAAATCGTGGTCACCGCAATCGAAAACCCCGTTTCGAGAAAAACGCGTTTAAAGTTTCAAGTGCAGTTTACATGCGAATAGGAAGATTATTTCTTAACTTACATTGAATCATCTATTCCAGACCCATACAATAGTCCTTCTGCTGCCTCTGCTGCCTCCAGTACGTCGATTTGTTGTTGCCGACGACGCATTCTTTCCTCTCTAGTATTGTTTTGCGCGCGTTTCTCAGCGATCTTTACGCGTGTTGCGTCCTCCATTTCTATATAATTGTGGGCATTTGAACCACATCTTACTCCGATTGACTGCAGTATTTGAGGTAATGCCTGCGATCCTTCATTGAATACACAGGCAGCGATATTCGCAGCTATTTCGACAGTAACTGCGCTATTTGGTATTGCTTTGGGACTGATTTTCCAAATCAGCTGATTATAGCTTTCGTTATTGTTTTGGCTAAAGCTACCGAGACATATTTCGAGTAAATTATCGCTACTGAGTTGTTCATATATCGGCTTTATGACAATCAAAACATTCCGAGGCAATGGTAATCTTGTTTATATGAGGCTAGCTGCTGGTTTGCCTTCGCACGCTGCCAACTACACCAAGACTCAGCGCCTGTTGGGCAGTTGCAGTGATGCGGTTCCTCATCGGTCGAACTATAGTGTAAATATGTTGCCCATATCGCAGTTTTCATATTTTGCTGTGAGTCGCAGTGCCGTCGTATTGCTAAACCATAATATACAGATAACTTGTCTATCATTTTTCCCGTTAGCTTTCCCTTACCACCTAGCCCTGGCGTTTTTTCTTGCATTCGCGCAATCGGGTTCTCATCCTCTTTTGAACATGCCCGATGCATTCCTTTTTGTTTATGGGAATAGCGCCATACGGGGCAGAGTTTATAATACCCGCGTATGTTTTGGAATTGCCATCACCGATGTAATTCACATATTTTACACCGTAATTTTTTTGTGAACGGTGAAACATTTCGGTGATGGCGTCTACCCCCATTTTGCCGGATGATCCTTGGTGATTTACGGAACATTCGTTTTGGTGCGTTTCGTACCACTCTTCATATTCCGCAGTGTCTGTTTTCTTTTGCCACGTTTCACACATTTTACAATATGCGCTCTTCGCGAAAATGTCAATTACTTTGCCAGTATAGTGACCAATGATGGAAGACACACCATATAACGAGGTATAACCGCGCTTCTGCCAAGTTCCGTCTCCAGATACAGTCAATCCTGTCGTTTCTTTAACATTTAGGGCTTCAGAAGTCTGCTGTATTTCTTCTTTCACAGCTTTTTTAAAAAGAGTTTCAGCAACGATTTTACTACAAGCGTTTATATTTTTTGCAATACGTCTGTAGGCACTGTCGTGCAAAAAAGGCGGCATGTCCATCAAACCACAAAATTTTTTAGCACGTCTAAAACCTATACCCAGTTCCCTCATGGCGAATATAAAACGTCGATTAATTTCGTACGAATGTTCAATGACGGAGCAAGAAGGAATGTACTGAGGCACACACTTGTCACATAAAACTAAAATTTTGAATCCGAGGCCGCATGTATTTGCGGTTTGGAATTCAACATTTCCACTACACTGTTTGCACTTCACGAGATTGGAAATTGTAGAAAAAACGGTAACAAAGTTTAAGACTCTATAGTCAATATTAGTGTCTGGTGACTCAATCTGTTTTTGCAACTTTAATTTTTTTGCAGATGTACTAAGCGCACTTTCTTCGCACTTCGCCGATTTAGGATTAAACACGTTCTTCCGCTTTGTGGGTCTTGATTTCCGAACTTGATCAGATTTTCTTGAAGTTCTGGAACCCTTTTGACGTTCCATAATTATAAAGAAAACTACAGAAAAATTACCGAAACTAACGTTTAACTACACAGCTCGAGGTTGACTGCTATACTGGTAGCAGCCTTCCCAAATTTCGTCACGAATTTACAGTGGTCTGTGGAAGTGTAATATCATCTAATGACAAAATTGTGGCCAGGTAAGTAGTACCATGTTTTTTATATTCCGTATTGTTTTTTAGATTCTATTGTGAATTTGGCGGTAGTGATTGTATATTTGTTTCTTATTGTTATCATACCAGAATTCTTAATTCTATACATATTTGTCCTCTTGTCGTCGCAAGTTACTGCTAGTTGTATCGGTTTCGGCGCGATATATATCCACGTGCCTGGTTGTTGTAATTATATCTGGGACGTGTGATTCAGTGTCATAATTCGCATTTTACAATTGTTTCGGGTTTTTGTTAATCCGGTGTACAAGTGTACTTCGCACGGTCCGTATGGTATCACTTTGAACATTGGGTGATTAGATGTGCAGATGTACAGATCGTTTATTGCCTCACATTTTGCTAGGTCCTGTTTGCTTAGATTTATGTAATCTTGCACCGAGGTGTCAAGTACCACGTATGAGTCGAGGGGTTCTATACGCATAGAACGATTCATTTATCTTCGTAGGTACCATGTGTACATTGCTCAATTTGAATTTATTTTTCACTTTTTACAATGGAATATCTAGTACTACAGTAATTAATTTGGTATTCGAAAATGCGGAGAACGTAAGGATTTCGTACAGGGCGTGCATGTTTTCTAATTTTATTCCGATTGGTAAGTCTAGTCATTTCGGAATATGTGCGAGTGCGGAAGTGAGGTACGTTATGATTTGTGCTGCTGGTATTAACCGTGGGTTTAGGACTCCTTTCTTTATACCCATAATGAATTGTAACAAGTCTTGCGTGTCATGCAAAAGTGTTTCCGCGACGCTGTTTATTAGTATGAGGTGTTCGTCTACTGTCTCTCGAAATTTAGTAATGTCAGTTGTCTGTTGGAGTAAGTATGGAATTTGCCAAGTCGCGTTTAAGAGTGTGTTTTCGCTTTCTCATATGTCGTGTATAGTCTCGTTGAGAAGTTCGGGTGTCGGCTGTTCCAATTTGCATTTGTCCCTTGATTGCATTCTTTAATCTGTTATCCTGTCTTTCTAAAAGGTCTATTTAATCATTTATTTTTTTCTATCTTCGGAATCCATTAGCCCGAAGAGTGATTTTCCTATGTAACCTAATCCATCTATTTATCCAAGACGCTGTTTTTGTGCTGAGCTTTTAGTTTGCTGGACGTAGGTAAGGAGTTTGGCGACGCGGTCTACATCGTCTTGGATTTGGGTGGCGAATGTTTTATATAATTTTTGTAAGTTGTCGGTGGAAGGTGTTTTACATTGCGCAAATATATCATATTGTGCAGTTTGGAGATTCGCTTCGCGTTGATAGATGTAAGATATGTATACGTGTAATACTAACTTCCAGGTATCTCAATAAATCTGTAGATCGCCTAGATTTTCGAAGTAAATGTTGGGGTGGTGTTGGAATTCTTTTATAGTGAAATCTGTGTCGGGGGTTGTTCCTCCTGCGGGTAGTATCATCGTTTTATAGGACGAAAATCCTGTAAAATTATAATGTCAAGGTATAGTCGGAGTTTCGTTCTTTTTTGTTGTTAGTCCCGTAGTCTTTCCTTGTGCGTGCGCGAGATAAATTTTTTTGCTAACGTAGGACAGTTCATCTTCTTTGTCTGGACTTGAGTAGAAGTGAGAAGCGAGGGCATATGGGACTCGATTTTCTTGAGCACTTCTTATTTCGTTTTGATCTGCAGAAAGAATAAGTTGTTAGTTATTTTGAACGTGCCGTGCGAAATCGTGTTTGGCTTAGTTTTACATGCGATTGGGGTTTGTTTGTGCATCATGTTGTGTAAATTTATTGTTATATTTATCCGAATAATTCCTCTAGCGTTTCCAGTGCCCAACCCCGCCGGGTTGTATCAGCATTGCCTATATGGAGGCAATTAGGGAGTATCGGGCGCATTGGCGTCGGTTCTTCCAGCATGTAGAATTCTGGGAGGATGATGAAGACTCATGGGGTCTGAGGGTCCTATTTGGTGAGTGTCTTATTGCACCGGGGATTGTAGGTCTGGTTATTGTTTCAATTTCCGTGCGTGTGGTAATAGTCTTGCAATTGGTTTTTTTTGTGTAGAACGTCATGGGGACATCTTCGTTGGGTCTGCTCCACGGCCTCGACTGTGGTCGCTATTGGAGGCCGACCGTGCCCTACGTGGCTGGGACGACGACGCCTAGTTGTGCGCTTATTTACCATCTTTTTGCAATAAATTACTTTTCATAGTCCTACCCTTATATAATTGTTAGTGTATCGTTAGTTTCCTTCAAAACTGCGACCATTCCCCTATTACTGCCCTATTCTATAATGTGTTTGTGTGAACGCGGATTGTTCGTCGCCCTTTATACTGTAATTATTATTATCGTGCGTGTTTGGTATCGTGTAAGAGCCTATCCACGCAGGTGTTTGTTTTTGACCGCCCACGTCTTAGCGTCTCATCGTGCAGTAGCACTTGGCTTCCGATTTTAAAAGACCTATCCGCGATTTTCCTGCCGTAGTATTGGAATTAAAATTAAAACAATTTTAATATAATATTGAAATTTATATCAATCCAATAACGATTAATTTCCAATTAATAAAATTACAGAATATATTGTTAAAAATGAACTTACTTCATAAGAAACTGACCCAAACGTTCCTAATATTGAATAATTAGAATTTGAAGCCCAACTAACAATTATCACTGGGTAAACATCTATTCCTAATAAATATAAAATTTCAATTTTTATTGAATATAGCAAAAACAAAAAATTTATAAATTAAGACCTTTCGTATAAAAATTTATTAGATAAATATAGATACAAACCGATCTGGCTCACATCGATCTGAACTCAAATCATGTAAGATATTAAAAGTCGAACTGACTTAAAATTTAAACTCCTGCATTTAAATTATATCTTAATTCAACATCGAGGTCGCAATCATCTTCATAAATATAGGTAATCAGACAAAGGTGATAAACAGAACATGCAAGAAAGGGGGCTTTCCGAAAGAATGGAAAGGAGGAATAGTAAGTCCTGTGTTCAAAAAAAAAAGAAGAAAGGGAAATGGTTAAGAACTATAGGGGCATAACTTAGATGGACACGGATTGTAAGATATACGCGGACATTCTAAGGAGGAGATTAGAAGAACAAATGGAAATTTGGAAAATACTTTAAAAAGAAGGAGTAGGCGAAGAACTAAGAATAAGGATGCAGGAAATGTACAACAGAACTATATGCACTTTAGGAGTGATGAAGGAACTGATAGAAAAGTTTTTTTAACAGGAAAGGACAATATTCAATGACGCATTTGCAGACCTGGAAAAAGAAATGAGCAAAGAACAGGAAGGAGGAGTCGTAATAGGTAGAAGGAAAATTTAGACAATTTCATATGCGGATGATGTTGTGTTAATGGCAAATAATGCACAGGGACTGAAGAATAAGATAAAGAGATAAAACCACTGATTTGTCACCATAAAATAATTTGTTTATGGTTTTTTAAGTTTTTTTATGACATTTTTGACACTTTTCAAATCTCTTAAATACGTATTGAAACGATGGCGGGTAGTTTACCCTCCAATAAGGGTGACTGACGACAAGAACATCGTCCATACAGTAAAGTATGACGCAAATGAAATCTATATGAAGTTTTACTCAACACAGTTTTGTACCCCGTATGAATATTAGAGGGGTGGCTTCACCCCCTAAACACGTATATCTTATTTTCCGGTCCTCTAAAACATATCCAAAAACCAAAGCAATCGGAGGCGGGCACCAACTATTCTTATGAACTTCGGGGGTTGGTTTCACCCCCCAAAACATTCAAGCAGGCCAAAATAAAAAGACACGTATTTCTTATTTTTCGGTCCTCTAAAACATATCCAAAATTCAAAGCAATCGGAGGCGGACACCTGGGAATCTCTCCTTGTGAGTGAGACCTGGGTGGAGGAGAAAGATTGGGGGTACGTGGAAAGGAGGCTACCTAGGAGGTATGTATGGGAAAAGCAGTGGGCTAGGAGGGAAAGGCAGAAGGGAAGAGCGATAGGGGGTTAGTCTCTGTGTTTGGGGGGAAAAAATGTCTGTATGTCTGTTGGTATAGAAAAAAATTCAGCTGATATCGCATAATTCTAAGATTCGACGTTTCCAAAATGTTATATTTCATTCGTGCATTCTTCGCGCCGCCAAAGGACATCATCCTGCACGACTGCTCCAGAGGACCCAAATTGCGCACGTTATCGCGTGATACGCTGCGATGTTCGAAATACTGTTAGCTTTAAAACTGGCTAGCTTTAGAATGCTTGCTGCATGTTTGTTTGAAAAGATATGTCTGTTTTCTACATAATGGTTCGCTAGATCGCTGATTAAAAAAATTATTATTTCTCTGCGTTTGAGGGAAAAAAATCTGCTAATGCTGCATATTGGTATAGATAAAAAATTTGCACAGAGGGAGAGAATGTCCCTCTGAAAAAATTTCCGGGGGCGGGTCTTGTCTGAAACTCCATCAATGATATTGTAGCTGAAGCTCGTAGGAAAAAATGTTAAATTATATTTATATTCTATTTTTCGTTTGTAACAATATATATTTCTTAAACGTATATTATTTCTCTATTTATTTAGCCGTCTTCCTCCTCCTCCTCTCGCCACATAATTTTAAGATTCGACGTTTCAAAAATTATTATTTCTCTGCGTTGGGGAAAAAACATTCTGTCGACGCTGCATAATCATATTTCGTTCGAGCGTTCTTCGCGCCACCAAATGACGTCATCCCGCACGGCTGCTCCAGCCGTGGAGTCAAATTACACACGATCGCGCGAGACGCTGCGACGTTGGAAAACATTGTGAAGAAATTGTTAACTTTGTACCACCAAGTAGTGTTGTCTCTTTCCCTCCCCTTGAATTTAGCTTTAAAATAACTAAGTATTGCTGTCTCTTTCCCTCCTCCGAAGATGCGGTGTGTAAAAACGCCGATCTTTCCCGACATTGCCCGACATCATCCGAAACAATTTCTGATAATTATTATGCTTTGGCGTTTGGCAACGGCTCATGGCATGTGACGCTCGGTATATGTACCATTCGGAAAAGACTAATGTCAGAGAGTGCGCGTTGGATGAGTTGGATAGGCGGCTGCCTCGTACCGCGGAGGTCTTGAGTTCGATCGAGCCCCGTCGCCCGAGATTCTGTTTTTTCATTTATATTAATATCTTAAAATTAATATTTCCCTCCTTACCGACTGTAGTCGGTACCACGCTCCAGAGTTAGCAATTCATCCCGCGGTCCGATATTGATTCGGTATCGATTGATTCGATATCTGCTCTCGCGCGATACCCCCACCACTCCGCCATCTGTATGACGTCATCCGCCGCCGTCCGGCCGCGCGCCGCCTGCGGGGAATTTTCCGCCGACATTACGAGTAAGGAGCGAATACAATTGGGCGACGAACTGCAGGCTCCAGCGAGACGAAATTTCCCGCGTTTACGCGTAGTTACTCGAGGCTACGACGATCTGTGACAGGCGGATTTGGTGGAAATGCGCGCGACCCACAATCGTGGCTACAACTACATTCTCACGATCATCGATACGTTCAGCAAGTACGCATGGGCCGTGCCCGTGAAAACAAAAAGCGGGCGCGACGTGACCGAGGCGTTCGCGACCGTGTTGCGACGAAGCGGTAGATGTTCGCGAAATCTACAAACCAACATGGAAAAGAGGAGTTCTACCACGCGGAGTTTCAACGATGTGTAACGTCTCGCGGGATCGACGTACAGCGTGATGAAAGCGTCGATCGTCGAGCGTTTCAATCGTACGCTGAAGAACCTGATGGGGAAACAATTCTCCTTGAACGCGTCCTATCGCTGGTTGGATCTACTACCTACGCTCGTGCACACCTACAATCATCGTAAACATCGCAAGATCAACGCGCAACCCGTCGACGTGACCTCCGCGACTCGTTTACCGTTCATCGTGTCATCGACGGATATCGAGCAACGACGACGACGACGACGACGACCGGCGAAATTCCACGTCGGCGACAAAGTACGCGTGAGCAAATTCAAGACGATCTTCGATAAGGGATACACGCCAAACTGGTCGACCGAGGTGTTCGATGAACGAAATCACCGCGGTACGATGAACGCAACCTGTAACGTACGTTCTACGCGATTTCGCGGGAGAGCCGATTTCAGGCGGATTCTACGAACACGAACTGCCTTCGGTCCCGAATCCGGACGTCTGTATGATCGAGAAGATTATTCGTCGCAAGGGGAATCGAGCGTACGTGAAATTGTTGGGATTCGACTGGTCCAAGAACTCGTGGATACAGGAAAAGGATGTTTATTAATTAAATATACATTACACAGAAATTACATTTATATCGTTATGCATTTATTCGTTTCCTTGTATTTCAAAAATAAAGCATCAATATATCACAATACTTGTACATTATTTCATTGAATGTTTACTAGTATAGGTACGTATATTACGACAAAACAAATTAATACTTTTCACACACATTTGTAAAGTATTTACATTAGCTTCCGCGGTTTCTATTATACTTGATCTATTTCCTACCTTATCCACTGGAAGCACTTCAATAAAGTGTGTTATTGCCCACGCTACGTCCATCCATTGCATTCTTTTTTTTTAAAGAGGGGGAAAATGCATTACGCATACCCTGACAAAGGTTCTGTCGGGCTTATGTGGGACTCTCCATTTCTGGTATACCCACTAAAAACCCCCTCTACGTTCATACAGCACATATCATACTTGTATACATGAAAACACAAACATCGTACGCGACATTAATGAAACGTATATACATATACATATACAGGGTGTCCGACCTAAGAATGGACAGCGCGATATCTCCTAAAGTATTGTCGATAAAAATATAAAAAAAATAGGAAATTTGCATGGTTCGAGTGGGCCAATTTATTAGCGCGAACGAATTTTGTTTTCGATTATTATTTTAAAAGATACGATGGTCAAGTTCGGTTTTTCAAATGGAACTTTGTACGGAAAAGCAGCATGCCCACGCCATCTGTGAGGGCCCGTCTATAATTAGGCGATTAGTGACGACGGCCCGCTGACTCATGTGGAGCAGCGATCACGGACCCCTCCCATCGACTCGCGATCGATGGAAGGGGGACCTCTTCCTTCCAGGAAATCGAGCGCGATTTCCTGGATCCTCTCTCTGTTCGCGACTTGGCTACGATTAACACGTCTTTCGGAGTCTCGCTACGCACTTCCGCTTTCTCGCGCCTTTGCTTCGCGACGTTACTCATTTGCTTTGTAACGAGCTTAAGTGCTTAATAACGCTTTACTCGCTTGCTTACCAACTAAAGCTTTCGTTTAAATAACAGTAGTATAGCTATGCCGATTCTAACTCAGGTCCTCTGAGGGGAGCGTGGGGGCGGGAGGAAGTGAGGGCGCACGGGGGAGCGCGGCGGAGGGAAACCTGGGCGCGGGGCCTGCGGGGAGTGGAAGAGCGGTTGCGCGCGCACGAGCCGCGGAGTGGGGGAAGCCGCAACCGTGGAGGGGATCAGTTCGGGCCGAGCAGCCGCGGAGACCTGGCCCACCGTCCTCGAAATTTTTTAGAGGGAGGGAATGACCCCCGAAAAGTCTTTTTCAGACTTTGGCCCACCCCGAAAATTTTTTCAGACCTAACCCAGGGAGGGGACGGCCACCAGGATTTTTTCAAACCAACATGCGTCGGAAATTGTTTAATAATTTATTTTTTATCCGAAATTGTTTCGGACGATGTCGGGAAAGATCGACGTTCTTTTCTTTTACACACCACGTCTTCGGGACGGAAAGAGACAGAGCATTATTTTAAATCTAAATTCGGAGGAGAGAGAGAGAGACAGCACTACATAGCGATACACTCGCAGATATTCTAAAATTTTGAATCAGCTATCTACAGAACCATTATGTAGAAATATTATTTCAAGCAGATATGTAGCATGCATTCTGAAGCTAACAGTATTTATTCTAAAGCGTTCTCTGGAGCAGTCGCGCGGGATGACGTCATTTGATGGCGCGTAGAACGCTCGAACGAAATAGAATTATGCGACGTCAGCAAATCTTAGAATTACGTGGCGAGGAGAGAAGGAGGATAAATGAAATTGGTAAATAATATGCGCTTAAGAGATTATATATTGTTTACAAAAAAAGAAAATATAAATGAATATAATATAAAAAAGAATATATAATATAAAAGAAAAGAAAACACAATTAAATAATAAATATAATAGAAAAAGAAAATACAATAGAAAAAAGAAAATAAAACAATAAAATAATAAAATAAAACTAGAATATAAAAATAGAAAAATAGAAAAAATAGAATATAAAAAATGGAAAAAATATAAAAAAATAGGAAAAAAAATTGAAAAAAAAAATTTTAAACTATTCTAGTGGCGGTGAGGGCGACGATGGTGGTGGTGAGGGCGACGAAGGCGTCCACGTATCCCACTCGATAGGGTCATCAGCAAATAGTTCACTTAATAATAAATCTACAGGAACTTGCGCAGGGTCAGTTTGAACTCCAACAACGCCAGCCCGAAGCCCCGATATTTTATTTGCGGAAACGTTATCATAATCAATCTCTGTTTTCACGTTTCGCCAAACCATACTCTTTGGAGCATGCGTACGATTCCGCAGAGATATATTCCTATACACATCATCGCAGTCTAAAAACATTTGGTCCGCATATCGACGCAACCAATATTGCTCATCATCGAGGTACTCATACGCATGGTCATCCGTTAGGTTGCGAAATACTTTTAAATAAATGTCACCATCCTGATTAGCTTCCGCCTCATAAAGTTCTGCGCATCGAATTTCTTCGGTTTGAACCGCAACATTTCGACACGCCACATACACTTTCGGACTGAGTGAATGAATAACTGTCGCAGCAGCGGTGATCGTAGCCGTAGCTGGACGTTTCAAATTTATGGGCAATGACATAATCTGAAACCGATTTTTCTTATAATTCTCAAAGTTACTAACACAACGATTCACTAAAAAATATGATAATGGAAACTTACGATATTAATTGATTGTATTTCCATGCGTCGAACGACTGACGATATCCTTGGAAAGCAATCTCCTTCAAAAGCAGTCTCCTTCAAAAACGATCCACTTCAAAAAGCGATTCACTTTGAAGCAATTGCACCTAAAGCGCTCGACATAGATACGATAAATTCTTAAAAAAAAAAACGTTTCTCTCGGTAACATACGTCTTGACCGCTGCAGTAGCATTTTGAGATCTGATTTACGGCGTGAAGAACGCTCGAACGAAATAGAATTATGCGACGTCAGCAAATCTTAGAATTACGTGGCGAGGAGAGAAGGAGGACGGGTAAATAAAATGGAGAAATAATATACGTTTAAGAAATTTTATTTAAAATTAAAAGAATATAATTTAACATTTTTTCCTACGAGCATCAGCTAGAATATCATTGATGGCGCATGCTACCAGTTCGCAATCTATATGATAATCTTCACAGTAATGTTCGCTATCACGTATGATTTTAGCAGCACGACGCGTATCTAATGTTTCGCAGGCAACATCGCCCTGCTGTAGCACGTTGCCAAAAGTTTCAAATTTCGTCTGCACATCTCTTACATTTTGATGCAGCCGCGCATACACATAGTCTATACATGGTTCAAGATTTAATAAAAATGTTACTGTATCCGGTTTGAAATACAGTGGCTTATCATGTAGCATCATCTTTACAATCAGAGAATTATAGATCTCACAAAAATCCATTGTTAATTTATCCATCTGCATCCAAGGTGATCCAGGTATTCGTGAACGTTCTTCGATGGCTGTACGACTGTTGCATAGCACATGCCATGTATACGATGATAATATCAGATGATTCCCACGATTGTCACCGAGAACCATTTCTACATCGACCGTAGGCCGTATGTGGATTCCAATTTCCAAATACTTGCTGGCCATAGATGTTAATGCGTATCTTCTGACCATGATACGTGATGTTCGGCGCGGGCTAAGAGAACAATCAAAGCTATGAAATTGTCTGCTCGTATTAGGAATACAATTTTGAGAATATGTGAAAATGAAGTCTTACCAAGCAACTGTAATCTCCCCGCATTGAGCTACACCATCATCTTGTACGATCGGAACGTAATAATTCATACGCTCAACGTTTCCTTCGACACTGGTACTGCACATTTTTTTTTCAGAGCACTATTTGTTCCGTCGAACGTCACTGAGGCTACTGAGCGATTGATGTAATAGCATTCGGGAGATTGGCTTAAATAGCGGTGCAATTGGTTCCCCCACCACCGCATTTTATTCTAAAGCTACCAATTTTTCCATAATGTTTTTCAATCTTAACGTCGCAGCATATCGCACGATTGCATGTAATTTAATCCCCATCCTCAAGGATAAAAGTCTCGACACGTGTTGAATGTAATATAATACCTGTGGAAGCGCAGAATCCTAGAATTATGCGGTGTCAGCAGAAACTGTGTCGGATGATTTTGCGCGCTAATTCGTCATACGCGTGAATCACGGAAAGAATTATGCTGTATCGGCAGAAACTGCACAGAACCATGTTGGGACGGATCGTCGTTTTTTGCATGCTGTGCATTCGAGGGAGGGGGTACGCCAAAAGAGTTAGACAGAGATTCCAAATCGTGGTATCAGTCATAAAAGCACGCTCCGAACTGCACAAAGTCTCAAATCGTTGCAACCTGTTGCGCGTAAAAGACGTTACATATACAGTCCATTTACAATCACTCCATTTACAATTATGGAATTCGCACACGTAACCCGTCAATTATTGGATCAATCTGCACGATTGATTTCACGGGAAGAGTACCTCGCGTGGGAAGAACGGTGCAACGAGTGTATCGAATCGTTGGAAGAACACAGCCGAGTGAAACGCCCGCGATTATCGATCGGTGTTCAACAATCGTTGGTTGCTCGAATCGCGCGACTCGAAGGACTGAAACATTCGTTGCGCGGCCGTTTCGTGTGCGAAGGTTCAGGACATTCGAGCGCAAGACTTTTGTGGCGCGAAATAGACACTGCGTTCGATAGTCGCGTGTTAACTGGTGCTGTGCTCAATTCGAACTATATCGAGCCGCGCAACTTCCTCCAGGATGCGGCGACCATTGTGTTCGAGCACGTGCGGGGCGCTTTGAGGAAACGTCGAAACCTCAAAGTGAACACGGTGTTCAACGGCGAATTTGTGGCGGGTGATAAACATGCTTGCAAAAGCATCAACACCCGGAACTGCGAACTCTTCGACACATCCGATCTGCAGGAGTGGTACCAGCCATGCGTCGTCGAAACCACCCTGGCATCGCTGGAAGAGTTCCAGGAACGCAACAGCGGATGGGCATTGACGCGAATCCTCAACCTGACCGTCAATGTCAATAAGTACAATCCGCTGCGCGCAGGGTGCCACCACAAGTTGCCGCGGGAAATATCGCTGAAGAAAGCAACGATCAGTGTACAATCCCCGGACAATGCGTGTTTCGCGTGGGCGGTGGTCGCCGCTCTTCATCCTGCGGAAAGAAATGCCGATCGCCCAAGTTCATATCCGCCATATGCTTCCGTATTAAATCTCCAGGGCATTGAGTTCCCAATGTGCCTGGAGCAAATTGGGAAGTTTGAGCGGCAGAACGAAATCTCGATCAACGTCTATAGCTTCGAGGCGGAGAAGACGAAGACGGTCTTTCCGCTGCGCCTCACCAGCCAAAAGAGGGATCGGCACATCAACCTGCTCTACACGCTGGAACAGGAGCACGGTGATGTAGGACACTTTGTATGGATCAAGGACTTGTCCCGGCTGGTGAGCATGCAGCTGAGCAGACACGGGAAAAAGAAATTCATCTGTGATCGGTACGTATATTAACGTATGAAATGTTAAAATGTCTCGCGAAACAAATTAAATAATACATTTTTGGGGTTTACAGATGCATGCACTATTTCGAATCTGCCGAGAAGTTGGAGCTTCATTCGCTGGACTCCGGCAAGATGAACGACTGCGCTATCCTGCTGCCCAGCGAAGGCAACAACTTGCTCAGCTTCGAAAACCACTGTAGGAAGGAGCGGCTCCCCTTCGTGGTGTACGCCGATCTCGAGTGCATCATCGAGAAAACAGAGGACAGTCGAACGGGTGATATAGACAATAATAAATTGCGCGCGTACCAACACCATAATGTACACAGCAGAGCCTATTATATGCATTGTTCGTACGATACATCGCTATCGACGTATCGATGTCGTCGCGACGCGGATTGCGTTTCATGGTTCGTAGACGAACTAAAAAATTTTGCGAATTTCACCAAACCCATCCTGACCAGTAATGTTCCCATGATTGATTTAACTACCGAACAGTTGACGGCATTTCGCGATGCAACACACTGTCATATTTGCGAAGAACCACGAATGGTCTTGCAGGCTGGCGATATACGAGTTCGCGATCATTGTCATCTATCCGGACGGTTTAGAGGCCCAGCACATTCGGAGTGCAATTTAAATTATAAAAACGCGTTTCACATCCCCATAGTTTTCCATAATTTATCCGGTTACGATTCACATTTCATTATCGAGGAAATAGCTACCGCTTTCGAAGGTCACATCGACGTATTAGCCATAACTAAAGAAAAGTATATTTCTTTCACAAAAGATATCGACGATATGGCTGATTCAGACTCGCGAAATTGTATTAAATTGCGATTCATCGATTCATACAAATTTCTCAACACCAGTCTCGACAAATTAGCATCTTTTCTTAGCACAGATCAATTAAAAATTTTACGATCCCAATTTCAAACATTATCCGTCGAGGATTTCAATTTATTGACGAGAAAAGGTGTCTTTCCGTACGAATACCTTGATTGCGCGAACAAGTTGCAGGACCCATGCTTACCGCCGCGCGAATCATTCTACAGTTCGTTAACGGGTGAAACTGTATCCGAGAGCGATTACGCACACCCCGAGACTGTCTGGCAGCGTTTCGGCATTAGAACCTTGGGCGAATACAGCGATTTGTATTTGAAAACAAATGTCTTGTTATTGGCAGATATTTTTGAAAATTTTCGCGAAAGTTGTATCAAGAGTTACGGACTAGATTCAGCGCATTATTAAACTCTACCCGGTTTCACGTGGGATGCCATGCTAAAACATACCAAAATTACATTCGAATTGCTCACTGACGTCGATATGGTCATGTTTATCGAACGCGGTATACGCGGGGGTTTGAGTCAATGTTCCGGAAGATACGCACATGCCAATAACAAGTACATGCCATTTTACGACGCATCGGAAGAGTCATCGTACTTAATGTACTTTGATGTAAATAATTAGTATGGATGGGCAATGTGTCAACCCCTACCACACGCCAAATTTCAATGGGTCGAAGATGTTGCAAGTTTTAACGTGTCTTCAATCGCTGTCGATTCGCCCACGGGGTACATTCTAGAGGTAGATCTGGAATATCCACAAAGTCTGCACGACGCTCACGCCGATCAACCGTTCTGCCCGACGCGTGCCAAACCACCTGGCAGCAGGCAGGACAAGTTACTCGCGACGGTATACGATAAGCAGCGTTACGTTATTCATTATCGCAACCTGCAGCAGTGCACGCGTCACGGTCTTTGTATTACAAAGATACACCGCGTGCTTCAATTCGCTCAATCCCCTTGGCTCCGCGATTACGTCGAACTCAATACACGGTTTAGAATAGGCGCGACAAACGACTTCGAAAAAAATTTGTACAAATTGATGAACAACGCGGTATTTGGTAAAACTATGGAAAATGTTCGAAATCACGTGGACGTAAAACTTTTGACACATTGGGAAGGGCGATATGGCGCGGAGGCAATGATCGCGGAACCGAATTTCCACAGCAGAAGTGTTTTTTCAGAAAATTTAATAGCTGTTGAATTGCGAAAACTCGAGGTGAAATTCAACAAACCGATATATGTGGGTATGTGCATTCTGGACATATCAAAAATTTGTTTGTACGAATTTCATCACGAGTACATGTCTCCCCTGCACGGGCAAAATTTTAAAATTCTATACACAGACACGGACAGCCTCATTTATCACATTCGATGCGAAGATATCTACGAGTCCATGAAACGCGATATCGATAGATTCGACACAAGCGATTATCCTATCGACAATTCATATAATATGCCCTGTGTAAATAAGAAGGTTCCGGGTCTGATGAAGGACGAAAATAACGGTGCGATAATGACTGAATTCGTAGGTCTTAGAGCGAAAATGTATGCACTCCGCGTAGACGGCAAAAAAGATACGAAAAAGGCGAAAGGCGTCAAGACCAACTTCATAGCCAGAACGATAACTTTCGACGACTACGCGCAGTGTTTGCAAAGGGAGATCGAAATGGTTCGCAGGCAATCATGTATACGGTCTAAATTGCACAAAGTGTACACCATTTCGGAATCCAAAATCGCTCTAAGTCCGTACGACGACAAGCGGCATATCGTACCTGATTCGATCGACACTCTGCCCTGGGGACATTATACAATACCATTATAAAATTCCGTTGTAAAAAAATCGATGTAAAATAGAAATTATTGTATTTATTAACTCCTTCATATAAATGGTTAAATTATTGTATAAAAAATTGTTCCCACATGTATATATCATTGTATTTTTATTGAATCATATATTATTATGTTACAATACATTATTTTTATTTATCCAAGAATTGTGTGATTTATCAAACCCCAACCACTTGACGTACACCTTATCCCCCTACCTATGCAACACTTTTTCCACTAGATACACATCAGGATCGGTGACGCGTTGCAGCTCGTGTTCATAGAATCCTCCGGCAACAGGTTTTCCACAGGAATCGAGGAGCAGATACGTCGCGGGATTAGTTGCCTGTACTTTGGTTATCTTGAACACCTCCGTAGTCCAATTCGGCGTATAGCCTTTATCGAAGATGGTTTTAAATTTGCTCACGCGCACAAACTCGCCCAACTTGAATCTCGCCGGAGCAGCGATCTTTATGTTGCTGTATACGGTGGTTAGCAGCTTGTCGGCGATCGCAGGGGTAACATCGCGAGGACGCATTCCGATGGTTCTATGTTTTCGCGCGTTATACTCTGCGAGAAGACGCGATAGCGAATCGATCCATCTGTAGGTTCCATTGAGCGTAAACATTTTCCACATATTGTTCTTCAAAGTTCGATTGAAACGTTCTACGACGGAGGCCTTCATCACCGAATACGCCGAATAATGATTAATGTCATGCTTTGACAAGAGTTTCTGCACATCAGCGTTGTAAAATTCTTTTCCTTGATCGGTTTGTAAATTTTTCGGATATCGATCTCTAAATATCTTTGCAAACGCTTTGGTCACCTCAGCACCACTTTTAGTCTTGAGCGGCACCGCCCATGCATACTTGCTCAACACATCGATGACGGTGAGTATGTAGTGGTGACCTTGGTTGAATCGCGAGTATGGACGCATTTCTACAACGTCAGCTTGCCACAGATCGTCGTATCCGTGCACTATGACGCGCCTCCGTGGGAAATGTCTTCGAGCTGGAGCATGCAATTCCTCAACAAGTTGCCGCTTCTTAGGGCCATGGTTTTCTTTACTTTTGGATTTCGATAATGGTAGCATGTTTGATCGCAGAGGTGTCTTTGACACGAATGATGCGATAATTATCGTGTACGTGCATTATGTGCTCCCCATCGGTCCGAGGACACGTTCAGCCGCCTCACATGATTCTCCTTCGCAGCGCTGCTGTGGGATTGAATTTGACGCCTGCGATATCTTTTTAACGCTGTTTTGCAACGTCAGCATATCTCTCTGAAACACGACCAGCTTCCTCTCTAATTCTTCCTGCTGCTCTCTCAAAAGTTTAATGCTCTTTTCCATGTATAGTTTATTGACGGCATCGCTGTCAACCACCGGCTGAGCTACGCGTCGTATCTTGCGTGATTTTGCATCAAAGTCGGCACCGTCCACACAAAGAGCGTTATCTCGCATATAATTTCGAAGCATGCCGCTCCATTTGTAATAGTCCATTCTAGCTGCTCCACTCTTCTCGAGCGATACTCCAAATTTGTTGATCGGCATCTCGATGCATACAGTGCAAATCATCGACGTGTGGTTTAATTTATAATGAGGCCTACCTCGCGGAGTTCCTCGATAATCGATAGACTTTCGGGATCATGCGAGTTATTACCAGCCTGACGCGACGCTTCCAACAAACGCAATCGATCCACCAGCTCGTTGGGATCATCCCAATGCACGTAATCGATATTGTTATCGTTTACCATCATCGCTCGCGGTGTCCTTAGACCTTTCCCTGCCCTACTAGCCGATACACGGGGGAGTAGAGGTGCAATTACATATTTGTACTTGTATCCCTTGTTGCTTAATATGGGGTGTTTAGCGTTATGACCGCGTCTGTGGGCATTCGTCGTCAGCAGTATACTTTTGTATTATTGTTTGTCGGCATCGGTGTACAGGGCATCGTCGGGGATTCTCTTGAAAATTAGTTCGTAAAGAACGGACGTTCCTCTGTATCTTAAACCATCAATGATTATATTATCATCCTTGTCTATATCGAAAGCCTTATCTCCAAGCATCGTTCCACTATTGCCAAAGTATACACCATACACATAATCCATTGTCGTATCCCTATCACCAATTAGGATTGCGCTCATGTATTTTTGCTCCAGCGGACCGAAATGGCTGCGAAACGTTTCTTGTCCCTCGGATGTTTGGAGTTGATATCTAATAGATGTTGCAAATGACTCATCGGCACTAGTTTCGAAAACGTTGTCATCAATGGTTGTGAGCGATTGTATACCGGTATTTAGTGGTGTGGGAGGAACGGGGGAATCGTTTGACGTGGCATTCTGTCGTTTCCGCTTCGATTGAACTGGTGTGGAGGTTATGGGTGAATATTCCGATGACATGTGTGGTTTCCTCTTTGTCTTGCGCGATGTGTTCCCTTTCGACTGAATTTTTGTTTTAGACGTTAATGTTTCATTCCCTCCAACGTCTGTGCTCATCGACGGTGATGCGTCAGCTTCTGCCGCTGTGGTATTTTTCATGATATGTTTCAAGGGTTCGACGACAGGTTTGAAGTATCTCTCCAACGCGACATCTTCCTCCATCTGGCCAGTCTTCAAAGCCTGATGTGTCTTACGAATGGATTCGCTGGTTTTTGCAATTTCCTTCGCTATTCTCTCACGATCCTTAATCTCCAGACTATCGATATCAATCATCGTTGTACCGCAGACGTTGCTTTCTCACCGACAGGTTGATGACAATTGACCATCTCACGGTATAGCAAACTCGTTAGATCCCTTTCTATAACGTCCATTGCACATCGCACTATCCTTGTCTATTAGCGCGAAACCATACTCCCGTTGCCAACAATTACGACACAAAGCGCAGAAATCCTCGTAAGACATATCAGTGTTTACGTGATCGTTGTACACATGTTTCAAGTTGGTACCATCCTGCATAAACGGAATCAGCAGCTTCGCATTGTAGCGAATAAGATGTTTGGGAATTTTTGCATACGTCTGACAGAGATAGAAGCAGTCAACGTTCGAGTGGCGCCCCATTGCAAAGTATACTCGTATCGTATCTTGCTTGTCGCATGCCACGTCATCAAAGATAAAAATTGAATTCGGGAGCGATTCGCTCGGTGGGATGACGTCGCTGTTATTCGAAAACGTAAAGTAGCCAATTTCATCTATCGGGGTCAATAAATTCTCCAAATACTGATATTTCGGCTGTTGCAGCGACTTGGAATACACGTACACGTTCTCGAAGCGAACACCGTGAGGACTTTCCAACAAGCTCACCAACACGTTGGTCTTTCCACAATTTGATGGGCCGCAAATCAGACAGCGTATAGTGTTTGGTAGCATGCTACCATGTTTGCGTCTTGTTTTCGAGGACATCACTCGTGATTTATCGTCAAAATTTGTTACGCGTATCGTCACAGGTTGTCGCACGAATCGCATCCTCTCCGCGAATTGTGAAAAATGATTTTGATACGTCGAAGCGGCGACGCGCCCTATTTATAGGTCCACGCTGAAGCAAAACAGCTCAGTATTCAAAATGCTTCTGATCCTGTCGGATAATTGCGATATTCGAAACTTAACCTCTGAACAGTTGAAATATATACCAAAGATTATTCTACTGCGAGAGTTTGGCAGACACATTGATCAGTTGTGGGACAGACTCCCCGAGCATATAAAAGCTGATTCCAAGGTTCAGCAGTATCGTCGGTGTCTGGAACATTATAATCGCCCTTGGCAGCGAACGCATATCGACGGTCCGGCACCATTGATTAAAAACTGTAGCGAATGTCACGAACGGGAGTAAAGAAAGGTAATGGTTTGTTAAATCGGGCGATAAACGCGCTACCTATCGAATTACATATCCCGGGATACCAGTTTTGCGGTCCAGGAACACATCTAGCAAAACGATAGAGGTGATCAAGGCATCAATCCGTTGGACGCAGCGTGTCGCGAACACGATATTGCATATTCGCGCAGTAACAACCTCGATGAAAGGCACGCGGCAGATAACGTACTCGCTGACAAAGCGCGAAAACGCATCGTTGCGCGTGACTCGACTCTGGGCGAAAGAGGTGCTGCTACAGCTATTTGGGCAGCTATGAAGACCAAGACGAAAATCGGAATGGGGATGAAAGCAAAATTGCGCAAAAGGATTCCAAAGAGTGCATCGAAAAAGCGGATTCCAAAGAGAGCATCGAAAAAGCGGATTCTCCCAGTGGCAAAACGGGGTGGTATATTACTACTTCTCCCGCTGCTAGGTGTTCTCGGATCGTTAGCTGGCGGAACGGCGGGGATCGCTAAGGCGGTAAACGATAATAAGGCGGCGCAACATCAGCTGCAGGAAATGCAACGTCATAATAGCTCCATGGAAGGTCGTGGACTTTATCTCGCACCATACAAGCGCGGACAGGGAATATCGAAACGAAAAAAAAAACATCGAAAAGAAATTAAAAATGTCTGTCGGCGTAACTACCGACGCGCAATTGGAGGAGTTTGCAAAACGTATGCGTATTCCATTCTTTAGATGTGTTTTCATGCGTAACGCGCTACCTGCCGGAGGAGTACGTCGAAACGAGAGCGGTATCGTGAATTTGGACAATGTCGAGGGGCCGGGGACTCATTGGGTGGCGTATGCGAAGAGAGGGTGTCGAGCTATATATTTCGACAGTTTTGGGAATCTTCGACCGCCTAAGGAATTGGTACAATATCTGGATAAAGATGCTGTAAAAATCGAATACAATCGAACGGCTTATCAGAAGTACGATCAGAGCAATTGTGGACAACTATGTCTACGCTTTCTACAAACGATTGGCACCAAATTTAAGGATTGACTTGCCATCACTCTGATTCAGTACCAGTCCAGTCGTACAGCTCGGAATATGCCGTTAACATTCACTCTAACCGGCAAGAGTAGCACCCTCGCAGTGAGCTACTTTCCGCCCATAGATTTGAGCGACGATGATTACGAGCTTGGTCTAGCAACCTTTGAAACTTATCACACAATACCAAACATCGACTCGAGCAACGATAAATTCTACTTTGTCTTAAAGTATGACATCAACAATAGCATCGACACCACTCATGAATACATTACGATTCCCCACGGCTCCTACGAACTAGACTCCATTGCCAAGTGTTTGAAGCAGCGATTACTCGAGCGGTATCCTCAAAATCTCGGCGGCATCGATGACGGTGACAACGATGTGTATCCAATAGTGTTGCGTCCCAACAACAACACCATGAAAAGCGAGCTGTACTGCTCGTTCGGCACAGACTTTACGAAACCCAATAACATTGGATCGCTACTGGGATTCTCGACGAATCGGGTATTAGAACCTGGACGGTGGCATGAATCGGACGATTCAATTAATATCATGAACGTGAACATTATTCGCATAGAATGCAGCGTGACCTCTGGCGCGTACAACAATGGGAAGCGCGTACATACGATACATGAATTTTCTCCGAGAGTCCCACCAGGATATAAGATATCGGAAACGCCCGCGCAGATCATTTACCTTCCAATCACCGCACAGGTCATTACGGATCTAACGATACGCGTTGTGGATCAAGACGGACGGTTGCTCGATTTTCGAGGTGAAGAGATTACCATCAGATTGCACGTACGACGGCGACGACGATAATACGTGTGGCGTGACCGAAAGAGATGCTTGTGTTGAACGACTCCAGAAACTCGTTTCTTCCAAGTGAAATTGTTTGCAATAACAACAACAACAACAATAACAACAACACCTGCAACAGCTCTGATTACACTAAAAAGAAAAGGCTCAGTTCTGCGAACATTGCATTTTTGAAATCATTGGGATTCCTTGTGCGCATTTAAGTTGAAAAAAAAATTGTGGACATTCTAAGCATTGGAGGGAAGCCGACGTTCGACGATCGCATCGTCAAGCTCGAGACTCACACATACAACCCATACGTCAACACGACGTTTGGATACAGCGATGAGATAAGAATACCCATACAGCAGCAGGATTTATACACATTGCCGTGTGAAAGTTTCCTCTACTTGGAGGGGAAATTGAAGATAAACAAGCCAAGCGATACATTAACGGTGACGTTGGGAAATAATTGCGTGGCGTTCTTATTTGATGAGATTCGATACGAGCTGAATGGCGTGGAGATTGATCGCAACAGAAACGTTGGGATAACTAGCACGCTTGAAAACTATGTATCGCTGACATCTGGCGAAGACAAAAGTATGGAGAATGCCCGATGGGGCTTGAAACGACGCGATGGGCTAATAGTGAAAAATCATTTCAATTTTTGCATCCCGCTTAAATATTTGCTGGGATTTTGCGAGGACTACAAACGTCTGATTTTTAATCTCACTGGATAACAAAGGTTAAACGCGATAAATGTTAAAATATTTAAAAGTACATACCTCTGAACTGTCTCGGCACTCCGGCGCTATCCTTGAAAATCCCATTCTTCTTCTTTTCACACAAAATGAAAATTGAAATGATTACAGACTGTTCGCTGTCGCGATTGAAAGGCAACTGGTCTCGCTGCATCTCCTGGCTCTTGGATGCAACCCCCTGCCATGAAATCGAGAAGTGCATAGCTTTGCAAAGTAGGATGTCTTTGTTCTTCACCATCTTCATTACAGGCCACCTGCATTTTCGCTGACCATCCTCCTCCATATACTTATCTTCTTCTTCACTGACCACCCTCTCCTTCTATGTACTCCACTTGCATTTTCACCGACCATCAACACCTTCCATGCATCTTCTTCGAACTACTCACTGGCCATCCTCTCCTTTATCTTCTTCGCGTGTATCATTTGGCTGAATCGTTTCTCCTTCTTTGACACATCATTCGACTAGATCACACCACTTTCAACATGAATCGAACGAGTATTGAACGGTATTGAATGGTATCGAACGGCTTTGATCGGGTATCGAACGGCTTTGATCGGGTATCGAACGGGTATCGAACGGCTTTGATCGGGTATCGAACGTGAATCATATCGCATTGATCGTGTGTCGAACGGGTATCGAACGGGTATCGAACGGCTTTGATCGGGTATCGAACGGCTTTGATCGGGTATCGAACGGCTTTGATCGGGTATTGAACGGGTATCGAACGGCTTTGATCGGGTATTGAACGGGTATCGAACGGCTTTGATCGGGTATCGAACGGCTTTGATCGGGTATTGAACGGCTTTGATCGGGTATCGAACGGGTATTGAACGGCTTTGATCGTGTATCGAAAGGCTTTGATCGGGTATTGAACGGCTTTGATCGGGTATTGAACGGGTATCGAACGGCTTTGATCGAATATCGAACGGCTTGGATCGGGTATTGAACGGATTTGATCGGGTATCGAACGGGTATTGAACGGCTTTGATCGAGTATTGAACGGCTTTGATCGGGTATTGAACGGGTATTGAACATGAATCATACCGCTTCTGCATAACTATCGTCTTAATCTAGCGTACATTACATGCAGGAGGTTGGGGAGGGTGAAGAAAAAACATTTATACATTAAAAAAATTGATTTTATTTATTTATGAATTTCTCTGTGGCGTTTAGACCACCAGTTGAATATTTTAAATACATTTTGCATGGCACAGTGCTTTGCGTGTCTGCCACATCGCAGAGTATTAACTATATTTAGCTTATTTAGAGATTTGATATCCTCGTAGTCAATGTCCAGCGTCTCGATGACCACGTCCATTCTCGTATCTTCATCGAGGAAATCCGCAAGCCAGTCGCGTTTCTGCAGCCCTTTAACGTATACGATATGAGATGCGTCATCTTCTTCGTCGATCGCATCAGCTACAGCTTTCGTAATTAGCTGTTTAGCCATACTGTACGGAACGTCTCCATCGTCCCACCGTAGCCCGTGATGTTTTGCCACCAACCACCGGATGCTTGATTTGTCGGATTTCGTAAGAAGATATTGCGGCATCGAACTCCCAAAAATATAGTGCGAGAGAATTGTTCCCTTTCGCAGGATAGCCACTTCCTTGACGAAAAATCTTCCATCGACGATGAACCCTTGCAGGTCAACAAATGTTGGTACGACCATTATCGATACGATTTAGAGGTCCGCTCGCTTCCAAGACAGACGAGAGAATGGGGTCTTTCTCATAAGACATCTCGATTTTCACGATGAAATATTTGTATGAATTTGGCACAGGAGAAGGCGGGGCAAGTAGTATGGTAATTTAATTTATTTTGCGCACCACGTTTGTCAGCGGATTGTATTCAAACACACGATCGTGCAGAATCAGACAGTAGGCCGTAGTATTTGCAGGCACATTCTCTTTACACTCGAATTCTATGCGCACGTCCACGGTGCCATTCTTGATCGACTCATTTTGTCGCGAGCAATCAATCACCACGAGGGGACCAAATTGTAAAAATTTGGCCACGGTCAATAATGCCTCGTTGCAACTATGTCCATAATACGATTTACGGAATTGCGTATACATGTGATACAAGATGGCATGCTTATTCTTGTCAAAGTCCAAGTTCATGTCATCGTATGGATAAAATTCCGAGTTGAGAAAAAGTTTTACATTGGCCAATTTGCAGTTGTTGAACTTAGTAACATCTTCGCTCATCACATTCTTTCGATCAGTCTGTAGAACAAGGATAATAACTCGCGGCTTCTCCAGCTGTGCGGATGCCTTCACAGCCCACGAATGTTTGGTCGTGCTCTGTAAGAGAGGATACTCGTACAGATCCCACGAGTGAAAACAAATGCTCAGGTTTTTTCCACTTTCCAAAGCATGTAGCAACGATAGCTTATTAACGTCATTTAACGTCACATAAGGCATCCGCCATTGCACTTTAAGTAATTCAATTTCTGGTTCCAACATCGGCGATCCTATTAGAGAATTGTTGTCGTTGCGCGATCGTATTAAAATCAATTCGTGACGCGCATTAATAATCATGCGTTTGTAGTTCTCGCAAAAACCCAGCAAATATTTAAGCGGGATGCAAAAATTGAAATGATTTTTCACTATTAGCCCATCGCGTCGTTTCAAGCCCCATCCGGCATTCTCCATACTTTTGTCTTCGCCAGATGTCAGCGATACATAGTTTTCAAGCGTGCTAGTTATCCCAACGTTTCTGTTGCGATCAATCTCCACGCCATTCAGCTCGTATCGAATCTCATCAAATAAGAACGCCACGCAATTATTTCCCAACGTCACCGTTAATGTATCGCTTGGCTTGTTTATCTTCAATTTCCCCTCCAAGTAGAGGAAACTTTCACACGGCAATGTGTATAAATCCTGCTGCTGTATGGGTATTCTTATCTCATCGCTGTATCCAAACGTCGTGTTGACGTATGGGTTGTATGTGTGAGTCTCGAGCTTGACGATGCGATCGTCGAACGTCGGCTTCCCTCCAATGCTTAGAATGTGCACCATTTTTTTTTCAACTTAAATGCGCACAAGGAATCCCAATGATTTCAAAAATGCAATGTTCGCAGGACTCGCCACCACCGTGGCCCCCCTCGCCTCAACCGCAGGGGCCCAACTCGCCGCCGCCGCTACAGCCGCCGCCTCCGCGTTCCCCCAATTGGTCCTCCGATTGGGGGTCGCCGCAGCCGTCGCCGTCGCCGCCTCCAGTGGTATGTAATACATTGCATTGTTATGTGTGTTTGATGTTTATTATGTTTAATGTGTCATTATTACACCGACGTTTTGTATCTGTGTTCTAGGACATGAATGCGCGGCTGCTCGAACAGGAGGAGGAGGAGGAGGTGGTGGCGCCCCCCCCCCCCCATCAGATCGCGGTTGGTCGGGTGATGGTGGCTCGGCAGCGGCACCCTCGGGTGCCGAATCAGCGGGTGGGGTTCCTGCCGTTGAGGCGGCCGCGGTCCCCATCGCCGTCGTGGATAGACGCGCGACGGTTACGATGACAACCGCTGCCGCAGCTACCATCACTCCCTCCCGAACGGATGGCTATATCGCCATCGCCATCGCCCTCACCACCACCATCGTCGCCCTCACCATCACCATCGTCGCCCTCACCGCCACTAGAATAGTTTAAAAATTTTTTTTTCCATTTTTTTCCTATTTTTTTTCTTTATATTTTTTCCATTTTTTATATTCTATTTTTTCTATTTTTCTATTTTTATATTCTAGTTTTATTTTATTATTTTATTGTTTTATTTTCTTTTTTCTATTGTATTTTCTTTTTCTATTATATTTATTATTTAATTGTGTTTTCTTTTCTTTTATATTATATATTCTTTTTTATATTATATTCATTTATATTTTCTTTTTGTAAACAATATATAATCTCTTAAACGCATATTATTTACCAATTTCATTTATCCTCCTTCTCTCCTCGTCACGTAATTCTAAGATTTGCTGACGTCGCATAATTCTATTTCGTTCGAGCGTTCTACGCGCCATCAAATGACGTCATCCCGCGCGACTGCTCCAGAGGATTCGAATTACGCGAGATCGCGGGATACGCTGCGACGTTAAATCGGAACGCTTTAGAATAAATACTGTTAGCTTCAGAATGCATGCTACATATCTGCTTGAAATAATATTTCTACATAATGGTTCTGTAGATAGCTGATTCAAAATTTTAGAATATCTGCGAGTGTATCGCTATGTAGTGCTGTTTCCCTCCCTCCTCCGAATTTAGATTTAAAATAATGCTCTGCCTCTTTCCATCCCGAAGACGCGGTGTGTAAAAGAAAAGAACGTCGATCTTTCCCGACATCGTCCGAAACAATTTCGGATAAAAAATAAATTATTAAACAATTTCCGGCGCATGTTGGTTTGAAAAAAATCCTGGGGGCCGTCCCCTCCCTGGGTTAGGTCTGAAAAAATTTTCGAGGTGGGCCAAAGTCTGGAAAAGACTTTTCGGGGGTCATTCCCTCCCTCTAAAAAAATTTCGGGGACGGTGGGCCAGGTCTCCGCGGCTGCTCGGCCCGGACTGATCCCCTCCACGGTTGCGGCTTCCCCCACTCCGCGGCTCGTGCGCGCGCAACCGCTCTTCCACTCCCCGCAGGCTCCGCGCCAAGGTTTCCCTCCGCCGCGCTCCCCCGCGCGCCATCACTTCCCCCGCCCCCCCGCTCCCCTCAGAGGACCAGAGTTAGAATCGGCATAGCTATACTACTAATAACCAATACTTCAATCCGTTAAATATTAATGTAAATAGTAGTTTATTTTACGTGTGACTTTGTACATAAATTCAAACTCTAACTGTAACCTTGGCTCGTCAACTCTTAAATATATTCTTGAGCTCCTTAACACGCTTATAGCTTCCTAGCGCCGATCCGTTAATAAACTTTCTAACATTTTGGTCCTTCGAGCCGGATATTTTGTGCCTGTGAAACAGTTCGCGAGTGCTCGAACGTTCGTTAGTGCCGTCTAACCGTCGCGCGTGACCTCCACACCTGCAAACAATGAGTCACCTCATAACAAGTCAGCGCGACCTTAACGGTCGAATCACTCGGGCGTTCGACAATTTGAAAAAGCTAGGAACGAACAATATTACAAAGAGCAACGTGATCTCTAGACTAGAGACTCTCCGAAGGAACTGGACAAAATACGAGCTGCAACATGACCAGCTTCTCGCGCTGGCGGCCTCGGACTTAGCCTTTGCAGATAACGCCTACTTCCAAGAGAAGGTTTTGACGCCTGCAGCCATAGAGGAGGTCTTCATCGTGCAAGAGGCCCTTCTCATGGACAAATTAGAAGACCTGACGAAATTGGAAAGGGCTGCCGCCCTAGCCGTCGAGCGCCTGTCCGTGGAGGAGAGTGGGCCCGCTGCTGGAGTTGGAAACGTTCGCTCCAAGGCCCCTCTGCCGCGAATACCCTTGCCGACCTTCGACGGTAAATACAAGGATTGGCCGTCATTTCAAGGGCTCTTTCGGTCCCTAGTGGTCAAAGACACGACATTAACGGATGCCGAACGCCTACACTACCTACGAGGTGCCCTTACCGGTGATGCTGCTCTGCTCCTTCGCAATATGCCTGAGAGGGAGGAGAATTTCGAGGCTTCGTGGGAACTGCTACAGGATCGCTACGATAATCAACGCTTGATGGTCAAGGCCCAGATGAACACTATCTTTGCCCTACCTTCCATTCAACGCGAGTCGGGGCCCGAGCTTAAGCGTCTCTTCTACACCGTATGCGACTCCGTCAAGGCCCGTGCCGCCATGAAACGGCCATTCGACGCCAGTGGCGACTGGCTTGTCCATCTAATCGTGGAACGCATGGATCCACAGTCCAGACGCGAGTGGGAGACGCTCATCGGGAAGACGAAGCTGCCGCCTACCTTCGACGAACTTCAAAGCTTTCTGGAAGGACGCGTCAACACCCTGGAGGCCTTGGAGGAACAACGGAAAGGAAGCGAGAGCCGAAACACGAAGCCAGCTACAACACAAAAAACGACAAAGGTTCATCAGGTGAGCCAAACTAAGCGCTCATCTGAACCGTGCAGCCTCTGCAAGGCTAATCACTTTATACTGTACTGTCGATTGTACAAGGCCAAGACAGCCTCCGAGCGCCGAGCGGCGCTGCAGGTCGCGAAACTGTGTTATAATAGCCTCGGAAGACACGAAGTTCACAACTGCCAATCGGAGAAGAGGTGCCAGCGATGCGACGGGAGGCACCACACTACTATCCATGAAGACAGCGCAGGTGCCCGCGAGGTCGCTGCTAATACCTCCAGTTGCCAGTCGAGCATCTTACCTGCTGTGCTGTTGGCTACTGCACGCGTCAAGCTCCTACAACCCGGCGGAGCGCCCCGAATAGTGCGTGCTCTCGTTGACCAAGGCAGCGAAGTGTCTCTCATCACCGAGGCGGTGGTTCAGCAGCTACGCTTGCCACGACGATCCGCCAATATTCGTCTCGTTGGCGTTGGGAACCAACCACCTGAGCGGATAAAGGGTAGAGTAACGTTAGAATTCACCGCTCACTTTAGCTCCCCAGAGAGACACGTGATCTCCGCGCTGGTGCTGCCCCGTATAACAGCGTATCAGCCACGCATCGCACGCCGAGCATCGACCTGGAGCCATCTCGCTGACCTCAAACTGGCGGACCCCAGCTTCGACTCCGACGGGCCGATTGAAATGCTGCTGGGCGCCGACGCTTTCGCCCTCGTCCTGCTTCACGGCATAGCCAGAGGTCGCACAGGGGAGCCCATAGCGCAGAACACCACTCTGGGTTGGATCGTTTCCGGACCAGCCACGTCGGAAACGGAACGCGAGGCAGCTGAGAGTCGCGAGCGATCGTCTCTCCAATGCACCGCCGCCGAGTAGCTCTTGCCACTGGTGCGCCGCTTCTGGGAACAAGAAGAAATGGTGGTATCAAATGCCTATACCCTGGAAGAGCAAGCCTCCGAAGACCACTACCGGGCGACTCACCAGCGATTGCCTTCCGGCCGCTATATGGTTCGGCTGCCATTCCGGGACATGCTGGAGCTCGGCGAGTCGCGTCACGGTGCCCGACGCATGCTGCAGAGAATGGAAGCCAAGTTCAGCAGGGATCCTGCGTTCGCTCATGCCTACCAGGCCTTTATGCGTGAGTATAGAGAACTTGCTCACATGTCAACAGTGCAGGGTGATCGCTCAGGACCGTTGTACTACCTACCTCATCACGGAGTCCTGAAGGAGAGCAGCACGACCACCAAGTTGCGGGTGGTATTCAACGGCTCGCACGTAACGAGCCTTGAACAACACGCTGATGGTGGGGCCGAATCTGCTACCGAGCCTCCACCAACTGCTACTCCGGTGGCGTCTCTTCCGTGTTTGCCTCACTGCCGACATAGAGAAAATGTATCGTCAGATACTGCTCCATCCGGACGATCGCCGATACCAACGGATCCTATGGAGGGCGAAAGAAGACAACGCCATAAGTGATTACGAGCTCAACACTGTCACCTATGGTCTAGCCTGTGCTCCATACCTTGCTATCCGCACACTACGGCAACTGGCCGCGGACGAGCAACTACGTCATCCTCGAGCAGCGGCCCTTCTGCAACGCGACGTCTATATGGGCGACGTCGTGACCGGCGCCGACTCCGTACAGGAAGCCCTGGAACTACAGGCTGAACTACGCCAACTCTGCAAGGCGGGCGGGTTCAAACTGCGGAAATGGGCATCCAATGAACCGGCTCTGATGGAGCAAGTACCTGGTGGTGACGCCGTTCCGGAGTGCAAATGGCAGAGCGGCGAGACACACACAGCCTTGGGGGTCCACTGGATCCTGGCCGACGATTGCTTCCGGGTTCAAGTGCTGCCTACATCCACGGACGGCGGCATAACCCAGCGCTTGGTTCTATCGACGATCGCTAAGATATTCGATCGCCTGGGTTTGGTGTCCCCAGTTACAATTAATGCCAAAATATTCATGCAATCCCTCTGGTTACTCAAATTAGATTGGGACTCACCGCTGCCGTCGGCTGAGGCCGACTATTGGACGCAATTCCCCGATGAGCTGGCAGACTTGAACCGCGTGGCTGTTCCCCGCTGGCTCGGCGTACGACAGGCCCCTCAACTTCAGAAGCTGCATGGGTTCGCGGACGCCTCGGAGCGGGCCTATGCTGCCGTCATATATCTTCGAGTCCCTGGTCACGATGGCACCTTCCGGACCCAACTGGTCACGGCGAAGACAAAGGTGGCACCATTGAAACGGATTACGCTACCCCGACTTGAACTGTGTGCGGCCACCCTACTGACGAAGCTAGCCGCCCTCACCTGCGAGAGTTTGTGCTTGAGTGGGACTGCCGTTCACTTGTGGAGCGACTCCACTGTCACACTGGCCTGGATCCAAGGTCATTCATCTCGCTGGCAGACTTACGTGGCCAACAGGGTGTCCGAGAAACAACGCACGTTGCCTGAGGCCAAATGGCACCACGTCTCCAGCAAGGACAACCCGGCGGACTGTGCCTCCCGAGGCCTGCCACCAAGACAGCTACCGAGTTTTGCACTCTGGTGGACAGGGCCGGAGTGGCTGACTTCGCCGAGCGGCTGGGGCCACGTGGATCCGCTGCCTGTAACTCCAACCGACCTGGAGGCCCGGAAGACCATCACCGTGGCGGCTGGAGAACCTGCACCGGGCGAGACATTATTGCAACGATACTCCAACCTTACTTTGCTCCTTAGAACCACCGCCTGGTGTCGGCGATGGCTGCGGAAGAATCGGACCAGCTCGAGAGGAAGCTACCTGCTACCAGCCGAGGTAGAAGCCGCCTTGACCTGCTGGCTCCGTCTCATCCAGCATCAGGAGTATGCCCCGGAGATCCAGCAGCTGCAGAAGGGACAACCACTACCGAGCCGCAGCCGACTGCTGCGACTCAACCCTGACATAGACGACCACGGCCTCCTGCGTGTCGGAGGTCGTCTACGGCACGCCGCACTACCCTTGGACGCCCGACATCAGATCCTGCTACCCAGAGCCAACCGTTTGACAGAGCTGTTGGTGGACGAGGCCCACCGCAGAACACTACACGGAGGAGCACAACTGACCTTGGCCACTTTGCGTCAACGGTACTGGATTCCTCAGGGTCGACAGCGGGTCAAGGCCATCCTCCATCGCTGCGTCACTTGCCTTCGCTGGCGCGCTGCAACAGGACAGCAATTAATGGGGGACCTACCAGCCATCCGGGTAACGCCGGCCCGGCCCTTTCTGCACGTGGGAGTGGACTACGCAGGGCCAGTTACGCTCCTGATGTCACGCGGCCGAGGTCAACGAACTCTGAAGGGCTATGTGGCGTTGTTTGTATGTATGAGCACGCGCGCGGTCCACTTAGAGCTCGTTTCCGATTGCAGTACGGAGGCCTTCCTCGCCGCTTTGCGGCGCTTCACGTCTCGGCGAGCCTGCTGTGCTGTTATCCAGAGCGATAGAGGCACAAACTTCGTGGGCGCTGCCAGGGAACTACGGGAGATGCTGGTTCGCCGCGACACCCGACACGAGGTGATCCACTCCGCCTTGCTGAGGGACGGTATCGAGTGGCGCTTCAACCCGCCGGCGGCTCCTCACTTCGGAGGATTATGGGAGGCCGCAGTGAAGTCCACCAAGTATCACCTTCGGCGGGTGATCGGAGAGCAGCACCTCACGTACGAAGAATTGTCGACCCTGCTGTCCCAGATCGAGGCGTGCCTGAATTCCCGGCCCTTACAGGGGATGAGCGATGATCCTGGCGACTTGACTACACTCACACCAGGACACTTCTTGATCGGGGACGCTCTGCTAAGCATGCCCGATCCCCGAGCGGACGAAGTCCCCACGTCTCGGCTATCTCGGTGGCACCTCCTGCAACAGCTACGGTTGCAATTTTGGAGGCGTTGGTCCTCCGAATACTTACAGTCCCTACAGGCTCGAAACAAGTGGACCCATCAGCACCCGCAGCCACAGATCGGCGACTTGTGTTTACTAAAATCTGAATTAACGCCACCTACCCGGTGGCCACTAGCCAGAATCACTCGGCTTCACACTGGTGCTGATGGGTTAACGCGCGTGGTCACTGTCAAAACTGTGCGTTCCGAATTTGTGCGCCCAGTGTGCAAATTAGTTTTCTTACCGTCTGCACAGGTACCAGAACGCATACCTTCACTTCCTGCGTCGACGACACAATAACTCGCCCCACCTGAGTTGCAAGACGCCTCCACATGAGTCCAGCGGCGCCACCGCCTAGAAATCGGCTCACGCCAGAACGACCGCCCAATCGCCTGCTCAGCTTCGGACGCGACAAATTCGTCGGTCGACGAAGGCGGGCGGGAAATGTACGGAAAAGCAGCATGCCCACGCCATCTGTGAGGGCCCGTCTATAATTAGGCGATTCGTGACGACGGCCGGCTGACTCATGTGGAGCAGCGATCACGGACCCCTCCCATCGACTCGCGATCGATGGAAGGGGGACCTCTTCCTTCCAGGAAATCGAGCGCGATTTCCTGGATCCTCTCTCTGTTCGCGACCTGGCTACGATTAACACGTCTTTCGGAGTCTCGCTACGCACTTCCGCTTTCTCGCGCCTTTGCTTCGCGACGTTACTCATTTGCTTTTTAACGAGCTTAAGTGCTTAATAACGATTTACTCGCTTGCTTACCAACTAAAGCTTTCGTTTAAATAACCAATACTTCAATCCGTTAAATATTAATGTAAATAGTAGTTTATTTTACGTGTGACTTTGTACATAAATTCAAACTCTAACTGTAACCTTGGCTCGTCAACTCTTAAATATATCTGTCCTCGTGCTCCTGTAATAATTGCTGAATTCTTGAGCTCCTTAACACGCTTATAGCTTCCTAGCGCCGATCCGTTAATAAACTTTCTAACAAACTTTTTTTTGAAGACCCGAGTTGATAGTGTGTTTCAAGACAAATTCAACAAGCTTTAATGTATACACTTTATTTCCACTGGTTTTTAAGATATTGAGCTTGAAAGTTTACTGATTTTCACTTAAATAAAACCCTCTGGAATAGCAAGGACCGGGGACGGTCTTACTGGCGCCACGGGTGGCACTGCCTGTTGAAATAGATACCTACCTGCCAAAGGTCTACGCCAGGAATGACAGGCCCAAAGGCTGTACAATTCTTTTCCGTCAGAAATGCTACTTAGGTAAGTACATCTGGGGTATCGAGAAGTGTACCGTTACTTTTATTTCGAACTTGCTTCTACGCTCGGATGGCCGGTTCTTTTGGGAGGGATGCAAGCTCGATTGGTTAGGTTAGGAGGAGTGAAAGTTGCTAGACTAAATTTCAACCATAGGGAGCAGATTATATCAGAACCAATCGGAATTGCATCCCACACAAACGGCTGCTCTCTTGAAGAGGCCCTCTTCACAGCAATACCTCCTCCCCAATGCCCACCTTCTCTCGCACGGAATACGTCAACGCATGCTTTTGTTTTGATATCGAAGTTCTTGTTTATACTCGAGAGGACCACGTGTAACGTTCTTGAACAAGACGTTGCCGTTAGTTACAGGAGATTCCACAAGTAGAGCGGCTTACCTGGGAAATAGTAGGATTGGTTCGGGTGGCGTGCGATAAAGAAATGAATTTCACGAAACTAGAGTCCTTCCTTTTAACAATAAGTTACAAAATAGTTTATTCAAGAATATAGATTTTGACGCTATCTCACCCGATTTTTATGGCTTTTTCCGGAAAAAGGTACGAATCCTGGGCCGAACGTAACGAATTGGGGTCGAAACCCCGTCGAGGGTAAAATATCCATTACAGCGTATTAAGAAATTCTTTTCTTCATCGTATCGAAGGGGAAGTGGCGCCAATGGATTCCAGGCATACCGTCGATTAAAATCATACCAAATTTCATGTAAATCGGACTATTTTTAACCAAGTCAAGTCAGCTCGAAATAATATAAATCGATTTTCCATGGAAGTTCCTTCATTATGGTCCGAATTACGTCGTTCTTGGTGTCAGTTTCATCGGCGAAACATAAGGAATCGATGTGTGTCGTTTTCGCAAAGATCTGATGAGAAATGCGCGAGTTCTCACTTCTTAATAGGCACTCGAACCCCTTCGAGGGTCGAAAGTCATCAAAATCGGGTGAGGCACTGCGAAGGTCTGTCCTCGCCACGGGGTACCAGGCCACATCTCCTTGACGGGCGGTGCTCCAGAATTACCCTGTATCTGTTTAGGAAATAAAATAATTCTTTATTCTTTATCGTATGGATATGGAAGTGTCGCCGATGGATTCCTTGGGGTTTTCTGATGAAAATCATACCAAATGTAGTGTAAATCGGACAACTTTTACATATGGCAGGGTTATTGGAAAACTTATATGCGATTTACATAAGAAAAATGCCTTTAAATTTAGAAAATATTGCAGGCGTGATGAAATATTAATGAAATTAGTTTCAGGTAAGGTTGGAATAGCCGGGCTACCAGTAAATATACACTGCAGCGACGAAGAATCAGCGGGCTTAAGCTACATTGATGGAGGGGGAAACACCTACAGGAGCGGTGGTTATATGTGCGTGACTGACGCAGGCGCAGTTCATGTACACATTACCACCGCTCCTGTAAGAGCTTCCCCCTCCATCAATGTAGCTTAAGCCCGGCGATACCTGGCAGCGACAGTCGACACACACACACGCGCGCGCGCACACATACGCCAAGTACATGTCGACACCCTGTATATATATATACTTGGCGTCAAGCCGCTACCGTGTCTCTAGATCGAGTGGAAGTTAATTCCTTTGAACTTACCCTCACCGCAATAACTTAAGGTAATCACGAAAAATCAAAAACACATTTTAACATACCCTCGATCGCTCTCAACTATCCCAGAGCGTAAAGTCCCTGGATTAGCTCGAAAGCAGATAAATACGTAAACTCCGTAAAATCGCCCCACCTCCCCCCAATAGGAAGTAAGGACGTAACAGTAATCAATTAAAATAGAATTTAATTTCAACAATGTTTACAAAAAATTTAGCGACTCCAACTAGAACTTTTAACGTAATCAATCAACATATGTGTTAATTTCAACTAAATTTAAGAAAAATTTAGTTCCACCAACCAGAACTTATAACGTTATCAATTCAAGTAGAATTGACTTTCAACAAAATTTACAAAAAATTTAGTTGTTCCAACCAGAAATTTTAACGTAATCAATTAAAATAGAAGTTAATTTCAACAAAATTTACAAGAAACTTATAGTCCGGGAGCCAGTGAACATTTTTAGTGTCTCATCACGACGAGGTTTTTCTATCATTTTTTTAATTACCCTTATGCTGAAAGTCAATGGACGAGCAGTCTGGTAGTCGAGACCGGGGACAGGGCCCGGTGTCACGTCCTCGAACAGGTCAAGTTTGGGAGTGTCCCTGACTCATCGCGACAAGGCTGAAACTCCCCCCATTAATCAGCAACTTAACACAAATTAAGAAAATCACAGTCTGGCAGAGCTCCGTGGGGACCTTAGTGGTCTGACAGACCCCCAAACATGTTAAAAAAAAAATCGACTCACAGCGACGAGGCTAAAATTGGGTGAAATAATTGTTTATGTTGTAAAACCAATAGGAAAAATAGCCTGGCAGTCTATAAGTGGTGATAAGACCTTGCCAGACGTTTACAGATCGAGCGTGTAGTCACTACTATCATCGACGAAGTATAGAATAGACCTATCACCTTATGGGACTTCGTGTCACCACCCAAACTGTATTACCGACCAATAACTCGATGACTGAATTTAGCGGCCTCTGCTCATGAACAGCGTCCAACTTAGGAACTACTCTGAAATGTGTTGAAATGCTGAAAGGTGTGCGTGCTTGTATACGTGTGACTTGTTTAGAGTGAGAGTTTGACAGAGGACAGGCTTTTGTTACGCTACGCTTTGGCTCGGTTTGTCAGCGACTCACGAGGATTCGCGTGGATTTTTCTCCGAAAATCTATTTCGGTGATCTCTTCTTGAAAGCTTATACAAGCTATAAATTGCAAGATGACATTGATTGTTAGTACTTTACGTGTAGTAGAACACTTAACTAACATTTTCGCGAGTCGTATGTCGAAAAATATTAAAAATTGACGCTGTTACTGACATTCCCACAAATCTCTGCACTCCGCGCATGTCTAAATAGACGGTGCCCATCCTACGACACGTATAAATCATTGAGAACAAGGAATCCAAACGTTTTTTTTTAAATTTATATTCGTAGTTTTCGGCACCCGAGGACATTATGCAATAGTTTATTTATTACTTGGGAACGATAGATTAGTAGTTAAAACTCTACGTTTCGTTACAAATTGATTGGCCCTTTCCTTATTAACTATTATATGGATTTAAAAATTGTAAAGAACATCTCCGATGTAAGCACCCGAGCGTATCGCTTGCGTTAAGGTCTGTTTTCATTATTCCTAGATATGTACATATGAGAAAACAGTTATGGTATTTTTAAAAGCACAAGTAAAAAAAAGGTCCTGTTTTACGGACGTCGCGACTCGCGTGTGAGATAAAATGGGAGGGAAACGGCACGGAGGTCCTTTACGCGACAAACGATCATTCTGGCAGCGGCAACAAAGTATAATACTACATTGTCTTCTTGCATTCTCCGTGCGTCTGATTTTCGCATGTCGATGTCGGTCCACGGACAAGCTAGGCTTCTAGATTTTAATTTCTTCTACAAATTCTGAAAAAGCCGTAATCAGTAGCTAAAAGCGGAAAACATGTACGTACACATGCTAAGCTAATCATAAGGTGAAATTTTTACATTCTCTGTTTCGGCTCGATTCGAGCATTAACGGCATATTAGTGAGATTTTTTTAATAAAAGGAAAATCAAATACGACGTGATTCGGGCAAGTAGGTATGTACATATGTAGAGTTGCTATACGTCCTGTATATACGGGACTGTCCCGTATTTCACTGTTCCCGTGAAATATTTTACAGAGTAAAATAAACCATTACCTACCCACTTTTTTCATGTTTTATTTAATTTGCATTTAAATGTTCCGTATCAAAGCTTGACAATTATGGCAACCCTAAAAATAAATCACTACCTACCCACTTTTTTCATATTTTACTTGAATATATATTGAGACAAAGTATCAACGCACCGGCTGTTTCACGTCTGTCAGCACTCAACCGATGCACCAAACTATTCATTACTTAGGAAATACATACATACATACAGATGTACATACTTAAGAATGTTAGAGACGGTGCAATTTGAATTGTTAATATCCTGTTAAGTTTTAGCCATTTGCTTGCAAAAACTGTTATTGGCATATTTGGCTTGACAAGTGTTACGAACTGGTAAAGATTCGTTAAGAGCAAACGCCTGATTTAGCGAGCTCTGCTTGCAAGACATTTCAAGTCGCATTGATTTTTGCCTTCAGGTGTATCGCGTTTCTGGGAACGGCGTCTGTTTAAAAAAAAAGACGAACTTTTCGATGGCCTTGACCTCAACAATCGATGAGAAAAAGGCCGCACATCTACTGAACGTTCGCTATCGTATTATTTTCTGGATTTTAAAAAAATATGTTATTATTTTTCCTCTTTCTGCACCAATTTTTTGCCGTACCTTCCTCATACCAAACTGCGTCGTAATTGGTTTCATTTTAGTAGACAAATCTGACATACAATACAGATGTTTGCATAATGATAAAAATATTGAAAAATTATTTTTCCATTAGAGGATACTGCATATTAATGGCCCTGTATTCCTTCCAAGCGCCGACCAACATGTTGTTATAAAGAGTCGGTAGCTTCTGAACAATTTTAGAAATCTATGTGAACCTGATATCTATGTTTCCATATTTATAAAAGTGATAGGAACTAGAGGAAATGCTGTATTGCGTTGTCTCAAGCGTAAATGTTGTAAAACGTTTATAAGACCGACTCGAAAAATCCGATCTTACCATATTTTATGGAAGAAAGAAAGTCAGAAAAGCATGTATTTAGCCGCGTAATATAACATTTTTAATAGTTTTCTTAGCAGGTTAGTCAATTGAATGTCAGGGTGGCTTAAAGTAATTATTTAAACATTTAAAGACAGTTCTTCGAAATATAAAAGAAATAATTACGGCTACAGTCCCTAGTAATAATCCCACTACATATAAAGAATTTAATGAAATTTAATGAACTTTTTTCCCGCTTGGGACCGCAAGTCAAATTTTCCGCGTACTCAAGCTCAGAAATATCGTTCCAACTACCACTAATGTAGGGTGGGGAAAGATCCCCTTTCATGCGGCCGCCCAGGCTAGAGAAAATGCGCAGGCTGGATGCGCGTGATTATTATGTAGTCCCCTCCTCGAAGTGACAGAAAATATAACCTATATGCTATATGACAATAAATGTTTATAGGCTATTTCGTTCCTTTACGCTACATTTGTGAACTTTTTATAACTTAACATCCTTCCAAAATATCGTTGTTACGCCGCAACGGTATATTTATGAAATTGGGTATAGCATATAGGTTATAATTTCTGTCACTTTGAGGTAGAGGTGTGACTATCGAAATGTTATCGATATTTCGATATATCGATAGTATGGTTAAGATATCGTTGACGCGAATAGACCCAGATAGCACACGACTTATAGACGACGTGTGCTATCTGGGAAAGCAGCTCAGGTATACACGAAAAAAGGTCAGCACCGTAGAAAGCGTTGCTGGGCCCATTCACGGCGCTATCCAGCACCGAAGAACACCGTTGTGAATGGGCGAAAACATCGGTGCTGAGCCGCTGAGTATCGAAAGCGATATCTTTAAAAGTATGAATATGTATCGTTGCTTTACAATGTCTTTAAAATTGTTATTTGCATCGTTGCTGCAACAAAGTGTGTTATATTCTAGAAGCCTCTTCTAGAAGAGGCGAATAGATCTGTTCGTCTTAACGATATCTTAACGATATTGTCGATATATTGTTAAATATCAATAAGATATCGATAATCTATCAATAATCGATAGTCACACCTCTAATCAAGCATAGAAATCTGTAAACATGAAAATTGATGCTAAAATCAAGTAGAGTCTAATAAAAGGCATGAATTTGGCAAACATAAACAAATTAAGCTAAAACTTATTATTTCGATGAAATGTACTAAAAAAATGACGTTATGAATAGGAAATTTTGGTTTCTTAACCACGAATAATTACACTCATCGACTTCATAAATATATCGTTGAGGCGTAATAATAATATTTTGGAAGGATGTTAAGTCATAAAAAGTTCACAAATGTAGCCCAAAAGAACGAAATATCCAATAAACATTTATTATCCTGTAGCATATAGGTTAAGTATATTTTCTGTCACTTCGAGGACAGAAAATCCACTCTTCGAAGTGACCGAAAATATAACCTAACTAAGAGACTGTATAAATGTTTATTACGCGGTTGTATTTATATAATATTTATGATCGAAATTTATGGAAATAAGTGCAAATTATGCTTCTATCAAAATGTATTAGTAACCCGAATTATGCAACATGTTTCTTGAAATTAGTCTTAACGTTCATGCCGTTTTAGATTTTAAATGTTTCCGATAAGATTTAATTTCAATTCCTACCACTCGTAGCATTGTAATCTTATTTTAGACTGAATCGATAACGTTGGGTGTGACACGAAAATGGTAAGGGGGCTCGCGAGCCCCCCGAGCGTGTGACACAAAATTACATTCCGTGATAGGTCTATTCTATACCTGGTCTGTGCTACTATCCTATACTTTGTCGATACAATGGTAAAACGGCTGTCGTTTTCTTCCCCGTCGGTAACGTCAAATGTAAAGTTATCTAGGGAGACAGCCAAAAGCGCCTTGTGCTCTCTACATGCTCGATTCATTTGTAAACGGCTTTCATTTGTAAAAACATTTATCCCACCAAATTTCAGCCTCGTCGCTGTGAGTCGATTTTTTTTTAACATGTTTGGGGGTCTGGCAGGCCACTAAGGTCCCCGCGGAGCGCTGCCAGACTGCGATTTTCTTATTTTGTATTAAGTTGCTGATTAATGGGGGGAGTTTCAGCTTTGTCGCGATGAGTCGAGGACGCTCCCAAACTTGACATGTTCGAGGACGTGCCACCGGGCCCTGTCCCCGGTCTCGATTGTCACAGCGCCCGTCCATTGACTTTCAGCACAAGGGTAATTAGAAAAATGATAGAAAATCCTCGTCGCGATGAGACACTAAAAATGTTCACTGGCTTCCGGACTATTAGGTCTTCCAATTAGAAATTTTAATGTAATCAATTAAAATAGAAATTAATTTCAATAAAATTTACGAAAAATTTAGGTCCTCCTACTAGAAATTTTAACGGAATTAATTAAAGTAGAATTTAATTTCAACAAATTTTACGAAAAATTTAACAGTACATAAGCTAAATTAGAGTTTCGTATATAAAAATATAAGCACAGGGAGTTTCCCTCGTTAGCACTTTTCCTTTTGTAGCCATCGTGATCTTGCGAGTATTCGAACGGAATTGATTTTGGCTGAACGACCGAAGAATCTTTTCACATTCCACCATGAATCTAAATATTTATTTGAGTCTAAAGAATATAGAGGATCACAATAAAGCAATGTAGTCATCGTGAAGTGAAGGAACGAAAGCGTTTGTAGACATCAGAACCGAAGGCGGTGTAAACGCACCGCATAAACTTTTAATTATGTTGAAGGTTCTATGATTGAATTATTCACTCTAATACAACTAGAATACATTAACACGTAACAAGTAGCTCTGGCTATTTCGAACGATCGCGTTTGTCGCGAAAGTTCTGTTTAGCTCGATAGTTATCAGTTTCTTTCTTTGATTTTTATATGTTAGGAAATATAATGCATCTTTCCCTAGTGAAACCTTGGTTCTGGATATGACGTTACACGTGGAATAATTATTTGACTTCATCTTAATCGTAATATAAAATAATCAGAAATTTTAGGATGGTTTTATACTTATGGAAGAAAATAGCAGAATAATATAGGTTAGTTGCTGTTCTAAGTGCGTTCTTCTTGAGTCTTTTGAGAAAAAAAACTGCATACAGTTAAAAAATAAGTAAAAAACGTTATCGGACAAGCGTGTGCCTGATTTGTTTTCACTTTTTGGATATGTAGGACTAATGTTGAAAAAAACTGTGAGACATTTTCTCGATTTTGAAAAGAGTGTCTCATTTTTCAACACCATGTGTAAAGGTCATTATCGAGTGGGTTAATTACATACACGAGAATGCGTCTGTAAAGAAACGTGTTCGATACTAAGAAATTTGAATGATCGAGGGTATAGTATTCCCTAAATAAGGACCAGCGTTCCATGCGTATGAATGGGCAGAGGCGAACACGGAGATACATGCGCGCGCTTCGAAAATCAAAATCAATGTGGCCCTCCCCTCGGAACTCTACACCGGCCTTGCTCCGGTTGCCCACGCCCTTAGTGTGCCTCGTACTTCCGTCGTGGACGCATCATTCGTGCAATCATCGTTGCTTTGCGGCTTCCTCTTTCCCTCGCTCTGCTTCTTTTTCTCCTTCTCCTCCCTCATTATCTCTCTTTCTCTCGCTTTCTTTCTTTCTCATTTATATTCGTTCACTTAGTCTTTCACTCACGCATCCATACGTACACGGGTACATTATATAACATACACGCGGTCTGTCCTCCCTTGATCTCTGTGTCTACTTGTTGTGTTATCTCCCTCGGGTTTAGGTTCGGGTTCCAGTACGAGTACAACTACGAATTACGAATTTCAGTTCAAATTCGAGTGAATCGAAGTAACAAGAATTGTGTCGATTATCGGTGAAACAGGGTGGTTGCTTACTCAACCTCGGATCTCTGGTGTTCAATGATCAGTTCGGAATACTTTCTGTACTGATGCACACAAGATTTTTTATCCAGCTCATGCTATGTATACCTACGATTCTCGATATTGGATTTAGTGGCATAAATTTGGTGTAGTAATAGAAGGTTTACGGGTCGTTCGTGTCGTCTGAGTTTCATGTTTAAGCAAAACGTTGCTGTCAGTACAGTTTCGAATATTTTAACCCTATACGAACCGCGAGATATTTCGATAGATTTCTGTTGCTATTTTTATTTTTGTTTGTGTTGTTGGTGTTTTCTTGTGACGTGTTATTTGATAATAGTATTTGGCCCTTATTGATCGAACTATCGGCTTTGTTTTTTATCCTCGAGGTTTATACCTTTAATAACTTCCCTTTCCTATCGAGTTATTAGAATGATGTCGGCATTTCTAGTATAATAAGAAACCTATTTATCATTTCTTCTGCATCCAAAATATTGAACTTAATTTGTATTGTTTTCAGCCCATTTCATTGATTTCCCACCACGCCTAATATTACGTTTATTCTTATTGAAATATTTGGACCGTTACGTCTTCTATTATATTTCAATATTTTTATTTTCTTTTTTAAACATTAGACTTTTGACGCACAAAAGTAACGAAACGACCATAAACAACGAGCGTAATGTAATATGTGTCGTAGAGTTAAGGAACCGATAAATTTTATTCAAGTCCATGTCCGATGGTATGTCCGAATACACTGGAAAAGGTAAACAGCTTTAAAAAATTGCAAATCACAGAAATAATTATTACTAAATTTACACATTCTTGGTTGGGTTAACCCGTTTGATTGCTAGAACTTATTCGTAAATTAATATTATCGTTACAGTCCGAAACAAACTCATAGCACTCTTAATATTCTTGTTTATTTCTGAAAATAACCGAAAGAAAATGTACAGGTCGCACACTCCATGTATATATTGTACACCCCATTAAGTGTAAAGATACTGGACGGCACTTTTGTAGAACGTGGTTCATGGAAGTTATAGAAAAATATGTAAATGGGATAAACTGGGTTAAATGGGATAAATGGGAGCGTCGGATATATTTAATGAAATACAATTATATGTAGCACATTTGAGGTGTTTGTGCTTATTAAGATTTTTCTTAGTTTCTATTCACCAGTTTACAAAATCAGAAGTATAAAGTACTGGTTTAGCAAATATGCAATGTGTTTATTTGCCAAGAAATCTTGAACGTGTGATTTAATAATAATTATCGCTCGTTATATACGATGTTTTACACTTACGAACATAACTTAAGAAACAACATAGTTTTTCCAGGTTTCAAAAAAATACGGATTATGAACTGAAACAGATAATTGAATATTATGTGTATGTAATAAAAATTGTTTCGAATATGCAATACAGAGATCTATTTTAATAACCATTAGGAGAGAAAATAAAACAGTTCATGTAGAAGTTAGAAAACTATTGGTGATTCTTAGGATATGTCAAGTATTATAATGGTGTGAAGAGAAAAGATACACGTGGAATGTTTGTTACAACATAATGACATTGCGAAACAATTTGAAACATGGAAAGGGGTTTTTCACGCAAGGAAATAGTAATGTTATTAACTCGTCAAGTAGGTGTCCAGATTCGAATTACATAGAATACATATATCATATAATACAATTATATGACTGTTACAAAATTCATTCGTAAACTAATGAAAAAGATTTAACATAACAGATTATGAAAATATGGTATTAAATACTCGGTGATTTTTCCATTAAATTAATTGAGTCAGTGTCTCCTAGGTGGCAAGCTATAAAGTTTAAAAGTTTTTCAACATTTTATATTAATGTACCAGAGAGGTTCATATTGCTATGCTCAATCAACAGATTGGTCGGTCTGGAAGCTAATTCCCCTTCCCCCTCTACCCATAGGCACACTGAGCGACCATGTCTCTATACACGAATGATAGCGAAATTGACAGGTCCCCGCAGCTATTTTGGCCTTATTATCTTATTTTATGACATAGTCCCGGTGTTTTAACATGATTAAGCGAATAATTTTTTTTTCGAACCCATTTGTCGTTTTACTTAATATATCAAGCTGTTTGTCTAAAAGATAAAAGAATTATTCTGAATTAATAGTTATCAACAGACGCGGTCGCGTCTGGAAGCTAATTCCCCTTCCCCCTCTACCCATAGGCACACTGAGCGACCATGTCTCTATACACGAATGATAGCGAAATTGACAGGTCCCCGCAGCTATTTTGGCCTTATTATCTTATTTTATGACATAGTCCCGGTGTTTTAACATGATTAAGCGAATAATTTTTTTTTTCGAACCCATTTGTCGTTTTACTTAATGTATCAAGCTGTTTGTCTAAAAGATAAAAGAATTATTCTGAATTAATAGTTATGAAAATGATACTTTTGGGATTAAGAGTTTTCGTGACGTCACGTTTTCCTCCTCCACTTGACGCCAGTAGGTGTCGCCATTCGAAAGCAGAATTTATAAATGTCACTTGGCTGTCACTCAATCATAACCTGCCAAGTGTTAGTTGTTAACATTTTTGAAATGTCACGATGGTAAAGAAGATCTCGCGCGTTAGCGGCGGGACGTGATCGGTGGTACATTAACGAATCATTTCTCGATATAAATTGTTTATTTACGGAACTCGTGATGCGACTAGCTACCTGAACGCAGTGACTGATTTCAAGTCGTTTGGATTTGTGGTTATGGGTTATATTTATTGGTTATCGGGGTAATTTGGTTTTTAAAATATCGTATTGTCATCCGAACTACGCACGCCTCCAAAGTTTCAAGAGAATTGGATTGGTGGAATTGGTTTAAATTTGAGTTTTCAGATATGTAGCAGACGTACCAGAAGCAAACAGAGGAATCGAAGCTGAATAAATTCGTTTAAAAAATACGATTTATTTTCATTTTTGACGTTACAAAAAAAGAATATACACATTTTTAGCGTTTTTGGGCCATTTCGTTTGATTAATTTTGTCGTTGTCAATACATTTCTATGCTGATGTACCATCACGTATCTTGCATGAATATGAACCGCTTTGAGGATGAAGACCGTTATGAAATAGGGCACTTAGTAATTTATAATAAATTATGAAAAAAGTGATGAAATCCCCCCCATAAACATGACTCATGTATGAAAGAAGCTAATTCCCTTTAATTCACGAAAAAAGTTCTCACGCAAAGATTGTGAAATCAACTTTGCTAATTCCAATTGTATTCTCGTTCTCCGCTCGAACACTGATTCTTCTGTCACTTTTTATACTTGACATTCCTTCATTGGCCACAAATCAATTCAGTGCTCAGATTTTCAGCTTCGGTTTTAAGGAATTAGCGGGCGTTGTATAAGAAAAAAAACTATGAAGTCGACTTAAAACAAAATGTTTCATATTCTCCGCATCTCTCTTACAGCGTATTCGGACGGTCGCACTGGTGCGCAATGGGTGCGAATTTTCGCCAATTTGATGCGAAAAAGTTCGCATTCAGTGTACACTAGTGCAGGTTGCCGAATGTGCTAGTAATTAATCTATTACCGACTTTGATTCGTTTAAATTAGTCTCTACCAAGTTTTTATTATCTTCCATGGTAAAACGATCTTCATACGACATTTTTAACAGAAGATGTCCCTCTTATAAAAGTTTTTGTGTCAACTACAGGCCTCTCGCCCGCTAATTCCTTAAAACCGAAGCTGAAAATCTGAGCACTGAATTGATTTGTGGCCAATGAAGGAATGTCAAGTATAAAAAGTGACAGAGGAATCAATGTTCGAGCGGAGAACGAGAATACAATTGGAATTAGCAAAGTTGATTTCACAATTTTTGCGTGAGAACTTTTTTCGTGAATTAAAGGGAATTAGCTTCTTTCATATATGAGTCATGTTTATGGGGGGTTATTGTTACTAATTACATGAATGTAACTTGTGTAAAAATTGCTTTATACCACTGAGATAATCGTGTTTTCATGCACTGACAGTTCTAATCGTTGTCTGGCACTGACGTGTTTTCACGTTGAAACTATGTTGGAAACAATGAAAAGTATTGTCTGATAATACGACTCCTCGAATGTTTGTTTTGCAAACAAAGCGACATAGATGACAGCCGATACCGATAAAGCCTGCTTGTGGGATGAGTTATCCACTAATGAAAATGGAAATTGGTTGTCCTTCATTAGATATTAATGGAAGTATGACTACTGGATTGACAGCACCCTCTCGATGAAAATAAATTCAACTCACTCGGACTGTTGGGATGTACAATTGATCTACAAAATTCAAAAGTGATTAGAATTACATATAATTAGAATTGTAGTCTGCATGAGGTTCTATTCGGACTTATTTTCATTGGAAAATCATTCATTGTTAAAACTCACATGAAGATGGAAAATATGGAAGTTTCAGTTTTTATTAGAGCGAGCATAGGTTACAAGCGCACAGATAAGCTAGGCAAATTGTTTGTCAATAGCGATCACACGAACTAACACGATAAACATCGAACAGTTTTTTTGATAAATTCACTACCAGTTCAACTATTAAACCTTCCCTAGACAAATTCCATTCATATTTACTTTCTACGTTTATACAATAGGCGAAATTAATAAAATGGTATTTCCTTCCATATTCGTAACGTAAGAAGTACACATTGAAGAAATCTGTAACTGTTTTGGTTTTTAACCTTCATTGGCAAGTACACCTATGTCTGCAAACTAATATTTTTGACATATACCGCTTTTTATGTTGTAAACCATTATTTCCTTGTACGGCTGTATGTGTGTACACTATGACCCGATGAAGCGGTTCGAACGATCACATTTACCTCTACCCAGCAAAATTGATACCGCTTCTTAAGGGGGTAGGTTACGCTCGACAGCCCAAAAATCAGGCCCTTTTTCAAACGCAAATTCTTCAGTAATATAGAGTGTACGCTTGTTTTAATTTTAATCGCCATTTCGTTAGCTTTGACACAAACAAAGAAAATTTTAAATGTATTTACATATACAGATGTTGTAAATATATATGTGATAGCATATACGCGATGATGCGCCATCTGGTGGTGAACATTATTCCGGACAGGTGAATTACCTAAATCACAAAGCAAAAGCGTTTTTATAATCTGTAAGACCGGCTCTATCGTGTATCGGAAGCAAAATGTTGATAAAATTTTAATACAATCTTTATGTTGAAATGTATGATTTTATCCATTTTCTGTATGAAAAATATTTTTCATATTTTTTTTAAGAATTTATAATGAATATGCCCTCCCAACACATTAGTACACAAATAGTTTCCTGCAACTCCCTGTAAATATCCATTCAAATCTTTGGAGCGCTTTTCGAGATTTTGTGTTCACCGTTGTAGAAAATGTAGTTTATGGGAAATCGCGCTTGAAGTTGCACATGCAATTTTGTCGTAATTTAAGCATTAATAATTGCTACCTACGGATTTCAATCGATTCCTGATGCATACATTACACCTTCCGTCCATAGATTAAGGTCTTCTATGGTCTTTCTCTTTCTTCTGATTTTAATTGTGCCTTCTTTCGTCAGAAGTGCGGCCCGGTGATCAGCGGAAGTTACGCGGATATTATTTGAAGTTTGGCTCCATTTCAGAGCGTTTGGACCAATAACTACATATACTCAATTCGTTTAACATCTTTAACATGCTTGATGCACCATCAGTTTATGTACACGCGACAAAATATGCCGCACTATTTGTTATTTCAACAATACAAATAGTAGTTTTTAGTGTGACTTTCTCGCTCTAAAGTTGAAACTTTCGTTTCGATTTTTAGAAAATGCTTCGAGGAGGAAATCTGTCGAGCAGTTCTTATTAGTCAACTCTTCATAAGCTGGCTTTATCGCTGCCTGGACATCAGGATGTAAAGGTGGCTAAAGATGCTATTTAAGCTTTCCAAATTATGTAATGGGAACGATTTCTTAAAAAAGTTATGTTAGAAAAATTTTAGAACCATTTTTCAAAATTCAGTAACTGTTTCAGAAGTTGATTATCCTTGAAAATGTAAAACCCTATGAGAGTTTAACAAGTGAAGAGTTCAGTCATAAAGAGTTAAAAACCTTCGATTTTTTTTACCTGAACCGTACACCTGTTTTCAACAAAATCGTTAAGGAAATAATGAGGAACACATTAGTCACCTTGATGAAAATAAACGTTCGCCAATACAATTCATAATTCACTTCACACTTGAATCTTTTAATGATTAGTTGGTATGTAGCTTGGCACAGGGCCGTTCATGGGTTATTGGCCGCCCAGGTGCAAAAACAATATTACTGCTCTTATCAATTTAATATTCTTTAATTAAGAATTTGATATGCAGTGTTTACTTTTACATCTGGGGGAGGGTTGCGTATTTTGGACCACTTCTTTATTTTTCTCTTCTACATGGGCATAACACATTGCAGAAAGCAAACAGAAACGAGAAAAAGATCTACATTTTATGTAGATTTTATCATGTATTTAGTGTGTTAATAAAATATGTGATTAAAATAATATCTCAAAAAAACTAAAGTAATGACTTCGGTCCATTCCAGGCAACCGGTTTCGTAATTTGGGCCACCGGTTTCCTATGTTAGACCGCTCCTAAAAATCAATGAATTTAAATATACAATTTAAAAAACACTGATCAGGGCATTGAAAATAAATAGAAACAGGAAGCAACAAGTATCTCACAGTGCACGTAGTGCAATAGCACGTTGTTTTGATGTTTTTTTTATATTTGTCCCCGCATAACTCCCCAGCATATTTTGGCCGATTTTGATGATCTTTTTTTTATTCGAAAGAGGGGCGATGACTCCGGTGGTTCCATCCTACACTGCATCAACATTGGCGCAATATTTTGCCAGATCTGGTTAATAATAAAGACTAATGTCACCTAATTATTATTATTTTATGTACGTATGCACATATCTCATCAGCATATTGTGTCAATATATATAAAAATAAAAAGTTAAAAATATAAAATTCGAAAAAAATTAAAACCGACTTCAAAAAAATAAAATTGCACTAAAAAGTAAAAAATAATTTTTTCACTTTTTTAATCTACGGTACTCCAATATTTTTTAAGTCGGTGCCTCATCATTTGCACTGTGTAAATCTGGCGCCGACTTAAAAAATATGAGAGTCGTAGATTAAATAAGGGAAAAAATTAATTTTTACTTTTTAGTGCAATTTTATTTTTTGAAGTCGGTTTTAATTGTTTTTTTAACATTTTTTTAGTATGCTTTTAACTATTCGCTACCATAACATAGATTGTATCCTAGAATGGACCGGTCCAATTCAAGCAACTAGTGATGGTCCAATATTAGGCAAATTGTAGGTTACATTAAAAAGATATGTTTTCATTGTTATACTTATACGAATATAGGAAAGTAAGTAAAATTATGCTACTTACAAGTTGTAGAAAGAAATTCACTTGAAATAGTACGAAAAATAATGATCGCGCACCACGTGTTTCTATATTTCGACGATAGTGAACGACAAAGTAATGAATAACCGTATCGCTGTTCTCGCACGTTCCTTCTCCACTTCCTAAATCAATGTAGCCAAAAAAAAAACACTGCAAATATATTTGTTTATCGAGATACACAAATCGTCCAATCTAGGAGCCGGTCCAATATAGACAACTCTCCCCTATATATACATAGTTTTAAACAGTTATCACGCAAAGAAATAGTTTTTAATTTTTATTTTCATAAAATGAAACACAGGTCCTTAAAACATAAATGGTTTTATTTAAGATGAATATTTTATTCCATATATAAGTACAAAACTGATGCGTAACAAAGAGCACTATTCGTATTAAGTGTAATGAAAGTAAAATAAATAGATTTCGTACATAGGTGTACCATTTGTCCAGTCATGGCATGGCCAGTTGGAGCATTTATGATCACCGCCTCCACGAGGTTTGCCAGAGCCGGGCGGAAGGGGAACTCGAAGTCAATGATACCGTGGACGTACTTACAAGTTGTGCCTGCACCGCACACTACTACGGTTTTCCTATCCGCTGTACGCTCCCGGTATCATTGGCTTCGAGCTCCCCTTCACTGCGGCTCTGGAAAACATCATGGAGGCTATGCTCCTAAATGTTCCAACTGGCCATGACTGCATTACTTACATAGTCTGTATTATTAGCATACTAAAATTTAGTTATAATGATTAAGGGTTAGAGTTGAATAAAAATTAAAATCATAAATAAGAACATAAATCACAGTCACAAATATATCCTTCTTGCTTTTTTTAATGCAAATTCATTAATTATCTCTGATAAATCAAAATTCTCGCAAATATTTTTTCTGTAGATAATAATGCAAGATTAGTTAAGCGTTCCTGTGACATCGATGACCTAAGATAACTTTTTATTAATTTTAATTTAGAAAAACTCCTTTCCCCTGATGCCACAGTTACAGACAGAGTTAAAAAAATTCTTAAAGCTATAGAAAAATTAGAAAATGAAGATATCAATACATTATGTATCATGTAATCTAAAGTAATTAAGGGTTTTATTGAAGTGGGAAATATTTCCCTAAAATTTAATATTTCGTTAAATAATTCAAGTCCATTCAGTTCTTTTGCCACAACATCATCTACCTTTTTTGTGAAAATAATTCAAGATCCATGTAACACTTTTTCAAAATATCGGAATCTATTTGATGAAAAAACACAAAAAGCTAGATATACTGTTACATTGATCTGATAACATAAATCTTTCTTTTACAAAAGTTTTCGCCGTATCTACAATGGGAAAATAAAAATTAACTTTAAAATTTTGTTCAGGATTTTGTACAAACTCATCACTTAATTCGTACAAAAATTTATGAGATTTCTTTCTTTTGCGTGTTTGGGGAAATTCAGGTTCTACATCAATAACTTCAGCAAGCTTTGTAGCTACACTAATATATTTATTATAACTGATATCATTTCTTTTCCCATTTCACCTTTTTTTTTTAAATTGTCCAACGCTTTAGTACATTCATTAATGTTAATATTTGGGATTTTGTAGCATTTTGCTAACAACGTCTATTTTGGCGAGCATATCCTGCCAGATTATTAACGAACATAAAAATTTAAAGGATTTTAATTTTTTAGATACGGAATTTGCCATGTTTTTTGTGTTCAAATCTCTACTTTGATCATTACTTAAAACAGTTAAACTGTCATAAATATGTTTGAGAGTTTGCAGCAAAGGTCTTATAGCATTAATGCGACTTGACCATCGAGGGCTACTTCAAGGTTTCAAAGTGAAATTTTTAATATTCTGTTTTAAAATATTCCATCTATATCGAGAAACAGAGAAAAATTTAAGTAATTTTTTAACAATATCGAAAAATCTAACGATTTCGTTATTAATGTTTACGGCATCATTTAGAACTAGGTTTAGACAATGTGCTGCACATGGTACAAATATTGCTCTAGGATTAACATTTAAAATTCTCTTTTGAAGTCCTATATCCTTACCCCTCATGTTAGCTCCATTGTCATAGCCTTGTCCACGGATATTTTGCACATCAAGGCTAAATTTTGGTAACAATTAATTAAGGTGGAAGCCAGATATATTGGCCGGTCTGAAGTTGTTTCGCAAACAGCGGTCGAGGGGGAAATTGGCCCCCTCCCGTGAGTCTCATGGCGTAGCGCGAAAGAGAGCGAGAACGTTAAGAAAAGGAGCAGGCTCACTGGAGGGGGCCGATTTCTCCTCGATCGCTGCTCGCGAAACAACTTCAGACCGGCCAATATATCTGACTTCTACCTTAGTAAGGTAGTTAAATAAACCTTCGCCAGTGGTATCAACTGTTAGAAAAAAACCAAGAAAGTATTCTTCTACTTTCACATTATTTTTCGTGCAATTTACAATTCGGATAACAAACGTAATTTGTTCGACGTGGCTTAAATCTGAGGTGCAATCAAGGATAACAGAAAAATATTTCGAATTTTTATAGTGGTTGTTAATTTTTTTCTTATAGCTGCTGCTAATAACTCAATGATTTCATTTTAAAAATGTACCCCAAAATAATATGGCATATGACTTTTTATTCGTTTTGATGTCTGTACATTTTTTACGTGCTCTGCTATTATCGGATCAAACTTAGCTAACATTTCTACAGCTTTCATCAAATTTCCATCGTTGGGATTGAATAACTCGGTGGACTCGTCGCGAAATGTCAAACACTGACCACATTATAATTGAACAATGGCTATTATTCTTTCAATAATAGCGCGCCATCGTTGTGTTTCCCTTTCGTAATATGTTTGAAGATGTTTATCTATTGTGCAGTTCTTTTGCATTCGGAATTTTAATTCACACCAAATATAATTATATATTTATATATAATGTATAACACAAGAAAATTCTAAATGAACGAAACGAAGTAAAAAATTAACTATAACTATCAATTTCAGATAATGAAAAATGTTTAACAAGAGACCGAGCTCTTCTTTATTTTAGGTTAATTTGAAAAACAGTCGCTGACTGAACTTCGCCTTTGCTTTTGTCTTTGTTACTTTCTTTTCATTGTTTTCTGCGAATGAAATCATGTACCAAAAAAATTCAGAATTTAGACCTTGAAGCTGAGGAAGTAATATTGCAAACATTAACATAACAACGCGACAATAGGGGCATATTGCAAATATATAAATAATAACACCTCTGTGATCATGTATCCCTTCTGCTCAACTTCTCAATTCTGTTGCTACTTTCCTTTATTATTCGAATTTTCCTTATAACTTGGAAACGAAATGTTTCCCAAACATTTTGCTGAAAACACTGTAAAGTGTATTAAATTAGGTACCAAATAAACAGATTTAAAATTTTTTTATCAGAAATAAGTTAAAAAAATTAAATAATAAGTAAATAAATAATTGTAAAAAATATTAAATTATACATCATTAGAAAGGAATAATTTTTTTCTATTTTTTGGCGTTAATTTCATTCCGATATCTTAAAAAAAGACCCAAAAGGCGACCAATTTTAAATCCGACTCACTGTGCGCCCGTCGGATAAGAATTTTCTTGAAGAAGCCTTTGCCACCCACTATATTTATGTATATGTGCGATAAAAGAGATCAAAAAAATTCTAAGTATTACTTCAAACATAACTTAATATGCAGGCAAAACGTCAGATAGTATAAACTTATAGTTTTTGTTAAATAAATTTCAGAAAATGGTGTTGGAAAACGGGCAATTACACTAGAGTACCCCTTTAAGTAAAGTTAGAAAACCCTACCTGCTCCCTACGTGATCTAGAAACAGTCTAATTTAAAAGGATAAAACTTCAGTTTCCTTGGATGTTTCGAAATGCTAGATGGGACATTTTAACTAAGGATGGGCGAATATTTTAAAAATTAAATTTTATGCACAACCTCAATACACGCTGCTAACGCAAGTGTTCAAAATGGTGACCTGGAGCATATATATATATATATTCTATTTGTGTGTGTATATATACACACAAATAGAAAATCCATTTTATATATCATACACATATAAATATATATCTATACAAGGTGTTCCAAAAATGCTGCGGTTCCTTGAAGGGGGTGACTCAGGGTGATTGCAAACAATTTTTTCCTATGCGAAATGCTCTCCGAGGTTTCGTTAACGAGATATTATCAAAAAGCACCGACCAATCAGAGCGCTAGCGTGGCTGCGCGCCGCGCTGCGACTGCGAACAAGCAACTCGGCATGCATCGAAGGAAATTGCGTAGAATGGCAAATAAAAAAGACGTAACAAATAAAATCGAACATTTTGTCATGGTTTGTTTGTCATTCTGATTGGTCGATGGTTTTTATTAATATCTCGTTAACGAAACCTCGGAGAGCATTTTCGCGAAGGAAAAAGTTGTTTGCAATCATCCCCCGAGTCACGCCCTTTAAGGAACAGCAGCATTTTTGGAACACCCTGTATATTTGTTGCATCAGGATATTGCATGTTCCGCTGCGTTTGACTCACAATATCTCGGCAACAGTAAGGGCAATACGACTGACAAGGAATCATTTTAAAGTTCTCGACGAGATCTATTCGAACATATAAAAAAACATATCGCAGTGGTTTAACCTCCATTTTTAAAAATTATTTTCGTGTTAATTCTTTAGCACATAATTACACATTTAATATTATAGGACAATCTTGAACGCGGCACGACAGTGCGTGGTACCGTTTTGAAGCTCTCGTCGCGATCTATTCAAATATGTAAAGAACATATCGCAGTGGTTTACATTAAAATTGGTAATTGTGCCTAAATACGTACCTCACTGATTTTGATGAAATATAAATATGTTGTAAAATTTAAGATTCTGAATAACTTTTCTCTATACATATGTATAACCGGAGCTCGACCTTAGTTTCCCAGATATTCGCGAAAAATCCGGATATTGTTTGGAATGCCCCCGTGATCCATCGAGATGAGGCGGGATGGGGGGGGGGGTGAACCCTAAATCTGAAATTGTAGCGTCGGGAATTTATTTGTTTGCGAAATATTAATAAAAAATGATTGTTAATTTCTTTACAAATGTTTTTGTATTACATACACGTGGCTGCGCCCCCCGCCCAACTCCCAATCTGTTCCCAAATCTACTCCGGGTTGTAGTTCCGAATAGTAGTAGTTCCGCTGGTAAGTGGCGGACATCACCAGAACAATCGTCGCGTCGCCGAAATTGTACATGCGGCATTCTAAGATGCTGAGGCTGATATCGCTATTGTATCATCGACTATTCGACACTTGTTGACGACGACTACTACAACGAGAGCAGCTAACTAGTAACGTCTGTATAGACTGACTTCAATGTATTGTACTGAAAATTTTTAATTAATATCTCGGAAACTAATCTATAAATACTCAAAGCTACAATTTTAGATTTAAGGCTCCCACTAGGGTGGCTCTTATTTTCGGCATTTGAATTTTCTTCGGGGTACCCTGCAGAATAGATCCACATAATTAAAAATAACGGGAAAAGGTGCTCCAGGACCCTTGAACATTTAAATAATTATTTAACACAAGAGTGCACAGGGAGCCGTTTTTAGCGCCTAGCTGCGAGCAACCCGCCTGTCCCGTTGCTAAGGTTAGAATCGGTGAGGAGAACTGCAGTAGTGTACGTGCGTGTTGTAGGCTCGTAGCGTAAGTATATATGGCTGGGTTTAAGTCATACCAAATGCACGTTCACTACTGCAGTTCTCCTCACTGATTCTAAAGTTAGCAACGGGACAGATGGGTTCCTCGAACCTAGGCGCTAAGGTGGCTCCCTGTGCACCCCTGGTTTAACAGCTCAAAAAGCCGATTTTATATAATATCCTACAAATTATTGATTACATCGAAAAATATGTCAAACAACAGTTGTAGATTCGAACAAGGAGCATCTTTTATGTTCCATTACAATCATTTACCTCAAAGAGATGTAAATAGTTTTGTAAAGGTTTCTACTACACCTAAAGATGTTCATCGCGTGGGCGGAATGTATCCTCACAATAAACTACCTGTATTTTGGGACATTTAGTCAGCAATCGGAGTAATAGGCTTGTTTTAATACCGTGCAGCAGCACCAAATTGATGTAAACAGATGATGATTCTTTAATCCGGAAAATGGCCAAAATCCTATTTCGTAATATTTTTCTCACTTTCCCTGTTTCAATATCCGAAATATGTTGTATTTAACACGCTATCGATTTTAGGGTGGCACAGGAACAAAACGAGTAATTTGGTGAGTGCGCGTGGATCCGTCTGCGTCGTCCCCGAGTATGTACACGCTTGCAATGAGGACGGATCGTGTTTGGCACAGAAACACGTGAAAAAAGACAGGTGACAATTTGGAGACACTCCACATGCGTTATTCGTGCGCGCTAAGTTCTACTCAACGTATAGCCATTCAGGTCTGGATCCGGCTTCATATTGGGGGGAGGGGGGAACGAGTGAAAGCTAGGCGCTAATATGTGTGTGTAAATAGTGTGGACTGCAAATATAAAATATTTAGAAATTAATTTTTTTTAAATTGCGCACGCATAGCTGCGGGCCCCCGTATCGGTGAGGGAGCCTCCCGCCCCTTCCCAAGCTAGCGCCATACCTATAACGATATTTCAGAAACGATCAACACACGTGTACCTGATTCCGAATAAATACAACAATATTTTTATGAATATCTCGAAAACTAAAGCCGAGCAGCCGTAACATGTATAGGAAAAAGTTATTCAGAAGCATGCCCTCAACATCATATGTAAATTTCATCAACATCGCTGGTGAAACCTAGTAAGTAATTACCAAAAAATAAATACATGGCAGTAACATGTATAGGAAAAATATTGTTCAAAATGCGAAGTTTCACAACGTATCTGAATTTTCTCAAAATCGGTGATGTAAAATAAAGTAAAATTTTACATTAAATTTTCGTAAGTGTTTTCATTCAAAGCTCAAGTCGATTTGGGCAAAATTTTACTGGTAGAAGCGAGAATACTCAAAAAAATCCTGACCGGCTTAGAACTGTGTTTCGCCAAATCATTAACCGTTTAAAGGAATAAAATATCAATCATTCTATAATATACATCAATAAATTACAACAGACCCCACCGGACGTCTACATACAAGGTGAGCCATTGCCAGTGATACATAAGTAATGCTGCTGCAAAGCGATCTTTTAAGGTAGCAACATGTTCTGTCTGATCATTCTGATTTATGTGATCGAAATTGGAAAGTAATATTTTTAACGGATGTACTATTTAGAAGCTTCCACAGCTCTACGCTAATATCAGAGAAATTTTTTTTTTATAGAACACTTGCTCGTCTTATGAAGCTAGTTTCACTGTTTTCAGCGCAATGCAACAGTTTTAACTGCTTTTTTACTTGCAACCCTTAACTCCATCACTCGGAATGATATTATACATTCCCTGCTCCTTGACTAGGGTGGCTCTTATTTTTCAGTCATTCAATTTCTTTTACTCCTCCCCCCCCCCCCCCCCAGTATGGATCTATTTGATCAAAAAATTATTCCTGAAAAAGTTTATTAATCAAGGATTAATTTAGAATTAATCAATGGCTTGGATTTAAAAAATTTCTCAAAAATCGTAAGCCTTACCGAAATTTTGTTAAAACAATATTAAAAGAGCATTCAATTTTCTACAATTACTGTATGTATAATTTTTTCATGTTTCCAACCATTTTTTAGATAATAGTGTTTGAATATAGTGAGGTCCGCACTACACGTGTATAGGCAATACGCCACACCGTAGACGTGGTACTGCTGACATTTCTATATTCAAACGCAATTATTTAAAATAAAAAAATCATAAAAAAATTTTAAGTTAAACTATTTTATTCTTTTCTTGTATTATTTCTTGTAGTATTTCTTGTATTTCGGTGGTGTTTTTTCACTTTAAATAAAATTCTGGAGCAGGATATCTCACAACAAATTCATTTCGACGCTTGAGTCTGCATTAAATTGATTCATATTCTGTTATGATTTATATCAGTAATTGTAGGAAATTGAATGCTCTTTTAATATTATATCAACAAATTTTTTATAGGGCTTGCCATTTTTTTAGAAATCTTTTAAATCCAAGTCATTGATGAATTTAAAACATTAAAGCCTGGTCGGCACACTTTTTTATTGTTCGATAGCAATAAATATTTTCAGAGATTATTTTTTTATGAAATGGGAAAAAAGAAATAAGATAAAAAATTCGATACGTATGAAGAAGGGCCACCCTACTCAATGTCCCATCATTATCCTCTCGTGATGGAAGGATATCGGCGAGACCACACTCTCGTGCTTTCCATCGAACAATGATACTTTCTCAACAAATAATCAACGAACAGACAAGCTACTACTTACAAACTGATTATTATAAACAAAGAGTCATTGACCAAGAGTGAATTAGTAAAATTCTTCTGTAGGTATAAATGACACCATTGAGATAGGTACGAGACCTGTCGATATTGCTTTTAGCTATCATTAAAGTAATATGGGCTGTGAGTGGTACGACGAGCTGATCGCTAACAGGTCACTGCGATGTAAATTTCAAAACCTTCATCTTGAGGTACTTATTTTGAAGGTAGAATTTCAAGGAATATGGTCAAATTTTTGTTAAATTTTTAGACCTTCACCTTCGGCAACTGTATAGAGAGAACTAAATAATGTTGAGAATAGTGCGGTTTATTTAGAGATATAGAATTGATAATGAGCTGATATACTAGATTTGTAACGATTTCGGCGAATGATAGTAGTATAGCTATGCCGATTCTAACTCAGGGCCTCTGAGGGGAGCGCGGGGCGGGGGGAAGAGAGGGCGCGCGGGGGAGTGGGGTGGAGGGAAACCTGGGCGCGGGGTGAGCAGGGTGTGGAAGACTGGCTGCGCGCGCACAAGTCGCGGAGTGGGAGAAGCCGTAATCGTGGAGGGGATCAGTCCAGGCCGAGCCGCCGCGGAGACCTCGCCAAACCTGGCCCACCACCGGAAATTTCCACAGAAGGAGGCAATGACACCCGAAAATTTTTTTAGACCTGACCGAGGGAGGGAATGACCCCCGCAAATGTTTTCATTCCCTGATCCACCGCCGAAAATTTTTCCAAACCAATATGCAGCACCAGCAGAATTTTTTCCCAAACGCAGCGAAATAATAATTTCTTAATCAACGATCTAACGAACCAATACGTAGCACACAGACATTTTAAAGCCAACAATATTTCAAACATCGCAGCGTATCGCGCGATCGTGAGTAATTTGAACCCTTTGGAGCATCCGTGCAAGATGACGTCATTTGGCAGCGCGAAGAAGGCGCGAATCATAGAAAGAATTATGTGGCGTTAGCAGAAAAAAATTTTTCTATATCAACAGAGATTTTTTTCCCAACGCAGAGAAATGATAATTTTAATCCCCTCGCGCACCGATCTGTCGAACCAATATGTAGCAAACAGACAGACACTCTAAAGCTAAAAAATTTTCAAAATGTTTTTTCAATCTAAACATCGCGGCGTATCGCGCGATCACGTGTAATTTGAATCCCCCGTGATGGGACCGCCGTGCGAGATGACATTTGGTGGCGTGAAGAACCCACGAATCGTAGAAAGAATTATGTGGTGTCAGCAGAAATTGGTGAGGAGAGAAGGAGGAAGACGGGTAAATAAGAAAAAATTTAAAAAAAGAATATAAATATTGTATCGGCAGAACCATCTCTCCCCCTCTCTCTCTCTCTCTCTCTCTCTCTCTCTCTCTCTTTCTTTCTTTCTCCTTCTCCTTCCTTGTCTTTTTCTCTTTTTCACATCAATCGCAAGACAACTTGAACATTCTCGAACAGCTGATGGACTTCCTATTTACATTTTGCGACATCATACATACATACATACTCTTCCATACAACACCTCACATACACTCATACACACTCACACGCTCATGACCGACCCGAGTGCTCAGTGACACAGAACAGTAGTATCTCGTCATTATTCGCCGAAACTGTTACGTATTTATTGTATCGCCAAAATTTTCTATCTATAAATAAAACGCACTATTCTCAACATGTTTCCGTTCTCTCTATACAAATAGAATATAAAAAGAAATAAAAAATACACTATAAAAAGAAAAAATATAATAATAATAATAATTTAATTTATTGCCCACTTTCGTGTTACAATTTAACGATCATATACTCTTTCCATTTCAGTCCCGTGATTGTGTCAGTGTAAGTCCTACCTTTCTAGTGTTTCCTGCTGTGTCTTAATAATATTTCTATTTTACAAGTGTTTCCTAATCTATTCTATGTTACATAATCATCTTTTATCACTGTCCTGTTCTTACCATCTTTACCTTCTCCCTATTATCTCCTGTAGAGTAGCCAAGTTTCTCCCTTCACCTCTAATTACCTCTGCCCAATTCCTGCCACTCTCTCCACTTACTTCACATGCTTCAATCGCGTGTTTCACTGTTTCTTCCTCTCTCTCTTACATACCCTTTCTCCTTCCATTAGCCAATGTATGCATGCCGTTGATTCACTACCTTATATGAATCTTCCTATCCTTTCTAATTCTCCTTTTTTCACTTGTCCCCCATTAGCATTTCGGCTTATCTCCTGGCTTCCTTGCCACCACTCTTAACTTTCTTAGGAACATTGATACTTTTACTTTCATCTCTCTTTCTTGTTCTTGGATATCTTTTACTTAACTGCTCCACACTTCTCCCCAATTTAATCTTCTTCTCCTCCATTCTTCATTTGACCATCCTCTCCCTTCCAAGAATTTGATTCTCATTCTTTCCATTTTCATTACTTCATTTCCTCTCATTAGTCTTCTCACACATTCACATCTTACCGATCATTCTTCCGAGTTTATTAAGCTCTCTTCAAACTTCATTGCCCTAACTCCCATTTTAATTATTATGCCATCTCTTCCTGTTCCTTTTAACAGCCAGTATGTTAGAATTGATCTCTCCAATTTCATTATCCACCGTATGTATTTCGTCTGCAATTTTTCTAATATCTTCATACCTTCTCCACCCCCATATCTCTGCTTCATACGCCACGGTGCTTCTAACTAGCGCATCAAACAGTTTCATTCTTCTTTCAAAGTCATCTCTGAATAATCTTTCTCCAATCCCCCCCCCCCCCCCCGCCCATATTTTTCCTAGTATCATATTCGTTTTCCTAACTGCCTTCTTAATATGGTGTTTATCCTCGTTGTTCTCTCCCTCTCACTGTATAACCTAAATATTCCAGTTCTCTTATTGTTTCTTCTTCATTCAATGAAATCTTTCCTCTTTTCTTCTTTCGCCTGCTTTCCTGCATATCATTATCTTAGACTTTTACACATTTAACTCCAAGCCTTCCTTCTTTATGTATCTCTCGAATCTCTTTATCATATTCTTCAGTCCTTGTGCATTATTTGCTATTAACACAACATCATCCCTGTATGAAATTGTCCAAATTTTCCTTCTGACTATTACGACTCCTCCTTCCTCTCCTTTGCTCATTTGTTTTTCCAGGTCTGCAAATGCGACATTGAAAAATGTCGAGCATAACGGGCAACCTTGCCCAACACACTTTCCTGTTAAAAACACTTTCCTATCAGTTCCTTCTTCACTCCAAAAGTGCATATAGTTCTGTCGTACATTTCCTGTATCCTTACTCTTAGTTGTTTATATACTCCTTCTTCGTAAAGTCTTTCTCAAATTTCCATTTGTTCTTG